>OX336888.1:2772039-3372039 GCA_946959425.1 Argyrosomus regius
ACTGTACGGTCAACCAGTATTACAGAGGCCCCCAACAGTACAATATACACTACAGTATACAACCAGTTTATCTGTAGTCTGGGCCGATGTTGGTGGTGTTCTTTACAGATATTTGTCCTAATGTTGGTAATTCAATTTACTTAGCACCCCAGAACTCCTGTTCTATATGTTACTATAGTGCCCATCATTTTAAAATCATTCCCAGTGTATTAAAACATGGAAAACAATGTCCTGAGCTTTGTATTTTAGATAGTTTAAGTTGTCATCAATGACTGGAACTGGAAATACACATCATTACATTGATATCTATGATTTTTTTCCACGGGTTTCTGCTGTAAAAATGGCTCCACTGGCAAACCATTCCTGGGTTTTACAATCCTGTGTGGACAGTGTGCTGATGCAAACTTTTCCACTTAAATTCAAAGATCTTTTCTTAATTAGTTGCTACAGACACTTCCTAGTACCACATTAATGTATACATTTTAACGTATCATTATATTCAATATTCAAATCTTGGAGTGACTATATAATTTAGCTTTTTCACTTTGTCTATTTGCCATTTTTGTCTTGTTATTTTTTGGCATAAAAGTGGTCTTAGAATCCACGTGAACGCAGTTCGCTGAACGCAGTTTGATTTGAGATTAAGAGTTCACGTTTCTCTATCTCACTGTTATGTTAAATTACAGTATACATGCAGGTTTATTTTCTAAAAAAAAGGGGATATTGGCTGTTGACAAACCCTGGATGAAAACTCAACCAGCTGAATCTCGCTGTGGTAATGACCCTAGGCGGACTTGGCCACAGCATGTTTTTCAAATGAACACAAAATCATTTGAATTGGGCACCAAATGAAGCATTCTCGCTATTCACGCCTCCTCTTTATACACTTCAAGTGAAAATCTGACAAACTACGTTTCAAAGAGGACTGACAACTCATGCATGCCTGTCAGGACAAATCATAACAAACACTTGACTGGGAGGAGTTTCACTTTAAAAAACACACTCAATATATTTGATGTAACGTAATTGATAATAGGGGAGACTTGCACAGTTGGGCTGCTACATGATGCAGACAACGCTTTGCAATTAAATTCTCATACCCCGGTGCTGAGTCAACAATCATGACCAGAGCCATCCATCCAGTAATAAGCCCTGGGTGCATAACAAACGAGTCCACATTAAATAGAGAATGCTGTGTTTGACACATAAAGGAGTGGCTCACTGTTTCTCTGGACTAATTGTCTCTCATTAGTATGAAAAGCATGACATGATGCAGTTTCTGCAGCAAGGCAGTGAGGCATGGTGGAGCTGTTTACACATGTGATGGCTGCTTTTCTTTTTTTCTTCTATCATTTGTTTTCTGTACTTCACCCTCCAGACCCCAGGAGAGTTCTAGAAAGTTGCTGCAGTTTACTGAGAACCGTCACGCAAATGAGAATTTTTTTCTTCCTCAATCAACAAACAGCTTGATCTTAAGAACAACACTCGACAACACTCGACAATAATCGCCTTTAATTTAATACCAAATATGAACCATTTATTGCATTTAAACTGAGTTTGATTCAACACAAAGAAAAAACAAATAGCACCAGACTGTTTAAATAGATATTTCCGCGACCTGGTCAGTTCTTTCTGCCAACTCTTCAGCTCAGTTCAACCTACATTGTTATAACAGACAACAATAATGTGGTAGCGTGTTATATGAGAAAAGAATTTCAAATTTATGCCAAAAAGGTGGTGGGACCTGGTCAGTCCTCCCTGTCGACTCTTTGGTGAACTGTCCCTCGAAAACCAGCCTCCATTTCCGGTGGTGACAGCTGGTTACTGATGTGATGTGAGCAAAACACTTGAACTCACAATGTCTTTGTCGTTCCCCACTATGCACAGCGGGTCAGGATCTCCCTCACAACACGTTCTCACAGCCTCCATAAGATCATAATCCCAGGGGTGCATTGTCGGTGGAGCCATTTTTAGATTTACAATGGGTGGAAACCTGTGAAAAAAAAATCATAGATATCAATGTAAATAATAAAAATGACAACTAAACTATCTAAAATGCAATGCTCAGGACTTCATTTTTCATGTTTTGATACACTGGGAATGATTTTAAATTGATTGAGGCGCTACAGTGAAATATCGAACAGGCGCTCTGGGGTGTCTAGATCGCTCTGATCTGATCTGAGGGTCACTTCAAGAATCTGAGATCTAAAAGAAAAGTTAAAGTTAGTTAAACTGTATTTAATTTAGAAATATTAAGAATACATTCTTGTTTATATACAGGTGACCCTCACTTTGGTTGCAAACACTAGCAGCAATATCAGCATCAATCATCAGGGTATGGGAATGAGGAAGAAGGACAGAAGGAACTGGTCCAGTCACCTATCAGGACAAGCATCCTCCATACTGAAGTGCCGTTTAGCAAGCTACTATAAAGCTCTAGCCCCTCCAGGGTTGTGTTCTGCAGCTGAGCTTGACCTTTGACCTCCCTGTGGATATTCTTGTGCTTGTTCTTTCTCTTGTTGTGAGGATCAACACGATGTCAAGACTACAATGCCTTCGTACAACACACAGAGTGTGGCTGAGGTTCATACACTTAAAAAATATAAGTTACAGAATCAAATGTGACAAGCAGCAGAGAGTCAAAGAAGAGGACAAACTAGAAGGAGGCGGACTGACCAATCAGGAGACACATGGGAATTATGGTAATATTGGGTACCATAAAGGCAGCTCTTGACCTTTTAGAAACAGGAACTCATGCCACATGAACTTCCTCAGTAGACTGAATTTGCTCAGTTGTCATAGACTTGTGGATGTTTCCATATCCTGAGCTGACGATGCAGGATTTCTGTAACGTCATGCACCAAAAACTAGACTTTAGCTTCACTGTTTGGTCAGACACGATGCGGTAACATTACGGAGATCAGCTGTCTGCTAACATTATGTCAATCAAAGTGTAACCACGTAACACATCAAACTGCAAACTAACGTTACCATGACAAAGCACGGAGCTGCTACGTAAATACAACGCATGAATGTCACAGCCACTGGCAGACGGAGAGCAGCAAGCTTCATTCATCATGTTAACATTCCCTGAGAAGAGTTTAGTCTCATAAAGTTCATAAAGTCCCCCCCTCCTTCACACGTCCCCTGGCCAGCTCTCCCTCCCCCTCCACTCCTCAGCCTGCCACCTTCAACACCTGACCGCCACCAGCCCCCCCCCCCCCCACCAGTTAACCACCCCCCTCTCACCCCCACTGAGACTCTCACCACCCACCACCCCCATATCCCCACCCCAGTCATCCTCCACCCCCCTCTCCATAACAGATGATCAGGTGAGGAGTCAAATTAAGAAGATCAAGGCAAGGAAGGCCCCGGGCCCGGACGACATCAGCCCAAGACTGCTCAAGGACTGTGCTGACCAGCTCTGTGGTGTGGTCAGGCACTTGTTCAACCTGAGCCTGAGCCTGGAGAAAGTCCCAGCCCTGTGGAAGACCTCCTGTGTGGTCCCGGTACCGAAGACGCCGCGCCCCAAGGAGCCTAACCACTTCAGGCCTGTTGCCTTGACTTCCCACCTGATGAAGACTATGGAGAGGATCATCCTGCGACACCTGCGACCGCTGGTGGGCACACAGCTGGACCCCCTGCAGTTTGCTTACCAGCCTGGGATTGGGGTGGACGACGCAGTAATCTTCCTGCTGCACAGATCGCTGCTACACCTGGAGGACAGCGGGAGCACTGTGAGGGTCATATTTTTTGACTTCTCCAGTGCTTCTAACACCATCCAGCCTTCACTGCTCAGAGTGAAGATGGGAAGTGTGGGAGTGGACCAACCCCTAGCATGGACAACAGACTACCTCACCAACAGACCACAGTATGTGAGGCTCCATCACTGTGTGTCTGACGTGGTGCTCTGCAGCACAGGTGCCCCTCAGAGGTGTAGAGGGTGAAAAGGAAGGGGTAGGGCACCGTACTCTGACTTCACCCACAACACCACCCACTGCCACATCCAGAAATTCTCCAATGACACAGCTGCTGTTGGATGTGTTTCTGAGGGGAACGACCTGGAATACAGGACGGTCATCAGAGACTTTGTCAGCTGGAGTGAGCTCAACCAGCTCCAGCTTAACACCAGCAAGACGAAGGAGATGATCGTTAACTTCAGGAGGAAAACATCTCACTTCACACCGGTGAACATCCAGGGATCGGACATAGAGGTGGTGGAGAGCTACAAATTCCTGGGTGTTCACCTAAACAATAAACTGGACTGGACTGACAACACCCATGCTCTCTACAAGAAGGGCCAGAGTCGCCTCCACCTGCTGAGGAGACTGAGGTCCTTCGGAGTGTGCAGGGCTCTCCTCAGGACTTTTTGTGACTCTGTGGTGGCCTCAGCCATCTTTTATGCTGTGGTCTGCTGGAGAGGGGGCAGCACGGACAGGGACAGGAGCAGACTCAATAGACTGATTAGGAGAGCGAGCTCTGTCCTGGTCTGTCCTCTGTGGGTGAGAGGAGGATGTTAGCTAAGCTGACATCCATCATGGACAACACCTCTCACCCCCTACATGACACTGTGGGGTCCCTGAGCAGCCCCTTCAGCAGCAGACTGCTACACCAACGGTGTAAGGAGAGGTTCCGCAGGTCCTTCATCCCGGCCGCTGTCAGGCTCTACAACACCTGCACCACCTGATAATGTTGTAGTTTCTGTTCCTGTCTCTACTCACTGCTACTCACCATGGCTGTATTTTTATTTTTATTTTATTTTTTATCTGTATTTATATTTCCATTCCGATTACTTACAGTGTACAATATTATTTATACCATGGTCACTTTACCTTTGCAATACTTTTTATATCATGCCACTTCTACCTCCAGTACTTGTTTTTGCACATTGTCTGTTGTTTGCCGGTTGTTTGTTGTTTATTGTGTAGGTTATAAGATACTTCTGTCTGTTCGTTGTGTTTTGCCCTTTCTACTTTAATGCTGTAGTGTATATTACACTCTGCTGCTGTAATAAGTGAATTTTCCCATCTCTCCAATCTCTAATCTAAAGCAAGGGTGTGGTTGTCGGGGGTGGTGGATGGGACATTTTCGACTTTCATGCAGGAGAATTTGCATCCCATCACCTTCAAAATTGGAAGTTGGATTTATGGCCGATGCAAGAGGTTAACAGCCGCCTCCCCGTTGATACCTATGGTTCAGGTTTTGATTTAGAATTCAGAATGGATTTGTCCCACTGACACGAGTACCACTAGATGGATAAACCATATATTATTATCACATCGTGCTGACTTTTCATGCACCTCATGATACAAGTGACAGGAGGTAAGGTTCTAATCAGTGTGTAGTTCATGAGAATGGAGGATAGCAATGAGCAAAATGTTTGCAGGGAACCATGTACAGGCATCGTTCTGATATTTTCTTAACTATCAAAACTGATGCAACAGAGTCAGAGATATTGTTGATTTTGTTTATTTATTTATTGTTTATTACACATTCTTCTTCTTCCCTGTCAAAACCCGTTGCCTACAATAGCCACAATGCCACGCAACCACCGAAACTGGAGTTGGAGATTCAGTTGTTATGCTAGCCTTGAGCTGCTAGCCTGAGATGAGAGCTTCAGAGCTTGGTACACTCACTTCTCTAGCTCTAATTCCATTTTTTTCAAATTATTTTTAAACTTGTAGACTTTAGCCCCAACTTGTACTGACTCAAATGACATCACTTGAGCCCATTTTTTAGATTTGGAGCCACAAAAGGATTTATACATTTCTTTTTCTACATATGCATCACTAATCATCAAGACCTGTAAACAGATTTCAGCCACCGACTGCACCATGAATTGTGCTTCTCTTGTATCCGCCCCATCTCAAGATCCCATTCACATAAAATATTATGCTAATGATATTACAGCATAAACAAACTGATAAAGTTTCCCTTCTGGGTGCTGTTCAATTTTCATCTGCAGTATAGTGGTCCAGTAATATTTGTATATGATGTGGTTAAGCTTGGTTTGAGTCAAAACATGATAAATGCAGTTCTTAGAACAATATTTCACTCATTTCCAAAAATCCCTGAAAGAGAACATATTCTAACGATCTATGAGCTAACTTCCTGTGCTCTTTCCTTCATTTTCTCGTATCGTGTGTCAGACTGACTCTCCCTCATGTGTCTTGATGCATGGAAAGCTTTTTTCCTATTCCTACTCGGCTCTGGACTGTCACAGTACGTAACTACCGTCTCACATGCCCAGCAGTAGCTTTTATGTTATTTTACCGTTACATCCCCTCACGGTGAATGTGAGGTATTCTACTGTCTGTGCATTCCTGCCATGATCGCTGGAGAGTCTGGGCGTGATGCACTTCAGTTACCACAATTTCCCTGAAGACGTAATCATTTTCTCTCTGTGTGTGACTATTAGTGCTGGTCTTTGTGAATACAACTTTTTTTTTTTTTGCAATGAGTCTCATTTGTGTGCTAAATGTATGCCTAAAATTCCTCATTAAATACGGCAGATACCACTGGAGCACAGAGACGCCTGTGCAGGCTTAGTGTTACCCAAAGAGTTATTTGTTGTTGTATTCATTTAATCACCTACCTCATTGGGACTTTTTTTTTTACCTGACTATTAATAAATCCTCAAATTGACCATCATAATGCTATCCTGGAAAATAGTGGCAAAATATGTTGACATTTAGATGGACGAGATTATGTCCAACAACAAAAACCAACTCATATTGGGGGATCAGTATTCTGATATTAATGTAGTATCTTATAATGGGCTTACAAGGCAGATCAATTTCCCTGCACCTAGGTATCAGACCAGATATACAGATTATAAGGAAATATAGATAATAATTTAGTTTTCTGTATGATTTCATACTTGACCTGCTTTGAATACACCGATCTTCTATTGTATGCATGTATTATTCAGTCTAGTTTGGCTAATTTTACAAGATTTAAACCAAATCATTAATGATTTTTGTTGTGCATGCTTACAAAGGTGCACGCAGGTTATCGTATAAAGTAGTCTATAATGAAAGCACACTTTCGTTAACCAGGTCAGAGACCGAACACACCTTCCTCACTTACTGTACTGCTACTTCTGTTGCCGGGGGTAATACCTCTTTGTGGATTACAAAGTTCTGTTCTTGTGAGGAGTGGTTAGCATAATTGGAATAGCCACATATGTGCATGCATGGGAAATTAATCAGCAGTCACTGATTCATTTTAAATAGCAAAACCAACCTCTGACATGGACAGTTTGCAGCTTTTATAACAATCTACAGGTCATTACATGGTGACTGTGCAGAGTTTGTTTCTCATTAATGCCAGTCCTTAGAAAGTGCTCTGTCTCCAAGCAAATCCCCTGTGGTCGGAATAGTTTTGCCAATATTTAAACACTGGGAGGCAGCTAATACTTGAACTCTCTTAAGATTTTGTATCCACAATGGAGCATTAAAATGCATAAATGGTGTGTGTCTTCCACTCTGGAAGTCACCAGAATCTTTGTGGCTCATAAACATGAATGAATTTGAATAAATATGTATTATCCCCCGGAGCACAGTTGCTGAACTATATTCATTTGGCATAGCTGATTGCCTTTTTTCATAACCTTCGCTACCCTCATGTGCATGTTTTACGGAAAATAATTAAACTATGACAAATATATACCTCGAGCAATGCAAAAAAACGTATATGAGATCAGCCCCCATCAGCACCGGCTCTCAAGAATCTTCCAGAAGATTTTACATCAAAGGAAAGGAATTAAGTATAATGGTGCTCCTTTTTTTCCCCCTTTCCCAACACTTTCAACATCCTGTTAGACTTTTGTAGTCGCTAATGAAAGTAACGGCTAATGCGTTATGGAAAAATAATGAGACACATAATTTGAAGCTATTTACAGGCTTGTGTCATTGTGTAAATTACCCTCTACAGTATCACATCAGGCTCATTTTCGGTTCTGGGTTGTTTAACAGTATCTGATAGACCTAAAGGCATTGTTAATAATCTTGTGTGAATGGGAAAAAAAATTACATATTGTAATCTTGTGCTGTGGATAATTCTGATAGTATCTCACAATCTTTATCTCTCCCATCCCACCACCAGCAACAAATCTCACTTTTTTACGTTCAAACGTGCACACAAACACACTCACGTGTGAAAAATGAACTGAGCAACCCCGGAAAAGAAGAGGCAAAGTTTTATGTAAGTGCACCGCCGATGAGCCTGACATGAATAAATGAACAGGTTTGAACTGAGTTCGTTTTGGACCCAGAGTTATTCCACAGCATCAATTTAACAGGCCCCAGTTGCAGCATCAAACAGGGTCATGGCTAATTACTATTCACTTTGACTAGAACTAAATAATAAATAAGCTATACTTATATAACCGAGAGCAGCGGGGGTGCGATACCAAGCAGCTCCATCAATAACGCCACTGAAAACAGGCTCTAAAGAAACATTAAAATTCTAAATATCCTAAAAAAAAAGAGGGTTAATTTGCATCAGAGACATACAATAGGATGTCATATAATAAAGTATGCAGTGTGCAATGCAATTTCCATTTCAAGTAAAAGCTGTCGACCTGTGCAATGAACCAAACTGCTTGAGGTATTCAGTTAGTAACTCAATACACAAATCACCTGTCTACTTCTCTCCTTCTCACCTTGAACACACACAAAACACACACACACACAAACACACACACACACACACACACACTCCCACCCACTGTGGTGTTTGGTGCCACTCTGTCTCGGCGGGGTAATCGCTGCAATCTGACCACCCACCACAACTGAAAATGCATTCAGAATACCAATATGTGCCTCGTCTTTGTGCAGGGCTAATTATGAGAAGTTTTGTCTGGTAGTACACAACATTTGCACTTTCCTCTGCATAATATACTTTCCTTTCTGCTTGAGTCCATGAATTTTCTCTCTCTTCTTTTAAGACGACACTACTTTCATTTCGTACTCACCGAGGTGCACGCTAATTAGGGACTATATATATATATATATATCTGCTTTTATGCTAATGGGGGACTATAGTGTACCTAAATAAAAATAGGGGTTGTTTTGGAGATAACAAGGTACAGGGTAACACTGAAAAGACACAAGAGTTTGGTTGGGTGGGTAAGAGAGCAAGTAAACTCATTCATTAAGCTGTCTTCCTTAGGTACACTGGAGAGGAAAAAAACTACTCAACACGTCAATACTTTTATCGTTAAATATATTTCCAGTGCAGCTTTTCATGAAATGTATACCAAACAACCTGCTTCATTCACCAACCATACTTTTTAAAGATATTATTTACAGAAACTCAACAATTACCACCATGAGCAAACACGTGGCAATGACGGCAAGGAAAAACTTCCTTAAAGAGGCAAGAATTCTGTGAAGGTTCTCAAGTCATCCAGGTCATCTTCCTTCAAGAAGGTTAAGTCTGGGGCAACTGGACTTGTTTGTAGATCCGTGAAGATGTTTCGCCTCTCATCCAAGAAGCTTCTTCAGTTCGGACTTTCCAGCACAACAATGATCCAAAGCATATCGCTAAGGAGACTGGGCCAGTCCAACTGTTGGACCTTTACTTTCCCTCCTGTGGAACCAAGTGTCAAGTGGCAAGGCTGTGATTAGATTGGTTTCTTTGTACAGGAAGTGATTGCACATGACTTTTTTTATACTTGGGAATGTCACAATTACTTCATCTGAGTGTTTGAAAACATATTTACACTGACAGCAGCAGAGGCCCAGCAGAACCTTTCTGCTGTTTGAAAACATCAGGCTTGTTTTTCAGCATATCCAGAGCTCAACTGTTGGTTTTGTCTGTGCACTAACTACCTCGTCATTCTTCAGTTTATTCCAAAGATTTCACCAAATTTCCCTGAAGCATCACGTCTTCTGCACAAAGGAGCTTTGAAACTACAAATGTAAAAGTTCTCATGAACTGTGGGTTGAATCACTCTTTTATTATGTAAAGCATTCTATTATGTAGAATTGGATGTTTATCTATTAGAATGTGTCTGTTACTTTGAAGCGAGGAGAGAGGGTGTTTTTCCTTTGCAGTTCCTATAGAAGGAGGAGACAAAGGAGTACTCTTCAATAATGCATGGACGCATACCATCGGTTATGATAATTGCTAGTGTGGATTGCTAGTCCAAATTCAATCTTCCAGTCTTCTCGTGCCTAATCCTGCATATGTCCTTTAGAATCAGTTCATTCGTCTGCCCTGCTTTAGCTGGACTGCAGGGATCACAGCACTATGAGCCACAGACCTCGAAACCAGTCCAGTAGTCTATTTTCCTTTGGTTGTGCGCATGCATGCAAGCAAGCAAGGTGCTATTCAGTGGCAGCAGCAGAGCAGTGAAGTCTAAGATGGTATCTAGCGATGATATCAATGTCTATTCACACATACCTCTGAGGAGTCACCTTGCACGGATGGTCAAGTTGGCTTTTCTGAATCCTGTGCTGATCTGTGTCACTTTTTACCTGTGGCAATCCAGGCAACAAGATCACATGGCCAAAACAATGGTGAAACACTGCTATAACAGCCTCCACTCTTCTGAGTTTGATCGGGCTGCAGGGGTTTGCTCCCGTTCAGTCACTTATGTAGAATGTTAAAGGAGAGGTCTGCTGATGACTGTCAACAAACCCATGAAAAAAGCAATGAACTATGTGTTGTCAAAGCCTGATATGTCTCAATTTTCTGTGCCAAAGAGCTCCATTGTTGTTGTTTCAGCTTTGTGAATGTGAACCTATTTTCCAGCTAATCCAGGAGGGTTTTTAAGGTATTTAGCTTTAGCTTTTTAAGTACAGTACTTAAGTAAAAAAGTAATTTAGTAAAAGCAAAGATTAGAGGGACATCTGAAAAATCAACATTGGTTTGGGGAGTAGAAACATGTTTTTCTGCTTTCCTCATGGGGGGGTTCCGACCCAACTTGAGAATCACTGTTCTACACAAAAAACTCCAAAATGAAATCCACTACGGAGCACACAGGAGCATTTTCATGTTAAGAGAGGAAAAGGCCTTCCCCGAACTGTGGCCTAATGTTGGAAGCACACTATTGACTAAAATATCACTGTGTGTTGTAGCATTAAAATATCCCTTAAAGCTGGGGTAGGCAGCTTTTTCTTTTTTTTTTTTTTGGGCTTCATCGGGAAAAAAAAAAAAAAAAAAAAAAATCCATAATAGCCTTTCAGCATATTGTAATTCAAGTGAGAGAAAACTAGACTTCTGCTCCTCCACTTGGCTCCGTCATTCCAGAAAGAGGGTGATCTTATTGGCTGTTTTTGCAGGACGACAGACTCCTCCTGATGCCATTTGAACTCGTGGGTTTGGTGGGAGGGGCTTAGTGGACAAGATTTTTGCCTTACTGGAACTAAGGAGCTTAGCCCAGAGCAAGAAGAACAACCACAAACCACAAGTACACAGAAAGTACAAGGATACACCCTTAAAATGATGCCACAGGGGAACCTTTTCCGGTTCTGCAAGGAACCTTTTACCTACTGGTTCTTCAAAAAGACTTCTTTAAAATATCAAGTTCTTCCCAGAATTTAGAGTAAATAGTAATTTTCCCTGATTAAATCTTTAAATTGAAATGCAACATTGGGAAAATTACTTAAAGAAATTCAGTAAAGTTAAATTATTATCACATTACTAATGCTCTCTCTAAAAGTAGTTATAGAATATTACCATTAATAATTAGAAATGGCACCACAGCAAACATGTCTATACACAGCCACAAGTTAGTCAATAGGTCCGCCATACAGCAGTTAGTTAAGTTTACGTACTTCAGATTCACGAAGGGGTTCAAACTGGCCCTTTGTTGACTTAAAGAACCAGCCATCAGTATTACAACGAACCTAAAAAGGAATAAAAAAAAGATTATTAAACATAAAAAGTTCCCCAAAGAACCTCACACAGCAAAAAGGGGTTCTTAAAAAGGTTCTCCAGAGCACAAAAAATAGTTTTTCTTAATGTATGGATGTCCACATATTTTTGTCAGTGTAGTGTATGCAGATACAAACGCTATACACGTTCACACTGCTATCCAGACATAAACACACACTTAAAACTAAACTGTACTTCATCTGTCACTGTATCATAAAACGTCCTCTGGCTCCACACACACACACACACACACACACACACACACACACACACACACACACACACACACACACACACACACACACACACACACACACACAAGGACTCATCGCTTTTGGATTATGAGGCTTACAAAATTAATGTGACACATACAGGCATGCGCATGCATTAGTACCTGTAGCATTATGTCACATTGATTCTGGGCACACTCACGGGAGTTCTTGGGGGAAAAAAAAGGTCAACTGAACTTGGAATTCTTTAGCAAATAGATTTAACTCAAACATCCCACAAAAGATTAATTTGGCACAGGACTGAGGACGAAACTTGGCAAATACTAAACTGAAAAAAACTCCAGAAGGAAATGAGAAAAGAGGACCACATCGTCTCTTTTATGCTTCAGTAAAGACAAGCAGGAGACAAGATGGAGTACGGCATTTACATTTCCTATTTATGGGCACTATGTCAGGATAATTAGAGTTTGGAGAAACTCTCCAAATGTGGAAAAAAAAAAAAAAAAGCTTTCATCTTAACTTTGTTTTACCTCCCTGACCTTCACTTTACTTCCTGAGCACACTCAGACCTGCTGTTACACATAAAAATATAGCATTAGAGCCTGCTGCTGTCAGAGGAAATGCTGTCATCTCTCTAACTTCCTCAGAAAGCTAGAACTCCACACGCTGTCTTTGCAATGCTCTGAGTTTAAATGATGTCTTAAGCTTTTAACTTGCGCAGTATCCCACGATGTGATTTGATGGGAAAACACACACACACACACACACACACACACACACACACACACACACACAAAAACACGGGTCTATTTTGGTAATGGGGTGAAATGCCCTCAGCAATGTCACGACGACAGCTTGTTTGCCGCATATGTGTCCTCATTTATCACCGTACGCTGAATATGTGATTTTGTCTTCTCTTCTCTTGCATCGATGCAGGTTCACTGTGCACACACGGAGGAGAGGGATGTTGTTTGAGACGCCAGTGTGGAAGTGGGGTGGGGGTGTGTATAATTATCTGCTTCAGTGCATTAGCCTTTGGAAACTGATACATGGAGGCAAGAGAGAAGGAGGAGGGAGGGGAGAGATAAAGTAGCGAGTGTAATGTATAAGATTGAGCTGCGAAGAAGAAGGGAGAGAAAGAAGAAGAGCAGTGAGTGAGAGACAGAGAGACTGGGAAGCAGTAAAGCGAAGCTGCAGATATTTCATTTCAAACTAAACTACATTAGCGTGCATGAAATACTTCGGCCAGTCTGGAGAATGTGCGACCGTAACCATATTATGTGGAAATTTCTCACTCACAAACACCAAACAGGACGGATGTAATGTCTCTCACATCCATATTTTACTGTGGTGTTGCAGTAATTTAACCTTTTGTGTTCTTTACTTCTCTTTTCTACTTCTCTGTTCTTTAACATCTCTGTTTGCTGTTAAAACCAACAATTTATTCATTTTATTTATTTTTTTAAATCCAGTATTTACAGATGTACTGAAATAGTAACACAGAAAAGACCAAAAAGTATCATTACTGCTCCTAATAATTAAATGTTTCATGTTTTGTGTCACCTGTTGTGTTGTGCTATGCATGAAAGAAATATACATTATCAAAAATGTTTTGGGGTTTCCGGATATCTGGAAAACAGGTAACAGATATCCAGGCCAAGACTTCCTCTGCAGTCGGATTAGAAACTTCAAATGCAAGAATGACGAGAAAAACAAATTTTAGCTGATTTCTATAAACATATATGAACATATATAACATTGAATGTGTCTCCACATGGACTGTTCACATGCAACCAAATGAATGAACAGAAACAAAAATGTTTCTTGGCATCAGATTGTGGATTCATCTGCAGATATCTGTTTATTGAGATTAAACTAATTCAAAATAAAACATATCAATGTGCCGTATATGTTAACAACTATAATTCCTGTGGGCAGCCTTACATGGGGGCTATCGAATAGATAATTTCTGATAATAGTATGGTAAGTTGTAATAATATAACTTCTCCTGTGAAGACATATTTTAAAACTGTAGTCAAATATTTAAGCAATATTACATGAGAGGGTATGCTTTGGTATGATTATTGGCATGACAGTGATGTGGCCACATCCTTAGTAACAAACTGCAACACAGACAATGAAAGCTTCCTAGAGACTGTGGTAGTAAGGCAGTCTTGTGTTCAGATGCGCGGTCTTTAAAATTATTATTATTTTTTTCCGTGGACAGGAATTATAGTTATTAAAGAAAGTTGATTTAATTATCATAACAGGAGGGCATAGTCTACACAGGCCCACGGTGGTTCATGATTTATTTTCATGCATGAACTGGGTAATGTTGCTGCTTTATAAGATATCATAACATCTTAATTTCACCTTTTGAAATAAAGTTTTCTTACTGTAGGTCTGGCAGTTATAATGTTACCATGGAAACAGCATAATATAGAAGTAATAATAGAAGTTTTAATACATTTAGTGCGATGTATAGTGCTTAATTCTAAATAGAATTACAATAACTAAGTTTAAAATCAAGTTTACAAGCAATTCTCATAAAGTTAGAAACAGTCATGAACTATTAAGGTGATAAGTGTGTGTTAAGTGTGTGTTTTGAGGTGTTACAGCTCCAGGACCACAAACACAACATAAGTGTTAAGTGCATGTTAACAACACAGCATCCTACATGCTGAACTTTGCTGTGAGGATAACAGAAAGGTGTATTCTTTTAACCCAGGCACCTTAATCCAACATAAACACAGCCAGAGCCCATGTAGCCAATCAGAGTGGCTTGCTCGCTCGCTTCGGGCTCATGAAGACAAAGAAATCAATAATAAAAAAGAAAGAATCAATATAAAATAGTTTTC
Source organism: Argyrosomus regius (assembly GCA_946959425.1). Classification (NCBI taxonomy): domain Eukaryota; kingdom Metazoa; phylum Chordata; class Actinopteri; family Sciaenidae; genus Argyrosomus; species Argyrosomus regius. The sequence continues at coordinate 2,787,014 of OX336888.1, forward strand.
TAATTCATATCACCCCGCAGAAGAAACAGGCTGCGTGGAATCCAATATAGTTTTGTCCATCCGCATCACGTTGATGGACAGCCGGCGAGGCAGTGACGTCAGGCGCTAATGAACTGTCCAATCAAAGCAACACGTGATTGTTATTCAGTGTACATGTAGCCGCTGTGGAGCCATTCTGGAAGGCAGTCACAGCCCCGTAGCCTGCAGCTAAAGATAGCACCATTCAACACAGATGAAATGAGGTTTGGAGAAAAAAATGAGTGAAAATCCAAATGGCCTGGAGATAAAACTGTGTGCCTGTTGTTCACAGAAATGGCTCTCGCTACAGCAATGAGGCGGGGAAGAAGAAAGGGACAGAAAAGAAAAGACTTAACAATGCCGAGGCGCCATTATCAGCGTTGTTACCTGCAAATGTAGCAGTGCAATGGGTTATATTTATCACTAATGAGATAAATAATGCAGCTATTTGTCCACAGCTTAGCCCTGAAGTACTACATCAGCTCAGAGAAATGAGAATTCTTAGGTGTAACAACAAAACAACAGTGAGGCGTGGTTACGGCAAAATAGGCCACACACGAGCAAATACAAGACGTAAATGCTGGAAAATCCCAACACACACACACACACACACAATGACACATAAATAATCATGTGGAAGTATAAACAAGGACAAAAAGGAGAAAGTATGAAAGAGAAAATGAGACAATGCAATAATAAATGCATGATTAAAGATTAATATCTCATTTCCAGCTGGCTTTCTGGATAGTTGTCATGTGCTGCTTGTGAAAAAAAAAAAAAAATTAACCTCTGAATGCAACCAGACAAATTCCAAATCCTTTCAACAACCATCACTCATCTTGACTGTGGCGCGTGATCGAATCAATAACAAACAAACAAATATAGAGAAGCATCCGTCAGTCGGGACTCCGAGGCTGAAACAAGAGTTAGAGCTAACGTTCGCTTCCCTCCAGTGTCACCTCGGGAGCAATATTTCTAGGAAATATCAGCAGATACACAGAGATACCGACAGCTGTCAGATACATTTATGGGTTTGGGATGCACTGATTCTTACAGGTCTACTCCCCCAAGTGGTGCACAGTCGAGACCTAATTAAATTCCCTTTGTTATATTTTCTTATGTGATATCATCTCTCTTTCTCCATGGTTGATCAGCTGCAGCATTTCTGCTAAGCAATATACAGTATTATATATTAGTAGTAATAGTAACCTACCAGAAGAACATTGTGCTTTATCACAAATGATATGCATTGAATCTGTTCAACCTGGTTTATTTTGTGCTGTAACTTTATTCTGAAAGTCTCAAAGATAACAACAACAGCCAGTCTGGTCAGCTTATTTAAGTCACAAAGAAACATGATTTCAATTAGCTTTTGTGAGTCGGGTTGTTAGAGGATCTTTGGGTTTGACATATTGCAAACAGAGGCTGATTTAAAGTGCTTCTTAACTCTCTCGAATCTTAAACAGTCACAGATTTGTATGAATCAATAACCTGGAGATAAATCTGAAAGCGGCCACGATGTGTTAGAAAACAAAGAAACAGTGCTGTCATCTGGATTTTCTGACCACAGATATTAAAGGTACAGTGTGCAGGATTTAGTGGCACCTAGTGGTGAAGAGGCATATTGCAACCAACTGAATACAGCCTGCCTCATCCTCCCATTCCAAGCATGGATAAAGATTCGATCTATGTTTGGTTTGTCCCCTGTGGATATAAAAGCTCATAAAAACATAATGATTCTTATATTTAGTGTAATATACACATATGAAAGCATAAATATGCTAATTATATTCCATTTCTGCCAGTAGATCCCCTTAAATGTTACACACTGGACCTATAAGTGAGTTCGTTTAAAGGCAACTTGGTTTATAGCAATAGCAGGTACTCTTCAGTACTAACTAACAAATGTTAAAACACAGCAGCCAACCCTATTCAGACAGTTTACACAGGACGCAGGTTTATTCCTAATAAGATTATTTTATGTTTCCTGAAGCTGAATTATAAATGGACCTGGTTCAAGAACCAGAGCAATGGACAGTCGTGCTCCTGAGCCGCATTTCTTTTCCCCAATATTTCTCATTTGGAACGACGATTCAGGGTTTGTTAGCTTGTTACTAATCATGGCTGTATGGGCGCACTACATGCATGAGTGTGACTGCATATTTTTGAATATTGAATATTGTTTCTTGCATCTAGACATGCATCAGAAATATGCACTGAAACTGTCCTTTCAGAAACTGAAATTTCTGCACACTGTCGGCACTCAGTTTATTAGAAATACAACACTTCAGTCAAGGACCTTCATCATAAATCTTTCAAACATTTCTGAATTCATTACTTTTTATGAAATTTTACTGAAATGTTTGGTGGCTTCACCACCATGACGGTAAAATTCAACAAAGCTGAAGCTCAAATTGAATGTGATGAGTTCTTTAAGTTCATGTTGCTGCAGTGACAGATGAAAATGAAACATATGGAAACCTGCTGGAAAGAAATAAAAAAAAGATTGAAATCAGACTTTTTAACACCTCATACAGAATGCAGTGCTGTAGTCTTGTACTCCCAGAGCACCTGTGACCTTTCTGTGGCAGCCTGGCCAGCTGGGGAGAGACCACAGGGCCAATTTATTGGCAGGCACAAGGCTGGGAAAACATAATTAGCTGGCAGAAGACCTCCCACCCTAAACAAACCCCCCATTTCTACATAGACATACACAACCTCCCATCTCCTCGGCCTTGGTGTACTCCATGTTTATCTCTGTTCCATTCAGGAAATGTCGTCACCTTCAGCGCTGATCTACCGCATGTGCATGCAGGCGGTAGTCATGCATGTCATTACCCTGCGTAGAGTTTTTATCTGCCTGTGGTTCTCTCCCCCACAGGAGGGAGGAAGCCTGCTCCCCTGTGAGCTGCAGCGTGTGTTCAGAGGAAGAACATGCATTTTTAAAAACACAACCCTGAGCACACTGCTGTCCTGTTCCTTTCCCGCTGATTAGCCAAGGATGTGGGGGATTATCGGGGCTGGGGGACAAAACTAGAGAAATGAAGAGCAGGAAAAAAAAATACGGAGGCATGGTGGTGTTTTAAAAGAAGGTTTCCTTTTGAACATTTTGATGAGCATGTGGAGCAGGGGACATGCATGTTGGAGACCCTGCGGCGAAACCTTTGGCTGTAGACTCAGTGGTGACTCACAAACGAAGGACATAACATAATAATAATTCACTGCAGCAGAGTTACATCCAGTGTTTGGAATTTTTTAATGGTATGTACTTCCAACAGATGTCCGTTACATACACATGAATCAAAAGTTTCACAAATGTACGCAAAAAAAGTGTGCACAGTGTTATTGTTTAGTTTGCTTTACAACTGTGAGATTTGATATTACATATTTACATTTGAAAAACAGCCAACATGAATAGTATTCTGAAAGCAGTACTACATAGAAATTAGTATATTTGTTATGACTGTATTACTTATGATCAAAAAGTACTGATTCGACCACTTTGCTAACAGCCAAACATCAACAAGGTCAACAACAGCAGACATAGCAGCCAGCTAATATTACTGACTAGTCCAACAGCAGTCAGCCCAGCTCGGCGTCTGTCTTTCAGCCTTTTATTTCACAATGCTCTCGCCAACGACTAAAAGTCAGTCCCAGATTACAGGCCCAGTTACATTGCCCACTTGCCCAGCTCTGGTTCTGGCACGACACCGGCTTACTGCTCCCTGTCAACATTGCCTGTGCCCAGGCCTAAAGAAACCCCTCGTCCTGGTGGTCCGTAATGCAATTGATGCAAACTCTAACACTCCCCCTTTGCTCACAGTCCGGGCAGCCCGGCTAACAAACTGAGCTAACAGCAGCTACATTTTGTGGGAGTTTGGGTCAGGAAAACCAGAAAACATTTTCTTCATAAAATATGATCCAGCTTCATTTAGTGTGAGAACAAACACACGAATGGCAGAGACACCATTCACCTGATTAAAGTCAACGTAGCATCAACATGATGATTTTAAAACTGTTATTTATAGAAAAGTTAATAAATAAATAATAAACAATGGTCAGCAAACACATGATCATCCCATGACAGCTTTGTTTCTGTCGACTTAATGAATGGAAATACTGAAGTACTCTTCTTTAATTCTGTTTTGAGCTACGTGAATCTTTTCCCTTTGTGTTGTCTAGTCTTCCTTCGTTCCTCAGACTGTTTCAAAGGCCTGAAGACGGAGAAGCATCCTGTCTATTTGACAAGGAAAAAAGCAAACATAAAAAAATAAATAAACCTGATTGTCTTTCCTTCCTCTCACTGTTCAAAAATCTACATATTATGAAGTGAATTGTGTTTATAAATCCTAAAAAAACCCCAATTTTCCAGTTGAGTGGAATCCTCAGTATAGTGAAAGATTTTTTCAATCTGATTCCAATAGAAATGAACTTGTTTATCATTTCCTGTCTGTGTCTTACTGGGTGCTGCCTAAAAATGAAACTTGATTGTAGAAAATACTTAAAACTAGCTGATTTAATTTGGTACAAATATCACAACTCCACTGGATTTAGCATCATTTAGCAACATCAGACTTTGAGGATTTAAGTTACAGACAAAGGTGCAGAGTTTAGTTGGGAGTATTATTGTATTACTGTGCTACTATAGTACTAAAATTATATATAATATTGCGGTCTGGATGTGCTCTATATTAAAAATGTCCTGAGATAACTTCTGCGCTGTAAGATATGGGACAAAATATTTACAGTATCTGTCAAATCCTGAACAGGCAGTGCATACATTTGGCTTATTTGTTGGAAATTACAGCATATGGTGTTCTTTGGTTTTATATCCCAAAGGTTCATTTGATTAAAATATAATTAATGCAGGTTTTGATCATATTAACAACAGTGGGATTATATCATTATATCATATTATTACAGTATAATGATAAAATGTTCCTCAAAGTTTTCTGTTCTCTGTTGTTAATTCAACATCTACAGAGTTACAGAGGGGAACAATATATGCAGAGTGTAAAACCACTTATATCGACCGTCTCACTATGACTGATGGGATCAGGTGCAGTTTTAGTTATTCTACACAAGCTTTCTATTTTTTCTTTTCTCTCTTTTTCCTCCTTCGTTTTTTTTCTTTTGAAAGGGCGGGCTCATTAAGAAACAGGTGATGTCATATACTTCCACGCACCAATCACACTATTTACAACGTTTTAACCTGAATCTGTTGACAGTTGATTGGTTGTGTAGACTCAGTCAAGATGAAGCAGATAAACCAACTTTTTAAATAAAACCTGAAGATGTATTTCTAAATATTTTTAATATTGTAGAGAAAAATGTGTTTGTTCTTTCACTTGGATGTTTGACCTTTAGTGTGTCGAATGATGAATGTGCAGAGTTTTCAAATTCATCTGCTGAAAGGGGAGAAGGTTCCTCTGTGTTCTCTGAGTTGAAGACCAGCATGTAAACAAGGTGATTTTGTGACATCACAACTAGTATGGAGTCAATCATTGTCCAATATAACTTACACAAGTGTGATGTGGAAAGTTCAAACTTGCAGTGCACAAACACTGGGAGTGGAGGACATCTTGTATTTAGCAATTAAAATTGTGAAGCGAGACATATTAGCATATTCATAGATTGTGGTTTTTTGGTGAGGGAGAAGGAGATGGAAATAAGAGGACATGAAAACAGAAGGAAATATCTAAAAATAAAAAAGTCTTCAGGTGCTTTAAATCCACGACTGACCGACACTAGAGATAATTAGTGCAGCAGTTTTTCGTAGTGGAAATACTGTGATAAATGCTCCTTGAGTGATCAGCAGCATCCCTTTAGAAAACATTTCAGCGTTTAAACTGAAAGAGAATATCAGAACAAAAAGAGAGGGAGGCCAGCTCCCCCTGTGCACACTGACAGTATGTCAGTATGAAATGAAAACAAAAGGAAAAAACAGCAGCTCTGCTGTAGAGCAGAAGTCCCACGTTACATGCCGTTCCTCTGTTGGCCCACTAGTGGGAGAAACTGTTTGGAAAATCCTGCAGTGTTTCTGTCATACTTCCTGTGATGACTACCAGTTATCTGAGTGAGACAAATAAATCTTTTTAAGTGGAACAAATGTAAATGTAGGCTATGTGGAAGCAACTACATTTCCCCAGGGACATTGTAGAGGGCAGAACCATACATTGTAAATTCCTTCTGGTTTTAAATGAAGTGTCTTTTGATCACAATATGACGCATGCCTTATGATGTATAGCTGTGTGCTGATTCTACAATAAGTCTCCAAAGCTTGAAAACACGGATATAGTTAATAATATTTGCACCAAACGACATCACAATGAGAAATTGACCTGCCTCTGAATGGTATCGATGACATAAATTGCCTCTGAGGTCAATCTGTATTGTTTCATCAAATGCAGGTTTGAACAAACTGAGATCATTTATCCTGCGGCAGAGACAAGCCGAGCGTCACGTTCTTTTCTTTTTTTTGACTTCCAGAGACACAGCCTTCTTAGTGGTCTCAGTCAATACGGATTTGATCAAATATGTGGTGCCTCTGCAGCTCCGATTAATCTTTGCCACCTTTTCCTGGTCCCTGTCTGCCGCCCACTAGCATCCTGGCATCCCTATGAGGCCGGCCGACTGACAGCAACATAAGTCACAAGGCTGCATTAAAAACACATTAGGCCAGCGGAAGGAATTAAGGTTGTACTTATCTGACGGAAAGTACCTGCTCTGAAATGAACTGAGTGCCGGCGTCGTCATGCATCACCATCACCTCTCTGACAATGTTGTGACTTATGGACTCACTGAATGCACTCCCAAACACTTTTAGGGAGTGTAGCAATATGAATATATTGAATTTATGAGATCTCAAAGGATCGCTGCACTTTCTCTTTTCTCCTGTTTCCACAGAGCCAGAGGACAGAGAGAGCACAGGAGTGAGAACAGAAGATGAGAGGTGGGGCAGGCAAGGGTGGCATGAGGGTGCCCCCCCCCTACCAGAGCCAGAAAGCGATTAGTATTTGTTAGTTAGTATCAGGACTACTAACATCTTTATTAAGTTACTTTTAATATTTATCGTTGGAATGTCAATCAAGCAACCACAAAGGGACACAAAGTGACCACAGATAAATCTACAAAGAGTTACAAGATGACCACAAAAGAGCACAAAATAATAAAGGGATGCAAAGTGATCACAAAGTCTCACAAAATAACCACAAAACGGTGTAGAATTAACATAAAAGAGCTCAAACTGCAAACTAATAACAAGGCAAAATGAAATGAATACAAAAGAGCACAAGATGATAAAAGGATGCAAAATAACCACAAAGAATTAAAAAATTAGCACAAGGGGACACAAAATGGCTGCAAAGAGCTACAAGATGACCACAAAAGAGTGCAAAATAATGAAGGGGTAACAAAATGATAACAAAGTGTTAACCACAAAGGGGTGTAGAATAAACATAAAAGAGCACAAAATGCTAAATGGATGCAAACTAATAACAAAGAGTTACAAAATGACCACAAAGGGATGCAAAATAGCCACATTATATTACAAAATGAGTACAAAAGAGCACAAGATGATAAAGGGATGCAAAATAACCACAAAGAATTACAAAATGACCACAGATAATAGAAAATAACTGCAAAAGGGACACAAAATGACCACAAGGAGTTACAAGATGACCACAAAAGAGCGCAAAATAAAAAAGGGATGCAAAATGATCACAAAATGTTACAAAATAACCACAAAGGGATGTAGAATAAACATAAAAGACCACAAAATGCTAAATGAATGCTAACTAATAACAAAGAGTTACAAAACGACCACACAGGGATGCAAAATAGCCACAAAATATTACAAAAGTAGTACAAGGGGGCACAAAATGACCACAATCTGGGTGTCCAATCTGACCACGGATGTAGGCTATTTCAAATACCAAATAATATTAGATTACTTAAGGTTGTTTATTTTGCATTCATATATTCATTCCAAAGTTCCTAAACCCGCCTCTGGAGGTTGATACAGGGCCAGCAAAAGAGACCAAGAGGAAAAGGAGATGAGAAGAGAGTGTGAGGGAGAGAGAGAGAGAGACAGGGCACACGGGTGAGGAGAGTGAACCTCCTCTTGAGCAGTAATTTGATTTCATGTGGCTCACAGTGCTCCGCCGTGCAGAGGGAAGGTCGTAATGGCAGCCATCTACCATCCATTATTACACTACTGGAGAGCAGCGTGATGTGTTCAGGGTGGATGATCACATCTCCACCACACTTGGCTTCAGTAAATTTCCACCTCTGTTATTCATTAGTCACACAACACAAGATAAATGATGAAATTTAAGTTGGCTTTAGGTTGAACCAGCATTGTGTTTACATGTCGGAGAAACATACAGGCTGATGGTCACAGTCCGACTGCAGTGTCGCTGGGGTTAAGCTGTTTGCATGAACCTTTGATACCAGTTTGAGTTTTCCTGTAGCTCTGAATAAACCAATTAAAAGACCATTCTACTCCCATTTTCACTCGTAGGTTACTCCACACAAGGGACAAAAATAATGAGTCAGATTGTATTAGTGTTGGTAAGTACTGTTTGCCATTCTGTTTCGGTTGACATGAAGATGAACCTCTAATGCTGCGTGGGTGAAGATGGAAAAACAGAAAGGCAGAGACTCTCCTGACTGGGAAAACAACATAGATCATTTGTTCAAATCGCTACAAAACAATCCCTGTTTACATTTTACTCTTATAGTTACATATAGGTTTTTAAATTGTTAGCTTATAGAAATGTTATGTAACGTTTCTACCATAAAATAATATAAAAAATACAATTTTATTTATTAATTAATTATTTCAGGACAGGAACAGTATGTAGCGTTTTATAGCACTAAATCATACACTGGATCATATTTTATGGGGAAAATATTTTCTGGTTTTCCCTCTGACGTCCTGCAGCTGCTCCGCCTCAACTCTCTGTGATTTACAGAGTTTCCTGATGGACAGTGAAGTAAACTGCTGCCAATTGTAGCTGCTGTTAGCTCCTGTTAGCTCGTTTGTTAGCAGAGAGTTAGAAGAGGATGTGAGCAGAGGAAGGTAAGAAGATAAAAAGACAGAGTGAACAAGCAAGAAGCTATCAGACAAATGTAAATCTGGGTCTGACTTTGCGTTGTTGGCGAGAGCTTTGCTGCTGATGGACGAGTAAGTAATATTAGCTATAAATAAAGAAACCGCAGGTGAAAATCTGCTGGATCTAATTAGGTACGTTTTCACATCATATCATAAAATGTAAAACAGAAATATGAAGAAAAACGGAAAGGAGGAAGTCATTACACTCAGGATTAATGAGTTCCAGTGATGTGACACCCACATAAACAGGCAGGAAACTGACTTATAATGGACCTGTGTGATGTCTGGAGAGGTGTTTGTAGATATTCTGTAGCAGCTTGGTGTCATTTGCATGTGATTTAATGAAGGTAAACAAGATAAACACACTCAGACTGGGTCCAAAAACTAAATTGCTTCAATTAAATGTTGTTAGTAACATGCAATGGTCAAAATTAGTTCTTTCAACCAAAAGAAAAAAGATAAAATATTTGCAGTTTTAAACACATTAAAAGTTATTTTTGATGTTTTTGATTAAAGAATCTACCGACTGGAGAGTGAATTAAAACTTTAAGCATTATTTTATTATTTCTGCACACTTGCTGCAAGTATTTCATGGGTTTGAGACATCTATTCTCAGCTCAACACCTAAAACATTTGTCACTAAAATACAAACAACTTGCTGCTCCTGCTCCGTCCTTTGGCTGTCTTTCTGACCTGTTTGCTATTTCTTTCTCACCAAAATGACATTTCTTATCTATCAAACCTTCAAATTCTTCTTAAAAAACTTTCTTTCTCTGCTGATGTCTTGCTCTCACTTGATTGACAGAAGCCAACACATCCAGTTTTCAGCAGAACCAGACGTCCATTTTGTTCTTCTACTGAGTTCATTAGGAATCTTGCTCCATATCACATCCATACAGATCTTCAGCTATAGGCTGTTTTTGACTTTCACCACCACTACCAAGTGTCTAGACTGTATTGGAAGGATATTCCTGCAGGAACATGGCCTGACTAACTCCATAAAATGATGATGTTACAAAAGGGTCTAATCACTAAAGACTCCTCATGTCTCTTCAACTATTCTCACACAATATTAAATACATAAACACTCCTTCATTACATTCTCTCCTGATTCATTTAGCATTAGTTGCTTGAGCCTGAAAGAATACTGCTGCTGTGTCTTTGACTTACCCATGGAGAAGACACATCAGTAAAACTGACAATCGTGTTGTTTAGGTTGAAGGACTTGTTCTGTAGGGTATTTTAAATGTGGGATGATTTACCTCCGACTCAGCCCTCCTGACAATCGGAGGAGAAATCTGGTCTGGGACCTTGGTCGGCACCAATGTTTGATACTGATGTTCAGCCCAGATTATCTGGTAATATGAGGGGTTTATAGATCCAGCCTTAAGCCTCCTGAACCGCTCGCAGACTCATCGGGGCCCCCACACTAAAATCAAACATGTATAATATTTAGGATTTAAACACAGAGTGGGACCACAATAGCCAATGAAACAGAGAAGTCTACAATTTTCAAATCATGTAGTGTGTGCACACTGTAAAAAAATCATCCATTTATGGAAAATAATTACAGTTTTATTGTACTGTTTACACAACTCTGTAAAATTACAGACATTATCTGTAAATTACCAACCAAACTGTTATTTAAAGTATTAAGACAAATAACAATTCAGTTAACTTCTCATTTTTGTATAGATAAATTACTATATTGTTTATACAGTATTTTTTCTTCTTTCTTAAATTACAAATTCGCGTAAAATGACAATCTGTAATTAAATATGTAGCTTGTTATATGCAGTAAACATTTATTTCCATACAACAATTTCACATTTTTCTTTGTAATTTTAAAGTAAATCTTTTATTCTTTTTATTTATGTGTCCTTTTACATTCTAACTAATTCTGGATACAAATTTAGCAAACTTTTTAAAGGTGTTTGCTTGTAATAATTCAGTAAATCTGTGAAATAACAATTTTTCTCTACAAAACATCAGTACATTTATAGTTTTTGACATTTTGACGTATGATATTTAACTCTAATTTTAGGTTTTTTGTTTGGTAGCTGCTTTTTTTTTTTCAGTGCACGTTTGAGATTAGAGAAAATAAAATCAGTGATGTTTCTCATTGTGTTTGTTATGCAACCCGATTTCAAAATCAGTTATCTTAAAACTCTTACAGTTACCTGGTTTAACTGACAATGATTACGATTACAATGTTGCACATACCATCATTTAGTGTAAGAACAGACTGCAAGCACACTGCTCACCGAAACTCTGCATCAATTTCCGACCGAGGCTTTGGAACAGCAACATTCAGTCATAATGCAGTTGATGAGATTCAGCGAGTAAATGGCACTGTCACAGTTGGACTGAATAAGCATTCTGGCCCAGACAACAGGACAGGTTACAGATTTCCTGTGTCCATTAGGAGATATTGACTTTGTCTCTCTGAGTGCTGTAAACTGTGATTGCAAATGACACATTGTTATGTTGTATTTGTTCTAAGATGCCAAGCACAATTCTTTCGCTTGCTATTTATTCCACACAACAAACAGACCATGTAATTAAGAGACCACTTAATCCAGCCAAAACCTGATACATTCACAAGAATGTGTCCCCCCTCCCCTCTTCCTCCTTCTTCTCCTGTTTATCTTAAACACACCACACGCAGATAATCCCACCTGCAAACACCCGGTTGATCCATTAAGGGATTGCTTCATTATGCTACATAAATGTCCGAGCCTTGTGGGAAATCCTCCATTTGCAACAAGTCAACTCCTATGGCAACATTTGTTGTCCGACTCTGTGTGTGTGTGTGTGTGTGTGTGTGTTGAGCTCAGACGCAGGCAGAGAGTGCATTACAGTATGCAAATGGCAACTCTCACATACAGATGTAGCCATTGTATGTAAGCCCTGCTTTGTACAGTGTGTGCACTGCAGGCAACTATGCACCACTGCTGCTCTCCCATGAGTATTTGAAGAAGCAAAAAAAAGAAAAATTCAAATTTTGTCCTGTTTTCCAGGCAGTGGAGTGCAGCAGGGGAGGTTTCCTGGGAGACACAGGCAATGCATACTGACTTTTACAACATTTTCTCAACTCATCAAGCAAGAATAAGAATGATGTATGATGGAGAATTAGTGTTGGATTGTGCTGAACCATGCGCCTTTCTGATTTGACCTCTCTCCACTCTAATTTTTTACCCCCTTTTCCCATTACTGAACATTTCCATCTTTTCTAATCAGGGCTTTGGCTTGTACTGTACATGTTCACATATTCCTGCCATGACCCGCCGGTGTATTAACTGATAAGAATAGATTGATTTTCTGTCAGTAAATGTAGCCGTGGCAGGCTAAAACCTTGCCTATGATAAATGGGTTTCAGAGTTATCGGAGTGGATGAGTCGATGTGCTGATCAATGCCGAAACTCAACAAGGTCATTCCTGCTGAAGATAAAGCATTTGTTATGCAGATTCATCTAAAGAGTCCGCACAGTGTGGTCCATCTGATGGATAAAACTCTCCTGATACAGCACCTCAATTAATGTTCAGAGGTTTTCCTCCCCTCAGCTATATTCCATGGGGAGATATTATACATTCACAGTATAGTTAATATATGATAGTCTAATAAAATACAACACATTGTTATGATTAAATCAGTGGTTCCCAAACTTTATTTTTTCTGGCTCCTTAAAAAATAAGCAGTGTCTAGTTGAAGCCCTGGAATCCTAGCTCGGAAACAACTAGACTAAGATACCTGACCGTATGAAGCAGTTCAAACTCGCTCCACCTCCACCAGTGAAACCATTAAAATGCTGCTTAATCATTAATGGTTGCTACATGTATTTGAGGTTATGTAATCAGATTACAAAAAAATAGGTAGGCCTAACTATAATTAAGCCAGATTACAATTGGAAAAAATGTGGAATTCGATAATATTTACATTGTCAAGGATTACTTGACTAATTTAATTTTAGAAATTATTTTTTTATACAACTTAAAACTAATATTATATAAATCAAATGTTTGTAACTGTGTCTGTTTCTTTAGTACATGTATGAAATCCGATGTATTATGGCATATTATGGTAAAAATTGGCATGCAGTTTGTATTTATTAACTGATTACATTTCAAAGTCATTTGCATCAGTAACAGTTTAATGATGTGATGTTCTGCAGAATGAGATACTTTTACTTTAATACTTACTAGTCTGATAGTACTTCTGTACTTCTGCTTAAAAGGGATTTTAAATGGAGGCGTTTTACATCTATTGAACTGTTTTTAGATTGTTGTACTAGCACTTAAAGTCGGTATAATCAAAATTTCTCCCCTCGGCTTCATCGAGTGTAATAGTTTCAGCTGTCTGGCTTGAACTTTCTCTCGTAGCATCATTTTGGGCCACAGCAGGCAGCTGTTTTCAGCGAAAAAGCTTACTGTATACAAACATTGAGCTAAAGAGCCAGAAAATCAAAGCTGAAAGAGAGTGAATCTTGGACTTACACAGCTCTAAATTAATGAAAATATTGCTCTATAGAGAGAAGAGAAAATCATTGCTGCCCTCCGTTCAGGACTTCAAGAAACAGGCAGGAAACATCACTGCAGATCTATCACGGTGCTGGTATAAGAACAGTTTCTTCCCACAGGCCACATCACTCTGATTAACAGGTAACACCAAACGCACAGTGTCAGGAACACTCCCTGCACAGAGTAAGTCTGTGTCTCGAACATCCACTGTGCCTGTAAATGATTTATTCTCCATGCTTAAATACACTTCTGCTGTATGTGTAAATAAGCAACAGTTTGCTAACAAGCTCAGCGTATCAACTTAAAAGGCGATGATGTGTTAATATTGTGTTCACAACTTGTTTCCGCTGTAAATTAACAGTGTGTCTTCCACACACAGGTTAGGAACAGATCGCTGCACCATCTCGGATGCAGTTTATTGGATTTTATCTGTGGATTAATTTTGGTTTTGGCATTTTAAAACTACAGTTAATGAGCAACTCAGTAAATATTTATTTAACGCATTAAATGCAAGCGGAGCTGTAAAAACAAAAATAATAACAAAGAATTAATGAACGATAAATACATTTCTGAATTCACCTGAATCTGGGTCATCAAAACTCATAAAAGAAACTTCAGTGCTAAAATGATAAAATATCTTAACAGGTGCAGGGGCAGGAACACCTTGTATGCAATCCAGCCGCTTTGAAGCCAGCAGTGACACATTATTTAGCACATACATGATTAAGATATTTATGTAACAACCATTTGCATAATGCATTATGTATGAGAACACGGACCTGCTGATGATTTAAAGCCAGGATTAGCCTACTTCATATCAATGATATCACTCTGTCAATCGGAAATAGTTTTTTATCTCATCAGCGGCTCTTTTTTTTTTTTTTTACTTTTGGCTAGGATTATCAGATACTGATAAAATAACATTTCTGAAAGGTCAGAGATGGATTTGTACATGATGTTATTTTCAAAGATAAATGCATGTTTTACAAGAGTGGATTTTTCTACCAAAAGAGCCTGTAGCACCAACAACAAACGCCTCATTTAAAAGCACCAAATCCTTTGCAAATGCCAGCCAGGCTCTTTCATTAGAAATGCCTCTTCAACACTGGATGTGCATCGCTGCAACACTACAGCCCACTTGAGTTTACCCCCATACCTGGAAGTATGCTCCAACAACAAGGTCAATTACAAGTTATCAACCCTCTCCTGTCATGTCAAGAGGCAAGCCAGACCTGTCTGCCTGAAAATTAATTTCCCAAATGAAACTGCACTTGGTCGTTTCCTTTTACCTGAAGGGAAAACTGGAGGGATAAAGTATCTTGGTCATTAGTATGTGGAAAATTGAGAACCAAAAAATAAAGGGAAAAAAAAGGGAATTAGATACAACAGATCAATCACAGTTAATTTCTCCAGGGAGTATAACATGGTGTGGAGCCATATTGATAGAACTGAAATTAGCAATCAGAGAGCTTTAGCAGAGCAACCATTAGGACAGTATCTGCAATATACATGGGTGTATCTAAACATGTTCTTGTTGATGACGTTACATATTGAAATGGTGCACACTGCAGTGCAGATATCAGACTTCTTCTCTTAAACAACTGATTACTTAATTCCCGCCGGGAGCAGATGTGAAGATGGTCAATAAAACATCCTCATTCACAGAGATAACGGCCAATAATGAGAAAATGTCCCTGTGAACAGTAAACGTGCCAGATAAGGTGACGTACCAAGACATAATGATCAAGCCAGTGGGTTTGCTGTGTGTGGCGTGGTCAGTGGCCCTATGCTTAAAACTAGGATGCTGCAGGTACTCTAGTGTCTTTTCTGGATGCACCCAGCTGACGTAATGTTACGATGTGCCGTTAAAGTTGGGTAACGTAGCATAATGAGCGAGAAAGTCTGCATATAGATGAGGATGGGGGCGGATGAATGGGTCAATCTCATGACAATTCACAGAGAGCCTGGTCTAGACTGTACTCTTTATGATATTATTTACAGAGACCCAACAATTCCAACCATGAGCAAGCAGCAGCAACGGTACCAAGGAAACACTTCCTTGTAACACTTTAAGCAGGAAGACTTGCAGCATGCATTAATGGGACATGACAACAGTGACTTCTTTTTAACTTGCGTTACATTCATTACGTATTTAAGGTTACTTATGTTACATACTTTTCTGAACCCAAACCACAATCTTCTCCTAAGCCTAACCAAATAGATTTTGTGTCTTTAGACGGTTGATTGGTGCACTAATTTGGAAATATCTCAGCATTGGTATGGATATTCATGGTCCACAGAGGATAATCCTAATGACTTTGGTGACTCCCTGACTTTATGCACCACCAACAGGTCAACGTTCACTTACCCAGTGAAAGATCTACTGAACTGATTGCCACTAAAGTTTGCAAATCTTACTGACTTGGGTGAACTCTTTGACTTTCCATGTTCCAGCATCATCCTTCTGTGCCTTCCAAAACAATTTACCAATGCTGTCATTTCTCCTGGTGAGAGCGGTCCTCTTGGAGTAATGTTTAGGCCAATCTTTAGTTTAGTTTACTGGTCTACTTTTTGGTGAAAATTGGTAACAACATAAATAGAGTTAATTTCACAGCAATTTAGGACACAGTAGCCGGTTAATGGTAGAAGACTGAGTTGTCATTACACTAAATTACACACTTCACAGGGCAGGACACAAAATGGTCTCCACTCTGTGCTTCTGCTCCTGGCTCTGTTCATTTTATGACATCTTATGGCCACTGGATGTACTGTTGTACAAAGTGTTATGACTTCAATAAACTTAGTAAAGTAAGAAATCTCCTTTTCATGCTGGCTTAAAACTATACCGAAGTGTGTATCTACTTGTGCTGCTT
Source organism: Argyrosomus regius (assembly GCA_946959425.1). Classification (NCBI taxonomy): domain Eukaryota; kingdom Metazoa; phylum Chordata; class Actinopteri; family Sciaenidae; genus Argyrosomus; species Argyrosomus regius. The sequence continues at coordinate 2,803,538 of OX336888.1, forward strand.
ATAGGCATAAGGTTTGCATTTTTTATTCTTTTTTTTTAACCAGTCCACCCTTTGATATGCAAAAAAGTTCTGTGAGCTGAAGCCAAAACCTGAAGCATAAGACATCTAACCTTACAGAGAGCTATGAAAGTAGAACAGTTTATCATACCATTTTCTTGCTGTTTAATGTACCATAACACCTTCTTTTATGTCCAAAAAAATAATAAAAAAAAACAATGTTCACACTGCCAAAATGCTAAACCCCAACTGAGAGCTCAATACATTATTTCTAAGTTGAATTTACGTAAGCCAAATCTTTTGGAGAGATGTGCCAAAGCCTGCAAGTCTGTCCTGGTGCCAGAGCAAGAACCGGTCCCATCCCTTTCAAACTTAGAGAGAAGATGGAGAGAGGCAAAAAGTGAGTGCACAGGCAGAGGAAAAGGGAGGAGAATAAAGTATGTGCAGAGTGGGATCACACAGTGCGAGATAATGAGGGTGTCAAGATGGCTCACAGGAGGTGAGATCTCACCACACTGTAACTCTGGAAAAGTGTCAGCCAGGGATTAAGCAAACAAACAAACAAACAAAAAAAAGAGTCCCTGATAAATGGCACGGGTATCTAATCATTTCAGGAGAAATTAAAAGATTTTTGTGTTGAGTCTCTTTTTAACATCGATGCGTCCCTGTAATTCCTGTGAGGGTTTAATGGGAGCCTCTTAAGACTGACTGAGTCTCCCAAGACAACTAAAAAAATATGTAAAAATCTGCCTCAGATTTGGATGCGGGTATATGAAGTATCATCAGCAGCATCACCAAAGGACCTGAGTTCAAAGGGAATCTGATCAGAGTAGCTGTTAAGTTTTATTTATATCTGCTGGGTCACAGGGTTAACAAAACCAGTTCTGTCTTTCTTTACATGAAAGGATAACGAGAATTAGTATTCAGAAGGAAGGATGCTGCTGTTTTATCCTTGTGCTCTGCATCAGAGTGAGTGAGACTCAAAAAAAAGAAAGGTTAGAAGGTTCAGCAACAGTAGTATATATGGTTTAAAAAATGACTATGACCTCTTCTACTCCACCTCTCCCAATAGTAAAGATATTTTTGTCTTTGTGTAGAGGAGCAGGGGATCTTTAGAGACAGCAGGTCAACAGCATATGCCAAATGGAGGTAGTATACATGATCTGAAGGCTGAAGATTAGTTTGACCGCAAGACCTTCAGGAACAAATCACGCTTTGATTTGGTGTCAAAACCTTTTGGACATTTGGAGATTTCTCTAAGAATTGCATTTCTCTGAGATTCAATGGCGAGCGCTTCTTTTCTAGAAATTGCTCACAATTCTTGTTCAGTCTTGTGAGGGAATTTTCTCGTTCCATAAAGGGGTTTCACAGGGTCAAGCATATGTCCTGAGGTCACTGTAAGGACAGTGTTAAATCTTAGATTGTAATGGGGACACTGACTTCTTCTCCTTGACATACAGAGCCTCTGTATGTTTGTACAGGAAAGCAGGCACCATTCTTGCTTTCTATGATAACCTAGTGTCAGGAGATAGCGCTGTCTCATTACCTAGACACAACAGATAGGTACGTAACATAAAAGCCTTACATAGACGACTCATTGGCCAATACCTTATACTGTAGATGCGTTAAGTGTGACCCCTTATGGACATAGAGTAGTTGTGGCACTATCCTGAGGGGATATGGATGAACCAAAGCAGACAGCTTCTTCATAATTGAGGCAGCATCATGCCATGAGAAGCGTACTGAGGAATTTTACGTTCTTCTTGATCAAGCCTCAATAAACATTTTAGCATAAGACATCTTGGACTCCTGTACACTGTCCACAACAACAGCAAAAAAAAAAGTTTGATTTACCAAATAAAAAAGACAAAAGCAGCAAATTATCACATTTGAGAATCTAATATTTGGCATTTTTTTGGCTTGGAAAATGACTTTAACAATTAACTGATAAGCAAAATTTTCTTTTGATCATGTGATAATATCAGCTAAAATGAACATATTGTGAAAGGATATGATCACAAAAACAACACAACTCTAATAAATTAAAGAGACTCCACAGCCACGTTAACAGCAGGGCCGCAGTCTCCCACTTAACACCATCACAGTGACACCTACGTCTCTCTCTCTCTCTGTTATCTTTAGCCTCTGACTCATATTCTTCTCATTACAGGTGTGTTTGTTTTTGAATATTTTGTCCTGCTGCACGTCTATGCAGTTTTTCCCCCTCCTTTAGAGATCACCTGATCCAATCACCTGCTTCCCCAGCTGCTCTTCATTCACAATCAGCCCCAGTTTATATTTAGAGGCCAGCTTTCAGCCACTTTTTTTTTTTGCCATCCTATTGAAGTTGGCATGCTGCTGTCGTGTTCCTCTTACTCATGGCTGTTTGCCTGTTAACTTTTCTATGATCTGTTTTTCTGAACTGACTGTTGCCAATGTCCTCTCCAGTTTCTGATTACCTTCCTGCGATCAACCTCTTTTTTTTAGATTTGTTTGATGCCCGGGACAAACATATGCCACATGTCATTGTCTCCAGTTTGGCAGCTTTCAATCACAAAATGAAGTGAGAAAAACTAAGTAAATGTAAATGTGGGACACAAGGGTTGCCAAGTGGAAAACACTGCAAACAACTTAACTTCACTTTCAAATATATAGAGACTTTATTTTTTTTTTGCAGGGGACACCGATGTTCCCCACGCTGAAGGTGGATTGTGTATGAACTTAACCTTGACGTGAGGTAAAAATGTCCTCACTCAAAAACACTGTCTAAAACAGGAGTGTCAAACATACAGCCCTGAACCAGCCCACTAAACGATCCAATCTGGCCCACTGGATAACTTTCAAGTGACAAGTTGTTGAAGTCATGTTGAGTTTTTGAGTTTAGGAAAATCTGTAAAAGATGTCTTGACGTTAATGGTATTTTGATTCATGAAATAAATTATGACGAGAAATGAACGTAAAAAGAATTAAAACTTTATTTAATTTTGATTGTGCGGTCATAAGAAGCCTGTAATTTGCCTGATAACTGTCTCCCACTGACAGGTGGTTTAAAGTTCATGTGGGTTAGAGGGCAGAATAAAAACAGCTTACTGACCACACACTTATGTTTTGAAATATGAAATCTGTATTTTTGGAAAGTCAGCTGGAGTTTATGGCTTAATAAATCACTTTGTGGTTATTCTGATAAGCTGTCTCAGTGCGTGCTTATTTAATGTGTCGGTAACTCCCCACCTAAGCCCAGCTAGCTAAATGGACAATGTCTGATGAGTTATTTGTATGTTTTTGTGGTTTTACCGGTCAAGCCCACTTGAAATCAAATTGGGTTTCATGTGGCTCATGTACTAAAATGAGTTTGACATCCCTGATCTAAAAGGTCAAAACAAGAGCACGAACATTGATGCAGACGCATGCAAATAGAGCAGTACTTGTTGTGAGGAAAGAGACGCAGAGTGCACATGTGGTGGTCTTATTATTGGCTCATTATTTCACCAGAGTGAAAAAAAAAAAAAAAAAACACGCTGCCAAACTCTAAGTATCTCTTCAGCGTGACACTCGTCTTGGAGACACGTCGCCGTTGCTGCCCTAACCCTCTGTGCTTTCAGGACCGCTAATTATCCACTGGCCACCTTCTTCAGACAGTAGCACAATTAAAACTTTATCGCTGAATAATCGCTTTACTGGGCACATGGGGTTTAATGACAGTGATTGTTAAGGAGCAAATGACCCCTCTGGAGCAAGAATTAGTCCATGGCAGCCTGGACACTAATCACAGTCCTTCTTTCAGAGAGACAATAGTTAATAACTCAGACGGAAAGAGCTTAGAATAGTGTGCATGCCATTCTTTATGTACATCTTGAGGCAAAACGAGGCCTAGACGTTTCATTTCATAATTAAAGGGACATGCCACCGATTTTTACACATGGAGATGAGTCTAACCCTGATGACCATTAGGCTTGAAATTTGATATTTATAACCAAAAGTCAGCATGATGAACGAGGGGTGTGGAGCAGAAGGGTCCAACAGAGGACACTATTGTGTTGCATTATGGGCTTTTTTTTGGTGGATATCACAGCCTCAGCTCTACCAATTTTAGACTATTATTTTTAAAACGTGTCTTCACATGTTCCTAATGTGTGATTTCTGTTATTTTGATGAGAGAATCAAGGAGGCCTTCTGAGAAAGCTGTTTCATCCCCTCAAAAAAATAGGTACACTCTGGGGGACATTTAGGAAAATGTAATACTCTGTCTCGAACAACAGATAGGTACAAAACTTAGTAGCCATCAGAGCCAGATAACAATGTTGGGCCACTAAGGGTAAACACATCTCCTTGTTTGTAGACTAATGACCAATTGGCGAATACCTTATACTGTAGATGCAGATAGATTGAGTATGACCTCTTATGGACATAGAGTGGCCCTATTCTGTGAGGTGGCATGTCATGACAAGTGTATTGATAAATCCTCCATTCTCCTTGGCCAAGCTTCAGTAAACCTTTCAGCAGCACAAGACATGTTGGACTCCTGTGCACTTTTCTCTCCACTGACTAAACTGACCATTGAATTCTCCACAGCGATGATCTTTACTCAAATGGCAATGTTTGCCAAAGCTCAACTAAGCGCTAATTTAAAACCATACCATGAGCTTTCCCTAAACTGTTAGAATGGTAGTGGACTCTAATGCAAACAACAACCGGTGACTGAATCAGGAAGAGTTAATTGATAACACAAAGGTGGTGGTTAAAGGAATCGAAACAGTCGGCTGTAGCTTTGTTACCACAAAGAATGATTAGGCAGGTGAGAGGGAAACTGGAGGTCACGCCCAGCGACACACACACCGACACCCAGAGAGAGACAGAGTAAACTGGACTAAACCTAACCAGATCTTCACAATACTGACGTCACTTCAGGAAACAGATTTACTTTTTGAATGTATGAAAGGCAAAGACAAATGATCTACCACTGTTTTAGTTCATTTTTATCTATAGTTATAGTTTTTGCAAGTAAGAACACACACAGTTCACAAGTCAAAGGTAAAATGCCATTACAAGGGATATTGTTTTTTTAATCTGCAGCAATCGACATCAATCATTTAACACGGAGTAACTCCACAAACAGAATGCATTAAACATGCTTACCACACCACACATATATAATTAATGCAAATGTGCCATGTGATCGCACAAATCTGGATCTGTCTCTCCCTCAGAGGCCTGCCAAAAAGCATGTAAGGACATCAGGACCTTACAAGTGGAGCTGAACTCTCACACTCACACACACACACACACACACACACACACACACACACACACACACACACACACACACACACACACACACACACACACACACACACACACACACACACACACACACACCAATACTTCACTCACCTCCACCCAGACTTTACAAAAGTTTAAACTGAGAAAATATGTATGCATTATGAATCTCAATAAACCAGCTGCGTATGTCTATTTGTCAGATGTGCTCATGTCATTATGCGAGTCACAACTTGAGGTCTCTGCAGTTAATACTTTCCCCTCCTCGCTATCTATCAAAGGGAATGTTAAGCAGACAGAAAAATGCAGCTGTCTCTGGTCAAATATTGACACGCGGCTCCTGTTGTGACACTGTGACTGTTGTAAATTACATTTTCACACAATAAAGTAAAGATTGCCTCTGCTATATTAGAATGGCTGGAAAGACATTATCAAATTAACTTTAAATTCTAGGTATTTATGTGAAAATGTATTTAACCCTTTTCATACCCAGGAGAATTCTAGAAAGCTGCTGCAGCTCAGTGAGAACTCAACTGAGCATTTTTTTCTTACTCAATCAACAAACAGCTTGATCTTAAAAACAGAAAGAAATTGGCAATTACAAGTTTTCATCTGACTTCCTTTTCTATTTCATAGAACAGTTTTTTTTATTTGATACAAAATATGTTTAAACTGAGTTTGATTCTACAAACATCAGAAAGAAGCACTAAAACTCTTGTACATGGTTATTTCCATTCAAAGAACTAACAGAGCAGCTACATGAGGAAAGAAATCGCTCTATTTATGGATAAAAGTCAATGCGACCCAATCAGTCCTCCCTGCCGACTCTCTGGCAAACTGTCCCCCAGAAAACAGACTGTCTCGCCTGGTGAAAGCTGGTTAAGTCCCTCTTGTTTATCTACAGTGATCAAAACACTTGAATTCACAAGGTCTTCGTCGCTTTCCACTACGCGTCAGTCAGTCAGGATCTCCCTCACAACACAATCTTACAGCTACCCGGGGACGCTTTGTCTGCAGAGCCATTTAAAAAAAAAAAAAAAAAATCACATCAACATAATGATGTATATTTCTAGTTCAAGTTATTGATGACAACTTAAACTATCTGTATTCTGTGTTTTGATACACTGGGAGTGATTTTTAAAAATGAACTACGTTTATTTCACACAGGGCTACAGGTAACGTGCTTATATTCCAAAAAAAGCCAATGAGTCATAGCCAATTAGAGAATATGCTCACAGGAAAGAGAGAAAGAAACTGTGTGTGAGCATAGAAGATATTTTACTTCAACTCATGAAAGATGGGAGCAAAAAAAGGTATTCATTTATATTTTTGTTGAGTGTACTGCCCACATCCTTTTCACATCCAAGATGATGCAAGAACGTACCCTGCTCTGATAACCAGCCTGTGGAAAGAAAATACATATTTTATGATTACAATATTTTCATCCTGATTTTCTGTAGGATTATAGTGTTACTCTGCTCTATCACTGCAAGTACTGTTATCCTAAAAGTTTGAATTTCAAATAAACAACACAGAAATCCAACTGAATTGAAGTAACAGAGGTAAGATTCTGACCCGGAAACCCGACCGGACACGTCTCTATCACGTCGCGGCTGCAACGCTGTTTAGGTCTGTACTGCACGTGACTTCAAACCCCACCTGGAGCGTTTCAGAAGCGTTTAGCCCGCCAGACTTTGTTTACTTTACTCAAATTTGGTCGAGTGGAGGCCTGCTTCTGGGATACTTCTGAACCGGACCGCGGCGGAGCCGGTTGGGTTTGAAACATTGACTAGAACGGCCGCGTATCACTGCGTGCAATGCGGCATGCCCACGCCCAGTGGAATTTGGGGGTGAGTTAAATTCATTCATTACAGTTGACTTTACTGAACAGACTTTAAAGAGCAACTTAACACCCCGATTCCAGTGGACGAAATGACCGGACTTTCTCTGGAACAAAGAAAATAATTTGTGTTACATTGAACGCTATAAAATGGGACCAGAATCAATAAACGGAGCAATAATAAAGTGACTCTTTACTAACTCAAAAGAGTGGAGCCAGTGTTAAATTACTCTTTAATAAAACTGAATTCAACTGCAGGGTGACTTCAGATGAAATCTAATCTGAACTAAGTTAAATAACCTCAAAGTTGGAGAGCTGAAGTGAAGCAAATTTACCAGTGTCTCCACATCCACCACCTCTCTCTACACCCCTCTTTCTCCACCTCCATCCAGTCTAAGTCGCCTCTCTCATTCCTGTCTCATAGACACAGACAGGGGCATGGAAGGGAAAAGAAACCCAGAGATATAAACACAAACAGAGAGAGACTGGTGCCTGAGAGGTGTCATCACATCACACTCAAGCCTGCCAACTTCTATCAAACAGCCTCCAGTGGTCTTTAAGTACCACCACGGTGTGTCCCCCCATGTCCTGGAGGACATAAAAACCACACGACTGCCCCTCGTCCTGTTAGTCACCTCTCACAGACAAAGCAGTGCATAAAGGTGTCACCACCACAGGGAGAAAATTCATTATTTTTACTTGCAGGATGGTGCATTTATCCACACTGATAGTTTCACCCTTCAGCCATCGTTTCCAGGAGCATCTATGGAAGAGGGGTCAGATAATAGCTCTCACTTTGGGCCACTCTGCCCCACTCCACATGGGATCTGAACCAGACACTACCTGATTACTGCTAGTAGGTCTCTAGAGGTCCATTCCTCACTCAGCTGTCCAGCTCAATTACAGACTGTATGCAGTGAAGAAATGCAAGGAAATCTGTTGTTCTTCCCTGAGTCATAGACGCACAGAAGAGAGTCTTAGGTCAGCAAGTCCACCTACACTTACACCTACACATCTGCACACATAGATGGCTTCTTTATTACAGTCCATTTATTTTAATGTCTTTGAAGTTGTTTGTATCGTGTAAGAAATACTGAGAAAATAACCCTGAAGTCAGTTTTGGATGTTATTGACACAAACTGGTCAAGGACAAGATTGCACAGTAAAATGCAAATGATTTGTGGACCTGCACAACACATTTTAAAATATGTGGACCAGACTGAACTTAATCATAGTTAGTAGAGGACATATTAGAAAGGACGACGAATAAACAAAACCAATTCCCTTTTTTAATATGCTGCAATTACAGCCTCCACTCTTGCAGGAAGGCTTTCCACAAGATTTTGGAACCTGACTGCAGGGATTTGCATTTTAAGTACATGTACAAACTAATGTAACGCTGTAATCCGTAGGCTAGACTGACTAATTGTCAGTGACACTGACCAAATCAGTAAGTAACTGCACTGGATATCACTGCCACCATTGTCACGTCATCTGTGATACGCAGTATGTTTCTTCCAGTTTAAAGGTTTTTTTTTTTTTCTTACTTCAAAACTGTTCAGCTGTAGAAGAAGATGCAAAGTTTAAGACAGACAGTTTGTGACAGTCAGCCCTGGGCTCACTGCTTTCAACACAAGACGTTCGTCTTTGTAAAAAGTTCCCAATGGCTCTTCAACACATTTTTAAAAAAGCATCACTAAAGTTCAAAAACAGCTGACCAACACTGTACTTTCTAACAAATGCTGCTCAAACAGGAGTAAATGGTGCATTTGTTGGGGACTACTTTCAGCTGAGGATTAATCCACATTTAGTGCTCCAGTGAGTTAAGTTTTAACCATTTAACAATAGAGCTACACTATACGGCTCAGAGTAGTCAGATAATATAGGATTAATTAAGACTTTAAGAAAAAGGAATAGAATATTGACAGCCTTATCCTTAAGCTTGATGAAAGGACGTGAAAACCATAACCCTGTTCAGCAATGACTATACAGGCCTAGTTATGCAAAGAACTGACTGAACAGTGATTGACTCAGCAACACCCTAACCCTGCTGGAATGGGACAGTGAAAAGTGCAGTAACACAGTATATGAATGATGATGGGTTGCTTAGCTTAAAAACCTATTTTTAAAAGTCAGTTCATTAAAAATAAACTGGAAATGATGACTTAATTTTTACTGATTCAAAAAGCTTCCTGGTCTGAACAACAACTGGGACCTTGCTGCATGGAGTTTGAATGTTCTCCATGTATCTGCATGGGTTCTCTCCAGGTACTCTGGTACTCTACTTAAATGTTTAAGTTTGTGTTCTCAGTTACGTTCCACTTCTATCCGCACAAGAGCCTCAGTAAGGTCGGTAACTGATGTTGGTGATGTTGGCCTGGGTCGCAGTTGACATTTCACTTCATCCTAAAGGTTTTGGATGCGGTTGAGGCCTGTTGAAAAGGCCTTCCCCAAAATGTTGCAGCAAGGCTGTGAAGAACATTGTCTAAAATACCATTGCATGCTGTAACTTTAAGATTTTACAGTATCAGAACTAAACCTGAACAACCCTGGGCCAAAAATTACATGAAGAAGCCACCAATATTTTTTTTGCCACCAATATGATGTAACAGTAATTTTTGACATTTCTCACTAGCCAAACATTTGTTCTTACTCTTACATTTCATATTATTTATGCTGGATAATTTAGTTTTTTCCTCGTAAATAAAGTGTTGTCTTGCACGGGGTAGGACAAATGTTAAAATATCCTGGAGATGGTGAGCAAGAGACAATAAGTGTTAAAGTATCATGTATCCCAGCATACCTAGGGGAGAGTGTTTGTGTATGACTTGTTCTTTTGACTTCAGACTAAAAATCTTCCTGGAGGGGGCTCTCTACATCCATACACAACTCCTCCAACCCACTTTTTTTTTTTTTTTTTTTTTCATATTATGCGGTGCACATACGCCTCCTTTTGTACTTCACACGCTCCCTGACATCTGAACAAGCAGTGAGGGACCCGCAGGTAGAATGGTCCGAGGGTTGTGATCTCCATCGCTGGATGTGCAAACCGACACACACAGAAACACGAGAGACCCACCTCGGTGACTTCATTATGCAATGGATGCATCAACGTTGAATCAGTTTCAAAGCTTGCAATGTTCCCTTTTCGTGAGTAGTTCAGTATAACCTCAAACAAGACAAGAAACAAGCTCCTGACAACATCTCAGCAAGTGTGCTTTATACTTGAGTCATACTGCATTGATCTGCTGCTGCAGCAAACACTTAAAGCCACCACAAACCTCCAGGGAGTTCACCGACTATACGTACTCCGCCTGATAGCATGTGTTTTCATTGTGTCAAAACGAATAGAGAGCCTCTTTAAGACGGGTGAGTCATAGATGAGGGGGAAAGCGCTGACATGATTTGATGGCATCCTGAATCTTTAGGTCAGAGTTCATCGCTATTTATATGCAGAGGACGAGTTTGGTTCTCCATCCTCAAAGGTCAGTCTCATTAAACTCTGTCTTGAGAGCCGAGCAAGTTTTTTTTTTTTTTTTTCTGCAAAAGTCAAAAAGACTTTACATGTAAATAGTTTCATCAAATCAGTTTTTATTAGCAGTCTGCTGCTGCTAAAGCTGCTTTCCATTCTTTTTCTCTCATGGCACGTCAACGTAGATGGTAGATTAACACTAACCTCTAGAAATGACAAGAGGAAGCCGATGCTAACCTTTAAAGGGGCAATACATAGCATAAAATCACAATGTGAAAGGGAAATAGAATTATCACCTGAACCAGCTGTCCAGCTGCAACTTCATAGCCAGGGAACCAGACACATTTTGAGCTCCTGTTTTATTTGCTCTGGCAGCTGCGTCTGGTCCCCCTTCTGGGCCAATCACAATCGTTTATCTAATATGGGGCGGGTTTGATACGATGTCTGTACAAACAAGCCAGATGGCCGTCGCTGATGATCAACGTTCTGTTGAATCTGCTTCTGCGTCAGTATTAAAAGAAAAAGATTTCAGGATAAGAAATGACAAACGTAACGCCATCCAACACAGGTTTAACTCAACGGAGAGAGAGATCTGGACGGAGCTGCTATTACTCCAATATAGGAGCCTATCAGCTCCCACAGGTTGGAGTTTAGAGTGCTGAACAGGTATTTGAAGTAAACTCCAATAATATAGTTAGCCTTTGAGGGTATCTGGATTACTACATTAAGTTGTAAGTCGATTAACTGGGCTGATGTTTGCAGCTTACCTTTAGAGCAGATAAACACGGTTTAATTTATTACACTTTTGGTTTTGGAAAGGCGATGCAAAAGACGCCATCCTCAAAACTCTTTAGATAGTGAGCAGCATCGTTGTTATATAAGTTGTTATGCACTAAAAACCAAGGCAAAATCCTGGTATGTGTGAAACCTACTTGGCAATAAACCTGTTTGATTCTGATTAGAGCCTCATGCACACCTCTTCAGTGTGTGGAGAAATCCAAAAAACCTGTTTCTTAGTTACAGTTGCTATGCTATGATCGGCCAATCGTTGTCTGGGGGAGATATTTAGTGAAAAAATCTATTACAATAAATAATCCTTTTGCTCAGTTTATATCAAACCGTGCAGAATTCCACCAGTTAATAAAGCACCAATCCAGCATGTTGTTATAGATTTTAAAGACATACAATCAATTTTAAAGACGGTACTCATCAAAGGGTTTTATGCTTTCAGGTTCATTTTTTTTTTTTAACCAGGTCAACTATTAAATGATACATCAAAGCCAAAAGCCTCCTAATAAATGAAAACAGTTGATTAATAATAAATAAGAGTTTGTAATTTGCTTCAGGAAAGCGGGTCGGTCATCAGTTACCTGACACAGCAAGCCTTGACAGAACATTGTATTGATTAGCACTGTGCTGTGTGTACACAATCAATTATTGACACAAACATTTTGCTCCACTGTGACTGCTTCATACAAAAAACAGTATTCTATATTGTTTCTATATTTTAAGATCTTTTTTTTAATAAATATGTATTCTCCAACAGTGTATTGCTACTTTTACTACTGCAACATATTGTTGGAATGTACTCCCAAAATCAAGTTATTCACATAATCATGATTTCTGAATATTATGCCTGAGTGATGTTTTCCTGAGGAACACTTTTGCCAGATGGTATTCAAATGTTTCATGCTCATTATCAGAAACTACACTACCTCCCCAGATGGAAGGTGATAATTCAAACATCTCAAAGTGCCATGAGTGTACAATAAGAGCATTACAGTATATCACATATTTAACATGCGATTAGATTCATCATATGATAATCATCATGTAACAAGGCAGCCTGTCATGAGAGAGTTCAGATAGCCAGAGCTGCATGATTGTTACAATCAGACTGAAGTGGTGTCACATGGTGGTGAAGTGGTCCTCAAGTTAGAATGATTTCTAAATGTGAGGCAGAAGACGAGATGCAGGAGATGTTTTCAGTTTTCATACTTAAAATGTCTTTAAGGGTCGTCAGGGAGCCTCTGATGATTCTAACATTTTTAGAGATCAATGATACAATTCAATAAATTAAATCTTTATCTGCTCTTTCTTTCTTGACACACATGCAAAGAGTTTGATTCCAGTTTTCACACTATAATTAGTCGACAAAGCTTGCAGGTCTGAAGTGAATCCAACGCACAAGTGTCTTAAACCTGCATTTCTTCTAATGGCCAGTGGGGGGCAGCTTCATTGGCTGCTAAACAAAGTCAGATTGTATTGAGCTTCATGGAAAAATGACCGTACCTCTCACTTTACCTCAGTAAGCAGTTTCCTAGTCAGTTTATGGTCTTAATTGCTAGTCCTCTACCACGCAGCATGATGTTTTTTTTTTTTTGTAAATTATGGATCCATTTAGAGTAAAATAGACAACAAAGCAGGTTACGCTCCAGATTTCTCTCCTAAAATCAAGTCGAGTGCAGGCCAACTTGCAGTGAATCATACATCATATTGCTACGAATGTAAAAAAAAATGTAAAATGTGTATTGCAAGTTACCATTGCAAGAGTTACCTGAACGTGAGTCTGTGGAATGACTTACAACTCACATAATTGGCTTCATTGTCACCAAGATGTGCAGAGATGGGAATGTGAGGGCAATCTATGGCACTCTGGGGAACCCTATGAAAGGAGTAGGCTGCATTTAATATAACAGTGCATGCCACTGAGTCTACATTATTCATAGATTAAGTAGTGACATAGGTTAATGTCTATTTTCCATCCATCTATTTTCTTCTGCCTATCTGGGATGGAGGCATCATGGCTGCAGGGCATTCCAGATGTTCCTCTCCCAACATTTTCTCAAGTCGTTCCAGGCCAGATGGGATATGTAATTCCTTCAGGGAGGTCTAGGTGTCTTCCCAGTTGGATATGACTGAAAAACCTGCAAAGGAAGGTGCACAGGAATCCTCCTAATTTGATGCCTGAACCGCCTCAGTTGCCATTTATTTAACACAAAGAAGCAGCGGCTCTGGGCTTCCTCTGGATGTCTGAGCTTCCACCGGATGTACAAGCTTCCACCGGATGTACAAGCTCCCCACCCTATCTCCAAAGCTAAGCTGAGCCACTCAGCCACAAAGGAAACTCATGTCATATTTCTGGCTGACAACCATGGCATTGGACTTGGAGGTACTGACTGTCAGACTGTTCACACTCAGCTGAAAAATGCCCCAGTGCATGCTGAAGGTCTCCTTACCCCAGCTGCCCTTTGAGATCCTGTCTGTGAATATTACAAACAGGATCGGAGACGAAGGGCAACCTTGGTGGAGTCCAACACCCACTGTAAACATGTTTGACTCCTCAAAGTACTCTTTCACCGCTCAATAATAGCCCCAGTCTACGTCAGCAGTTCTCTTCCCTGGTTGAACACAGGAAGGGAAAGCAGGCCTTGAATCTGGCTGAAATGTCAAACAGTTTGCTAGAACTTCCTTGAAACCAAGTAAAAGTCCTTCTCCGTGGCCTTCCTGAATTCCTCCTACAGTACACCTGGGATTTTGGTGGGATACACACTGTTGACGCTGCAGCCCTTCTGGTTCCCTAGTACATGTCTGCTGTTTCAAAAGACCACAACTGGTGTGCAACAGCAGGTCTTAGGTTGTTGCCATGACCACCAATGACCTTCTGACATCAGTTCCTACCAGCAGCCAACGCTCTGTACTATCAGAGTTTCCTCACCTACAGTTCCCTCTGTAGGCTATACAGTCTGTAGTGCCCATGCTGCTTCATAGTTACACACATTTCACTACATAAACAGTGCACACTGCTGGTATCCATCCATGTTTTTTACAAGAACACAATTGTGTGTTCACAGGAACTGCTTGGTCCTCTACCAGCAGAACTCCAGCTGTTATTGACCAGTCAGTGTTTTTATCCTGACATAATGCTGCATGTTCCTCTCGCCATCCTCCTCCTCACTGATCAGATGTTCTGCTCTGTGTAGGAGGGTCCCTCTTTTTTTTCATTTTAACCACCACATCTGACATTAAAGATAAAAACTGTTCAAAATTTAAATTTTGGTCTTTGTGAGTGGGTTTCTGGTACACTGCTCTATCAGCCTTCACATGAGTAGGACGTGTAATATTATTTCTCTGATTCTGGGAACAAAAAAATAAAGGTTTTGCAACACAGGTGCTAAACATTAGATGCCAGTAATTCCAGTAATCTCATGATGACGAGGACAATCTGAGGTGGTTATGCCATCATGGTGCACTTGTGTAACTGGGCAGAGGACATGAATAGTAACTCTCACGTTTCCACTTAAGGTGTATTGATGAACATATTAAAGAGAGAAAAAATCTATCAACAACACAAACCAGTGGCCTGTGAAAAATTCAAAAAGACACTTTGACTTTGTGATTTTGGCTTTAAAGGAGATTTCAGTGGTGTTGCTTTCTCTCACTACTTCACTTACCAGAGGGAGAAAGTGTCCAAATGTCTGTCTTTTTATAGCATTTGTATGTGTGTGTTGATCTGAGGCAGTGTGGATGTAAAACCAAGGTATCAAGGCCAGGTACCTGAGCATCAAGCGATCACTGAATCACTTCAAACCAAACCACAATATTCACAACAGGACGATGCAGTTTGCACATGGAAAAACCTGAGAGATTTTTTTATTTATTTATTTTTTATTAGAAGCATCTCGAAATTCTAATGTGCAAAAACACCACTGGAAATATTTAATTGGAGCGCCATATGTTTTCATGTAAATAAAGCCAATGTACCTGCAGCTAAACTACTTCATTTGTGTGGCGATGTGCAACATCAAAGTGTTTAATATATGAGAACGGTATTCTTTTTCATAATGAAGCTGCTATCAGGATGGAACAGACTGCCTCCTCATACAAAAGGCTGAGACAGCAACATGGAGAAAATATCTTAATGACTAATTACATTTTAAGATGTGCAAATGGTTTATATCCAAAGCTGTGACTATGCTTTAATCCTGTGAGCAAAGTACAATATTATTTCAAATTCCCACACTGCCTGTATGGGCTATTTTACATGACACAAATTAGTGAGCTTTTTAGTGTTTCAATTGCTCTGCACACTCTGCACAGCAAACAAAGGATAACGCCGGGATCGGGTTTGTACATTTAAGAGGGGATCAAAGTATAATTTAGAGTTAAACCCAGGTGGTGCAAGATGTGTGATTGAATTCCACTGAAAGCTTAACGTGAGTTTTGAGGCTGTTTTTGTTTGTTTTTTTGTTTTTTTCAGAGCCCCCAAACATGCAATGCAGTGTGTCATGACATATCAAATGAAATTCACTGCTGTAGAATATATTAGACTGCTTGTCAGAGCGGCAATAATAATGCAGTCATGGTTTATCAGCGCTTTCAAAGGCTTGTCATAAGTGATGAAATATGGTAATTGTATTTTTAATATCAGGACCAAAAGTGGGGGGAGTTGGTGAATGATGCAGTGTTCTTGGTAAATCTGGGGCTTTCGGAATAAATCATTAAAGTTCATATGAACTGCTGGCTTGTTTAACAGCACTGAATGGATAATAACTGACTGCACCGGGAGCTGCGTACACATGCCTCAGCTTACTTCTGCAAGCATTCTCTTGGAGTTTGTGAACGCTTGAAAAAATGTTTAAGCAGTTTGGGGGAGAAATGTTCAGATGCTTAAGAAAGAGTAGCAATATCTCAATGTAAAAATACTTGTTCAAAGCAAAAGTGCTGCATTCCAAATTTAAAAAGAGGTTTTCTTATCACAACAAGTACTCATCATGCAGAATGGCTTTTTGTTTTTGTTTTTATTACCATCTCTCTAAATAATTCAATCATTAATGATTCTGCACATCCACACAGGAGTTATTCTGCCCGATTAAACCTCTGCTGAGGTTCAAGGAATTACTTGAGGTCACTAGACACTGTAGTTACATCAGTGATAAAGGTGTAATTTGTCCTGCCCTACAAAGCAGACAAAAGAATCAGTCAGTCGACGGCTGTGTCTGAAATCACCCTCTATTTACAGTACTATTATGTGCACCATGTTTACTGGTATCCACACATTGAGACTGAAATTTCTGCAGGGTATATTGCCCTCAGATATCCCAACAATGCAATGAATAAAGTAACATCCATAGCATGAAGGGTCTGATGAAACTGTGCGTGTGTTTTCCAGTTATTGTGGTTAATTAGAGGAAATGTCAATCAAACAGTCTGTACATGCCCACACAGTCCAGAGACGAGGTCTAATCAGACACCTGTACGGGTTTACCGTCTATACGTTGATACGCTGTGCGTGGGTGTGTATGAAAGCAACACTTTTACTTCAGCTCATAGAGAAATCTTCTTTTTAAGCACACAAAAGGTTTATTTCTCTCATACTTTGTTCACAAATTGACCCTGATTCCAATTAAGGCAACAACTACTAGCCAATCAGAGGCAAAGTAGGGCAGGTCATGACTGGAAAAAAAAAGTATCTGCTGTAGTCTGATGTGAATCAGATGCCGAATCAATGTCTTAAATAAAACAGATTTTTTTTTTGTGACCAGTCCAAGACACTTGTGTCATTGTTTTTCTCTTTGAACAGCACCTGTCAGGTGGATTATCTTTGCAAAAAAGTGCTCACTAACACAGATTTGATCATGTTTGTGAAAAAGTATTAGATATTGTACTACAACTCAGTAAGAATTCTCATTTTTTTGTTTGTTTTGTTTATTTGTGCAGTGCATATCTTAAATTACCCACAAACCCACACATATATTCAAGTCATGTTTTTCCATAATTGTATTTATTTTTTTAGTTTTATTTAATTGGAATTTTCTTTTAATTGGATTTTCTGTTTTCTCTCACTTGCAGCCTGCCTTATTGTTTCACACAAGATAATAACACATTTCTTAAAGTCTTAAAATATTTCTAACACATCTGCACACGTTTACAGAGAGAAAGAAGTGACTTTTGAACACTGAACATTTTTTGCTGTGTAACAATATGCAGAGTAAAACCTAGTACCTTTTTTAAATTTGCAAAAAAAAGTACAGTGCTTGAGTAATTTTACTTTCCACTTTTTTAACTAAGAGTAGAAGAAGATAAAAAACTTCAATCCAAAGGCCCCAGGAAGTGAAGTGACGGTCGTGCAATTGAAAGGGACAAGCCATATCTGCTTCACAGAGTTTCCTCTTATCTTTTATTTATAATCTTGGGGGAGGAAGCCATTATCTTACCTTTCTTTGCACTCTAAGCAAACCTCAGGGGTGAGAAGATCAAAGTGATATTATTAGCCATTGTGTCCTGTCTGTCTCTAATGCAGCTCCTGGAGTCGGCTGTCAAATCTGACATAACACCTCACCCCTGCATCTTTTTCCTGTCTTCTTGTCTTTTTCTGCATTCTCCCTGGACATGTGTCTGTGTGTGTGTGTGTGTGTGTGTGTGTGTGTTTCAAGGGCAGGTCTAAGAATTAATATGCCTGACTTTAAAGGTTTGCTTGCAAATGTTAACCCATGGGGCTCTTTTAATTAATCAGGAGGACGAGTGATCTCTGCCACTACTTGAGAAGAAGGGAGAGGGCAGATGTCACATGATATTATCTGGGAATGGAGGTGGTAATTAATCACCTTGACAGCCCTTGATTTGTAAACATGGCTAATTTAGAGCATTTTTTTCCTTTTCTCGAGGAATCACACAGGTACCGGGAGCATCTCACCGGCCGTGACAGATTAAAATTGCCCTTCAGCAGAAGTAGGCAAGCAGCCAAAGACTGTTTCAGATTGAGTTTGACATCCTGCTTAAGTGAATGTGAATCGCAGATCGGCTCAAAATGAATAAATTAAGTACTTTTATATTTTTGTTTTGAGCTGTTAAGTCTTTAAAAGACTTCAAACACACTTTAGAGTATATATTAGCAGCACACAGTATGTTTTACACTTTTAAATTTAATTTGGGAAATGTAACATAATTTGTCCTTTTTGATCATTTATTATCTCTAACCAGTTTTTTAATATTTAAAAAGCAATATTGTTCCTACCAGGTTTCATTTGTATTTACATGTTGAAGCACTCCGAGCTCAAATTAGATGAATTTATGGATAAAATATCACTCTGCAAAATAAATACCTTTGGACAAGAGACAAACAGAACAGGGACCCCGACAAATATTTTAAGCCTGGCCTATAATAACTTTCATATTTACTTTATTCAACCTTTATTTCACCTTATTAACCTATTTATATACTGGGTTATAAATAGGTTAATTAGCCTATATGTGTTTATAATTGATAAAGTTGCATAATTATTGTTGGTTATTAAATGTCAAGAGCTGTGCGTCTGTCCACTGATTTATCCAACTGGGGTGCAAATGTCTCTGCTGTTTGCACCTGTCTGACAATTTTCACCAAAATAATGGTGACAATTATTATGACAATAATTGGTGGACCCCCTGCAGTACCACTGCAGACCTCCTAGGGGTCATGAACCTCTGGTTGAAGACCTCTGCCTTTGGTGGTTTGCAGCATGATGCCAGTTTCTTGGATTTAGGTCGGGAAACAATTCCAATTTCAATCCAGATTCCATTGACCAATACATTTTTGTGCTTAAACTTAACCCGACTACGGGGTGGCGTTTAGCTCAGTTGGTAGAGCAGCTGCCCCATGTGCGAAGGCTCAGTCCTTGCTGCGGAAGCCCAGGGTTCGATTCCGACCTGTGGCTCTTTCCTGCATGTCATTCCCCATCTCTCTCTCCCCGCATTCCTGTCACTCTTCAGCTGTCTCTATCAAAAAATAAAACTTGGAAAGGCCAAAAAAAAAATCTTTAAATTTAACCAGACTCTAATCATACAGATGGCAGATCACAAAACAGTCATCTAAATAGTGTTCTAACAATGATATCTGCAATGTAATTAAAAATAATTGTATTTTCAGCAATTTAAATGTCCATGTCATCGGGCCTTAATCCATGCCATTTAGACAGCATGACTACAGCCTTAAATTAAATACATAATTAGTTATTAATTACACCTGTGCTTGTTCTGCCGTGACAAGTCAAATTACCTGCCATGAAAAGAGCCTGCATATGTCAGCTGTAATGCAGAGGAAAAATAAAAAACATTGATTGTACTACTTTATGACCTTTTGCAAATTCTAATAACAAACATTAGCGGCTTCAAGTATAAAAGCAAATAACAGACTGCCTCTAAATGTGCTGACATTTCCACAGAGTCCTGGTACTTTGGCCAGAAATTCACCTACTGTGTCGGGCATCCGAGTCAACACAGACATATTTAAAAAAAAAAAAAAAAAAAAAAAAATAGATCTGGCAGTAAGTAAGAGTGGATATTTACTTCAGCGATGGCCTTTGTGTGCTCTATGAGTCACACGCTGTGGGGGACAGATTCCTGGGCTTTTTGCTCCGGGGGACCAGGAGAGGAGAATAAATGAAGACTAATGACTACTGACAGAAATTCTGAAAACAAACATGGAAACCTGCTTTAATAATGAAGCCTTATTGGCCATGTTTTATGAGTACAAAAGCAGTTTAAATACACTGCTAAAGTATTAAATGGCAGAGTGCAACTGTTTGTCCTGACACAGCCCATTTAGATTCTCTGGGAATATCCAAGTTTAACAGGAAACGGTGGCACATTCATTAAAATGTTTGTGTGTATAAATTGTGCTTATTTCTGTAATGTAATTTATAATAAAAGTGTTTATTTATGGTGAGATGTATGTTCTCATGAAGCCCAGTTTATCTTTGATTAAAAGGTTGTATAAATGTCTCATAATGCGTCGTTGTTTTGTCAAAATTATATTAAATGTACTTCAAGTTTAATGGCGATGCATGACTCATCAGACGCACCGTCCTCTACCTCCGTCGGAAATGGGCTCTGTCCAAAGGTGATCAAATAATAAACAAACAAGACATAATAAAATCTGCTCCCCCACCAAGTTCTGTTATCTTTGGACAAATCCAGGCTTGCGGTTTCACTTTATTATGCTATGCAAAGCTAATTATCTGCTGGCTTTAGCAGCATATTTGCAGACGTAAGCATGGTATCAATCTTCTCATCTGTCTCTTGGTGAGAAATTGTGAGTGAGTCGGCCAATATTGAAACTGGTGGACACACTTGACACATCCCGAGCATATTGTGATTTTCCTTTTGTCTTGTTGCTACAGTACTGTCCGTACTGCAGGAAGGAATACATTATTTTGAGAGACCTGTCATGTGATGGGGAGCAGGACATCCTGAAGATGGAACTCCCCAGAGAATAGAATAAAGTTGGGTCATGAAAGGCCTTGTCAGCCTGCCAAAGTTCATACGGGTCAGGCAGCTGAGCCCCATCTCTTCCTGTTTTTAACTTTCTTTATGGAAGTTTGCTGAGCACTTGTGTTACTTTGAATGGTGTGAGAAATGAAAAGAGAATGATGTATTTGGAGGAGCTTGACAGGATTGAAGATGAATACTCAAATGATTACTTGGCCCCATGTTGAGATTTCTGGGTGTTAATTCAAGACTCCTGGTCTCTGCCACTGCCCAGTGTCATATAATGTTGCGTGGACCTCCCAAATAACATGACCCAATGTCTTTGTATTTATTCCTTCTGCACTGAAAACGAGAGTATTGAAAAGTTTACTGAAATGTGCACCCATATTGGGGAAATAACATCAGCCCGAGCAGGAGTTTGCCAGTAAATATAAAACTGTTGTTGGAGTCAGTTCTCAGGTGTCACATTTTTAAAGCTTAGGCCAGCAGAAATAAAATCCAAATATTGGCATTTTCAACAACTGTCCAGTAAATGGAGACGTTAAGAGCAGGAAACTAATGTCACACAACATCAGCCAAAAAATTATATTTCATCTCTGCTGTTGCTGTTATTATAGAGTTTTGTTTTATTAGATGCTGTCTTCCTGCATGATTTTGCTGATCCTCTGACAATAAAAAGAAAGATAAAAGTGAGGCTAATTCGGGCAACAGCTGTTGTTTTTGGTCTATTACAAGCCAAAGTCACAGTGTAGATGTCGACGTTAAAGGTTTGAACTCGTATTGATGTCGCTGGAGCTCCTACTGGTGACCGAGAGCGTTCAATAGGTGTGACAGATGACTTATTGCCTCTTGTAGCAGCTCTCGTGCAATTGGACATTGACTCATGGGAGCTGGAAGGTTCCAGCCTGCGTCCCTCAGAGAGTATCCCAATGACAGCAGGCAGCTCTATGAGCCTCAAGGGCAAAGCTGATATCATTTCTTCTAATTAAAGGAACAGTTCGACAGTTTGGGAACTATGCTTTCTTGCTGAGAGACAGTTAGCTTAGCATTAAGACTTGAAACAACTTGGCAACGACATGGCGTACATGCACTTTAAGAATAATTGAGATATATTTTGTTTGTGTAATCCATAAAAACAGAAATGTAGAAACAAGTTATGGGAGGCTAGTTTCCAATCTAGAGGGTTTTCACACTGCACGTAGCCTTTGGCTAAGTTAGGTTATGAAGTAGTGATGTGTCGTTCGCGAACAAGCCGGCTCTAGGAGACGATTCTGCGTAGAGAACGACAAGAAGCGACTCCAGCCAGCCAGGGAGAGCCGGATCTTCAGCCGCTCCTGCTCGGAATCCATGCAGGCAGGTTAGTTTGATGGGCACACCATGGGTGGTCAATCGCATGCTTGGACAGACTACGATCATACCATTATGTGAAAGAAGGAAGGGGGGCAGACACTCCAAAAAGGCTGCGAGTGTAG
The DNA here is from genome assembly GCA_946959425.1 of Argyrosomus regius. Taxonomy (NCBI): domain Eukaryota; kingdom Metazoa; phylum Chordata; class Actinopteri; family Sciaenidae; genus Argyrosomus; species Argyrosomus regius. Next base: position 2,825,844 of record OX336888.1, read on the forward strand.
TGGTAGAAGAGAGTGAAAACTGAAAAAGAAGCAGCATCTGGCTGCAAGCGAGTGCAGAATTTGTAAAATGAAAATATCCGTAAGAGCAGGCATCAACAACAAACGCACAGATGAAAAAAAATGCATAAAAAGAAGTGTTTCATGAAAACGCTGAATGAAAAATCGCTTACTAGTGCACAGACCATTCATAATTGCTAAATTAGGCTAATACAGAAGGCTAAATACTGAATGAAGAGCCATTTGAGGAGCCGGCTCTTCTACGGGGAGCAGAGCCAAAAGAGCTGAACTTCCCATCACTGTTATGAAGTTGACACTCAAAGCTCAGTAACTGCTGGTGATTACTTTGTGCATAAGCTAACTGTAAAGTCATAACTGAGGCTTCGCTCGCATGGATTCAGGCGATAGACAGCAAACCGAAAATCCTTTTAAGAGGTGGCAGAGAATAGACACAGATAAATTGCCATCTACTGTTACTCTATTATTTGACTTAGTGTCGAAATGTTTACTAAGAATGGAATAAAATATACTGTCATAGCAACATGTCATCATGTGTGATCCGTTTTGCCGTCCTGTCATCCTGTCTCACTGTTTGTTCTGTGCCAATCAGAAGGTGTCGTCCATCTGCTGCCAAACGTCTGCCTGAATCCTGTAAATGCAGCATGAGGCGAGTCACCAATCAAAGAGATCATTTCATTGTCATGGATACCCATGTGCAGGAGCCCTCTGGCTGGCATGAGCCATTTAGCATTATAGCACATCGATATTGAAAATATCATCAATAAAACAGGTTTCTACTGGAGTACTGTGTTGCAAATGGCATCCAGTTAATAAAACAATTTTGTTGCCAGAAAAACTGCTGGTTTACCATCAGTTTGTGTAATTCAGTGACATTTTGTGATTTATACCTACACGAGGGCATGTGTGCTATTTATTTTAGTGATATATAAATCACATCTTAGCCTAGTTTTAATGTAAAATATTACTAAGTACTTAAACCCAGCTGGTGCAACAGGTTAAGCTGGTGCTGGTTTATCCCGACTTTAGCCTAGGGCTTGCTGGACCTGCTCCAGAGCAGGGTCAGCTCTGAAAATTGACTAAATACAAAGCAAACAGAGAGAAAACATAAATGGAAACATTACTCACATATTCCCACTGACATGTAACACAAGTGGGTTAGTGAAGGTGCAGCATGTATTGTATCGCCTTAGGTTTAGGTTAACCCAGGGTTAACAATGTGTGTGCGAAGAAATAAGCAGTATAAAAAGACTATATACACAAGAGTGGTATTGTCTCATTCAATCCTTGACAAGAAAGCAAATATTTCCCAAAGTGTTGAACTACTCCTTTAAATCTGTGATCCAAACTAAAGCCCAGAACAAAATTTAGTTACTAATTTTGGCAATTGAAGGTCTGTTTAATTCGATGCATGTAGTGTTTTCTGGCTTGGTGTGTCAGAAGTAGCCAGTACGCTAACAACTCCATGAACTGAGAACCTTGCCTCTGAATCGTCAAAGGACTTTTGCATCTATTCACACACATTTAATCAGAAAAGCAAACGCTCCGCCACTTCAGCTCAGCTGCTCATTTTCCTTCTCAGCCACTTACCACCTCTCTCTCCAAGCTGCTGCTCCTCCAGTGTTTATTGTCATATCAGCTGACTGTATAATGTGGCACCTCTTACCTGACACTACTGACCCCTTGTGTGAAATTGCCCCTGATGAGTGCTGTTACCTACTGTAGCGAGCAGCGGCTCAATTTGAAATTCAAAAGCGGTGTAGAAGAACTGCCCCAAAGGCAGCTATAGCAGAGAACAGCAGGGGGCCGTATCTGTTTTCTCTCTGTGCATATTCATTTGCTCATTTCCTCTAGAAAGAAAGCAGGATGTGATTCTTGTAGAGCTCAGACGGATACTTTAAGTACGGTCGCAGGCTGACTAGGGCTGCTGCTCAAGCTGCACTGATGTTTCTGCCCTTTTGCACAAAAAAACAAACCACTCTCAACGATTAATTTGACACAATAACGACATTCTCACCAGTGTGTTGTTGGATTTTCTCTCATCTATTCATCTAAAATTGTCAGTTTTTGGAGGGTAACATTTCCTGAGCTTTCTCTTGTCCAATAACATGCTCTTCAACACACCGCTTTGGTGTTAGTAAGAATCCTCAAGTTACGTGTGATTCTGTGAGTCCTGACCATGTACTGATTGTGTTTATTCATATTCTTTATGAAAAATCCACAGCATCAAGGAATTGGAAGTCTTCCTGTGAGAAATTTTCAATGCTGCAGCAGGTCTTTGATGCAAATAAGCTTTGGCCTGTCAAATACACCCTAAAATGTCACCATTGTTTGATAAACAAGAGTATAGGAGTGTGGCGCAGCATCAGTTTATGCAGTGAAATGTGCAAATGAGGTTCTGGTTCGCTGACATTTTATTTTCTCCTCCCATATCTTTCTTTTAAATTCATCATTTTATGATATTTTCTGTGGCTCCCACACACGTGTGGCTCATAGCTGGCCTCTGCTGGAAACGGGTGATTTATAACCACGTTGCAGAGGAGTTAAGCGCGTCTTCAGCTGGCTTTATTAATCTGACGACAATAACGCTGCCACACGGCGCGGGCTCGAGCGCATGCTCGACTCCTCTGGATGCCTCCGTGGCTGTAGCAGAGCTCTCTGTGGATACCATGCAATTCACTGTAACACTGTAACAGCGCATCTAATGGTTTATGTTCATTCCAATGTTGGCTCATGCTTCAATCCCTCCCCAGGGTCATTATGGGGTCTAATAACTGTGACAGCTGCACAATAGGATTTAGAGCAATGAGGAGGTCAGTTTTTTTTTTCTTCTTTTTGTCCAAGAATCAACATTACTGCGGCAGATTTACGAAGTAAATAATTCCATTAAGACTTTAAGATGTTCTCAGTGAATTAGGGAAGACGGTAGACATGAGTTATGATAGAAAATATTGAAATTGAGTGTATGTAAACAAACAAACGAGTTCTTGAAACTGATAAGCTGCCTGCATCATTTTTTTTTTCTCTTTATTGACTGCTCACAGGGACTAAGTGGTTTGATTAGGGGCAGACTTTGGTGTATATATAATTGAACCATTTTTTTTCATCATCTGTGAGAACAGTTTATAATTAATTCTGAATACTTCTCAATTAGCCCTCCTATTAGCTATGCAATAACTAGATACAGCGCCACACAGAAGTGAATTATGTGGACAGGGTGCTTGCAGTTTGACACACATCATGTCAGCAGTTGCTGTTGACCGGGCTGCCGAAGCACACAGGTGGTTAATATTTCAAAAATGTTTTGACATGAAAAAGGAAAATGTGTTGCATGAAGGAGGAAAAAAAAACTGTCACTGTTGCAGCCCAATTGCGTAAATATCTGATTTGGCGCTCCAGGTGCTGGGTCTGTGTTTTCAGCTCTTGCCTGTGGCGCTTGCTGCCCAAACTTCACTGAAAAAAAAGAAGAAGAGAGAAATAAAACAAAGGAACATTGACCATTGCCGCTCGCCTTGACTATGTCAGCCACTGCGGTGCAGGAAGCACTTTAACAGTCCACTATCATCCATCTGTGCCTGTGGTGGCAGCCACGGCTGCAGACTCCCTCTATTCATCACCACCGACAGGTTACAGATCTGCTGATTCGCGGAGCCGTGGGAGGGGGCGGAGTGCGTGAGGGGCAAAGCCTCTGAAGGAACGGGGAGATGGAGCGGGCCAGACGGTGGAGCGGCGAGCACAGTACATTTCCTCACCACAGCAGTTGACAGTTTCACCCCTGCTGCTCGGAGATGCCTTATTTCTACCACAGTTCGTTTGGTGAGAGCGCAGCGAATGATAATTTAACCTCTGGGACAAGCCCACCAACAGCCAGCATGCTGGGATGAAAATGTGGCATTTTTGCTGAGGATTTGAATGGTTGCTTTGGTCATTTCTCAAATATTCTTTCATATAACAAAGCTGCCAAATGATCTGTATAAAACCCCACATCAGTTACACAAATGTCTAAACAAACCCTGGTTATGTTCCCTCAAATTTGTGAATAATTCAACTTTAATCAATCAGACTATATTTCTACAGCACAAAGTGTTTCACACAATAACACAACTACACACACACACCCCCTTTATAAACAAAAATACAAACTGAGGAAATGCTTGATCAAAAAAAGTTAAATAAAAGCATAGACTGTATAAATCATGGACGAAGTCTCCGTGACATCACCCACAGGTTTCTGAAGAGCTGTTGTGAAGCTCACTGTGGTGATAAAAATTCACCCTCAGTACAGTTGTCATGAACGGGGAAACTAGCTATAGAGACCAAAACTGTTTTTTGTACCAGGCTGTAAACATGTTTATTTCTGCTGTGAAGTTGGACATTTGAACATGGGGACTTATGGAGACTGACTCACTTCTGGAGCCAGCCTCAAGTGGACGACAAGAGGAACTGTAAACTGTAAATAAATACATTTATTTCAAGTAACAGCCAGCCTGAAAAGATCTTGAGGTCTTGAGTTTGTTTTTAAAAATATGAATATTATCTGTTGCCCTCAGGTCTTTTGGGAAGCTGTTCCACAGCACTGTAATTCCTTTTCGCCTTTTCCTTTTTTTGTGATCTTGCACATGCTAGTTTCCTATTCTTTGTACAAACACTTCCTGAGGTTTATCCTCAGATCCTCATTTTATTTATTTGTACTTGTATCACCAATTCAGGTTTGAAACTGAGAACTTTTCGCTCTGTGAAAGTTTCACCTTGAACTGAACTACACAAGGAGGGAAAATTAATTATCCACAATGGGCAATGTTTGAGAAAACAGATAACATCCTGTTTGATGAGGCAACTGTATCCAGTAAGAGGTCCGTCACATCATTTAGCCTGTGTTTAAATTCCTGCCCTTCACAACTCACCAAACATCGCTGACAACCCGCCACGTCTAGGGAGGCTCCCGAGATGCCAGTGTGCCTCTGAGTCTGATCAAAGGGCTTGTTACAAATTTATTCACGCCCCATGGTCACTTTGTTACCGAGCCAATTATATCACAGCTAAATGTTTAGTCAATCAGAGGGGAGGGAAACGTTGCCCTCAACTCATTCGAGTGCCTGGCTTCATTTCACTTCACATCAGCCAGTACCACATCACTGTGGAGGAGCAGTGCAATTGCTAAATCATCTGCTCATAATCTCTCCCCAACTTGAATTAAGTGGCGTGAGCATATGGTGCTGTTTACGATGACAAATGTAATACCAGTGACAATGAAACTAATTGAAATGTGCGGTGGTGATGCTAAGTCTCCAGTTCATTTGCATATTTACTAAAGCAATACTGATCGGTAGTTGTGGGTGTGATTCTTTTTTTTTTTTTATTAGATGAATCTGTGCATCAGCAGAGCCGAGCAGCGCTGATTGAGTTCCACGTGTTGATTAAAAAAGGCTCCTGTTTATAAATGGTAGATTATGAAACGGATGAGGTGATGAAGGCGGTCAATGGAAACTAATGTACTAACAACATCTTGTCAGATCTTACAAGAAAGAATCCTGAAAGAACTCTTGCAGTGAGGAAATGTAGCCACTACTGTATAATTTTGTGGTTGCTATAGAAACTACTAACAAACCCCGCGCTTCTTAATATTCTCTGTTCCTTGTGGGTAACTCACATGGACGTAATTGTGATACCTGGCAGTTGTTCAGCTGTAAATGTCACAGCTGCACAAACACCCTCAGATTCCAACGCATTTAGTATTTGCATAATATTTGCAGGAGAAACACACTATGGTATGAACTCATTGAGAAAATGTAAGAAATGAATCAAATGGGATATTTTTACTCAACAAATGCATTTTGTTTATTTTTGCAAAAATTCCATGTGTGGACTGTATTTGTGAGCGACTTTCTTCTTAATCGGTAAATGCATATTAATGAAGTGTAATCCAGGCGTGGTGCCATTTAATATAATGCTGTCTGAAATGTATCTTTCTAAATTAAATTGCATAGCAACTTGCCAAGAGTTGGCAGTCGTCTTGCTGATATACAGTGAACTTATTTACATGAGTGGGTGATTTTGAACCTGACTGGCACAGTGCTGGCTTGTGCTGGATGGGAGAGGTTTCCACATAATTAAAGAGCATAAAAAAAATAGCTTTGTTGTGCTTCAGGAAAATCCAGGAAATCAGGTAACTTCAAATCAGGTGGCAATGCAAACTAGTAGTTTACCAAAGTTCAAATGGGAAAATGTTTGTGCAGTGTTCGCCATCAGATGGAAGCTGATATTTAACATGTTTTTATTTTATTTTTTTTGTTTGTGTCTACAACCACCACAGACAATAATTTAGCATCATTAGCAATTCAAGTTATTTCATGACACTTTCCATAGAAAGCAGTTCTAGACCGTACTCTTTATATTATTATTTACAGAGACCCAACAGTTCCCACCATGAGCAAGCCCTTTGCATCAGTGGCACGGAAAAACTTGCAGCAATGACAATAACGATAACTACAACTATAATTCTAAAATAAATATAACATAGTGGTCGACAAGTTGTAATGGGCGGGAGGAGGAAGGCTGGAAGCCAGGAGCAGATGGGCAGTGACCTGGCCACCACTGCCGGCCCACCAGCCGGAGGGTGTTGTGGTCGAGGGCTGAAACACTCAGTGAAGGTTGCGCACCACCTGACGATATCTGCTCTTGGCCGAAGGCTACAGTTACCTCAAAAGGTAGCTGAAGAATTGGCACCCTAACAGGTGTATGTCACAAGTGGATGTCAAGCAGCTCAGCAGTAAGCACACCATTGTCCCTGATAACCACAATTCATGGGAAGAGACAGAAGTTGGTAACATGCATTACTGGGACATGAATGTGTTCAGATGGTGAGAGAAGGGCTCAGTGCATCACGGGATCATCCCCAGTCTAGGCCTGTGGCAGCATAACAGGACTAACCTGAGCCAGGCCTAACTATAAGCTCTATCAAAAAGGAACGTCTTAAGCCGACTCTAAAATGTGGAGAGGTTGTCATGATGCAAAGGGTCACTCTCATATAAGTCCCACATTAAATATATTTGAACAAAATCTTGTGGGGCCCACCAAAAGATGGTTTATGAGAGCATGGATCCGTAGACACAACCGCTTAGTACTGCAGACACTCAGTGGGCCTATTCAAGTAATCCATCTGAGGACCAAGTGGCCAAATATGAAAATTTTCCAACTTGTTCAGATGATGCATTTTTCTCTACCAACTGTTTTTATTACTCTTAGTCTCTTTGAGCACACTGTTGCACAGCCCACATGTTTTTTTTAGTACAAAGTTGTTCTGGAAGCGACACAGAAGCCACACTGAGGAATCGCTGGACACAGAAAAGGTCAGTCGACCCTGCATCGTAAAATAACTTTTGGAACGAGATGAAAAACCCACACACTGATGATACACGACGGCATATCAGAGAATTTCCCTTTTCTAAAGCTCTGCTTCTCTCCCCCACAAGCCGAACACAAGTGACATCTGGGTTGCTGTGGTTTATAGCTTGAAATAATTATTGTAACTGACATCGCAAATCACATTGCAACACAGAGTGGCTTTCTGTGTCGTTGCAGCTGTTGGTAGAATATTTTTGCGGTCAGAGTAGGCCTTGCATGAAATTTAAAATAACCACCTGCAAACTGTTTTGCATAGTTAGAAAAAAGAAAGTAGAAAAAGAAGTCCATGGAAGCTAATTTCTGCCTGAAAAGGAAAATATAGACGAAAAGTTCTGGATGATAATGACCCAAGGTTTAGTACATCACAAGTATACGAACTTAAATACTAACTTACCAAAATCTTGACACAGTATTTAAATACATTTTGAATTTTGAGATACTAAATTAAATGATGAAATACTAAACCAATAATTCAAATTACTAAATCAAATGTTTGACCTTTGATTAACTAAGATTGTAAAACACTCAAGTATTTTTGCTTTAGAGATAGTACGTCATTTATGAGGTTGTCAAACATCTTGTCAACACTGGCACATTGACTTTCTAAGTCAATAAATGAGTTTTTTACTTGCAGCATAATTGTGCGACATGAGACCTTTTTGACTCACTAAATCACTTAGTGTTAAAATTTTACTTTCATAACTCTGACACATTTTCTTCTTTTGGTGAAAATTGACTTCATTGACATTTCTTTGCTTCCCTTTTTCACTTTAGTGATGCTCGCCTTCAATCCCACTTTCACTTCTAACTGTCTCCAAGACAGACATGCGTAGGAACAACTGCAAATAGTTGAAGTCTAATTAATAATTAGATTTCATCTTGTATTTTAGTCATGCAATGCTTGATGACAACAGTTTCATGATAGATATTCTCCGTTTTATTGTTTTTTAAAGCCTTTAGGAACCCAAATCTTGAAGTTTAGGGTCTTACTTCCATAAGAGTAAGCATCTTAAAAGTATTAGTAATTTGTTTCATGTCAGATTTGAAATATTGTTATTTAAGTTTTTGGAAACTTTCCTGACATTGGTTTGATTTCGGCGTGGTTTTGCTCAGACATTTACACAATTAATTATATGAATCAGTCATAAAAAAAATCCACGTCAGTCCACAAAGCAAAATTTCTCTGCTCTCACTCACTCTTTGGTCAATATAAAACCTCAGTTTACAGGGTTAGATGGTAAAATGACTGTTTTTGTCAGAAAGAGCAGCAAAGTAAAGCAGTTAAAATATCCTAAATAAAGTGTAAGCCTTAAACCGATGTTTCTGAATTATGTTTTTCTACTCTGATTTTTCTGGATGCATAATGAGATGCTCAACTTTAAGACACATTTTTAATATTTCAAGCCACATTTCCAGAGACTTTAAGCTGCAGAAAAATCCAGGCTTGCCAGAAGCCATGGATAGCCCAGTTTCATGACACTGGACTGTCAATTGAAATTTTCTAATATGGATTTAATCCAGCAGGCGGACATTATTTATTTATTTAAAAAAAAAAAAACAATTCAGGCAATGTGTGCGCAGTACAGTGCAGCATGCTTAGACCTAATCAATGCCCCATATCCAGTGCTATCCAGGGCCACCATGTGCTGAGCTCAGAGCATCTGGCACAAAGCGCCAAACACACAGCTGCTTGGCTGGCATCAGAGGAAAAAGTCCAGCGCATTGAGTGTGTTTTGGAGAGAGCCCAATTTCGGCATCAGATTTCAGATGTGTGCCATTTGACTGATTACATCAGTGAAGAGGATTAAACTGTGATTTTCTATAATACTTTTCTCATGGCTTAGCATTTCTGAGCATTTCTCTGAGAGCAGAGTTAATAACTTGCAATTTCTTTCAAGCCACAGAACTGTGCTGATGAATAATGGCTTGAAAGGTTCACAGTGGAAGATTACAAACATCCCCACACTCATCATCGCTGGTGTCCTGCCAAAACCTGATATCTCCAATTTCTGCCGGTTTATTTTCTTTTTATTGCAGTTGACTGCTGACATTATCTTCCATGTGCAGAAAAGGTTTCATAATATTGGAGCCGAGCCAAACGATTGATGGGCTGAATCAACCTTCTTTTTTATTTATTTATTTTTTCTTCATGAAAAAGTTAACTTTCTAGAAAAGGAAGCTTCCTACACGACACCGATGACACACAGCCACTGAGAGGAAAGCAATATTGCCGTGATATTATACAGCACCAGATGGAAGGAGAACATATGCTGATTACACCTGCCAAACAGGTCACCGCTGCAGAGAAGAAGAAAATAACATCTGAAAATGAAAAAATCACAATGAGCTGACAAAAACAAATATCTGTAGTAGTTTAAGATATTAAATAATGAGACAGAACAAAATGAAGATCTAACAATGCAAGTCTTTTTATTACATCCAGCTGTCTTTAATTTCTCGTATTATTTCATTTACCAATAAATGAAATTCAATAGGCATAGATTTAATGGGTTTTTAATTAAAACTAAAATGCCAGCCACTGTGGAGTATGAGCCAATTTTCTTCTGCATGGGAAACATAATATGTCTTAAGTGTCAGACCCTCACAGAGACACATCTTAGTACCTTCATGTGTATTAGCATGATTAAAAACTCCAATAAAGTAGATGTGCTGTTCTATCAGTGGAAACAAAATAAATATGGTACAGAAGTGACAGTGTTTAATCACTTATTTTATCTTATTGAACACAAGACAAATTAAAATGACTTCAAGTATTAGTGTTAGGCCCACTATAAGTCTTACTATAAGGATAATATAAATAATTAGTCAAACTTATATCCTAATTACAAAAAAAGTCAAATGTTCAGCATCTACTATAAAATGTGCACACACAACACATAGTGCAAATTGTATAATAACACCTAGAAAAATGTGAGATCTCGTAATGAGCTCACTATTGGGGGTTATTAAAGTCAAAGTGACAGGGTGGATGAAAGGCCAGCTCTCCCAGTCACTTAGCTCATGGACCTGTCTTCAGCCTGCCAACATTCAATTACACAACCAGGGAGCAGACATAACAAGTGTTCACACCTGTCGCCACCCAGATCCAGGTCCAGATTCTTTAATGGCCACACAGCTGAACTGCTGGAATGTATTTTTTGGTCCCAGCTCTACAAATAATTCTCACTATAGCGAATAAAAATCGGATCTGTTTTCCCTGAATGTGGCCTTAATTATAAATCAGCAAAGCAAAGAAAGAAGTCCATCCAGCTCAGAGTCTTAATGAGAGTCTTTGTTAATTTTCTTGGGCTTTGACAGTCCTGAGGTCATTTCAACAGTGCATCATATCAGCTAATCATATATTACAGTTACAGTTTAAATTATTGATGTTTTTCAATACTGTTAGGCTTGTTTACTTTAGCAAACACTGTAGTACAACACTCATATATTTGTGGTCCATCTTTAAATGATGAACTCTTCTATTATGCATGAGAACTTTCTAGATTATATGTTAAAATTCAACTAACGAGCAAAACTTTTATTTTTTTTTTTTTTTTTTTTTACAGGGCAAAAACAAAATATCTGTTTTTCTGTCCAGTTTTAAGTTTAATATTTCATTTCTCCAGTGGGAGTGTGAGAGAAGTCTGACAGGCTAGGTAGAATTTGAACTTGGTTATGTTAGCAGCGGCTGTTGTATGAAGAATAGTTGATCAGAATCATATTGAACATAATGGACCACTTCACAAAAAGTGTGACTGTATTTTGTATGATAGTTTTATACTGGCATTAGCGTAAATGTGTAAAAACATTATTTGCTAGCCTAGTAAGTTAGACAGTAGTGTGTTTAGCCTAGAAACAGTTACAAGCAGCACTACACTGAACATGACTAACTACTGCATGTTAAGGGCATCATAACAAAACACAGGATGGTGTAAATCCACATTTACACTGCAGGATCTTTTCCCAACAACTATTACTAGGAATCTTTAGAAGAACTTGGTGCATCACTACAGCCAGTCCAGCACTGGATTGCACCAGTTATGTGTAAATTGTCTATAAAGTTAAGGTATAAAGCCAACATCAGCTACTAAAATTGGTTGCACCATGATAACTTGGGGCATAATTTAAATAGTTTGGATGTAAAATCATAATTAAGGCAAGTGGCCAAAGATTGGTGCACATCGTAGTAAGATAGATTGATGTTGAAATACTCCATCAGTACATTAGGTCTCAACTGGGGTACTCTTAAAACAAGAGTAATCTATTAAAACTAAAATAGACACAAACCAAAAGACAGTGATGGTGGATGACAGATGTAAGAATAAATATATATATATAATAATGGCAGTGACCAACGGCACCACTAAAAATTCAAATTCGACGATTCAATTCGTCTATGATTTGTTATATCGCACATTAATTGATATTCCAATATATTCAATGATGCACATCCCTAGTTGCACACAAATTAGTTATTAGTCATTTTTTCATACATCAGCAGACTAATTTATCTAATCTTGGAAACACAGGCAACATCGAGCTAAAGAAACTTTTTCATTTCTTTCCTGACTTTAAAAATTAAAAGTTTCAGGTACTTTGGTGATAATTTATAATGGATGAAGGTCTACAATGTCTGTAGAGGGAGTTTGTTTTACTTTATTATTTTTCTTATTTTTATTCTGTGTGTGTCTATCTGTTATTTAAATGAAATACACTTGAAACTTGTCCCTTCTACCGGGCAAGGTTATGAAATTAGAAAAAAGAATTATGACACTTAACTAAATAATGGACATCCTAACAAAAACTGTTTGGTGTAACGGTTGTATATGAGCAGTGTCTTTTTAGTACATGGGCAGTGAAGACAGTGTTCAGGGGTCTTTACAAAGCCCAATACACAGGAACCTGTGATGAAAATGAAAAAAGATGAAAGGTGATAGGCTCTGGCCAGCGTCCGACATGTCAGCAGCACTCACGTTTTATGGTTCTCGCTCTGTTTCAGCCCCCGTTTTGAAACTTTCATTCTGTTTCTAAAGGGCAGCGATGACATCAAACCCCACCGGGAGGAAGCCATTTAGCCATCCTGCGACAGATAGGAGGATTACAATTTGACAGAAGGACCGATTGGAATGACAGATAAGGGGAGGAACAATAGCGTAATGCGGTCTGTCAAGCAGAGGATATTTGAAAGGGAATCAGACCCTGGCTGTCATGAAAGGTTTTTCCCTTCTGTTTGAAAGCCTTTTTCTTTTTCCAGACAACTGAATGGTCTGACTCCTTTTGAAATTTGAGGTAGGGGCAGTGCTGCCTATCTGCTTTTTTTCACAACAAGATGAGACTGATTAGTTTATTTTACCTTTTGTCATTTTTTCTCCTCAGTGTCTTAAAGGGATTCCATAAAGATCTCACTGTAAATAAGAAAATGTCAGTCCAACAATATACTACAATAAAACGCTATGAAAACAGTGATCTACTTTACAATCACAATGCAATCCGAAGCCTAACAAATATAAACTGACTCAAGCAATGACCTCTAGTAATGAATCTTTGAACAGTTTTGATACTATGGATGAAAAACACAACAAATAGCTGCATATAAAAATATATTTAACATTCAAATGTCCCATGATAGCACATAAGTTCAAAGGTTTGATTTGGAGACGAGCAAATATTTGTGCTGTATGAACAGAACTTGCGTTTTGAGTCTATATAACTTTCCACATGGTAAACACTGTCAGCATTCATTTCATGTGCTCGTGGATAACGGGACTAAATTCCCAATATGCCTTACTCAATTCATGAATATTGAAATGGGAGCATATTCATTTGCCTTCATACAAATGCAATAATATCCAATCTGCTTGTGCTGTTTGTCCAACAAACAGGGAGAGAGGAGGCATAATTAGACCCCAGAGAAACAGCGCTGCTCCTGCTCCTGCTGCTGGTACTTTGTCCACATTTCTTTAGCCTTTCCACCCTGTCCACACCTGCTGCATTGTTATAATAGCCTATGAAACACGTAGTGTGCATTCTTGCCTTTGTGTGGAGTTCAGCAGATCAGCCCTCTTGAATGACTGGCGCTGATGATAGCACTCATGGTGATTAGCTTGAATATCGGGCTGTGCCGGGGAACAGATGGACAGAAATCACCAGCTCAATGTTGTGCAGCCGAACAAATGTGGGCTTTTGGCAGGAGGACTATTGTTGTTGCTCAGTTTTCACGGTCCAGACGTTCACGCAGGTTCACCTAGAGAGAGGATTTGTTTTTTTCTCCGCCACCGCAGACATAATTTCTCCTTGGCTAATGAGAGGCAAACCACCTCGTCTTCAACCTAAACTCTTTGTTGAGACATAATCAGAATGATTAATGCTTGAAATGGAACCGCTGAGTTTCGGCTCACCTGATAACCTTCCCCGGATTCAGCTCAGACCCAATTGTCTCGTAATAATACTATGCAGCATTTTCAATGAAATTGCTTACAATGAGCAGGCTCCTCCATCTTATATGGAAAGAGGGTCATTTACTTGCGTCTCGGAAGAAGTGGAGGGCCAGGTGCTCTTAAATCCCCTTGAGATGATAGCTACATTTTCTGTCTTCAGTAACAATCAGGCATCCTCATTCAAACACTGATATCCTTTTACGCAAGCCCCTTCACTTCTCTTGGGCTAAATTAAAGTCACATGTCACTCTACCACAGAAAATTTATGAGGAAGTATTAGATTGCATATCGAAACGAATACGGTTTTGGTTTTGGATGAACACATCCTGTTACACGGCTAGTGCAACACAGCATTGGGTTTCTTAACCCTCTAGAACTCAGCGCCCCAGAGCGTCCATCATTTTCAAATCCCAGTATATCAAAACAAGGAAAATAAAGTCCTGAGCTTTGTATTTTGATAGTTTAAGTTGTCATGAATAACCAGAATTCGAAATATACATCATCATGTTGATATCTATGATTGTTTTGTGGGTCTCCACTGGAGGTCTAAAAACATCAGGATTTACAATCTTATGGAAGCTGTAAGATTGTGTTGTTAGTTAGAGATGAATACATTGTGAGTTTAAGTGTTTTGCTCACATCACATCACAAAATCACCATCGGTAAACAGCAGGACTTTAGTAGCTCTCACTGCTGAAGACAGAGGCTGTTTTCCGTGGGTTCGCCAAAGAGTCGGTCGACTTTTTCGCCTAAGTTCAAAGATATTTTCTCATGCAAGTTTTCAAAGACGCTACCTACTACCACATTAATGTTGTTTGTTAGAACAATATCGGTTGCTTGATATTTCATCACATAACCGTAGACAAACAACGGGACCTAACCGGCTCTCACTGCCTAAATGGAGGTTGTTCACTAAAGAGTCGGCAGGGAGGACTGACCGGGTCGCAGTGACTTTTACATTTTACATTTAAATCAGACAATTTCTTTTTCTCATGTAGCTGTACTGTTGTTTGTTCTAATAAATGGAAAAAGCTATTTCTAACAGTTAGTGCTGATTGTGTTTTTTTTCTTTTTTTTTTCTTTCTGACCTTTTTTGAATCAATCAACAACAATCAACAAGCTCCAGATGATACATATTTGGTATCAAATAAAACAGGAAGTTGTGTTTTTTTTAATTGTCTTGTGTTTTAGTAATTAGTGTACCACATATTTCTGTTACAGTAGCTTGGTAAATGCACTTAGCTTAGGTAAAATACACTTACTTGTACCTTCATGCACGATAGCTCTTCACCCAACCGACAATTGGCCCCTGTGTCACTGTTTTTCCGTCTGGCCACCAGTAAATGGAAACTACTGCAAATGGGGCCATTCAGCTGATTGAACATGTTCAGCAGTCATTGAGAGAAAAGGATGTCTGACTGGCTGTTCTGTTCAGTAAATCAGTAATATCACCTACTTCTTTCTGTTTACTTCTTCCACAAGCAAAAGACCACAGGCCGACAAACCCAGTGCGAAGCCATAGAAAGCAAAACATTACATTGTCTAAGGATAGAAGGTAGATTCATTTATATTGATAGAATTTCTGTTATTTCATTCACATCCGTGCACATGGCTGATCGATCTGACTGGTAGATATTATGGGAGAAATAGCTGACGTGAAGACTTTATCCAGTCAGTTTCTGAATAGTGTAGAGGTGAGGAAAAGGTTGTGCAGCTGCCGTGCCTACTTTCAAGAGTTGTGTGCAAGTAAACCCGTAAAGATGGGTTGATGTATATTTTACCAGACAGTAATAGATCCCTGTAGGTGGTTGTTCCCAAACTTACTTACTTACTTACTAAACTTTTATTGACCTTGTAAGATGTAGTAAGAGTAACAGACCATGCACTTGCTCATGTTACCACAATAGTGATTCTCTTCGGTGCCATAGAGATATCTGTGTTTCCACCATAACTCAATCTCGGAGGTTTGTCATCTCCTGAACTGCATTTTACAGGTTTGTTCATGAAAATTATGACAACCTCGGGGGAATCAAATAAAAAAAACGTGATATAAATGCAATATCTTGAAGAACAGCAGTGTGGAAAGAAGAAGTGGAAACACATGCTTGCCTGTGGTACAGCATGGAAACGGGAGTCCTGATGCACATCATTTTATTACCTTCATCAGGAGCCATTTCTATCCAATTGTACATCACAGCAGGAACTCAGAGGTTCATTCCCAGAAACACTCCACTCATGCAGCCATTAGGTGTGATATTAATGTTTTAAACGCAGCAATATTGATGAGCAGTCACCGCCAAGGTGGAATAAACAAGGACATATTGTGTCTGAAAAAGAGGCATTTAGTGTGCCGACTGCAGATGGGTTTTTTCGACTAATTGTTAAACTGTACATGCAGCAAGTGAGCAAACGGCACAACTCATTTCCCAGCTCAGTGCGGTGTTCAGTGCTCTGTGCATAATGAGCTTTTGATTTATTCTACTGATCAGTGAGTTTTTGTAACATAAATTGGACACATTTAACACTTGAATCCCTATGACGCTAAAGATGTATATATGCAGTTTTATTGTAATGTAATAGTGACAATGACAATATTAAAATATGTGAACTTTTCCCATTTATTAGTCTCAGGTGTGGTCTTTTTTGTAAAACTACAGCATTATTTCTGTGCCTCATAATGGAAAACTAAAAGAATGAAATGAGACAGAAGAAAAACACAGACAAAGAGATGAACGTCTACAAGAGAAAGAGACAGACACCGCGGATGTGATCGGGAGATTGACATATTAATAATATGTATTATGTCGCAAATTAAGTAAATTTGTGTGTAAACACTGCATGACGGTTACTAAGATATATAAATTAAGTTATATTCATATGTGTAGGTATTTTTTGTTTCGGTATTGCCATTGGTTGTACTATTAGACTGTACATAGGGTGAACGGAGTCTTATGTTGTGGCCACATATAGTTTTGCGCGTCTGACATTGTTATCTGACTCTGTCGAGGCTTTTACGTTATGTACCTATCTGTTGTGTCGAGGGAGCGAGACAGATGATCAAATAATGATCAAAATGGCGCCTGCTTTCCGAAACACAAACTGACTTCTTCTCATTGAGACACTGAGCAGCTGTATGTGTCCCCATAACGATCAAAAGATTGGTGTGTGATTCATTTAGCATTGTTTTGACCACTCCCTGCAGCCAATTGCTTTTACCGTCCTTAAAATCAGGTGCTATACAGTATAAATGGCAAATTATAACTAACTAGGCACTTCTCACACTTCAGCACAGCAGGAGTTAAAGGCATTACTCACCTCAATCACTTGTAACAGGGTGAAATTAATCCAAACATTATTTGAGGCACTTATGTAATTAAACCAAAACACAAAACTAGCTTGCTAATATTTGATCTTTCGAGTGAAGAAGAAAAAAGGTTACGATAACATGACCTGACACTTACAAATACTCTTGGTACATTTCACAAAAATAACAACAGATCTTAAATTACAAAATGCCATGCTGTTAGCGTAGCATAATCAGACATTTTCCACTAACTCTAAACTGCAAGAAGACAACTATCTCTGACACACATTACTCAGTGTATATGTATGTACAGAGAAATAAGTAATTTCTGTATTTACAAAGGGTAAGTTTCATGCAGTAATCTTTGTCTCACCTGTCTGTGGGACAATATTTATTGAAAAATATGCACCTCTTCCATGGCTGGTTGATTTCATAATGATCCATACTCTCTGAAGTCAAGTAGCAGGAGTTAAGCAACAATGTACAGATATACTAATGGCCCATTTTTTTTGGTGAGCCAAATATGCAAGAGCAGATTTACATGTCACTGTTTAGGGCATTTATCTTTTGTTGGGTGGGCAACAAAACATTTGGGGCATAAATTAAGAGTATAGCCGCTTTTCGACACAGCATGACATGCTAAATTTAAATGCTTAAGCTCATGATGTTAGAGTGACTCCCTGTTTACATAGTTGATTGGCTTTGATTTAATATGCTAAGTAATTCACTGGCTCAAGTCATTAAGTTTTAATGATACAGCCTGATTTAGTAAATCACCAGTTTGATTACTATGAAGTTGGAAGGACCTTAAACACAGCTTATTGATGGATTAGTGAAGAGCTGCTGCAACCAGAGCACAAAATGTCTTCTTTGTGTTTAGTGGGTTGGAGTAAAGATTTATAGTTAACTTCAGGGGCTTACAATGGACTGGCTGTTCACTCTGTATTTTTAGGTAACACTTTGTATTGTGCTCTTCATTTACGGCAAGATTTCCCATTAGTGACCACCCTTAAGATCGAGGTTATTACAGTGATTTGCTCAAATATATTGTAGTCTAACTCACCCCCACTGTTTTAAATTTAAGGATTATTGGTCCTTCATGGGATGTAAAATCTTTAGGACCCTAATGGAGCCAAGGCAAACATCAACAGACATTGATTACACACAGTATGTTGGATCAATCACTGTTTCTGATATAAAAACACCACATAAGAAAGAAACACTCAATTGGATTTTCATCCAATAGCAGAGAAGTTTTGAATATTTTTTGAAGAATGAAGAGCACACTGAGATCGTGGTTTATGTGTGGTACAGCTTTAAAGTGATGCTCCGTTTAACATCTTCGAGTCCGATTAATGGGACCAGCACACTAACACGTGCAAAACAAACACACCTGCTCACAAGCTCAACTGGGTCATCTGAGTATGAAGACAAATTAAGTGCATGCAGTGTAGCTTTGTACAGATGGACACTGGAACAGCTGATGATGCTGCAGGACTTGTTTGAGAGGAAGAAGGTGGATGTTTTGATCATTTTATCCACCTTGACATGAGTTCACACCATCCACAGTTTCATGCCCTTCATGCTATCACCTGCTAAACCTACCTTCAAACTCAAAAGATAGATTACACTGAGATATCCTGTTATGTTCTCACTCCCAAGTCATCAAACACAGCAGCTCGGTTAGTGGCCCTACCCTTCAAATAGGCACCGCTCCACCATCATTTTTGGACGTGTGGATCTGGCATGTTTTGATGTGCCATTGAGGTCAGGTGACGTAATACAACGATCAAAGATTGGCATGGGCGGATGGGTCATACACACAAAACTTTCATGCTAGCTTCACTGCAGAGCCCAGTACATGCAAAACTGACACCACAGGAGTACATACAGTGCCCTATTTTGAAACTTAGGGCCACTGACTCCAAGCTGTCACATTTAGTTGGAGTTGGAGAGAATGTTTAATGGTGGGCAGGTAGTGCACACTGGATTTTTTTAGAAACAATGCTGATGATAGTGGTAAAATGGACTTGTGGGCTTGTATTTCTCTAGCGCTTTTCTGATCTACCGATCACTCAAAGCGCTTTTACAACACTTGTCACTTCCATCCATTCACACACATTCATACACTGATGGCGGAGGCTGCCATGCGAGGTGCCAACAGCTCATCAGGAGTGATACAGCACTTCCTATCCAAAGCACTCGCACTGATGCTAAGCTCACCCATACTGGGTCTGCTGATCTGTCTTTGTGTTCTTTACTTTTTTTTTTTAATGTATTAGTACGTCATGTTTTAGCTTTAACATGCTGTAGCTCAACTTGTATCCATAGCTTTCAAATAGGACAGCAGAAGATTCATCTTAGCCAGTAACAGGCAAATTCTAAAAGTTTTCCCTGGTCGAGTGAAAAAACATGAATGTGAAATTAAGACAGAAACTGAAAATGTCAAGGCATCCCATTTAACGAAACGACCGCAGCAGGGAGCATGCCCCCGGGGCTGCAGCACTTGTTTAGACTCTGACAGACATTAAAGGATAGTGTCGATATGTTATTGAGCTGTTTTCCTCATCTCTTTATTCCTTCGATCATGATACCCATCACAAGTCGACTTTCATCTACTGTCTTTTCATCTAAAATACTCCTCAGGTTTTTAACTTTTCCTCCGTCTGTCTTTATTTCACCGTGCTGTCACTCACAAGGATAATGGGTTTGTGTTGAATGGAGCATTTTTCAGATGCACCATGGGACACATTTGGACAATTTGAAGTAGAACAAGAATCCAATCATATCTAAAAACATTATGGCTCAATGGATAAGCTAGATAGATGTATAACACATGTGTAATCATGTGTGGATTACCAAACACGAAGAGTTTTGTGTTCCTGAAATTAAATTTGCTGCATCTCTGGGCAACATATTTTTGGTCTTAACATGTTGACTCCTCTAACTCTCCTTTTTTCTTTGGCCACAGGAGCAGCAAAGCTCTAGGGACGCCTCAGACCATATGTAATGTTGATGAAATGCCATCTAGTTTTATACAGACATTCATGGTCCCCTGATGAATCCTAAATGAGGTTAAAATGTTTGTTTTTTAGTTAAATATCTTGTTGTTTTATTGGATGAATTGCCAAAATTTGAATTTGTCCATTATGTTTACAACCAATTTTCTGCAAAACTGTTCAGCCTCAGTTAGACTTTAGTGCTGAATCTTAGTACCCTAACATAGACTACGATTGTGAGCTTGATACAACTTGATTATGCTAAGCATCGTCATTGTGAGCATGATCACATTAGCATTTTGTTCAAAGGACCATGTATGGGCTCCAAGCAGAATACTAACCACTGCTACCCCACGATACAACAACAGGATCCAAGCAGCCTGAATTGGGCTCCTGGAGACTGAATTGGAGCCCCATAATATTCATACCCATACCAATAACAACAGGCAAAGCTTGACCAATGGCAAAGAAAATGGACGTCCCCCTACTACAGTACTTACTGTAGCACTGAAGTTTTTATATTTATATGTCTTCTATGCATAGGTGTGGTCTCCCATCAGCACACCTGTCTACCATCTATTCATGAACCCTGCTTACAGTTCTACTGCTCAACTCTAGTTCTACTAATGCTGCATTCTTGTACAAAGCCAGTTTACTTTTGAATTGAGTTAGTTAGCTTGCTTGTCTGTCTGAGACACCTGTTTTCGTCTGTCTACCTGCCCATCTCACCATCCACCAAGCCGGTCAGCCAGCTCTCATGCCTGACATTCCCTCTGCCAAGCCTCCACTTCCTCCCTTTTTCTGCCAGCCACATCTCTCTATTCCTGCCGGTATAGTAAATAAAACACCTGTTTTCACCGTACCTGCCTGTCCTGTTTCTGCATTTGGGTTCAGCCTTACTAAACCGCAATGACACAAGCGAACTTGCACAACCAGAGTGACAATAAAACTCTTGAGAGACCACATCATTCATACTCTTCTTACCAACCCTCATCAAACATGGGTGGGTGTTTTAACAGCTGTTAGAGTTGATTTATTCACCATCAAACTCTCGAATCACAACTGTCATTGACGTCATCAAAAGCATTCATACTGCATCTGTTGTCTGAAGGATTCTATCAGGACGTTGGGTTAGATGACGTCATTGTGAGCTCTTTATTGTTATGTAACTTATGTCTTTGCCGTTGCTAAGTAGGGCAAATGTGATGAACAACTCTGTCACATGACGCACCGTGTCACCTCGACGGCAGTCACGAAGACACTTCACCAACAGGAGAGCAACTGCGAATCTTATGCATGAGGAGACGCTCTACAGTGATCGCGCTTGCTTGCTGTGCGCGAGATTGACCCGCATACGTCTTTTCTTCATTACTTTTTAAATGACTTCACCGTTGAGTGGAGGGAAGAAGCTGCTCGCATATTTCTGCAAAGTCTCCCCGACCTCTCGTTGGCTCATACGCACCAGCAACTTCTACAGGCTGTGGCGTCTTATGCTGCGGTGATACTGAGTGCAGTAATGTTGGAAATATTTGGACTTCTGAGGCTTTGTGAGAAGCAGATCTGTATGTCAGGCTGATGTACAGACTCTAATGCTGGTAGTGAATAGTGTAGCTACAGACTACACAAGGCCCCCGAGCCAGGGAAGCTTTTTGTGATCCTTAAGTGTATATTTATGAATAATTCATACTTTCATTTCACACTGCTCTGCTTTTCTATTTTTTTGTTGTTGATGTGATTGAAATCTACAAAAAAAAACTGCAAACAAATCAAATCAAACTGTCTCTCAAATATATTAGAGCAGAATTCGACAAAATTGTCCCAGCTGAAGCTGATTTCAAAACAGTATCTCTCTCTGGGGGAGAATGGGAGGTTTTACCTTAGCTTTGATTTATACAGCAAAGGCTCATTTCTACATAAACGGTCCATAAACTGAGTGAATAAAGTTGTATATTTCCATGAGCATTAGGAACATCAGTGGAACAACAACTTTTATTTAAAGATTACAGAAGAAGAAGCAGCAGCAGCATACTGTTTCACACATTACACCCTACAGCAGCAAGAAAATAACAATGAAACAAATTTTATCTGCGTAAAGTTTTTGTAGGGTGCATGGCAGCACTTAGAAAATTTGCTGAAAGGCAAAAAACATTCAATACCGTTGGACCCCATCTCCTGTTTATCCATGCAAACTAAGATTCAGGGAATGAAGTCTCCAGTGTCTTGTGCTGGCCTAGATAGGATTACAATCAAAGGGAGCAAAAGCAGGGAGCCCATCCCCTTTGCTGCAAACAGAATGAGTAAATGTTTCTCCCTGCGCTTTCCCCCCTCTCTGAGTTCTTGTCAAGACAGCAAAGTGATGCTGCGCCAGCTCTGAAGATCCCAAGCCCTGCTTTCACTTTATGGATGTCAGAGCTAATGAAAAGAGAACATGAAAACTATGACAAAGACGAGTGCAAGAAGAAGAAAGAGTAGGAAATGAAGCAAGAGTGGAAAATGTGTGTGTGTGTGTGTGTGTGTGTGTGTGTGATGCTCCTCCGGTTTATTTAATCAGAGCAGAGTGTTCTCAACCACTGGACAGGCTGTAGAGATGCTGCAGTTTAATAATAACTCCCTGCGCTGCTCATCTGAAGACTGAAAGAGAAGAGAAAGTAACGCGCAGGGCAGACTCGTTCATTCATCATCTGCATCAGCCTCCGGATGCACGGTCATCTGTAACTGTCGGCCAGATAAGAGCCACAGAGGTTTGAGCGCAGATGTGACAGGCAGAAACAGGTGCTTGATCTATTGCCACATATGTTGAGCAGTTTGGAGACACTGGAGCAGAAGGCTTACCAGAGGGCTCCAGTCACCGCGGGGAGCATTTGCAAGTCTGTGCAATTGCACATCGACAAATTAAAATAGTGATAAGGAAGTAGGCCTGATGGTGGAGATGGCTGCAGAACGTCCTCTAACATCATTTTTTGATTCCCTCAGGCTGTTCTGCAGTTTCACTGTGTTCATGGAGTGTGTGACAATGATAATAACAATGTGATACTTCATTGATCCCCTTTGGGAAATACTCTTTTCACCGTATATATTCCAAAGGGAGGTAAGAGTGCAGAGAGCAGCTACAGCTGGTGGGGGATGGAGTGTCTTGCTCAAGGACACGTCATTGGGTTGAATGGCTGCCGACACAAGAGCTTAAATCAAGGTCCTGACATGATGTGACACCGCGATGGCCAAAACCTCTCGGGATGGCAGTGTCTGTCCGTCGTTCGATCAATCCACAACTCTTAACTGAAACTGAGGTGAAGCCCACTGACTTTGGGGATGTCCTGACTTTTCATCTGCTGCAATAAGATTGACATTTTTTTATATTTAGTGGCGTGTCTCAACAAATATCAGGAGGATTGCTGTGAAATCTGGTGCAGATATCCGTGGCTTTGGTCCTCTGACTGTCACCATCATCTATTGTCATTTTAACATTTTAATGTAACACAAAGTAATCTGAAGGCCACTTTTATGAATGACTAGAAATTCACTATGAAAACAACTTTTTGTCTGCCATTTAGTACATTTTGAACAATGTCGCTTGGCTGTTACTTGGGTAGTTGTGTATTAGCAGTGATCTTTGCAGTGCGCAGAAGTAGTGACCATTGATTTCACATGTTCTTGAAGTCACCTGACCTGCATGCGGCTGATTTGCTTCTTGGCAAAGATGAGTGAGGACAGCAAACATTGAAAGGCTAAAACAGGCAATTCAATGAAAAATGGACACTTCATACTTAAACAGAGTGTTTAATTTACCAAATGAAATTCACTAAGGTTGCTAATTGCAGCTGCCATAAAGTGTCAAAACTTTTAGCAAGTAAAGTGATCACGACTCTAAAGTCGTATTATTCTGCCACATCAATGATTCTAATCTTTATTCACTTCATTGTGTGAGCTTCAGATGATGAGAAGATACATATGGATGTATGTTTACCATACAGCAGTATTTCTTCTCCTTTGGCTGAAAGACAACAAATCAACCCTGCTGTTAAACTGGATTTTGTTTCAGTTTTGTTTCACTTTCAGACATTTTTCAGATAAAATTCGCTCTGAAAATCGAGCTTTGACCTGTGAAATAACAAGTGTCAAATGTTTGGATGATTTGAGATAGAAGGTGGGACTGACCTCTGGAAAAATATTGTTTTTATTCTTGCACAATGATAGAGGGAATGACAATAAATTGCATGAAGTTAAAGCTTTAAAAATCCCCAATTTCCAGGGTGCTGTTGTTAGTACAATTCAATTTAATAATCATACATTATATTTATATAATCATGTTCCTACCCTCTCTATGTCCTGGCAGGTCAACTTTCTGCAAATATTTGGATATTTTTGGATTTACGCTATATGGACAAAAGTATTCGGACGCCTGACGATTATACCAACAGGGACGTTGTATTCAAATATTTCATCATGAAGTTGGTCCCCCTTTTGCAGCTATAACAGCTTCCACTCTTCTTGGAAGTCTTTCACAAGATTTTGTTTGTTTCTGTGGGAATTTGTGCCCATCATTCATTCTGTAGAGCATTTATGAGGTCAGGCACTGATGTTGGACGAGAAGGCCTGGCTCGCAATCTCCAGTTCCAGTTCATCCCAAAGGTGCTCGATGGGGTTGAGGTCAGGGCTCTGTCCATGTCTTTATGGACTTTTGCTTTGTGCGCTGGGGTACAGTCATGTTTGAACACAAAAAGGGCCTTCACCAAACTGTTGCCACAGGTTTAGAAGCATAGCATTGTCCAAAATGTCTTGGTATGCTGAAGCATTAACATAACCCTTCACTGGAGATAAGGGGCCTAACTCTGATAAAATGGAGCTGAATTTGGTGGACGAATTACTGTTTGATTTTTCTAAATACTTTGAGCAGCAAATTAAATTATGTTCACTGCAATCATGTTATTGTGCCAGCACGACTTTCAAATCTCAAAGCCTGAACACGTAAAAACTAAAACTATCTGTGTGTGGAGAGAAAGTGAAAAATGTAGTGAGGTTAAAAAAGTTATTGTGTGAACTGACCCTTGAAGTGGCTTTCAGGAAAAGATCCAGGAAACTGTTCCAATCAGGTGCATAAATACATGCTTATACACGGGCTCAAATCTGGCGTGAAATGTTTTGGCATTCAAACGGGGGACGTGGTGGAGTTTTCTTTTTGTCATAATAACATGTTTTAGTGTCTCATACAAAAGACCATAACCACGCAATTCACGTAAAGCGATGGGTATTGTTAATTTATGCCATGCAGGCGATAAACAGTCGTTACTCTGAGCATAAAAGCAGCAGATGTTTTGAGACATTTCATACCGGTTCCTCCCCCGGGGGTGGGGTTGGGGGGGGTTCAGTTTTATTTGTTCTGTCTAAAATGTGTGTGCCTTAAAATAGCATGATGTATGGACCCTATGGTACAATTCCTGGTAGAGTTGATAGCGCGTTTGTGTTTTGTTTGCTTTTGATGTGATATACAGTGTCTTGCAGGTAAAGATCTCTCAGGGCAACAGGAGACCATTCATCATCAGATGTACAGAAAGAAAAAAAAAACCCCGCAGATAAAACGGACTCAAACACGAGGAAATAAGCTGCAGAAAACGGAGATAACCTGTTGTTTGGAGATATGCTAACACGCCAGACAGTTTAAAGTGCGTAGAAAAAAGAAAAGAATGTGAAATGATTGTTGTGGTGGTGGCAGTAATTGTGTTTTTTCTCCCCTGGAGGAAATGGGAGTAAAATTGAGCCCAGTCTAAACCTACAAAAATTGCTATTATCTGTCACCATTAAACACAACCCTGACACCAATAACTTGATTTTTCTCTTTGCACACTTCTCCCCCCGAAGCTTTTTAGCTGTGAGGAATCATTTCACTGCGAACGTCCCATTCTGCCATATTGAACCTGATCTCGCTAATGTAACAACGGCGGGAACTTTAGTTAACATCAAACATCTCCTGGAGAAAAGTGAGGCCACGCCGTTGCTGGCAAAGGAAGGAGAGCTACAGATTGATTAGCCTCGACCCGTTTGAAGTGCCGCAGGTATGGATGCAGCAGGCAGACACCTTGTTATAATTGTGATGAAGCAGCTGTCCTTGGCAGAGCTGATTTGGATTACCTCGCCTCTTTGTAACTCTGACAGCGCAAATGAAGAAGCATTCAACGTCTTTCCTTGGGCGGCGACTGGGTTGCAATTTTAAGCAGGTAAACATTAATTAATTACGCCAGATAACGGACAGCCACCCCCTGTAACTGTTAAGAAAGGAGACAGAAGCTTATTTACCGTGATATCATTAAATCCGGCAGTCACTTGTGCCTCTCAACCTTGTCTCTCTCGTTCTCTGTCACAACGCTCAACAAAGATGCAGATCTGGCTTAGCATCTTACCATTTCTGTGTCCTGTCTCCTCCACTTTTGTCTGCTGCTTTTTTTTTCCTGAAACATGCATTAGTGACTCTCCCTCACCCTGACTCATGCACGCTGCCACGGAAGACTGAGCACACTACAAAGGGTGGAAGCGGATCAAGAATTAATGCATTTGCCTTCAGTGAAAGTTGTTCAGAAAAGTATGCTCATTAGGCCCCCCGCTCTGCCCTGCACAGAGGCCAGGGGGAAGCAGACAGGGCGGTGGGAGGAGATTGGCGGGGTCATTATCTACCCTGTTGCTGCACTCTGGACTTCAAAGTGGGCTTGCTTTAGCTGTCACCGCTGCTCTGTGCAACTCAGACATGGTCTTGACAGCGAGGGCAGAGGGTAGGGGCTGCAGCATGGAGGGTAGTGCCGGCGCTGTAGGGTTCATTAAAAAGAGGAAGCTTCCATCTCTCTACACCTCTCCATCTTTATTCCTGTCCACCTGTTTCTCTTCTTCATTCTTACAGCTGCTTCAAATCCTGTTCAGGCAACCCTACACTGCCATCCAACATCACATGTCGCAGCATTACTGGCACACCAAGTTGTTAAAATCTAACCTGGAACATCTCGTTCTCTTTGCCTGCCTTCACCTTTTGTATTCCAGTCTTCTCCACTGTCGCTTTCATCTGTCAAAGGTTAATTCTTTTTTTCTTTTCTTCTTCTACCTCGCCCAGTTTTCCCTGCCTCCCCACACAATATCACCATTTACTGGATATTTCTTCGCCTCTGTGCTCTTTTGTCCTCAGTCGTCCCGCACACTACCACGGTCTTCAATCTCTTCCCTTTAATGACGATGAAACAAGGTAAAGTGCAGGTCCCGACACTGTATGGAACGAGGATTAATCTACAATAAATGATGGGCTGCATTGTTAAGTGCATGTGACAGCACAGAGATGCATGAT
Organism: Argyrosomus regius; assembly: GCA_946959425.1. Lineage (NCBI taxonomy): Eukaryota > Metazoa > Chordata > Actinopteri > Sciaenidae > Argyrosomus > Argyrosomus regius. Next base: position 2,853,324 of record OX336888.1, read on the forward strand.
TGAGCATACATTTAGTGAGATTGTGTGTGTGTGTGTTTGTGTGTGTGGCTGTGCATGCAAGCTGTTTTCTCTAAGGCTTTGCTCACGCTGCAGATTAAAGACCCCATAAATTAGTACCTTTACTTCCTTAAATATGCAATATGTAAGAATTGGCCACCTGTCGAATTCACATTTCACAGCAGGGAATACTGTACCGAGGTGATTTACCGCAGCTCCAACCGGGCCTCTGACTCTGGGAGACGATGAAGACACACCTGGTTCAGGCGAGGACAGGAGCAGTGATGGAGCAGGAGAGCAGCGAGAGGGAGAGTGGACATCAGTCAGCGGCCACCTCTGGAGGCCTGAGTGGAGGGTTATTGTGGAGTCAGCCCGAGAGATCAACCCAGCAAGAAAACCATCACACCGTTATTGGGCCGAGGGCAGACTGTACCTTAAAGAGGCCATAGTGGGTCACAGTGTTCCAAGTGGAGGACAAGCTGAGGCTAGCTGGTTAGCATGCTAACATCAGCAGATATTTCTGCATACAGTACATATAGAAAATAAACATGTATCAGGAGGAAACAGCTTAAACTAAGGTGGCGACTCACCACTGTCTCATGCTGTATCTGAGCTATTTACAAATTTTACAAAGACACTTTAGCATTAAAGCCATCGCTAACAGTAGACTGCATGCAGAGACTGTCTAAGCAAAACTATATTTAACACACAGGTTTCATGAAGTTTAAAGGCCTGGCAACTTGGAAGTGCCAAAAAATGCAGCTTCTCAAACGACCACATGAGGCGGGGTTGAACTGGGTTGATCTCCATAGGACCCCATATAGGAATATAGAAATAAACATGTTTACAGCCTGGTACAAAAACAAGTTTCAGTCTCTATAGCTGATTTACCCATTCATGACAACCGTTCGACCGTTCATGTTTAAATGTCACAACACAACACAACGGGGTATACCGGTCTTGTGCACATTCTTGTGCGTGGTGTGATACTGCTGATGGTTTCACACTATTCCTCTGATTTACAGGCGGCTTTAACATGTCACAAAGCACAGCAATGACAGTAAATATGAAAATAATGCAACATTCAAAATAAATCAGCCTTGCAAATGTTGTATAATTTCAAAATTCATTAAAAACTGTGATTGAATCAAATATATATATAAAAGAAAACAAAACAAACAAAAAAACTGATTTGTTCAAAACAAATGAGCTTCATGATCAAGTTAATTAAAACAAGGTAAATTTCATGAAAATGAAATTAGCACTTTGAAAGATTTCTTTCACGTTATTGAAAAATGCTATTCGACAGCTCCGAGACAGCTAGAGCTTGGGTCAAACCACAAGGGTCAAACTGTGCATTAATGATGCATAAAATGAATAAATCAAATATTGCATACAGTTCTGCCACAGCCGAATATTTGTCATTTGTGTACATTCATGTGTTATTCCACTTCCTCGTCTCTAAGTGAGAGGAATCCTGACACTCTTCTTCTCTGGGCTCAGTCTTTTGAGCGCGAGAACCTGATGAAAGTTAAGGTCAAAGATGGAAAAGGATAACGAGGAGAGGCTGACGGAGAGGAAACTGTACAAAGCACTGAGTAAATGTTATCTGGAGTTTAATGCCCACTGCTGTGTTACTGACCCAGCTTCAGACAACGAGGCAAAACAGGGCAAAGAACTAAATAACAAACTAATTCAGTCAAAACTTGTAGAAATGTTATCTTACATGCCTACCTGTGCTTTTAGACTTTTTAGACTTTGGACCAATTAATGGACATTTTCACTGGAGCCCTTCTCGGTGGACTGTTTATTCGACCTTTTCTCTCAGACAAGAGAAAATGTTACACATTTATCCACCCACAATACCTACTGCACACCCGGCCGTCTGTCTTTAGGTAGCCTCTCCTGAGGTAACCTCCAGTTATTTTCTTTACATGCTTTGTTTTTGTTTTTCTGTTAAGGACTCTTCTTAAAGAGCTTGGAGTAGGTCATGAGCCGATGCTGTTGTGGTTTTTCCAAAGCCTTTTGAGACTCAACGCGTTATCTAACAAAAATATGTCGGACATGAACATGAAAGGTACCTTCACACCATCTATTAAGGCCTTTGTTACTCTGTGAAGGTGTGGGAACAGATCCTGACACTCTATGAGCTGCAAATGCAAACCTTTGAAAATATTTGTCGTATGCATACAGTATATAACAGTATAAGTACATAGGATAGCGGCATATGTGTTCTTGAGAAAACCAGTGGGACGCTGTGCTCTTGCATTTGTAAACACACACATCATGTCGGAGCTTGTTCCGACCACGGGCTAATTAGGATCCCTCCAGGTTTGCGGTGGTAACCCTAGGCACAACAAGCGGGAGTCTGTGTTAGGGTATCTATCATGAATTGAGAGGGCCCCGGGGCCTGACAGTGGTGCTATCCGTCATGTTACTGCTATACTGGGACACAGGTGGCGAGCAGGGACTCTGGGTTTTACACAACTTATAGCTCCAAGACAGCTAGAGCTAGGCCTCCACACACACGCACACGCACATGTACACGAGGGCAGATTAGGTAAATTACTGGTACTGTAAGTCGTACAAAAGGGGGGGAAATGTAATGTGAGATGACTTCAGAATCTCTTGTCATGTGGGAAGTGTAACAGTGTGTGACATTCTCTTGAGGATTAGACAAAGCCGAAAGACAGAAGCATGATCATTAATTAAACTGTGATGCCGTTATAGCTGTGCATCGCATTAGCAGGTTGGCTGGTGCCATCTTGGTCATGGCCCAGATGCAATGAATTCAGATACAGTGTCTGCAAACTCACTGATAATGGCTCCTTTTAATTCCTCAGAGTAAAACAACACATTTATTTCTTCTAGTTTGGGGGATTCTCATTTGTTGCTCTGAAGCCCATTAAACCAAAAAAAAAAAAAAAAACCTCACAGTATAATGTTGACATTTCCAGATAAGGAAGAAGAAATGCAGCAGTACAACAGAGAACAAATACTCCAAAATAAATCCAATCAAATTTTTTCTTCACAGAATGTTATAAGGTTTTAAAAGTATCAAAGGCAATAAAAGGCAGTAAAAAAAAAAAATCACGTCTGCAGTTAAAAAATGTTCATAAAGTTGTTAAAAAATGGATCCTGGTCCTGGTTCAGATCTTTAACGGTTCATTGAATTGAAGCAACATAAACAATCTGCAGGAGGAAAATAATAAAAACAGCAATGCATCATATTTTTATGTTTTATCATGTTTTGTGTGTACAGTCTTAGTCTGCAACCACAGCCACTGATCTAATACATGTAAGGGAGCAGAAGTATAAGTAGCATATAATGTACATTTTCAAGTGATAACTTAAAATTGTACTTTAAGCCCATTGGCCTGTCTGATGACGAGTTAACCTCTGGGCCCAGCAGCCAATGTTTCTGAGCTTCTGGTGCAGACAGCATGACGGATATCTGTGCCAACACTTCGTCCGCAGTCCAATTAAAAACTTCATACGTGAGAATGACAAGAGACACATTTCTGCTAATCTCGTGGCCCTTTGGCAACGTATTGTGCATTTATATGCAGATATCTGTTTCTATTGATTATTTTAACTCAAACGGAGATTAAATACACCTCTGCTCTGTAAATCTCTCGTCCTGTGTGTGAAAAATTCAGACAGCAAAAGGAAATGTACCGTTTCTCATCTTCGCATTAACCAGTCTGGCTGTGCGTTCTCTGCCGTTGTATGTGGAGAACTTGTTGTCATGTTTTAGCGTTGGCTGATGATGACACTGACTAACAGCCTGACACGGAACAACCCACGACAGATTCCATGTGCATGAGCACCTGTTGTGTGTTGCATCTTGATTGTTTGAACAGGATATCAACCAACAACAACAATATCCGCCAGAGAAAAGTGCACGTCTAGCATCAGTTTGCAGGCTATGTAGCTAATTAGTCGGCTGTAACACTTTGAAGACGTAAACATGCCAACATCTGTTAGTTTAGATGCTAAAGGAAGACGTTCTTATTCTTCAACACCACTGCTAACAAAACATATTCTCCTTGGCTTGTGAGCTACACTTACAGGGAAAAAGGTTTGTTGACTTTGCCTCTCTGTGCTCTGCCAGCTCAGCTGTCAGTAGCACACATAAACAGATCGCCCACACAGAGGCTGAGAGAGTAAAGAGGAAATTCATGAAGAACCTTTAAACCTCTTTTCCAAAATAAAAACCTAAACAATAAATGCGAGAGTCAACTCAACATGATGTTTTGACTGCAAACAGAGATGTAGTTGGACATTAAAGTAAGTAAGTAGATCACATTTTGCAGAATGTTCTGTACAAATGTAACAACTCGCCATCCAGCAGCTCTAAAGCTCACTAATTAACACGTTATGTTTATTTAATTGTGATGTGGTTCTATGGACGTATAATGTACCAGATTATTTTTGGACAAAGTGCTGTAAGTCAGCTGGTTGTCTGGCAACCTCGTGGTGACGACAAGACATTCAAATAAGGCAGGTGATTTCAAATAAGGCAGGTTATTTCCAGCTAACTGGCTATGTATTTCCCAAAATGTCAAACCAATGTTAACCAAAATGTTTTTTTCACCCAGATGTCATCTTTATTTCTTGATGATTAAGTCATAAAGATTAGTAAACGATGTATTAACCATTAATTAATAAAGCCAGGCCACAGAACCTTTATGACATGTGCTTCTTGATAAATGATAGTGATGTGGCTGGAGAATTATTTTACTTTGTTACTGTTACTTTTATATTTTATTTTTTGTCAATACACTGTCATATACAGGAGATTTTCATTTACAATAATACAAGATAATGTGAAATCATATTTGTTAACATAAAACAATATTAAGGAGACATGTGAAGAAGCATATGAGTAAGTGGACATGCTTTAAAATTGTACCTGAAATATTTGAGAAAATGCCAAAAATTTCTAGACGGTACTCTTTATAATATTATCTACAGAGACTCAACAGTTCCCACCATGAGCAAACACTCGGTGACAGTGGCGAGGAAAAACTTCCTTCAAGAGGCAGAAACCTCGAGCAGAACCCGGCTCGTGGTGAGCGGACGTCTGCCATGCCAGGTCGAGTTTAGAAAGGGAGAGACAAAGACGCACAGCAGCAATGACAATGATAACTGAAACTATGACTGTAATAGAAATATGACTAATAGGAGTTATAATAATAAGAATAATGATAGTGTGGACATCAAACAGGATTCTGCTCAGCTGTGAACCTCTTCACCTATCCTCATTTGCAGCTATAGGGTCATTTGAGTGAGACAGACACTCATTATAAAATGACTTCCAGCCACACGTGTTTGTGAACCGTTGCTTGAATTATTTACGACACATTTCAGTCTGTAATCTAGAGCTCCTGGCCAGAACGTTAGCAGCTATTGTTGACTCACCTGGTCCCGATTTTAATGAAAATTATAAAAAAATAAATCAAGAAAAATAAAGATTGTGACCTTTGCTATATCCCTGCTACAAAATAGCTAAACAGCACTTCTAATCAGGATGTATTCTCCATGCAACCCCTTGCAAAAAAGGTGATACTCAGCAACTAGTGAGGGGCTCATTACTTCAGCCTGAGTGTTCCTGGGCTCGCAGTTGAATAATGAGGCTATTATGGAGATATCCTCCAAGAAAAGCTAGAGAGGCCTCAGCTCCCAGTGCTGAGTTAGACTGCCAAGCTGCTATCACCAACCATAAAATAACCTGCAGCATTTATATATCTACATTATCTACATTGCATTGCAGCTGGGGACTTTTCGAAATGCATTAGTGCTATTTGTAAAATGGTAGATGTACAAATGCGACTATCATTATTTGACACAGGATGTAATGAAAAAATGATGCTCTGTGATTTGGGGGCCTGTTGGAGAACTTTTGTTTTAAATCAGTCTCGATCTGACAGGCTCCAGAATCATTTGTATCCCTCAGTCGGGCAATACAAATAAGTATTTGCACTATCAAGTAGTTTTCCTAAATCGTGTTTGCAGGACGGCGGCTGCAGATTCGTAACAGAGATAGGAAGCGCCTCTTGACACTCGAGTCGCGTGTATCTCTCTCCTCAGCCTCTCCGTTCTGATTGCTTTCATTTTCAGGATGAAGAAATGGTATATTAAAGTTGTGGGCCCAGCTTTGCTCCCCGGGGAATTGTGCCTCATTATCTAAGAAGCTGCTTACACTCCACTGCTTAGCTCATTACAGATGGTAGAGCAGAAACAGAGAGAGAGAGAGAGAGAGAGAGAGAGAGAGAGAGAGAGAGAGAGAGAGAGAGAGAGAGAGAGAGAGAGAGAGAGAGAGAGAGAGAGAGAGAGAGAGAGAGAGAGAGAGAGAGAGAGAGCTCTGAAGCATTAGAAGTGCTACATGCTGCCTGAGTTGCATGTTTTTCTTATAGAAATACAAAGCTGATGTAGTATAATGAAGTACATGCTCTTTCTAACCATCTGCTTCTTGTTAAGTTTTATTTTCCAACCTGGAGAAAGATGGTGATAAGCACTCTTTAAAAATGTATATATGCTGTATAAGTTTCAGACAGAACGAGAAAGACAGTCTAGTCGGTGAAAAGACTTTTTTTTTAGGTGTTATTGACTTTGGAGAGTCAAGTTCAACAATTTCTTCCCGAGGATGAGGTGAGGAGGTCAAAATCAATCTCGTGTCCATGAAAAAACTGCAATTTATGTTTGTTTTTTTTTTGGTTTCACTTTCAGTTTCACACAGCTTCCTGAAGTTACGATCAGAGAGTCAGATTCGGTGTCGTGACATTATGCCCACACAGAGACTAAAACCAAAACCCGTTTTTATCTGAAATAGCTGCAACATTTTATTCCTCCCCCAAAAATTTCAAACTGTAATTTTGACATTTCTCTTCAGACTAATCCATGTTGTAGACAGAAGTAAACACATACCTCAAAGTAAACATTACTGCGGTAGCGTCTTGCTTAAAATAAATCTGTGCAACAACGCTGTAATGTATCTAAACGACGATACTTATTACTGCTTTTAGCGCGCATTTTCAAAGAAGTATGTCCAGGTGATCCTGTAAAACCTGCTACATATCAAAATATATAAATATATATCAAAATCCTTCAACGAAGATTCTGTTCCGAAACGCGAAAGTGTTTTTTTAAGAAGAAAAAGATTTACTTCACTGATCCTCAATGAGGATTTTTTACTCAAGTTTTTACATAGTACAGTATATAGGCCTGAAATGCAACTCCACACACACACACACACACACACACACACACACACGCACACACACACACACACACAAAGGACTCATAGATACACAAATGTGGAGACATGGTGGAGCGATGGACAGCCATGTTGCACCACCCTGGGAGCAGTTAGGGGTTCGGTGCCTTGGCAGTGGCCAGGACATGAACTGGCTCCTCTCCAGCTACCAGTCCATGCTCTATACCGTGGTGTCCATGCTAGACTTGAACCAGCCACCCTCTGGTTCCCAAGCCAAGTCCCTATAGACCACACTTGCCCAAGTAGACTGCCAGACCAGTTGCTGTGAGTCAAATAAATGAGTGAATATAAGTGAGAGGTGCTGCCTTTTCACGTTCTTTGGAACACTGGACTTTGGGTTTAGCACTCCAGTGGTGTAGTGCAGGGTGTATGCAGGCAACACTGGGTTTACCCACTTCTATATCCCCTCTGTTGTCCATCATTCAGTAGTGATCTTCCAGCTGAATTTTGTATTCCTTGGACAGTGAAGGCATGACATAATCATCCAATTTTTATGAGAAGTAAGGAATAAGTAACACTTGATTCAAAAAGCATAATTATGTAGTTGTCTTACACTTCTGGGGGTGAGTATTGATTACCTCTTCTGTAGCTAATGCTGATTTCATAATGATCCGTACTCCCTGAAGTCGTGCAGCAGAAGTTAAATGACAATGTGCAAATACTACTGGCCCATTTTTGGGTGAACTAAATATGCAAGAGTACTTTTACATATTACTGTTTATAACACAGGGTGTTCATCTTTTACTGGACGTGAACAAACAAAAAAACTGGGTCATAAGACTATACCTTCTTCTCCAGGCGACATTACACCACTGTGAGAATCCCATTGTTGAAGCACAGCCTCCTATTTATATATATATAGTAATATAGTTGTAAATAGAGGTTAATTATGAAGCCTAAACTTTCATCACATTCAGATATTTATCCATTCTCTCCATCCCACCACCACCAGTGTCTAGGCACCATCGGGGGGGTTTCCTGCACAAACACAGCTTTACCAACACAATGACTTCATGATGGGATCTAATCTGCAAAGTCTTTTCACATTCTCATCCTTCTTGTGAAATTTGTTCATTCAAAATGATTGAAATAAAAAAAAAAACAGACTTACTGTTGCCTGCTGTTATCAGTCGCTCTAACAATAAAGTTAAACTTCGGAAAAAGACAGAAAGCAAAATCCACAGCAGTCCTCTGCTCCCTGAAATCAGTTTCGCTTTAAGCTAAAGACGAGTGCCTGCACGGGGCTGATAGTGAGCTGTGAAGCTGCTGCTGCTGCTGCTGCTAAATTCACGGCTGATTTCAAGTCTTTTAGTGTAAAATGATATATTCGATTACAATGCAATAAACCATGAATTGCAAATTTGTTTAAACACGGGTCTAATAGGGCAGTTAATGCCGACTGTGGTTTAACTATCCACTGTGGAACTGAAGCAGTACTGCGTATTTGTTCTTTTTTTTTTTTGGCCAAAACCAATTTCAAACTCGTGTTTGGTGACTGAAGAACTTCCATATTCACATAAATCAACTGGTGGATTAGTCTATACACACAATGTAAATAAGTCAGCTTTAGAAGTGTTTGGACAGACCCTTGCTAGCTGTTTCCAGTCGTATGCTAAGCTAGGATAAACAAGTCATGAGACCAAGCCTTTTCCCTCCAACAAAACGGAAATTTGAAGAGTTGACTCTTTTCCCTAAATATCTGCTTGACATACAGTAGCTATTAAAATCACATAACCCTTTGCACAGCAGCTTTCCTCTGAGGGTGATGCTTAAAGCAAAAACACCTCTGGCTTCATGTGATTATTGTAAAAATGTACAGCAGACATGAGAAAATAATAAATAAATAAAACAAAGGGATAATATCACACCACATCTGCTCTGTGACATTACACCGTTTACACGTTTTTTTCCCATTTTGGCCTTTTCGCAGAGAGGTTACTTTAGCATCCTGTTTTAAATGTGACAACAACTCTGGCCGACATTGTAAAGATTAATATCTACAAAGACCTCGATAAGGAGGCTGAAGTTGGCTCAGATCAGAGGTTATCGGCATCAGGGATTAATGGGACAAACACTAAAACCTCAAATTTGAAACAACACACCGACACTGCAATCTCCTTTGTATTCAGACGCAACCCTCGGCCCTTAGTATCACATCCTGATCTCCACCTACAAGCACTTCACCTCCAAACCAGCAGCAATTTCCTCAAATATAACAAATGCAGAATTAGTTTGACCTGCAGCAGAGGGGAGGGAGCCCACACAGTGTACATTAAAGAGCTGTCAGGGGAAGCAGCAGGAGGGGAGGGGAAAAAAAGGGGCCTTTAAATGATGCCAATCAAAAATGAGACCCATTTTCTCCAATCTAAGCACTGTCAGTCTCACTGCGCAAAGCTGCCTGCGCCCAAACAACTCTGCAGATCTTCTTATTGCTGATTTAGGAGCATTTTCTCTCCCAGCCTGAAACTGTCTCAGAATTGTTTTTTTTTTAAAACCAGGAGAGATCAAAAAGGTTTGCCTTGACAAGCTAATATGACTGCCAAGCCCTTGACACCAAGGGTACAATGAAAGGGAAAGGCGTAGTTGTTGAGAGAATTTCTAATGACAGAAGAAAGACAGACACAAAACTTTTTCACTTTGAGCATTTTTGGGAACAATTTTGCAACAATATATAATGATAAACTGTAAAATATATAGACGCCCCACATCTTGCAGATCTCAGAAGAAAAGGGAGAATCATATTAATCTGGTCATCTATTGGATACATGTCATGAAACATCCAGAAATAAATGTATCGTAGTGTAGGGGCTTCCAAGAAAACAGCAACATAACTGAATTTTTTACATCACTGTGTAATTTCTCCCAGCATGCCATTATGTTTGCTTTCCAGCTCGTACAGACGGATCTACAGTTGTTGAAGAATGATTTTTTTTCCACACAATAGGAGATCAGCAGGCATTAAAGATAAATGGGAAAGGCAGCTTGAACAATTTGAAAACTCTGAGAGGAAAAAGGGGAAAAAAAGACAATTTGCACTTACTATTACCGATGCATGAGGCATGATACCAAGCACTTTTAGGCAAGTCTTGCAATGTTTCACTGTGGCATTTGGATAATTGGCTGGGGAAATCGTTTGCTGCAATTAACAAATTAAAGGATTTGTAATGCTGTTTAATGTGTTCCCTCTCTTGTTTCCAGGGAGAGCAGACGCCGCCTCACTTTTTCTGCCTCCACAGCAAATCTACGTCCAGGTGATACCGCTGATAACCTTTAAGAGAATGACGCTTAAGCTTTATTAATACGCCTGTGATGTCACCTCCAGAGATTTCCAATTTTGCAAAAATCTCTGCCAAGCAGACCCCGCTGCGCCGGGGAGAGAAGAATGTCAGGCTGCCCGGCTGGAATCTAAATGGCAGATATGTCCCTGACAATGCTGCAATAACATATCGATCAGGCGCCGTGTTAGAGGTGCACAAGCTCAATATAAAGTCTGGTGAAATGCCCCAGAAAGCAGGCTCCGGGGAGAATTGAGAAGCAAGGCGGTGTATTCAAATGTCAGCCCGGATTCTTACACAACCTTGTCTCGATGAACACAGACGAAGAATATAAATGGACAAGGGTTTTAGAGCAGCTTCTCTGATTTCACTAAAGAAGGTAGAGGTTCTCTATATTTAGACCAGGGCTCTTGTTGTGAGAACGTCTTGCACACCCGTGTATGCAAATCATGTCACATTAGGCCCCTGCATCCCCTCCAAGCTGCATGTGATGCATACGCTCAATTGCCTCCAACTGAGGAGTTCACAGAGAGGAGAGTGACCGCCCAGGGAGAGCTCAAACAGGTTCGTCTGATGAGCTACTTCACGCCGCATTTCAGCCCATTGATGAAGCTTATCAGCATGATAAATAACTTCTGCCAAAGCCTTCAGACCGATCATTATCCCTTCCCTCACAAACAGATCTGAAAGTGGAGCACCGAGAGTTCTAGCTGTGACTCCCTTATATTATGACATGTTGCTGTCATGTAGTGCAAAGTGCACGTATCTTCCCCGTCATACCTGGTCCTAGACCTGGTGCTCCCTGTAAACAGACAAGAACCGTGCAAATTCAAGAATGTGTGCATTTTACCTATACGTCATAACAGAATTCAGTTTTAATAAGAAGAGCAATGAATAAATATATACTCTCCTATAATATCAAAATTACTCTTTTGAGTCTATTTAACCAAGGCCTGTGTTATTATTTTTTTGCAGTCTACACATTATTTATACTCCAAATAAAGGCAGACTCTGAATTAATTGCTTTTCTGTGCTTAATATTTTTCATTTCACCTGATTTTCATGTTTCCATTTGGCTTCTTTCAACATGTTTCTCTTGCATTTACCTTTAATTGGATCCTTTCATTATAAAGCACTGTTTTTCAATATGCACACTGTAAACTAAATCACAAATTAATGATTATTTTTATCCTCTTGTATGTACAGACGGCGGCTCTGGCACCGGTCTGCACCATTTATTAATTATTATGTATTTATTTATATGTATATATAGGTTTAGTTTAATTGGAATGCTTCATGTGTCAATGTTATTACATTTGAATTTAAAAAACAAGTCGCAACTTAACTCATAATGTGGCACTCATCTTTATTATTACACGATCCAATTGTGCACTTATTACATTATCCACTAATTTCACATGATGAGTTTCTACTGAATAGGATGAACTTTCTTGTTTAATTCGTGAACCTATACAGAGTTTTATGCAGCTGACCTCAGGTTAATGCCATTCTTTCAGAGCGACCTTGCGAGAACGGCACAGACTCTCCAGAACCGAGCGAGTCGGAGCGTTCGGGGCGGGGGGGTGTTGTTGAAGTATGGGGTTGTGTCGTGAAAAGGGGCCAAACCCAGGTGTCAACTGTACACTTGCTCTCTTGACTTCCATCTTTCAGCAGAACTGGAAAAAAAAGCAGTTTCTTTTGTCAATCAGTCACAATCAACTAATTGCTGGGCTGGCACATTCAAATCACGGCACCGTTGGAGGTTAATGAAAATTGCACCTTTGCTTGACATAACATCCGATCCTGTTAGCTGTGTCGAGCAGAATTCTTAGGCTGTGTCAAGTGGATTTCCCCAGAGAGCTGCTGCTACATTTAAAGCGCATTTAATCTTACCTGTCATAACACCCGTACCTGTATTTGTGCTACATAAAAGCAGCATCTAATCATTATTATTTCTACTTTAAGTCAGCCATCATCATTAATGAAAGTAAAGGAAGTTATTTGCTGCATAAAACCTGATTAGGATTATTTTTTGATGAAGCCGTCTAGTCTGATGTATTGAGTTATGTATTTTAGCACACTCCACACATGACTGCATGCACTAATGAACGTGTCTAGGGGAGTTTTAAGGTGGTGTTGCACATATTTCCTCAAGGTAAAAAGATGCACATTAAATGAAGTCATGATCCGGCCTCATTTATAAAATACATAACCTATCAGAGACAGATCAGACTGTAGAAAAAAGACACATAGAATCAGGAACAGCCGATGCGTCATGTGAATATGACAGGATTATAAATTGTGCGGTAATTGTGCAGGGCTTCAGCTAATGAGGTAAGAGAAGGATGTACAGTAGAGGGTGTCCACACGCTGACCGTGGTGGCCGTTTCTAAGTCATTAAGTGCTGCTGTAATCGTGCCATTACGCTGCTCATTACGGACAGACTGTGGCATAATCTCCCACAGGGCCGCCGTCACCACTCAGTTCCATTAGACACCGTTTCCTGGCTGGGAATCATCCTCGCTCCCTTCTCTTAATGATGAACCCCTCGTCGATTCAAAGCCCGGCTTCTCCGACACTGGTGTTCTGACTGGAAGCGGGCCAACGTCACCCTCAGAGACTGTCTTTCTTTCAGGCTTACAGTGGGATACAAGTAGATTATGGATGAAGCACAAATGAACACATTCACTGGCTTGAGAGAGGACTTTAACTGGTGACAGCCGACAGCAGCTGACTACACGGGCAAAGATCCCCTGTCTTGTCAGGTTTAAGCAGGATATATTTGAGACAGGCTCATTTCAGATGAAACGGGCCAATGACTGCAGATGAATGCAAAGTAAACCTGCAGCCAAAGATAAAATTCAAACAAAGACTCATTATTGTTTAATTCTTTTTTATGACAGCTAGATGCCTCGCTATTAGCATGACAGCTGTATTTTTTCTCTTTCCATTTCTTTCCAAGAATTGATATTCACTCCTAGTCTGGTCAACAGTTAGTGCCGGTTTTATGCGCCGCACGTTTGCCAGCAAAGAAAAAAAAAAAGAAGACAGAAAAGTGGCAGACAAAATCTACCCCTGAAGAAATGTGATATTCAGGAGAGATTTCTGTTGACTTTGTCTTCTTTTGAGAAACTTGTTAGCACAAACAAAAAGTTGCAACGGGATCATGTAGCTTCTTCATATGGCTCCAAACTAAAACAGTATTTTTGAAAACAATGTGACTCAAATGATAATTCACCTAAACCTGCAGAGCTGCTTCATTTTAAGCCACAGCAGGCAGGTGTTTTCAGTGAAATAGCTCTAAAAACTCAGTGTTCAGTACGTGTAGTGGCGAGAAACTTGGTTCTTTGTTTCTGCTTGGAATCTGCCTTGAGACCCGGCTTCCGACTTCCAGGGCTGTGTTGATGTTTTGGGGTGCATTGGGGTCTGGGACTGTTTTTATGGTTTCACAGCAGGCCACAGTCTGCAGAGTCGGGAGACATTAGTTTTACATGAGGAGGAAGGCAGTCGGGTTGGTTGGTGATGAGCCTGCACCTGAGGTAGAGCCTCGCTATTAGCACTAGCATTCTTAATGGTATTTTAGAGTTTATCATTGCCCGGTTAATGATATACCAATTTTGCACCAAATTAAATGTTTTCCCACTGATGATGCCACCAGAGTGGAGTGCTTCCTGTTTGATACAGTCTATGATTGATTCTGAGGGCTGCCCCATGCATCTATAACCAGGCCTCACTTAATAATGTACAGAAGCCCAGCTTTATAACGTGATTTTGGTGACTCTGGACTGGACCGACTGCTCAGCTTCAACTTTTCTGATGGACAGATTTAAATAACCACTTACAAATGCAACTTCTTCCTACTGCCACACAGTGGCCAAAAAACAAATCAGTTATTGAAAGTTTTAAGAAACCTGAAATACAACCACACACACAAAGGGCACATAAACATGCAAATGTGGAGAGAGATGGTGGAGTGATGGGCAGCCACACAGAGCGGCGCCCTGAGAGCAGTTGGGTGGTTCGGTGGTTCGGTGCCTTGCTCAAGGACACCTCAGCAGTGCCCAGGAGGTGAACTGGCACCTCTCCAGCTACCAGTCCACATTCCATACTTTGGTCCATACTGGACTTGAACCGGCCAAGTCCCCACTGAGCTAAGACATGACAGGCAATAAGAAATTCACTTATTTTATTTCTTGGTGAGTAAAATCAGATGATCAATACCAATGTTACATCGTGGCCTAGCTTAGCATCAAGAGTGGAAACGGTCTCAGTTTCCTAACAGTCAAAACTCTTGTTATATTTTGCTTAATATTTAAAACTAAAATGTTTTACAGGAGCTGGAAGGCAGATTTTGTTGACTTGTTTCAGAGCTGATTAGCGGTTCCTCCCTGTTGTGCAGCACATGAAAGACGTGCCTCAACAGAAAGAAATAAAACTGTAAAACTATACGAAGCTTTGATGAGGAAGGATCGAGAGACCAAATGCAACTTCAGATCACCAGGCACACATTAATATACAGAAAAGCACCTGGCAAATTTACATCACTCTTTTCATTTAATTTACTCTCAGAATCTGTGTGAAATTAGCATCTGATTGACTAATGCAGCAGCTAATTATGCAATCAGTGACTGTGGGCTGCCCTCATAAGGTACCTTTCAATGTTGAGACTTGTCGGAGGTAAGTAAACTCAGAAAATAAATCAGGATTATTCTCAAATAAAGACGCTCATGAATAAAATGACATTCAAATAGCAGCCACAGCTTTGAATGATTATTTGGTCATATTTTACTGCTGTAATTACATCAGTAGTTTTATGGTAATCTGTGCAAGAATACAGCTGAATTAAATTTTATCTCCACCATCGCAACCTTCCTTAAATATACCTATGCAGATCTGCGCCTGCTTTTCAGAGGCAGAAAGCTGACCCTTACAAAATAACCGAGTAAATCCAGCAGACTGCACAATCAGCCATATTTCATCATCGTTATTTGGACGAGTCTCCCCTAAATGAATATGCATGACGGAGAGAGAGGTAAACCGCTCATCCGCGCTGCTTTAATGTCACATCTCCAGTCAGGGAATGCATCTGAAACGAGATGAAACAGATGCAAAATGCAAATCTGGTCCTCAGTATCAACCAAGTGGAAAACGGCTAAAAATATCCATATCATAACATACGTTATGTTTCCACCGTGTGGGCCGAGCTCTTGATGTGCGCTCGCTAATGATCGCGCTTCTGAAGGAGACTGTACTTTGACATGAAAAAAAAGAAAAAGAAAAAAATCATGCAGCAGAAAACTTCTTCCCTCCTTCTGAGGGAGAAAACAGCTGTCAGAAATATGCAACTTTCAATCACGTTTGCAAAAAAACCCCAAAAACTCATGACTAGTTTTGTTTTCGTTCATTTCAGTCTCCTTTTTTTTCCCACACTGCAACTTTTTGAGTCCTTCTTAAACCTTTGCTGTGCAACTCAAGACTTAAGACAGCTGCCATTCGCTGACAACTATGAACATTTCATCTTTGTGCGATCTCCCGGCGGAGTGAGAGTTCAGTTTGCCTTTCAAAATCCCTCTCTGTGTTTAACCTCAACTGCTCCGCTGGTTTTTTTCTCTCGGTGGTACACCCTGGTGCTCTCGTTTCCTCTCGCCCAGGCTGGGTTCCATGAGATGTGAGAGATTTTGATGAGAGGAGTGTTCGCGGTGACTCGGCTGTTACTGCAGCCTTTGAGCGTTTTCTTGTCTTCAAAAGGACATATAGAGGCTGCATGGAGCTGAATGCTTCAGACAAATTAGCCACCTCTGGATTCACTCATTTTTAATAACCTTCCTGAGGAGAGAATGTGAGAGACACACTGAGATCGAGAGAGGGATATAAGATAAGAGTCATTGGGTCTCACACAAGAACATTTTGTATTCTTACCCTGAATCTGTCTTACTTTTTTTGCGGGTGTTAGAAGTTGAATCCACTCAACTTTCTGCAACTCTCTTAGCTGTCCAACGCTGACAAAAGCTCTTGCCTCCTTTTATCATTTCCAAACTAACCGGTGCAAACTCAGATGGTGACTGCAGTTGGGAACTGACTAACAAAACACTGCACTCAAAAGGATCAACATAACATTCAGCACAACATCTCATCATGAGTAGGCGTATGTGAGTGAGATCTGATCAGAGCCGACTCCCCTAAATTGCTGTATAGGGTTTCATTCACAAAAATGTCGCCAAGAACTGAAAAGAAAAGCTTCACGCTGCAGAGCTTGAAGAAATCAGATTTTGACTGTATTTAGCAGTGTCATGAGATGTATTACTACAGCTGTCAATGTCCTGCCATACTGCTGTGAATGAAATGAAGGCTTGTTTTGACACCAAGTTAGATGCTGACCACGATTAAAATAGGTTGATGATGTTACACAGTCAGGTGTTAAAACAGAAGATGTTCACAGTGACGGGCATGAAAGATCCCGTCAGTTTGAAGAGTGTCAAGTCGAGCGTCTCAAACAACATGCTCGTGTTTCACTTGTACATGGACTGGAATTTGACTGCTGGCAAAATGTGGGTGAACTACATGTAATAGTCACTGGGCAATTTGACTAACAACTGCACTGTATAAAGTGTCATGTTAAAGTACTCGTACCAATAAGAAAAAAAAAATCCAGGAATCTAAATGAGCACACTGTCTAAAACTGCACCCTTAAGAATTTCCTCCTCTTAGCATAGCAGCCAGCTAATATTACTTACTAGTCCAACAGCAGTCAGCCCAGCTCGGCGTCTGTCTTCCAGCCTTTTATTTCACCAAGCTCTCGCCAACGACTAAAAGTCAGTCCCAGATTTTGGCTGTTTGCTCAGTCACTTTTAGCTTCCACCGTCAACATCCCCTCCAGTCTCTTCTCCTCTGTCATTATGTCCATAGAGGCTGCTGAGCACTTGCCCAGCTCCAGTTCTGGCACGACACCAGCTCCACTACTCGTCAGCATTCAACCACGCCCTGGTGGTTCAAAACGCCTGCGGTATAAACAAACACAAACAGTCCCCCTTGCTCTGAGCTTACAGTCTGGGCAGCCCGGCTAATGAACTCAGCTAACATTAGCTAACAGCAGCTACATTTGGCAGCAGGTTACTTTACTGTCCATCAGGAAAGCTGGATATGCAATATGATGCAGTTGGTAGATGACTTTGTGCTCCCACAAGACGTACGTAAATGGTTATGGTACTATGTTGCAATGTGCATAGAACAGATGTTTGAATAACAGGTTCACCTGATTATAAGTCAGTGCAGCATCAAAATAATAATTTGGAATAATTTAAACTTGTTTTATGATAGAAAAATTGCAGAATGTTGCTTTGAAGTTACCTTTTACTTACTTATTTACTCACATTACAATAACCATTATTATTTATTACATTTTCTATTCTCACTGTTGTGTGTGTAAGTGCTTCTTGCATTAGGCATAATGGGTTGTAAACATTGTTATCATTTTGCTTGTTTTTTTAACACGCAGCAGTATTCCCTCAGTGTCTCAGGCATCGCTGTCACTTAAACAACAAACCTCTCCAAAATTAGAGCCGACCTGAGCTCCATCAAGGCGTTAAAGATGTAGACAAATCTTACTCACCTTCCACTTTTCCACGGTGGCTTTCAAAACTTTTCCTCAAACAGCTGTCTTTAGAAAAACAACAACTCTAAAACACTACCGGTACTTAAATTGCTTGTTTATCCAATTCGTCGAGGGATTTGAATGAGCGTTATGAGGACCCAGCATGGAAGCGTCACGAAAGCAATCACACACTGCCAGGAAAGATGAACCCCCCGCCCCTCCTTCGACACATGCTTGCAACCCTGAGTTTGTTATTTATTTCTGAGTTACAGTTGGAGAGAAAGGCATCAAGTGAAATTCACGGTGGAAAAAAGAAAACGAAGGAGGAGAAGGAGGTAAAAGACAACTGGCAGCATCTTTTGGATCCAGAGGCTGCCTGTCCTGGTGAGATGATGGAGATTGGAAGTGGGTCGGAAAGGAAGAGGCCTATCTTCCTCTTCAGAGACCGAGCTCAATTTAGAATTCTTGGGTAACTGAAAAATTCTCCTTCATCCAAAAAAACTGAAAACCTCAAAATCCACAGTGAGAGAAGGATGGGGGGGGGAAGAAGAGAGTTTCGTCTTTTCAAGTTCCAAGTAGCGCTGCAGCCATTTACCCCATCATTTCCGCCACTCTGTCAAGAGCTGCCTCGTGCTTCTTTTGTTCCTGCTGATTCAAAATACATGAAGACCCCTCGTGATGTGGAGGAAGGATGCGCTTGGAGTGGGAGACACAGCGTGAAGTTTTGAGTAAACGTGGAAAAAAAAGAAAAAAAGGCATTTGTTTCTATATTTACAACACACCAGCACATGGGCTGCGATTAGTAAACCAGCTGCAATTTGGGTTTCATTTCTTCAGATGTTTGTCTTGGAAAAAAATGGAACAAACAGCAATGTGGGGGGAAAAGAAAGAGGCTAATAAAAGAGTGGAACCTAGTGAAAATTACAGTCTGAAAACTGTGTTGCCTTATCGGCTCCAGCTACACATTCTGGGTTGGCATTCACAAACTATTATTCAAGATCAGCACGGCAGAAGTAAACAAAAACCGTAGGGAATTGCAATAATGTGTCCAACATTTTATCTGCGGCTACTGCAACAGTGGACCAGCTCACAAGCCTCTCTCCTCCTCGACTATAGACATACGTCGGGAACCCCCAGAAACCTAATCTCCTTTCTGGAGATAAGGCCCAGCAGTGCAGAGGAGTCAGCCATGCACACAGCTGTGTCCAAAGCTATTACCAGAGAGCAGGAGCACTCCCTACCCACCAGCCACGGCTGTTTCCCCTCACCAATGGATGTTACTTTTCACTGACTGGAGCAAGATGTCCAGATCAAACTCGGTGTGGCAGTGAGGAGAAAGAGAAGAGGAAGAAGCAGATAACAAGAAATGAGGAGGCAAATTGTTTTTCCTGAACGCCAAAGTAAAGGTGGAAGACGGAGGAGGGGATGTGTCTCTTAATTATTTGAAAGCATTGTTGACAGGCTTCATGAATATTGACATCAAAAAGAGGAAGAGGCGATGCAATTAGCATTGTGTGAATGAATATATATGTTTGTTTTTTTTTGCTTTAATTTTACCAAACAAGCATTTGAATGAGAGATGCAGAAGCATAAATAAAATGTTTTGGCTCATTTTCACGGTGCAACCTAACGCTTAATTTAATGCCTGTCATTTTCTTCAATACCGTCATTTTACAAATTCTGTCTCCTCCTTTGTAGTCATGACATATGTGGGAGATGGCTCCTTTTTTGGCCAAAAAAATAAATAAAAAAAGTGTGGATCTGTGACAATCCATATTTCTCCCTGGAGGAGCTGAGAAATGGCACACAGCATCTAATAAAACGCACAAGCTTATAATTTTATTTTGCAGAGAGGAAACAACCACAGCAATAGACAACATTCAATCACCATGCACTAAAGATTTAATGACTGTATAATGTTCGTTTCTGCCATTCAAGTGCAGTTGTAGGACTTTTGAGCATCAGATTGCTTTTTAAAAAAAATACAAACATCATGTAGGAAGAAGCACAGGAGACAGTTACTGTTTCTGCCTCAGTCCATGCATGGGAGACGCAGTCCTCAAACAGCAGACAGCAGGGAAGAGGAGAAGTCAGACAACCGTAACCAGAAAGACAAGTGGAGACAGACAAGAGAAGGACACAGTGCACCTGAAGTACCAGGGGATGGAGAGGATACATTCGATATTTAGCATAACATGGTGACCGAGAGAAAGGGAGAGAAAGGGGTCATATATATATATATATATATATATATATATATATATATATACCGATTATACTGTTGTTCTCTAAACCAGTGGGGGGTCAGGACTCAGGAGCTCACAAGAAGAGTACAAGTATGAACCATGAATACTTAAGTTATGTAAAAGTACCTCAAAATTGTATAGTAGTAGAGTGAATGTACTTACTCATCATGTACAGCATTGTAGTTCCAGGTTTAGAAGTATCGGCCTATATGAGGTGTAGTAACTCCTCATATAAAATACATTCACTGTCTTTTGCTGTGCTGGAGTCTTGCAACATTAAAATTCAGGAGAACATTTCTGTTTGCTCACCAAAAAAGAGGACACTGACTTCCACCCCTCCAGAGTTAAATCCACACTGTCACCCTTACATCTGTATTAGTAACTTATTTATCGTGTCAAGTACAAATGTTCAGCTTCCATGGACACCAATGATGCTGCTGCAGTGATGAAAAATGTTTGACAATAACAGAACTTTCTGTTTTTAGAACTCTTGAAGGAGATTTTACTTAAATCACCACATAATGAGGATTAAAATATGAATGTTTCAATCTCAGCTAAATCATATGACATAGTCTTTTCTCTCCAGGCAGACCATTATTGCCTTGTCTGGCCTTGTTTCTGTAGCTAATGTAGTGTACTAGAACATAACTGTGCACACAAAGATCTTTGACTTTTGCTTAAATTTCAATTTCACATAAGGGCTGTAGTTCTTTTTATGACACAATATATTCAACATTTTGGTTTGTAACCAACGTATCATCTTGTACAATGTATACAGTTTGGACTGAGCTTATGAATATGAACGAAACTGCAAATACTTTTGAATAATAACAAAATAAGAATTTAACCTTGCCAATTTGGGGATCCATTGGTTGCAAGGGGTTGGAGCCTATCCCAGCTGGCATTGGGCGAGAGGTGGGTTACACACTGGGCAAGACAAACAACCATTCACCCTCACATTCGCACCTACAGGCAATTTTAGAGTCACCAATTAACCCAGGAACCTTCTTGCTGTGAGGTGACAGTGCTAACCACTGCACCACCATGCAATTTATGAACTTCTTCTATGATGAGATGTCTACTCAGAAACACAAAATGCAGCAACATGTCACTGGATTTTATGACTGGCTCACACAGTTGCAGCAGTACGCGAACAAATTCTAAAGAAAACCAATTACAAGGTTCTTCTGTAAAGTTCTGCTGTTTCAATAATTTCTCTTTATGCAAACAAAAGCCCACAAACGTCCACACATGGTTTTGTGCTTGGGCAGAAGCCAGACCATAATTTCGGGTTTAATTAAACAACCCACTAAGTGACTCATCATAACGAAGGCCCACAGATTAACTAACATCAAAACAGTCTGAGGCCTGGTTCCTCCCTCTGCCAGCAGATGTTTTGCTGCAAATCAAAAGCCCTGACAGGTTTAGGAGAACACATGTCAGATTTCTCTGATGAATAGAGGTGCAGGGAATCTATGGAAGGCATAATTACAACGTTATTGATTCAGATGAAATCCGTTTTCAGTCGGCAGTGACTTAAATCTCCTGCCGAGGCAGAGCGCCGCAGTGATTAAGCTCCCAACTGATGTTAGGTACCTCGGCTCATACTGTAATTTAAAAGTAGAACAACTCATAAGCACTCTTGCTTCCAAACGTATTATCATCAGTTGTATTGTTTAATGATTGGGTTTGTGCTGGGAGGCCACAGCGGACAGTAGATCATTCTGCTACATCTCCATAAATTTCACTGGACAGCCACATCACTTCTGAATCAGCGCTGGGGCTGCTGTGGGGTCACTGGACTGATGGTCTTTAGGTTCAGCAGCACACAGATCCAGATTAAACATGCCTCTTTGGACAGTGAGTAATATTTATAATCTGCAATCAATAATTGCCCTCTTCCACTCCTCGCGGAAGTCCTCGGCCAACAGTACTATCATTCAGAGGCTGTAGCGGGTTCAGTTTTAGACCTAAAGCATCAATTGGTACCAACTGTGTCATGCTGGCTTGTTGGGAAGGGTGCTGGCATGGCCATTTTCAAAGGGGTTGCTTGACCTGTGACCTTAAGAATCTGAATCAAAGTGGACTTATAGGTACCCACAAGTCTACCCTTTACAGACATGCCAATTTTATGTAAAGGCCGTGTGAATATAGTTTATACTGTTGTGGGTTAGGGAGGCGGGGGGATTGTGCTCAGAGTGGCCTCAGCGTGTCATCGAGCCACCTTTTAAGGACCGCCCACAAAAATCCTGGGCTGAAAACTGGTAAAAAACTGTTTTTACCTCTAACTCCACATTTCAGTAATATAGTGAAAAGTCGTTTCACGTGTTTTCAATAACTATTTTCCAATATATTCAATGTATTTTGAAAGAAATCTCAGAATTGCCTTTACACAGACTTTAATCCTGTGCAGTATTGGCCAAAAACCATAGCAACCATGTTTTTTTGGTGCAGTATAAATGTTTCTGTATACTGAAGTCGAAGCCTGTTTTCAATAAGACCGGTTAAATTCATGTTTGTCCACATAGAAAATGACTTATTGTGATAGGATAATCACAACCTAATGAAACCTTACAACCATAAACTAGAGACAGAGGACATTCAGAGGATGGATTGCTTTCCTACGCTTTTTTATTTCCTTTTACTTTGTCTGGAAAGTAAATGATTTAGTACCTCCGTACCTCTCCAATTGCTCATCTGAGTTGTTTTGTGTCTCGTTCCAAACTGTCCCCTTCAGTCGTTATGCACTGGTTTGCTCAATGTACCAAAGATGACTCACAGAAAATATGGTGAAACAGCTTTTTATGTTGCCGTGCTCCAAAGATTTGGAATAAGCTCCAATCATAAGTTAAAAAAAACTCTTCTGTTGATAGTTTTAAGACACAGCTCAAAACTCACTTTCACAATCTTGCTTTTAATTCATTCCACATCTTTCTTGCAACATTGTTCTTATTTTTAAGGTTGTTTTTTTACCATTATAAACTTGTTTTTGTGACTAATATTATTCCTCATATTTCTATTTCCATCTCATTTTATTGCTTCTCATGCCTTCTGACTTAATACGTAGTTTATTAATTTGTTTGTGTTGTTGTGAAGCACTTTGAGCTGCATTTTATGTTCATGTATCTTCGATGAACTCACTTTGTGTTCGCAGCAGCATATAAAGTTTAAGACTGAATTAAATGCAGTTGAAGTTTTAATTAGATTTAATATTTTTATTATTTTGATACACTATATAAACCTGTTATGGAAAAGAGAGAGGTGTGGTCTGGTGCCCCATTTGTGTGCATGGTATGTCGCTGCATTGCACAAAGTAGTGTTCCGAGTCTCTTTTCTCAAAATGACATAAAATGTCCCAGCAAAAACAACAGGCTAGCCGCAGGTCACTTTTCATTCTTCTTCCATCACTGTTCAATATTGCATTGCATTTCACTAGCAGCAGAAACAATGCACTTGGATTTACATACTCTCATAAATACGGCCTTTCCAGCAGGCAAAGGCCAGCATCAGCTGACATTTCCTTCGTATCATTCTGCCTCCACAAGCAATAACAACATCGCCAGCCAGCGGGAGCTTATCACGCCGCAGTGACACTTGTGCAAGATTGGAGCCATGAAGATCTTTGCAGACAAGAAAAGCAGCAAGAGATAGATGTGTGGTCCTGGAACGCTTCAATAAAGTCAGGACAGTGAAAGCAACCTCAAGCAATAAGACTGGGAGGCAGGTGGGTCACCATATATGAAGCAATGTGAGAGCAAGGGCGTTCTATAGACCATGGGGAGAAATAATAATGTTTACACCAAAAGACATTTTATTACATTGCTGTATGTTGTAACTGTGGTACATTAATAGTTCTCTTAATTAACATTAGCATGTCCAAAGAGGCTGATTAGCCCAGTTACATTGTCCACTTGCCTAGCTCCTGTTCTGGCATGACACCAGCCCCACTCCCTGTCAGTGTTCCCCCGGGGCTGAAATCCTCCTGATGATCCCATAACCTAATGATAAAAACGATAAACTTTGTTTTGTTTTGCATTCGATCCTGTACACAACAATCTCTGACAAATGAGAGGGAATGCACCATTTCGGCAACTCCAGCAGACTGAAAACTTGGATAGCATGTTATAGCTCATCTGTTTAAAACAAAAGTGTAAAAACAACAATTCCTCTACAGGTCTTATGTGTCAGGTTATTTTTGGTGTAGAGTCTCAGCTGGGTGTCTGATGGTGCTCGCAGCTTTGCAATTGTTTAAAGGCACTTTTGATGGGCTTAGTATGAAAAATAAATGACACTTGTTCTGTTTGTTGTTTTACTTTTTTAATAAGTGTAACTCAAGACACGTAAAACTTGATAAACAAAACCATTCGAGTCTGAGTTTTTGACCTGCTAACATCCCAGCATGCCTTGCATAGCTACAAACCTTGAATATTTATTCATAAGGCTTATGTGTTGAAAGATGTTAGATATGTAAAACACCTGAGACTACAATGTTGATTGACAGGTATCAACTAGCGTGAAGGTTTTAATCGAGGGGGGACATTTGTCAATGTCCAAACCTTATTATGAATTATGTTTGATTGAGAAACATGAGGGCAGTTGTCTGTGACTAAATGAAAGTCTTCAATTATGTGTGTTAAAATACCTTTTTATTTAATTACTATGGTCATAAGTTGGTGATTGTAATTAAAATAATGTAATAATTGCTTAAAAGCAAATTCTTTACAGTCATTGAACAGTGATTACCCATTCACAAAAACGCACTCAACCAAAGCATCGGTGCTCTATTGCAGCACTCTGCACGTGGCACTCAGTCGTACGGTGGAAAGCTTGTGTACTGTATCTGCACTCAGAAACATTTATAATACAGCAGTAACACCCTCCAGTGGACTAGACGAGCCGTTTTTCAGAGCAAAAGTAAAGTAAAGCGAACCTCCTGTCTGCCTGAGAGCACGAGAGTTAAAAGGTAAATGTTGACAACCCTTAACTGCTCTCTTTAAAAAATGTCATACTGGACTCAGGGTCCCAATGTGACTCACTTTTCAGAGAAACGCCTTCGCTTCTTAGAGCATCTCGTTCTTCCCCCCCGCTCCCTCAGGCTTAAACACAACCTTGCACTCTGCTCTGCGGCTGTTATTCTCTCCGTCATTCATCTCTTGTTATTCCCACTGTGTCATCTGACCCTTAGCTCTCCTGCTCGGGCTCTCCAGCTGCAGTGAACCTCCACTCCCTTCAAACTCCTGTCCACCGCTCGAGGCTCTCAAATGTTGGATGAGAGCTGCCAATAAAAGTATCACCGGCTGAGAGCGAGCGAGAGAGAGAGACCCTTTTAGTGTATGACTCTCATCTGGTCAGCACGCTGCTTCCTGCCTAATTAAAATCCAGGATTAGAAAGGCGGAGCAGAGTGAGAGTACGATGACAGTGAACGAGGACGGGGGGATAGATTGCCATTTGACAGCATCAAGCTGATGGGCTCATCAATAACTTCACACTGAGGCAGCAGAATGAAAAGGCCAAAGGTATCATCCTCACTGACAAGTCAACACTCCCTGATTGGATCGCATGTTTCTAGAAGTAGAGGGTAAAATAGGTATTTAAGATATAATAGAGAGTGGAAATGATGTGAACCGAATATTCTTTTATTTAACACTTTGGAAAGTCTTCTTCTCATCTGCCCATCCATCTTTTTTCAGGATGGTAATAAAGAATATAAAACATAATAAATAATAAGTCTTAGTTAGCCTAAGCTTCTCACTGCTGGCCTGGTGTATCCAATATGTTCTTCCAGGATGGTTCGGATCCTAGCCTTATTCTTGCAGTGTCCCGTGTAAATGTCTTTAGAAAGGGTTCAGCACCACCTATTGCACTCTTGGCAGGGCCTTGTGGTTTGGAGATGTTCCCGAACCAGAAAATTATTTCCCATCAGGAACTTCTCCAGCCAGTTCTCACCTAAATTGTCAAAAATGACAAGGGGCTTCTTTTTAACTAAGTATGCAACACAAGTTACATTCCATGCATCATGATATGTGTGTTACATACTTATTTTAACCCAAACCAAGAGTTTTTGTTCCTAAATCTCTGTCAGGGTGTCTGTAGCTCACGGATTTGGACTGCTGATTCAAGTACAGCACAGACCACAGTATGGAGCTTTGACTGGTAGCTGGAAAGGTGCCAGTTCACCTCCTGGGCATTGTCGAGTTTAACTTGGGGAAGGCACTGAACCCCCAACTGCTCCCAGGGTGCCGCTATGTGGCTGCCCATCACTTGTGTGTGATTGTATTTCAGGCCTAAATGTGTAAGAATTGAGTGAAAAAAGAATCTGCCTCTTCAAGCATCATTTTGAAAGGATGTTGCATAATTGTTACTAACTTGACCACAGAGCCCTGCAAGTTCAAATTGCGATGGATAGGAGTGGAATGTCCTCAGTATTTGAAGTCAGTATGCTGTAATGGGGCAGGCGGTGATGTGGACACCATGGTACTTGAAACTGTCCACCCTCTCCACCTGCAGAATCATCCAGTGTGAACATAAGTGCTAGCAAGGCTGAACTGCGTTTCTCTTGACTGTGTTCAAAGAGAAGCTAAGAGTCAGCTCCAGAGCCTCTGAAGCTGGTTGGGGATCCGTATTCCTGAGGGACATTTAAGCAGGGTGCACTGTAGGAAACCTTGGTTCTTAGGTTGAGCAGTCTTCATGCTTCACGTCACTACTTTAGCTTATTAAACAGACAATAACTTAAAAAATTGAGTGACAGGAATCATGAAAGTAACAAAAACACTTGCAGAGATTATTACATCATAGAATCAATTTCTCAAAATATACCACATGTGTCCATCTGATGCAAAAAAAGCATTCAACCAGACAACACTGTTGTGTAAATTTCCAGCTATTTTATCAGTTTATGGTTCTAAGTGGGGGTGGTGTAAAGAAATGAAACCCTCCTCAAACTCAGATGCCCTACTTTATGTTTTCTTTCCCACTGAAGTTTTGCTGTCGGCTATGTTCACCGGTGGGAAATCTTGTACAGATATATATATATATTGGTGCACACTGATCAAGAATCAAAGCTTAAGAAAGAAGTCTGTCTGAGAAACAGCATCCTGTTAACTCTTGAGATTTTGATAGTAAAGCTGGAATATTTTAAGAAAAAAAGATCAGAAACTTACAAGAGTAAAGTAGAAGAAAAAGTTCAAACAAGCAGAAAAGTTGAAAGAAAATATCTCAACATTTTGACTCATATGTTTCCAGGATATAACAACCATCACGTTGTATGTTGTGACAAAGTCAGTTATTGTTGTGGAAAGAATGAGAAGACGAGAGACGATATGAAGAGAGTAGGATTGTTTATTCTTGTAGAACAGTACACCAAGAACACCAAGAAAAAGACTGCAGATATGCGGAAACAACCTTACATTTCTAATCAACACAAATCACGGTTAGACAACTTCCACCAATCCGATACACGCCAACTAGCCACACAAGTTCTTGTCAACTGGATACTTAATCGCTCTTTGGCCTGCCTTCATGATGCCAGGGGAATATCAAGATTTGAAATAAATCACTTTGACCTGGTACTATGCAACAGTACTACGGACAAATAAGCTGAAATGATGAACTAATTCTTCAACATGACCTTGAGATTTCACAAAGAGCAAACTTCACCACTTTTTACCTGTTTTGGTGACAGGTTGGCAATATAGATGGGAGGTTGATAATAGTGGACACATCTCACAGAAGACATGGTATTCACCATGCTGTTTCCTTTTTTCGGTATGTCGTGAACCCAAAAGCTCCTTTTCATGGACTTTTAAGAGCTCCATGTCTGCTTGAATCCTTTTTGAAGTGGCCGCGCCTTGAGCAATACGTCTGTGACTGATCGTCCCCTTAAAACTATTTTAAAAGTTCTGCTTTTTCATTTCAGTCTTTGGTAAAAGCCTAAGATCATATTTTGATCCTGCTAAACCGCCATCCTCGAGTTCACCTTGAAAGTGCAGAAATATCTCCAGTGTTACAGAAAGAAAAAAAAAGGGAAAAAAAGCAACTGTTCACTTTAAATGGGCTTTCCACCAAACCCTTAAGCAACACCGGCCATTGCACCAAGCTATTCCAGTCCACACTGTTTCTATCTTATTGACAGATGGATTTCAAAGGCTCACACAGAAAGTGAGGGCAGGATAAAGCTTATCTGCCCTAGTCCTCAGCAGCTTGTAAAACAATGCTGGAACAAGTGCAATCTCTGTGGTGATAGATTACAGCCCCGGTGTTAGCTCAGCATTCACGCTAGCCAAGCAAGACAATGAGATTGCACTCAGGCGTATCATGGATGCCTTGCACACAAAACATTCACCTTTTAAATCTGTCTCATAACAACCATATAGACAATGTGTCTTATTAGGAGAGATAGAAACACCAGATATTGCTTTGCATTTGGCCACTTTCCCACAATTTTAGGTTTCTGCACTGAAATGTGTCTTTTGGAGCATTTCTCAGGTTACAGCTCTATTTTTCATAATGTGAAAGAGAAACTTTTTTGGAACGCATTATGATTGAAATGATTTTTTCCAGGGTCATCTCATTACTAGACTATATTGACCTTGTGTTGGAGCATGAACATTTGGTAAAATGCAGTCAGCTGTAGAATGCAGTTTGTTCAATTGTCCAATAAAACCTTTAATAATAATAGATTCCACGGGGCTCAGCTTGACGCCGTACACCACCGTTATAAATTTAATGGAGAATAATCTCTTTTCAGCACAAATGTACGCACATACAGAACACAAAAACCTTATAATCTTTAAAAATCTTGACTTATTCTTTCTGATTCACCTTTTCTTACTGTGAATAAATAAACATAACTAATGAAAAGCTTTTTTCATGGGGTAGCATTGGTACATTAATCTGCAGCAGTGGCTTTGACTCGCAGACTAATCGAAACATTAATACCTCCCGTTATTGCTAAGGTACGACTGAATGTCATCGCAGGTTTCGCTGAATGCAACTTCAGAAAATATCGTGCTGCTCACTTTGTTACCAGGTTAGAAACAACCTCACAAGTCAGTGAACATCTGCCCACAGTGCCAATGTGATTAAAAAGATCCGACACGATGCTGCGTTTTTCTTTTTACCGTCAAACACCTTGAAATGGGATATTTCCAGAACATTAAATATTCATGACTACACAATAATCAACATTAAAATATGTAAAATGATTTGTCAAAAGACATGGTTCAAGATTTTGAGATGTTTATTTGCCATCTGGAAGAGATTTAGATTAGAAGACTTATGTTACTTATATCTTTATGTTAAATATACAGCCAGCAGTCATTTAGCTTAGCTTAGCACAAAGACTGGAAACAGGGGGAAACAGCTAGTGTAGCTCTGTCCAACAATAACTACATCCACCGACCAGCCACTTGTTATATCTTGTTTGTTAAGTGTAAAAATATAATTTATATGGGATTGTGTGCTAAATAATGTATTGGCTACATCCTCGCTGTTCCCCAGCTGTTTCAAGTCTTTGTACTAAGCTAAACTAACCGGCTATTGGCTGTAGCATTATAATGAACAGATACTGCATGAGTTGGATATAAATGTTCTCATCTCCTCCAGAAAACATTTTTTTTCCAAAATGTCAAACTTCCCCTTAAAAATCTGGATACATAATCTGCTGATTCAATTCGATTTTTGCAAAAATGTAATTGTCAGATATCTGTGACATTACCTTTTACAACTGAACTCTGCCAACTTCCAATAAGAGGCAAAAGCACAAAGACACAAATACATAAACTCTAATTTCATAAGGAAAAATAGTGTCTTCAAATAAGAACCCATTACTCATACAATAAATTGAGACAATGCATTTTCCGGGCTTTTACTCTTTGGATCTACTTATGTTCTTATCATGGAAGCAAAGCGTGATCTAAAAACTGGAAATGTGAATAATGCGCTCATTAAAGTAAGAAGAGAATGTTTTTTTGCATCTCTGTGCCATTTAAAACAGAGAGCTACAGTAAATGGCTGCTTTAGAAAATGAGCGATAGTACTAATGGAAGCCTTGGAAACAAGGATTAAAGGGGAAAGAGCTGTTTGAGTCCTTGTTAGGGGGATATTTTATGAAAAAGCTCATACTATCCACTAATAATGTAAACCTCTGGGTCAAAGGAGGCAGATGTTATCAAGACTTGGGTGTTAGGGGAAAACAGTCTGAACTGTGGGATGTTTTGGAAGCAGAGGGTGATTCATCTGCACACGTTCAAAGACATGTTTTGATCATGTCGGGTTGGGAATGCACAATAAGAATGCATAAATAGAAAGTTGCTTTAAATCTTATGATCATATCTTTTATTGCCTTTGAACGTGTTGTCCCACTGTGCCTCTGCGTCTGAGGACTAAATATGAGAGTATATAATATGGTAATATTGTGTAAATCCTGTGATAACCTTTGGCTTCTTGAACACACAAGGACCATGTTAAAGAATCACCTCATGGTCTGGTAAATATCACCTGAGATTACCTGAACCGTCTCCGACCACACCGCTTTCCTGCGCATCCCGTTCACATTCAATAATGAAATATGACACAATAACATCGTCGACTTATGTAAACCTCCCTCACTGCCATTCCCTTTTATTGGAGTTGATAGGCTGGGCTGCGCCATGTCTAATCACAGGAATTCATTTGGGGAAAAGCCAGGCAGCATTAAACGATCTGAGCCGCCTGAGAGGATCAGATAAATCCCTGTGTTCAATAAACCAAAGCGCCTTTCCTGAACGCAATCATTCTTAACGGGCACACGAGTGCTGATCCTAATCCTGAATATTTGCCGTGCCTAAAGCTGGAAACTGAACCTGGCACACCAGCCCCCAATCTGCTCTGAAAAAAATTACACTGATGGCTTCACTTTAAAATAAATAATATGTTGCATTTTTATATGACAGACTGTCAGTTTCATTGCTTTTAGCAGAAAATAAATGGAAGATTACATTAAAGATACACTAATCAATATTTTTTGTGCAAACAATGGCTGAAAAGACGATATGTAATGTGTCCCTTGTTAAGTGAGCTTTTTAGCCTCTTTTAGCTCATTGTACTGTTTTGGCTCAGTCTAACAGCTCTGAAGCACTGTTGCCCAACAGACAGTAATCAAGTAATAGCAACTAGCTGGTGAACATTAGTGTGACATTTCCTTCAGGAGTTGGTGGAGAACAAAATGGAGCCAAAAGATATAATATGATAACCATGTGTTGCCATGTGCCATTTAGGCAATTTGTTGAGTTTAAATCATCAAAAAAATTAAATATTAGTTGAGGTGGAAATGTTGGAATATCAAGCAAATTACCACTCCACCCAAAATTGTGTCTGACAGTGTGGAGCCATGAGGACACTGTAACCTTCCTGTAATTAGTAGCCTACATTAAACACATATAAATGAAATACATTTCCATTTCATTAACTCCATTTACTTCAAAATATGCTCAGATTTGTGTTACATTTTAATTGAACGTTTGTCAGGAGATATTCTTTCACAAATTGGAGGTTGTCTCATATTTGAGGACTATCATCAGAAACGACAGTAGTGGCACCGGATAGGGGCTCCAACAAAGAGTTGCATTATGGGTTGTTCGTGTCCTAGGCAAGCACGTTTTTTCAAGTCAGTTAATGGTGAAGCCTGTAAAAGCTTCAAATGTGTTTAATTATTCCTGTTATCCTTCGTGAATTTCACACAACTCGTGTAACAAGCAACCGATGTCTATAATACAGAAATGGACAAAGAGCCATGTTGAAAGCAGCCAAGAATTATCTTGTCACAGAATGACATATGAAGTAACCCAAAAAACCACAATGAAATGAGAAAAGAAAATCAATCCGACCACTTCAATGAGCCCGACAGGAGACTTTGTGAGGATGTGACTGATAAACAGAAAGGTGGAGGTCATCTTTGAATCAGGGTCATCACTTTCACATCGATTCGGTATATTTGATCCATTTCCTGTTCTATTGTCTTGTTGTTTTTAGCACGGGAAACAATAAATTAGACTTAATTAAAAAAAGGAGTGACACATCTACAAGTGCAGACTCCATCAATATAAAATCCAAGAGAAACATGTCACAGCACGGGTCATTGATTGACGAGTGCAGACACACCGCGGCAATCCCGTGTATTGACAAGGAGAGAGAGAGAAAAATGGGGGATTATGCAGATTGCTGGCGTTGCCACAGCAACAGATTCGAACAGAGGTCATTTTATGTCCCTCACCTCGCAGGATAAGGATGGGTGTGTTTGCCAGATAGTCCCTCCTCCACCCTTGTTAACAAGTAATTACACCGTCTGTCAAGTTATCACTTTGCAATTATCGAATCTGACAGTCGTATGCTGCCGTCGGTATGACAGAGCCTCGTCGCTGTGTCATGTGAGTGCTTTTAGACAAATCAATGTCAAATACAGGTGATATCTTAACAATAGAGACGCATAAATAGGAGGCTTTTGGGTGCAAATAAACTGTTAAAAAGCCTTTAGTGAAGCAATGCTGGATACTAATGCATTTAGACTTCGTCAGAGCTTAATATCATTTGAAACACAGCCAGTCATCCCTCACTAAAAGCTTTATACAGCTGTTTATTCACATCCAAATCACTTGGAGATCACTTTTCTATTAATAATAACTTGACTCACCCCGAGGAGCGTACGATACATGTTTGCCCCCATGCACGACTTCTTTCTGCCCCTTTTTTCTCTCCGCACAACTAACATCATATTTCATTTTTCTTATGCTAAAGTCAGACTTTCTACATTTGTGCTCCCATGTGAAAGCTGAGCTAATGATCCCATCAATCATGTGGCACTCCATATCTTCCCTAGCATTAATCTCTGAGGAGTATTACTATTATATTGCGCTGGAGTAGGAGCTTGATGCATAAAGAGTTGTTATCTGTTTTAATGTAATTACCACATCTCATTCCCCCAGCAATAAGCCCCATTTTCTCATTAGGTTTTTTCCCCTTTGAGTATAGCACAGATTACATTTTGCCTGTTCTTGTCTCTAAATAACCCTTTAATGGTACTGCAAACATAGTAATTATCACCGCCGTGCGTTATTGTCATCATCATTTATGTTTTTATCATCAACTGTAACACTCAAAATTGGTTAAACACACTGTAATAAGTGGCACTTTAACGGAAAAGAGAGAGAAATATTAAAAAATAGAATGCCGTATTAGACGGGAAATGAGAGAGAAGGGGCAGATTTAAAAGAGAGAAAGAGTTGAAAGTGATGAGAAGTAGAGAGGAGGAGATTCTCTAAATTAAAAACCCAGACGCTAATCTCATGAGAATCCTTCCTTCGACCTCATCTGGGTGACAACATGTCTGCGGGCCAAACAGATGTTTCTCTGTAAGGTCTTTTCTTTAATCATGTCAGGACATTCTGGGCCACTGGCATCTCCTCACATGGACACAGGCGAGGCTTACGCAGGCCAGCGCTCGTCTACTAAATGACCTGAGACAACTCCGTCTTAGGGACCCTGGTGCACAATTACACTATTACATCTGTTCATTATTTCCCTTGTATGACTCGAGCACTGGTTTATAAACGTCTTCTCCCGGCTTCCTTTTCACTCTTCAAATCCTTTTTGTCGCCAAGGCAAGTCTGGTGCAGTGACAATAATAACGGATTTCCAAGGGTGGTGCTCAGGTCCTGGATAAATTAACTAAAGGAGATTAAAATACTGCCCTGTCTGTCACAGTTGGTCATTTGTCACCTTATTCAAGTGACTCCCCCGGTCAGATTTGATTTATCTTACAGCTCCAACATCACTCAAACTCTAATCCGCTCCCTTTTTTTTCGCCTCCAGAGGAAATATGGCTGGCTTCCTCTGTACCAGATGTGAATCCATGTCGTCTGAGGTTATGCCTGGGCCTGGCTAGTCCATCTTCCTGTCTTGTTTTCTAATTTTAATGCACCCCTGTGGGAAGCTGGGGTATTTCTGATGACGTGTATGTCAGAGAACTATGAATAAGGAGTATGTACTAGAGCAGTAATCAGTCCCCTGTTTATTTAAAGAGACCGTCACAAATACTGCCAGCAGAAAAGGAAGTTAAGCAAAAGCTATTACTACACTGTAGGCCGGAACATTATACAGCAGTATAGGCAGGCACGGGCAATATCGGAAGTTGTCAAGGGAGGCAGTTGGCTGGGAGCAGCAATTTTGTTTATTATTAAATTTCAAGGCAGTTTCTTCTTTCCCGCACCTCTGTGCTTCCAATCCACTCTCAGCCCTTTAATATGGAATATTAAATAATATTCCTCAAGTATTGAACTTTGGACGTGGTCCAAGTACACTATTGCCCCCACGAGGGATGGGCAATCACTCAGTCGAGAGCACTGAGCGATGATGGGAAAAAACAAGGAGCATTTAGAGAAAGTGAGGAAGCGAGCCATTCTGCATCAGATGTACAGTTCAATAAGTCAAAGAAGAAGAAGAAGTATTAAGCATACGTTAGTTACTTTGTTTTCTAATCAGCAGTTAATGATTTTGAATAATGCGTTTTTCACTGAGAGACACCAAAAGTAACCCAAAATTAGTTTGGTGGATTTCCAGAATCAACAGATATTTCAGGTTTGTGGGGTTAAATTAAATTAGTGCTGCCAAATGAACGCTGCCCTCCTAAATGACCAAAAGACAGTTCATCACTGACTTTATTCCCCCGATTACAAGGTGTGCTTCGACTGCACATTCATGTCATTAGAGATTGTCAATATGTCAGATGAGGTGATCGCGATCCTGGCATGACTTCGTCGCGAGACATCCGACATTTCGACTTGAGCCCCAGTCAATCGTTGCTTACAGTCTTTTATGACCGGAGTAAAGTCCTGACGTGATTGGACAAAAAGGCCCATGCACAGATAGATGTGCAGAATCCGGGATGTCAGGCAGCCGTGGTACTCGAGAGTTGTAGAGCATGTTGTAGATCTAAAACAGGGCGAGAAAACAAGAAAAATAAATGACACAGTAGTCTTTTAGTCAGGGCATCACACCTTGTAATCTTTAAAACACCACAAATGACAAATAAAATAGTGAGTTCCCAGGCAGAGTAATAAAATAAAATGAGAAATTATCCTGCCAAGCGTCCCGTACTTTTTGGATCTTGTGTTTTTGGTGCTGGTATCATACCTGATCTTGGCTTCAGATTCACAACGTTCATAATTTAGTTGGACGAGACTGCAATGATCTTTTGTCTCCAGTTTTAATCTTTAAGGATTACTTGTCTTATGTTCGTTTAATGTACAATTAATGACATTGTCATCTGTTTATTGGTAGTTTTAATTTAATTTTATTGATCATTAATTTAGCTGAGTCAGTTGGCAGTCAGTCAGTTCCAAGATGTATTTAGTGCTTGGACCCTGGTACATTTAGGTGTATATAATTTATTTATTTGTTTGAATAGAGAAAAGAGCCAATATAGTAAACAAACAAATTAATTTCATGTCAATTACTCTTTAATTGTCGGTTCATAAGCCTCTGGCTATCTCTACCAGCATGCATTAAAACCATCATTCAGAATCTGCTTAGACATTAAAATCTAGTTATACTGTTTAATGTTTCAGGGGTCTCTGGGAACCAAATACAACCGTATACCTCCGATGTGCACGTCTGTGGCTGATAGCGTGATTTACAAGACCCTTCACAGACTGAATGTGCTGAATCATGAAGCTCTAAAAGACACTTCTAAACATTGGCTGATTGTTTCAAACAAAACCTTCCTTTTCTAGAGACACAGAGATTTATTGGCTCCATAAATAAATCCACAGCTCAGCTGATGTAAGCCCCAGTTAGGGGCCTCTGCACAGGAAACCTAACTAAGGCTTAGTCTGAAGTTACAGCCACCTCATATTTCATCAATTTTGGATTTATAAAGTTAAAATTGACGTCCCATTTGGAGCGTGCTGGGGTCTCAGAGCAGGACCGGGGGGCATTGGAGAGCTTCATCATCTTGACGGGAACTGACACCTCGAGCGTTTGTCAGGCCACCAGCCTCACTGCATCCTCCCTGGGTGAGCAATTATGTGTGAATAGCCAGCTTTGTGTCATTCCTTATGGCTCTAATACCCCTTCCTCTTCATTGAACATCTGAAGGGGAGAGCTGCAGCAGCACCGGCCGTCATCGACTGCCTGGGAACTCTATTTTAATTAGCCAAGTCCCCCAATTACAAACCGGGGGAAAAGAAGACAAAACTCTGGACGTGTCTGCTGATATTCCACTTTCTATTTATTTTCCCTCCCTATTGATTCTCAGCAGTGTGTAAAGTGTATAAATTCGTCATGAAGGTGACTCGGATGGCTTTTCTAATTCAATTGAGGAGAGAGGTGCAATGGAGATAATATCAATCAACTGTGCAAGATTGGGTCCAATCTTTTTCTAATGCAATGTCCAGTATGTTGTTAGCGCCCAAAAATGATGGTGTGAACAGATGGCAAACAGGACGGCATTCATTTTTACCTATTTAATAAGAAATATTGTCGGGTGTTTAGCATGCACATTTTTCACACCACACCCGTAGGCATTTCAGAATTGTAATCAGTTTTTCACACCCTTTCAGACCTCATGTATGTATCACCAATGTGGTGACTGTATGATTTCTCCTATCTGCTGCTGTTTCGACATCAAAGTGAAGTTTAGTTTACTCAAATATCTCCTGAACTGTTCATAAAATTCTTGGAATGTGTGCAGTTGAGGTCAACTTATTGACATTACTGTGATTTCTACTATTTGCCGGTGATGTCCTTATTTCAGAGGCCTTTGATTAGTAACTCACAGCTCATCATGACATGACTGGGATGAAGATCAGCTACTAAGCAAGTTGAAAGATGATTCCTGGAAAATGTATCTGCCCAGAAAATGGTGGACTGCACATACAGGAGGCGGCAACTGCTCTGCGGACATCTTGTTTGTGGGTGATGGTAAAAAGTATGACATTGGTTTGTAACCTCTAAATTTCACCAGAGCTCTTTTTGTAGCCAATCTACACAATGTTTGTGGTCCCACTGGAAGTGCTGCAGCGCGTTTTGGAAGCATCCCAGAATCAGCTCTTCAACTCTGCTCCACGGAAAATATGCGGCTCATCTATTTTTGATGGAAGTCGCATCAATCAACACAGAGCAGATCGAGCTGGCCAGAATTCAGACACAGAAACAGCATAGAGAATCTGGTCAATTTTAAAAATCAAACACCTTGTGCAGACACCTGATTGTACAAACGGACAAAATGGAAACAATTTAACTACATAGCCTACTTACCCATGGTAGAAACCAAAGAAAAATTACCAAATCTGTGCAAGTTAACAAAGTCTGGTGGGCAAAATGCTCCTCCTGGCCAAGTATGAAGCAGTGTGGAGAACATCACACCATGCCTGATGGCATTTAGGTGTAATGGCTGGGACATGCTCCAAACTGACAAAAATGTTGCGTATATTCTGAACAGATACACTCAAAGGTTATGAGGCAAGAGACACAATCATCAGTTAAATATGGACACAAACAGTGTACACTTTTTTACAGCCTATCCTTGAATTATGAAGCTCAAATCCTGCATATGTTCTCACCTCTGCATACCTTGCCGATCACTTCCTGATTGTCAGCTCTGGTATAAAAAAACTGTCAGATGAAACCTGCCTGACCTCCACAGGAAAGGTGCAGAGGGTTTCACATGCATGTAATTTGTTTGAAGCAAACTGAGGCCTTATTACAGGTTTCATATCAACCAAAGGTGGTGTTCCTGCCCTAACCAATTATAATGAGGTTTGGAAAGCGAAATGACATCACAGATAATACGCACATACTATCAGTAACAGATTTCAGTGACAATGACTTTGTTATTCATCGAAATTTTAGAATTTGACTGAAACTTGAAGTTAAGCTAAAGTTACCCTTTATACGTATTTGAATTTTTACAAATGTCTTTGGCAGTAATGTATTAACTGAATACATTTAGTATCTCAGGAAAAATATACTTCTAGTTGAGGAAGTGACTGTTGCGTGTGCAGTTTTTATCTTCTCCAATCCCATTTCATGGTGTTGGGCTTTTACCTGTTGGGCATTAAGGTTTACTGATGTAGCTAATCTCCAAGACAGCCATCAGTGAACCTACAGAATGCCAAGCTGTTACTTTGAACTATGACACTAATGCTACTCAGGATTCATTATTTTTTTCTTCTGGTGCGCCTGTTAAATGCTGGAATGCAAATCACTTTGAACTGAGATTTTAAACTCATTCCTGAAACAGTAGAACGACAGAGTAGAAGTAGTATCTTAAAGAGAGACTCAACCTCAAATCATTTCAGTATCAAACCTCTGCAAGCAACTCTTTTCTGGTTCACAGAAATTGGCTAAATGTGATGCTTCCATTTGTAGCTTCAGTGATTAGTTTAAGCAAACATAAGTAAAGAAATGAATGGACAATGGAGAAGTGTATTATGTTGAAGATTTGTGTTCTAGTTTCTATGTAAATTTTGGTTACTTGTTTTATATTTTATAAGCGCATATATTTGCTGTTTTCTAATCATTTCTATAGTTAATGTATTGTTAAGTTTAGGTGAATAAAAGTACTTAATTAAAGGTCCTCATGGGTGCACGTAATGAAATTGTTGAACTTTTTCACAGTCATACATATTGCGGGTATAATGTATGTTGACTAGGAAACAGTGTCATATTTAGCAAACCACAATGTAAAGAAACTGAAGAAGAAACCAGGAAACGGAAATCAATAAATAAAGCATAAATGGACCGGACAGTGACAAGACAACAGAGTGTCTTAAAGAGTCATTTAGTTTCCCATACTCTAATAGAAGATCAGTCATGCTGAAATGTGCTCCCAAACATGGATTGATCAGTCAGTTTGCTCGAGACAAAGGTCCGCATTATGAGTTGTTAAGATTTGGGAAGTATGAATGTTGGACAGCCTCTTTGCAAACCTCTGCCTCTGACGGTTACCCATATCACCCTTCTCTACGCACATTCACAAATATGTTCACATGTATCTCTGCAGAAGCATAATTACAGGATGTCAAGACTAGAGAAGGACCACCCTTGTGGTTAAAACAAATCAAGATTTGTCCAATCTCCCACCAATGATCATGTCTGCGATGTCCACGTTATATTCTTTGTATTTTCAACTACAGTATCCATGCTGAAAATGTCACAACTCCTCTGTCTTTGCCTTTGAGTGACAATTTTGTTCAGAGATCATCAAGAGGTCTGATTTCAGGGAAATGCACCGTAAAAAATATTGTAACTAATGGAACTGACTGACGTCAGTATCACTTCAATCCCCACAGACTGGGGCTGTGTTTAGTAAATTTAGGAGTACTACCTTAATATTGGTCTTGCTGAGTGCAGTGATTCAGATATGCGGAAACATTTACGCTGTGATTTTCCAGGTGCAGCACAGGGATGTTAAGGGAATGAGAGAGGGCAGAAGAATGGACTCTAAAAGCATACTACTCTGGTCAAATGTTACCAAAACTGAATATACCCCTCTTGATGTACATTTGTAGAGACAAGGATGGAAATGCTACCCATTTTCTCCCTGTAGTTAAGTGCACTCTCATCTGTTGAGCCACACAAAGCGAACCTCAATCTATTTTCAGGCCTCTGAAGGCGAGCACTCAATTGATTGGATGGGGCAGAAAAGGCTGATTGACTTGTCGGAGCGATGTTGACTTTATGTTGTCTTTATGTTGTCTACTAGGATGGCTCATGGTGGGAGCCCAACGTCAGCCGTTGAAAGAGTAAGTATAGGGGAATCATGGGTCCAGAGCAGCTGGAGTCCACATAACATGGCAGATGGCCCACCCTCTGATTGAAAATACTTATTTCAGTGCTGGGTGCATGCAGAGTCTAACATAGCTGCTCCATTCACTCTTCTCTGACTTTATTTTTAAACCACCAGCCTCTGTAATTTGCATGAAGGGCTGCAAAATTGAAATATTGATGTCATGGTCAATTTCTGTCGTGAAGCTGTCATTTCTCATTCATTTGGTTTAGTTATGGGTATTAATGGATTGCACTATGGTCAGGCGATATGCTTGTATTGAAATTTATTCCCATGCAATATTTAGGAATCCAATGGAATCAATAGCTGCAAAAAGGCACCGGATTTCACCTCAGTGGATAAATCTGAAGGGATAATTGAGCATGTCATTGTCTGGAGAAGAGAAGGGGAAAAAAGGTGCTGCATATGAATACACAAACATCGGATGCTAAAGATAACCTCCCTCCTTTCAAAGCAAACAAATACACAGATCTGAAAAGAGATTCTGGCCTTCTCCTACAGTTTAGTCACTGAGAACTCTTGCTGACTGTTTACAGTATTAAAGGAAGCTGGTGAGCACAGCTTAAATTTAAGTCTAGGGCGGCTCATTCTTAAATTTAGACAACCGTAAAACCAGACAGGACGGCAAGACAGAGAAACTTACTAACTTTGTAATAAACCACAATTACAATACCCTGATAATTAAAATGAATGCCATTTTAATTACATTTAAAAATTGATCTTGCGTCCTGAGGGTAGACAGACTGCAAAATGATGCAATGAATGTCTAATTTCTAATGGATTTCCGCTTAACCAGACATCATGTGACAATTAACCCTGATGTTCTGCTTAGGGTCCGTTCCAACTGTAATGAGAATTGCTTATCAATGTGAATTTGAACTGCTGACATGTTTCAGATGCTGCAGAAAAACTATGGATTAGTTCTGTTTGGGGTCTCAGAGACACAAGCTCGGATTTAGACCTCTCCAGGGTCTAATTTACACCAATTCATGTCAGTGGATGTAGGATAGGATAGGATGCTTTACATTTTTCTGTCTGTGAATGATTTTTTCTGAATATATATTTCTTCATGCAAAGCCCATGTAATGTTCCAATAACAATGCCTTATGGTAAATGGAAAAAAATGTCATTTTCCACAGTACAAATGTGTAAGCTTATTTGCAGTAACAGGGATGATTTTATAATAATAATATTTTTTTTAATTTTTTTAAGAAAAATAATTGGCTGATTTTTTTGGATTATTTTTAACACTTGCCATAGTGGAGTCTGTGGCACTCCAAAGAATGACAAACCAGTTTCAATCAAACAATGTAGGTGTACATAATAGATAATATATGAAATTTATGATTCTATTGGCCAATAAATGTTTTTGTTTTGTTACATCATGTATGTAGGATGTAAGAGGAGATCTTTGGATAAATAAAGTTTTGGGTTTTGATTTGAGGACAGACGACAAGCTCTGTGAGCTCTGAACCAAGTCAGGACGTCGGTGTCAGATGGCCATTAACCTGGATTATGCTGAGTTCAATCCAAAATAGTAAAATAGCTTTGATGGGGCCATGTGCTCTGTGGAAACATGCAGGACAGCCTTGCTCTTGATAGTTTGCCAATTACGGTGGACATAAACAGGAGATTCAAGGCACGTCGTTAGTACCATCTATAAAAAAAAAAGTGCACATATCCACTTAAGCTCACACGTAACAGTTTACTGATGACTTTGTAATCATAGATTTTAATTTCTGGTGCTAAATGTGTGTCATTGGAGTGAAACAGTACATAAAAAAAGGGGAAATTAAGGCTCACAGGTGGGTTACAGGTAACAGTACCAGTCTCAAAAACCTAGACTTGTAAAATTCTGGTGATGGATGCAGAGCAAACAGAGATAAATAAATAAATAATTAAATAAATAAAACCTCAACACAAACCTTCTCTCTTAGGAGGCAATGAGGGACAAGTCAACAAGTCTAGAGACAGCTGGACTCTCCAGCATCACATCTCTCTTATCTGCCAGCATTTGGTAAAGCATGAGTCATAACAGCTCTCCCACCATGCTTGCAGGCCTTGAACAAAAAAAAATAATAATAAAGACACTCAAATCATAATGGTCCAAAAGAAGGCACATCAACATCGCTGCCTGGTGTACTTTCTCTAACACAGTCAGTGCTATTTTCTATATTTAACTTCTAACTAATCTAACTCCTTTGACTTTTGTGACTTACTGTTTCACAAACATCGCCATTACATAACATTTGAGGATAATGAATATATGGAGAATTCAGTCTAGATATAATACTGTACAAAACCTGCAAAAATACATAAGTACACCATTGCTTTACTATTCCACAGTATTCCTCTGCAGCCCCTTTTTTGTTGTTGTTTATTTATTTTTTTACAGCATTTCCATTTCCAAAGATTACAGACATTTTATTGTATCCACATAAAATTGTTGCCCTTTCTTAAAAGCACCTGTGTGTGTTTTTGTACTCGTACAAAGATGACCCAAACGGTGCTCCAATCCATTTTCTTTTTTATGCTGCACTCACCAATGTTCCGAAAATCTTTTACGAGGAAAATGCGAGGCGAACCTTTTGGGGCTATGTGTGCAGTTGTGTTGAGGGGTTGAGTATTGATTTCATAGCCGGGCAAAAATTGGTGGTGTGGCTCGGTGTGTGCTTGAATGTTTAATAGCTATCTGAAAGAAAGAACCCGTAGCGATGTTTCCAGCCAAATGATCGGTCGGAGCTACTGCAAACAAAATAAAGAATAAACCAAAAAATTGTTGTCGTTTTTTATCTTAAAGCGCCTGCAGTTCTGTTCTGCCCTGGCAACAAATGCATCATGGCACCACAGTTTCTTGTGATTTATTCATGGGGCCTGTACCCCCAGGTGAGATGAGTTAATTACACCCACTAGTAACAGAAACCAAAGTTGTTCAGTCACGTCACATTAACTTGATGTTGTTTTTGCGTGCGGGTTGCAGTCGAAATAATGGAGGCGCTCCTTTTTGTGCCTCGGTATCTCATTTATCTAAGGACGCATTTATGACAAATGTAGTCAAAATGTGAAATTCAGCTTTTACTGACAGAACCGATGCTGAATACCGGCAAGCAATTCATTCTTTGAGTAGCGGCTCCTCAAGGAAACTAATATTATCACAAACTGTTTTGTGCTTGACCAGCAGAAAAAAAGAAAAATGTTTTTGAACATGGACAAAAATTGCAAAGAGGTGGAAAAAGAAAGAAAGAAGCATGGCCCGAACGCTGAAATGATGTACAGTCAGCAGTGTCACCCTCCCACCTCCCTCGATAGTGTATTTGTTTCTAACATGGAAAGTGTGGCAGCTTACAATCAAAAGAGACAAATCACTCTGTTTTTTTGGGGAGACACCAGAGACAGAGAAAGAGAGAGAGAGAGAGAAGGATGGATGAATGGAGAGAAAGCTCACCACCTCACCACACCTCAGGCACTGATGGAAACCTGCAGGCTGCTTGGAGACAGGAGCACGCACAGCCTCGGGTTGCCATGGGAACCGGGGGGTACATGGCGAGTTGAACGGACACACAGACGTCTTTGCCTTTACCCAGGTTTGAACGCTCTGCGGATCGATATGTCAGCGTGGCCAAAAAAAGGGAAGTCTGGGGGAGAGGTAAACCTTTCTTGCCTGCATCCTTCAACGCCTTTGTGAAGCTGAAATGTGTTACTTCTATCTCTGCAGAGCCAGTTTCTACAAAAGAAAGAAAAGGGGCGGAAATAAAATGAGAAAAGAGAGAGACATGGATGTGTTAAAGTCTGTGTGAGAGGTTAAGATGAAACAGATAATGCTGCTAAGACTGCAAAATGAAAACTGGTATTTCTGCATCACTTCTCTGATACCTTGACTTTTTTCTCTCTAATGTGAACTCCTGTTTCCAAAGCTGTATATTTATCATGTCATAATATCATATTGCAAAAACACAGTGCCTGTTTTAGTGCTGAGCCTGACCGCATCCTGTTCGTCGCTGTCTGTCAAAAGCTTTTTCTGG
Organism: Argyrosomus regius; assembly: GCA_946959425.1. NCBI lineage: Eukaryota > Metazoa > Chordata > Actinopteri > Sciaenidae > Argyrosomus > Argyrosomus regius. The sequence goes on from OX336888.1 coordinate 2,897,557, forward strand.
GTTACATCAGTGTTCTCAGCTGGCAGCTGAGCTAACGAAGGCTGGAATCAATATTTGCGTAGAGTGTCCAGATGAAGATGGGCATGACAGACCCACACAGGGGATAAAACAACAGAGACGTAGGAACCCGCAGACAAGCAGCCAATGATCCGGGCTGTCATTCCGATTTATTGACCGCACTGTTCGGGCTTACTGATGCAAGGGAAACCCGGTGAAAAGTATACTGTGTTTGTGTGACCTTTTCAGCCATCACTTTCATGTGGGCTGCCGAGAAGGAGGAAGAAGAGCTGGCATTTTGGCCGTCTCAACCCGGCTCGGTAAACAAAAGGTAACTTTGGGTGTCAAACTGCATCTGCAAAAATCAATCAGAAAAAATAGAACTTTTTGTGAAGCCTGCTCTTATTCTAATTTGATGAGATATTTTTAATTCCAGTGCACTATGATATCTGCATTATTGTACAGATTAGATTTGATAGGGAGGGATCCCCATTAGCTTCTGCAAATGTAGTTCATCTTCCTTAGGTCCACAAATTCACACAAATGATGGGGCTAAATGTGACAAAAGAAGGACGAAGATTGTGAAATGCAGAAAGATAAAGATGAATGAATATAAAAACAAACAGACTAATCAAATCTTTAAATTGAAACTTCAAATTAAATAACCCAGAGGGTGCTATAGAAGACAGGCTGAAAGTTGGATATATATTACGTGTGAGTTCACTTTGTATAAAAGTTGTATTTTTGATTATTTTTGTACTGCACACACGTTGTAGTGAAGGGTGGAGGTACAGAGTTTGCATCCTGTGTCCTCACTGGTTATTAAAAGATTGCAGATTTAGTTAAACAAACTACAAGGAGATTTTAACAGGTCATAATACCTCGACATGACCTGCATAAACAAACAAGACCTTCAGTGCGAGGATTGGCTGTTTCTTCTGGTTATTCTTAATGTTGTCACCACCTGCACGGCCAGTTTTGGTTGGATTTCCCAATACTGCTTTTCTCCACACGGGGCCAGAATCAACACAGAGTGAAAGTTTCTTGTCGCTGCTTTAAATATTGAAAATCATGCTCTGTCTCACACTTTAAATCATCAGTATTCAGTTTATTAATATTTAACCAAGACCATAATTTTCCATTAATCTAAATCAAGTCTTTAAACTTGCAACAAGCAAAATATTGTAGGAAAGACATAGTGTTTGAATGAACCTTTTTAATACATACGTTCAGTACTGACTTTCTGCAACTTTGTAGATACACTCATTTAAAAATGTTTCTTCATGAAGTTAATAAAGACACAATCCATAAAAGATGTTTCTTTCAAAATGTATTTGTAAAATATGGACAAGAAGATGACTGCTGTACACACTGGACATTTGAAGCACACCAAGATAAATGTCTGTGTCTTGACAGGTTGCCAGCATATAAAGGTGCAACTGACGTTTTTGCTCCACAGTTGCAAGTTAAACTGAGGGTATTATTTATTATCTGATTGCCGATTAGCAGCAGTTCAGTTAGGTATTACTGAAAGATCTGAACCATAAATAATATCACATTTGTGTTGCCAGTTTTTAATCTCTTATAATCTTAATTACTTATTTTATCATTAATCTTTTCTTTCGGCATGATGATGCAGTGTTTAGCACTGTCAGGAAGGCCAACCAGCCTCCTTCTGGGGACACTTTCAGGGCCTTACTGTGTCTGCGTGGGTTCTCTTTGGCTCCCTCCCACAATCCAAAGACACGCAGGTTCATAGGTTAATTGGTGACTCTATATTGCCCAAAGGTGCGATTGTGAACGTGAATGGTTGTCTTTAAGTGTCATCCCTGTGATGAACTGGTGACCTGTCAAGGGTGTACCCTCTCACCCAATGTCAGCTGGGATCAATAACTGGTCATGGAAAATGAATGAATGAATCTTGCTCTTCATATCTGCTCGCCATTTTTGTGCAAACATCACAACTCTCTGTAGTTAAAATTAAAACAACAAGCAGTTCCACATTGTAATCTGTTATTGTGTGGATGGTTTATCAAGTATGATCATAAGAGATAACAGAGACAGAGAGAAGCGTTACCACCAACTGACCATTTTCTTTCATTACAGCTATCTGTGGCATCGAGGCGGCGTGTTCCCCTGGGTCTGCTTATGAAACTATCCACAGTTTTAATATCCTTGAAGATCTGCTGTTCCCAGCTGGGGAAAAACAATAACCATGCGTATCTGTAAACAAATGTCCTTCCTTTGAGAGGCGCATAAACTTGCCTTTAGGGAATAAAAGAAGGCAAACTGTGCGTGAATTTCCCATACCGAGAATGGCCTTCTCTTTTGCTGTCACACACCCCATAAAGAGACGGATCGCGAATCTGAATTTACTAGAAATGTTTGAATAAAAACAGCAATTAGAGAACAACAGAACTTCCAGAGAGCGATGGAGTTTGGTCTCAGTCACAGCCCCCTTAATTACATGCATATGCAATGCATATTAATCTGTGGTGACCATCTCAAGGATTGTTATCATTTGATACATTTCTTGGTTTTAATAGTTGGCCCAACTGACTTGTGTTTGAATAGCCGTGCTCAACTCCCATGCTCATTGCTCTAAATACAAATGCAGGCAAACTAACATGGTCACAATGACGATGCCAACATGCAGATGATTTGTAGCTATAATATTTATCATGTCCTCCATCTCCAATGCTACCACATGCTAATTAGCAGTAACTGAGGCTGATGAGAACATGATTAATTTTGGGGTTATTTGCTTATAAATCAAAATTTGGGACAAACTAAAACTTTTCTCTCATGATGGTGCCAAATAAAGTAATATCAGATCACTGTTTTTTTACAATTCATCCAGAGGGAGGCATGAACATCTGCACCAAATGTAACACATGGTGAGCCATCCAACAGTTGTGGAGACTCTGGTTAGCACTGTCACCTCACAGCAAGAATATTCTGGGTTTGAACCTGCCAGCTTGTCCCTTTCTGTGGCTGGCCACCTGGCCACCATACTACTACCACTAAATGTGAATGTCAGGAGGCTAACATGGTCACAATGACGACGCCAACATGCAGATGTTTGGCAGGTATACTATTTATCATGTCCTCCATCTTAGTTAAGCATGTTAGCATGCTACTATTTGCAAATTAACACAAAATACAAAAGGCAACTGAGGCAGAATGTGGAGTTATTTGGTCATAAATTAAAGTATTAGACAAACTAAAACTCATCCCATAGTTTTACTAAAAACCAGAAATGTCACCGTCTTGTTAGCACTAGAGGAAAAAAAACAGGGTCACCAAAGTCAGCTGGATTTATCCTCTGTAGACCAAGAATGTATGCACGTAATTCCACAGCAGTTCATTCAAAAGTTGTCGAGATATTTCAGCCTGAGTCGAAGAAGAGTTTGACTGGCCGAATGACCGAGAGACCAACATTGTCATCCCTTGAGCCATGCTGCTAGCGCGGCTAAAAATAGTATTATCAGCATGAGCAGTGACAACGGTGAAGAACAGTGTCCCAAATACAGGAACACAAACTCAACAGAAAGTTTGAGGAAGAAGACAACACTTGACATGTTTGACTGACAGTGAAGACGAAAAAAATGTGCATTTAAAACTCAAGATGTCACCAGAAAAACAAACACAAACAAAAAGAAACTGACAGATAGCCAGACTTTTCTTTTTTCGTTCATTAGTGGGGCAGAGAAAGTAACTGCAAGAGAGAGAGAGAGAGAGAGGGAGAGAATGAGGAATAGGTGAAATTGAAGGTGAACAGCTGTACATTTGCTGACTTTATTGCTTTGAGAAAAGCAGCAAATGCCATTGCGCCTACAGACATGCCATATCACAGCAGGGAGTATTTTGCTCCGGGAAGAAAACCCACAAGAATGAAGGGTTACTTGAAGCACGAGCCAACCCACTTCCTGTCAGGGGCCACCTGTTTCTGCTCACGACTCAAGACGCACCAGGGGAAAAGAGATGGCGAGGAAAGAATAGAAAGCTGTACTGAGAGAGTGATGGAAGAAAAACAGATATTGGCAGAGAGTGGGGAATGAGAATGAGAAGTTTGTTGGGAAAAAAGAAAAAAAGATAGAGAACTACATACTGTAAAAGTCAACAAGATGAAGTGTAAATGGTGCGGTGTCAAAAGCTTAAAGAGGCAGACAATTGCATACTTTCAAGCATGTGAAAATATGTGGGTGTTAACAGTGACGAGGCATCCAACCGAGTGTAAAACCTGATGGAAAAAAACAACAACATTCTGCCCATAGTCTTGTTTAATAGCACATAACTGACAATGTGATTTCTATAGCCAAGAGATGTGACAAACACGAAGGAGCAAAACATACTTTCAGCCTTGAATTATGGATACATACAGCACTGTGCTAGAACTCCATATGTGATGCATGCTTTACTGTTTACACCAGAGCTATGACAGAGAAAAATTGCAAAAGAAAAATCCACCTAATCCATTTTGAAAGCAGCTGCTAAGAGCTCCATTTGCAGCCAGCAAGAGAGAGAGAGAGAGAGAGAACGTCTCATGCATTAGCAGCAGAGTGGAAGGGGGGAAAAGCAAGAGAGGAGAGAAAATGCATCAGCTCGATCCGTCAGTTGAGCTCTGATGGCTCGGCTTCCGGAGCATCATCCAGAGTGCTCGGGTGCCGCCCTCTTTCCCCAACAGGGCACTAAAATAAATGAGGGGTCATTTAGACAACTGAATGAAGCTGCAGTGGAACCCGACAACAAATGGGTGCTCTAATAGAATTATATTCAGCTGATGTCAGCACGGCCTCTGTATCATTTTTATGAGTCAGCAGGAGTAGGACTACACTCCTGAAGCATGAGGTTTTACTTAATACGGTGCAGCTATAGATTTCCCATGAGGCCAATTGAAGAGGAGGGCAATAAGGTGAGGGAATCAACCAGCAGTGCTGATGTATGCTCGCACTGATCCGATAAAAAAAGACAAAAAACTTTTGTGAACCGCTAATGCACAGAGTGTTGTAATATCTATGCTTCAACAACTTCAGTAATGTTCCTCTCTACTTTACTTATTTGTGGTTGAGCGCAAATACATAATATCACAATATTACAATTAATTATACGCTGCCACAGACTCTGAAAAGACTTAAAAAAATGTTGAAATTAAGAGTCTACAGCCACGCGGGTGACTCTGTTGATGCTTGATTCCACCGGGCACTGCTGCGAGGTGTTCTGGCTGTGAAGTTCTAGACAATGATTGTGTTTCCACCCCAAGCAATGCAGCGGGTTTCAGAAGCATCCCAGAGGCTGACAGAAAGCATGAAAAATTTATGTCAATTTTCAAAATAAAGCACCCTATGCAGATCCTGATCGTGAAAACTGTAGCCTACCTACCCATTGTAGAAGCACTGACTGACAAGAATAGTCACCAGTTCATGTTGCCTGTTAATCACAAGCAACTCGGGTTCAGTATCTTGCTGAGGGACATTCGAGGACAGGAAGTCATCGAACTGCCAACTGTCCAATTAATAGACGTCCTTCTCGCCCTCTTGAGACACAAATTTTGACATGTTGGTGGTGCTGAAAATTACCAAAGTTACGCTTCTTCAGTTTTAGTGTTCACTTGGATATGAACATCATCTATTAAAGTCATATTGTTTCTGCTTTCTGTTTAGCACTGAACCTCATCAAGGAAGCCTTAAACTGAAGCACTAGTCAGATCATTGCTATTCATCCTATTCATATGCAGCATTTAAACAAATCAAGAACCATTTACATAACACAATATAACACAAACTAGCTTGTATCAACACTGCCAGACTATAAAGACACATTTAACCGATGGCCACCATACCGTCGGAAGATAATGACACATCACTGGTCTTAATAAAAAGAGGCTAATTGCATTATGTGGAATAGAAGTGAGGAATGTTTGATTTGCTATTGCATCATGAAATCATCAAATGTAACCATTAGAATAAGGCCGATCACATTTTATAATCTAATTACCGTGAACAGGCAACAATTATTGCACTTTTTAGTAGCAGGAGATGTTGCCATTGAATTGAACATATACCCCCAGAGGCTGAATGGGTTTGTTTTCTTACAATTCAAGCACTTAACCTTGAAACCAAGGGCAGAAAAGCTCTTTCTGTGCTTGGTTTTCCAGAACATGTGTCCCATAGAAAGCTTATACTGGCATGCGCAGTAATGTATTATGGTTATATTGTTGTGTTTTCAAGGCTGTGGATTGAAACAGAGGTGCCCCCCTTCCCTGCAAGCAGCCCTTGGCCTTATTTGATCCAGTCCTCTGGAAAATAAGTGGCAGCCTGGACTCAGAATCTTAAGTGGGATTTGAGAGCAACTGTTTATTCGTGTTTGAGGCAAAGGTGAAGGAGCCTGCATGGAGGTGCACGGAGTACGAGGTGAACCTCAGTGGAGCGAGGAAGAGAAAGAAAGGAGAGAGCCGGTGAGCAGGAGTCGTCTGTCCCTCTGTCCATCTCAAGGCTGTTACTATAAAAGTTATGTACAGGACAGTTATTTTCCCAGAGTGCTTATTTAGAGGATGAATCACAGGAAGTGGAGAAGAGATGGAGGGCTGGGGAGGCAGGGTGTTAATAGCAGGTTATTAATGTCCATCATTGCAGAAAACAAGAGGCTTGATCTGGACTCAGATCTCATCCCTGTCAGTCAGAGATACAGCCAGACAAGAAGAGACAGAATATAAATTCACGCTGACATCAACATCCATGAATGACACTTTTGGATGTCATCATCGCGAAGACATTGGTCACACTCCAGTAGCAGCTCTTTTGGACGCGACAGCTTCCAAAATCTCCACTTGGAATGATTTCTATTAGTCAGTGATGACAAATAGAGAAGCATTTAGACTGTTTACTCAGTGCAATATCTTTTCCTTGTTTTTTATTGTATGTCAAACTATTACTTTGTCTCCCATCAAGGATCACAATGGGAGGCAGTGTTTGAAATGGTAAACAGTTTTCAAGTGCTTAAGTGATAAAGAGCATCGCTAAGACTGACACCGTTTTCTTCTGAAGACAATTAAGCAAATGACAAAGCTTTATTCCAACATTTCACAAAGATAGTTAATTAACCAGCTGCATTAATTACCTAGCTTAATCCTTCTCATTGTTTACAGACCAATGTCTTTTTATTCTCTGAGCTCAAATGTACATATTTGTAATCACACATTTTCAAGTACTCGCAATGACACGATGTGTAATGTCGCTAAACATGACAGCTCCCTGTGGACTGTTTTAGTGACTTTGAGCTTTTGTTTTGGATATATGCAAATGTACTTTTTTTTTTTTTTGGCTCACTCTCGCTGCTCTTATCACGAGGATTTTAGGCCGGTAGCACAAAATGGTGTATGAATAACACGCCAATGTTAAGTCATTTTGTGTGTCATTTTACACCAATGTCTAATGAGTTATATTGGTGAGATGGCATGTCATTTCATGCGCTAATGTCATATAGAAAGACATTGGCGGGAAAAGTCAATGGAGACTGATTTTCATATGTAACTTCCACAATGTATTTAAGGTACATAATGTATATAACATGTTTTCCTGAAGCCATCACAACGTCAACCATGTTTATTATTGTAACCCTGACAACGAAGTCACTCCATCCTTTACTTAGTCTCAAAGGCGTAGAAGATGACATGCAACATGTCTTTAAAACACTGTACACTATGTGCTGAGCACCAAATGGTGGACAGACAAAGTTTAGCTACTAGCTGAAAGAGCTAGACATTTCTCTCAAAGCTGTTAGAGACAGAACCACAGTGATAAGGAGAGTGAGTGACATTTGTTGGATTAATGTTTTAATTAATGTATTATTGTTATTGATTAATGTAAAAACTCATCATCATGCCCTCATTTTCTATGAACTCGAGGGTACAACAGATCAGCCACAAGACATATTGATATAATTATGTTTTATATTTTGTGGACTGTCAGATGTATTCATTTAACTGAATTTATTATTGAGGTCGCAGCAGCGTTGTATTGGAATGTGTTTGTAATATTGCTTCCCCTTCGTGTTCATGTAAATGGGGTCAGTATAAGAAACACTTCTCAAGATAATGAAGCTCAGTTCAACCCAACTGCAAGCTGCAACCTCAATATTAAATATATAGTTTAATGAATACCTCTCAGTTAATAGTGAACATTTGGATTTTACAGGCAAACTAAATAAAGGACAGTTGCCATACCAATTTGTCACAAAAATTAAAAAAAATGGCCCTTTTTAAAATAAATAAAATAATTGGTTGTCATATTTGAATCCTTTAGATACTGAAGAAAGAGATTCCCATGGAGCCCTTGAACAAGAGCCCTTGGAGATATGCCAGTGGCAGAGATGCTAGTGGAGAAGCAGCCAAGTGTGGCAATTACTATTCAAAAAGAACACTGTTACTTTTCTGGCATCAATTTATCTTTCCTGACACATGGGAACCAATCAGATTGTCCACAATGCATAAATCTTCACCCTTCACACACTCCAGGCCAGCTACAACATCTCGAGTTAATTATTGATCCGGTGGTAGCTCTGTGGGGCAGACAGGGAGACCCGGAGAATCCTCAGTGGGATGCCATGCAGTAGGATTGCGGGTCGATTCAGGTGGAGGTTCTTGGTGGCAGTGCTCCAGAAACACTGCACTGCCCTCTGGTCCACTTCCACCTGGAAGCATCTGTCTGGCTTGAAGTCCTACTCCACACAGAAAGCCCATTCGAGCGAACACAGAGTCAGTGATCCGCGATTCATTCGACATCGACCGGTTTCTATGTCAGTGGAGAGATAACATAGTTTACTCTGGACGTTTCTTCTTGGATTCCTATTTTCTTCTTTATATTTCTTTCTTTTCTTTTCAGAATTGGAGCCTCATATGACCTCTGTCACATTCAGAGCTCTGGAGGAAAATTAAGAAGTTGTTAAATTATGGTTTCAATTTGTTTTAATATATTTACTTGTAGCACTGTGATTTACTAGCAGCTAGTCCAGGATGTACGCCGCCTCTCTCCCAATGTTGGATTGGCTCCAGCCCCCCATAAACCTGATAAGGATAAGCGGTTGAATGAATGAATGGATGGATGTATATTTTACTTACTGTATGAGTTGTATTTGCCTTGTTCCCCTTGCCCCTGCCGTCTCTGGCTGTTTTTATATTGAGACATCTTTTGATTTACATTGAAGTAATTTATTGAGAAAAAATGCAAAACACTTTAACCAGCACAGCTGGTATCAGCTTCTGAAATTGGAAAATCTACAATTTATTTATTACTTCTTGCCGGGAAAAAAAGCCACTTAAAGTCATCATTTTCAGCTTTGGGAAATTGTGGTTTGCACTTTTTTTCTTCAGTATTTTCTGAAATTTTATTGAGTACATTTATTTTATTCACTGACATAATTAGAGAGACTTTCTGGGGAAAACCTGGTCTGAACCCACTTTGGATGGAGCAGCTCTCATATCTAGAAATCTGACCAAGTTTATTAGTCAACCTAAAACATGACAACCTGGAGTTGAAACAAGTTGAGGAGGCAGAGCTCTAGTCCTGCACGCTTGTCTGCACTTCCATTAGAGCGGTTGCCCACCCAAAACTCCAGAGAGGCTGTGTCTGTCTCCGATCCACTTGAATTATTCAAAGAGGAAAGTAACCGGAAGAGGAGTTACTGATTGTTTTAATATCAGATTATGATATTGATTTATGTTGTCTTACTGAAACCTGGCTGATGAATATGTTATCTTAAATGAATCCACCCCTCCCATCATTTCAATTAAAAAAATTCCACAAAGTACTGGCAATATTTCACTCAAGTTTGCTAATAGTTTTCCCCTCTCCCTCTTTAAACTCAACCGATCATGGCAGATGGGCGCCCACCATGAGCTGGATCCCACTCGAGGTTTCTGCCTCTTAAAGGAGGTTTTTCCTTGCCACCATTGTCAAGTGCTTGCTCATGGTGGTGCTTGCTCCAATTGTTGGGTCCATGGCCCATTCTTAAGAGTTTGTTCCTCTTTATTGTGAACTGCCTATCAACTGTTTTCTCTCTGACAAAGGCCCCGACTGAAATGCAGCTTTAAATAAACACACTGTTAAGCGTGGAAAAAGAAGAATTTACTTTCATTACCTCTGGTTTGCTTCCAGTCTGTCCTCTGACACACCTGTCTGCTTCACACAAGGGTTGATGTCTGCTAAAGCAAACATTGTACTGTTACTCGCGACAGCGTCGTGAGGAGTCAACAGCAGAGAAAAGTGACATGGTAACAGCTGCGACTCACAACACACGATCCCATGGGGTGTTTTGCCAACATTTCTTTGCCTGTGTGTGAATTCTAATACCATCAGTCATTTTCTCTGCAAGTATTTAGCGCAGAAGTGACAACGTCTTTGTCCAAGTGAAGTCTCTGGAGTCTTTTTAGATGCCCCGAGGTAAGTCAGTTTCACTTTGTAGTTGTTTGTCTTCGTCGGAGTGAGAGAGAAAGTCTCAAAAATTGTTGTGATGCTTCAAAGAAAGAAAAAGAAGCTGTGACAGTGCAGCGCTGAGATGTTGAAGCACCGTAACGGACTCACTCTGCCTCATTAGAGCACATTCATACACAAACACTGCATTTCTGTAAGGAGTTGCCATTCGTCTGCGCCATTGTTTGCCATTTTCTCTCAGTTTGTGATTTCATTGTATTATGGGCTTCAGCTGTTTTCAGAAATTGATTCTTCCATTCACAGAGAAAACAAATAAATAAATACTGACAACTGACAACCTTTGTCTTCAGATATTAGTGTGGTGGGTGACAAAAACTCTGATATCATCTAATATCTGTGAATATATTCCACTTTTCAGTGACATCCAGCAGCTGGTTAACGTAGCTTAGCGTAAAGACTGGAAGCAAACCTATAAGCTCGCTGATTAGCATGTAGTGTCTCATTTGTTAGTCTGGAAAAGTTGTGTGTTCGACACGGGGTCACATGTCAGACTGTCTGTAGGCTAGAAGAAGAAGCAGGATGTAACGTGTTAATTAGTGCACTTGATGCTAGAAAGCAGATTTCTTTTCAACTCTTTGGATAAAGCGAGGCTAGCTGTTTCTTGTTTCTCTCACAGCTAACAGCCTGCTGGGTGTAACCTCATATTTACTACACACATATGAGAACGGTATCTTCTCATCTGACTGTCAGCAATAAAGCAAATATGCTCAATTCCAAAAATGTCAAACCTTTCCTTTAAACACAAATGTCAAGTATTATTATTATAAGGAAATAACTTCATTTATTAATTTGATTGGACTACAGTCATGCAGTGAGTGCTGATATAGAGCATAACAGCACTGTGACTTTGTTACATCAACGTTACATCACCTATCAGCTATTGTAACAAATTTGTACTGCAAAGACATCAGTAATCTAGCCCTACACAATTAATCAAACCAATAACTAACAGCGGTCAACATCAGACGTCATCCGTTCTACCTCGTACATACTAGTGTTTCTGTAGCGTTGACAAAACGTTCAAAAATAAACATGTGAGCAGATAATCTGAATTTCTGTCACCTCAACAACTAAAGAACTTTAGCTCGGCCTCATTTGGTTACCTGTGCTATTTTAGTTTGGTTTTGGTTTATTTTGGTTTTGATTAATTTCAAGTCACATTCTCGTACAAAGGATTGGTTCTCTGCTCTTGGGGCTGCTTACTCCTGTTTGCAGTTGTAGCTTACTGTGTGTACACTGATTTATATCCACTTAACAAGGCAATGCAGCATTGATGTATCTTGAATTTCCAGAACAACAAACAACAAACATATTGTGCAAATACAAATAATTAAAATAGTATTTCTAAAGCTATTTTCTCTCACAAATTGCAACACAAGAAGTGCTCAAGAACAACAAATAAGCCTATTTTAGGGTAAGACATGAAACTGATAAACATAAGACATAACAGAACCTGAGCAAAACTTTCCATTTACAAAATGTTCCAGACGTTAGTTCTCAAACCCACAAACTAGTTCTTTCTTTTGGGGCCTCTGCTTTGTCGAATGCACAGCGGCGTACAAACACACAGCTCAGCTCTCACTTCAGTGTATCTCCCTTTATATCCGCTGATAAAGACAAACTGTGCTTCCTATGCTGTCGTCCTTAAATGCTTTGTGTTTCAGGCAACAAGGAAAAATCAATTTAGAGAGCGTCCCTTCTTTCCACACGGAAGGACTAGTACACTCCTCTGACATCTCAATGGTACGGCTCAATTGCTGAAGTGAATTAGTAGAGTGGGAGGTTGTGTTTGATAAAGCCTTTTTTTTTTTTCTTTTAGAGATGCTAACTCCCTGAAAAGTCCCTTTAAGCTCAGTGCATACAGAGAAATGTCACCCACACCTAAAACAACCACGTATTCCTGCTCATGTTCGGTACATGCCTGCACTCTCCCGCTCATTCTATCAGCAAATCTTCACATACAAAACATAAATAGTTGCGGTGATGGAGTAAATCTAGAAAAAAAAAGTGGTTGTTCTGAGTGTGACCCAACCCCCTACCCCTCCACCCTCCAACTCCTCTTCTGCAGAAGGAAGCTGGTCCAATAAATTGCTTTCCGGGGTGATGAAATGTACAGTGCACCTCACTACACCACACAAGATTGCTCACTCGTAGAATACAGCGCTGTGATTAATAACCCCACAACTTCCAGCCTGTTTCCAAGTGCTTACCAGATCAAATATGCACTACTCTCTCTTTTTTTTCTTGTTTCTTTTTACATACCTCAGGCATTTTGTTTGGCAAGCACACAAGACTAGACCCATTAAACCAGACTGCTACTGTATGTCCATTAGTCTCCTCCGTGCATACATCACCATAAATTTAATGGCAAAGACCTACACATGAGGCGACTTTGCAGTTCTTAAAAAAAAAAAAAAAAAAAGTGACAACTCTGTGCCGGGGTAATCAGGAAGCAATGACCTAAAACCTATCACAGTTTTATGATCTCACGGTCCATCAAATGCTAAGCATTTTTAGTTTTGATGAAAGTGCTTTTGATTAAAAAGCACATACTCTAAGCGCCTCTGTCACAGAAATCCTGATTTGTTCATTTATTTATTGTACGATATTTTTAGATTGGTGTTATGATGGAGGCTTTTGCCTCCTCCCTGCCGAGTCCTTCCTGTCGTTTTCCCCCTCCCTTCTGTGTGTGTCTGTCTCTCTCTCTCTCTTGTGTGTGTGTGTGTGTGTGTGTGTGTGTGTGTGTGTGTGTGTGTGTGTGTGTTCCTGGGCGTGGCCTCTGGTCTTCCTCTCACCTGATTGTCATATCACCGCCTGCTGCTCATCATCTAATCAACCCCTGCTGTATATGAGACCTGTTCAACCTTCAAGACTTCAAGACCAGATTGTTCTGTCTCCTCTGCGGTAATTATGTAACAGCCAACCTTGAGCTCTTCTAAAGTGCTGTATATTTGCAACAACACAAGACATAGCAGCCAGCTAATATTACTTACTAGTCCAACAGCAAAGAAGCCCAGCTCGGCGTCTGTCTTTCAGCCTTTTATTTCACAAAGCTCTAAAAGTCAGTCCCAGATTTACTCTTGTCCGGCGGCTTCTTGCTCAGTCACTCTTCTTGGCCTCCTCCATCGATGTCCCCATTGGTCTTTTCCCCTCTGTCATTATGTCCATAGAGGCCGCTGTGCCTGGTTATATTACCCCCTTGCCCAGCTCCTGTTCTGGCATGACACCAGCTCCACTCCCTGTCAGCATTCCCTCCGCACCCCGGTGCTGAAAACCTCCTCTTCTTCCCTGTGGTCCAAAGCGCCTGTGGTACACTCTCCTGGTTGTTCTGAGCTCACAGCCTTCCAGACTGAGCCAAAATGAGCTAACAGCAGCTACAGTCTGCAGCAGTTTACTTCACTGTCCATCAGGAAACTCTGTAAATCACAGAGAGTTGAGGCGGAGCAGCTGGAGGACAAAAGCAGAAAACAGTTTCTCCATAAAATATGATCCAGTTTCACCAAAATCAGTGCAATAGTTGGTGTATGCCATAAAGCGTCATGTACTTATCACAGATGATCGTACTCGGAGCACAACGTTACATCATGCAGAAGCAGTACACACCAATCATTGTCTAGAATGGGCACGATCAGCTCCGGGGGTCACGTCGCAGCCGGAATTTAGTGATCGGTTAAATAATGATCAATTATTATAAGTAAAGCTACAAAAACTAGCTCCGATATACGATAGTGAAATCTGCTGTTCTGCATCATGAGTACTTTGTAGTGGTATTCTTATTAACTATACTAGTTGCAGATCTTTATTACTACTTTTACTTCAGTAAAAGATCTGAATACTTCATCCTCTAAGGCACTCGGGGGGGTGACTCATTCTGTTCTATTCAATTAATAATACCAGGGCCAGAATCACTCATCGTATTACTGATACTGTACTTCATATTATTTAAAGTCAGTAATATGCTGCCATGTATTGGAGAGTAATACATCATGTTTAATGAAAGGAATGCATCATTAATAGGCTACTACTGATTTTATTTTTTTTTATTACCACTGACAAACAGAGGCATTTCTTTCTCCTGTTCTCTGGAAACCGCTTAATGGTACAAGTTTTAAAACACAAGACAGTTTTTAATAGTAAACGTGTTTATTTTGTGAATTCTCTGAGCTAATCTGAGAACTGCTGCCCACGGGCACACAGCAGCTGCAGACAAACAAACAAAGAGTACACAATCTAAGAAGTGTTCAAGTGTGGAGAATGTGATCTAACATGAGACAGATCCTATTTTTTTTAAAATATCGATCCAATTGAGAGCCGAAGTGGAACCGGAACCAGCTCCATATGTTTAGACAAAGGCGGTAATTGAACCGATCTACTTTTGTTTATTCAATATTTCTGTTTTTTCACTTTAATGAACAGCCCTAGATCACAGCAGGTTTAACATCACACCTCCACAGACAAGTGAAGTGTCTGTGGCTACTTCAGACATGTCTGCAATAACAGCAGGGAGGACAGAACAGCGTGGACGTTTTCAAGAGATTACAGCAAAAACGTTGAAGAAATGACAGAAGGCAGCCGAACAGAAGCCTGCCCGAACATGATGTCACGACTTTGGCTTTCTGTTGATGCTCAAAACAAGACTCGGCATTGGTAACAGAGATAGTTTATGTATTGCTTCCACCCCTAAAGCACAAACTGTTGTGTTTCAGCAACGGATTCTTCAGATCACTTGCTTTCAGACAGGCAGTGTGTGACACCATAGTGCCTCCAAGCTTTCTGAATTTTCAATTTCTGAAATTTGGCAGGTCGCATTCTGTCTGTTCAGTCACTGCCAAATGTCACACTGACTAACCAGATCTACTTCTAGAGTCAGAAATGTAAAGATCACTTTCGGTGTTGTCAGAGAATTTACATTGGTGAAAGTAGCAAATGTAAAAGGTTCCACAAACTGTACACAATTAGGATCACGATTAGTCTGCGAATAACAAAACAAACATTTTTAATGTGAAAATGTCACACGTAAATGTCACAAACCTAATCATGAAAAAATGTTTTAAATGTCAACCTTCTTCTGCAGAAATCAGCAGAGAAAACTTGCTGACCGTCCGAGCACATTTGACCCAGATGGATCCGTGGAAATAAAATGGAGCCTCGGTTCTGCCGTGCACCAAAGGACCCCCCCAACCGACGGGTCCTGCAGGTGACACTTCATCATGTAATCACACTTAACAATCAGGACACAGTGACTTGATTCTGTGCCACTACTCTGCCAGCTTCCTCTCCTGGGGAATGCTGTTGCTAGGGGCTTTCTGCTCGCAGATAACCAGAGTCTTTTCATAGTGGTCATCCTGCCAGGCATGTGATCCTCCTCCTGGTGTAACAGGATCTCTGCTCGGAATAATACGTCTGTGTTCCCAGCTCTCGCCACGAAAACAATTCTGCCCACACAGTCCATTCACCAGGAGGAAATGCTCATTCTTAGAGTCGGTGGAGCCCCTAAAATTGTGCTAGTTTCCGAGGGATAAAGGAGATAAAGGAAAGGTGAATCCGATACTGAGTAACAAGTTCATTTATTTGCACGTGCACAGACAATCTGTACAGACCGGTACAGCAGTGCAGTAATGAATCAGCCAATTGTGAAGTGTAATATTCATTTTTATTCAAAACTGGGTCAGAGAGGAATTAATTAGATTTTATGGTAATTTCTTTTGGCCAGGCTAACGGCATAGCTGTAGGGATCGCACCACTTTTGTCCAGACCGAAATATCTCAACAACTATGAAATGAGTCATGACTGTACATACATTCATAGTCCCCAGGGGACGAAGCATGCAGATGCAGTTAATGATTCTTTGCTTTTGTTGTTGACATTTGTGGTTTTGAGTGAAATGTTTTGACAACTACTGGATGGACCATGTGGGATGTTTATTGTTTAGGTTTTAAGGAACATTCTTCGGACTTCTACACATAACGTTTGGTGTATTTGTTGCATGCGTTACATCTGTGGTTTCTATCACAGTTTGCGACACTCGGCCTCCTGCCTATTTATGATCAGCAGGATGCATTGTAAACCAATCAACTAGCAGGGAAGGGAAAAAAATGAATTCACCTAAATAACTAGTGCGTCTGTTAGTTTGATGGTAACTCATACAGGGAATTACCAACAACTGCAATTGCAGTAATAATATATAATTAACAATCGGCTTTACTTGACATGCTTCACAAAAAACATGCATGCTGATATTTACTTTGCTCTGTGGAGATGACTTGTAGAACATAAACTGCAGTATATCAAATCTGCATCCCAAGTATCGTGATGATAACGAAGCCAGAGATATAGTATCAGCCCTGTCAACTAGCTAGCAGCTCTTTTTATATTATTACTATTATTATGTTATACTATAAAGGCATACTAGGATGTCATAGGATGTGCGTCATTATATTAATCAGTGTGCACAGCTGCATGTAAATGGGAACATGAGTGGACTAGGTACATATTGTTTAGTATTTTGTGCATGCAAATGTGTTTGCAAGCATGCTAAAGATAGCATTTAGCCAAAAACACTGCTGTCTCAGTATAAACCGTTCAAGCCCCCCTTGACACTCATTTTAGTGTGGAGTTTTCTTTCTTTGACCGTCAATCCAAAATGGCGAAACATGTTCACCGAGGGCCGATTTGGAGCTTTGTCAGTCAGAGATTTACAATCAGATTTCAGAAAATGTGACTGCTGATACAAACTGATCAGAATATGACATGAAATTGTGGGATATGTCTTAAGAGCCGTTTAGTGGAAAATCAAGTTTAAAATCAGCGAATAACAAAACCAGGATTAAAAATGATGAAAAAGTGACGTGAGCCCCAGCTGGATTCAAAACATTCTTGCTAACCTATATTCTAAAACATGTTTCCCCCCGGATCAAGAGTCCTGACACACCTGAGCATTCAGCAGACTGAAACTTGATATGTCAGCCAAAGACGCAATAAGATATCCACAGCTGAGAGAAGACAACGGGGAGGCTGTAACCTTATTTCCTCCACACTGCCATGATGAAATCCTGCAGACTGATGCGCCAATCTCTCCAAAACCCTCAGATGAGACTTTAATATTGACAGAAGGGAGTTTAATCTCCTCTCCGAGTGGAAAACACTCGCGCTGCCCCAAGATTCACCTCTCCGTGACTAAGTGAACTCTAATTTTTCCATTTGAAGAAAAGCTCTTAACAGATCTGCTATTAACAGTTGAAGTAAAACATGCGGGAAATTCTGAAAGTTATTACAAATGTTATTCTCTGCTTCAACTCTTGTTTCCTTTGGGCATGAATTTCCATTTCATTTCAGTCTTTATTACTAGAATTGGCTGAGTGGTACGATAAGAACATTTGCTGCAAATAAGAGTCAGATAGTTTTCTTTTGCAGAATTTTTGAGCTGGATTTCTGCTGTGCTTTCAATCACACTCCATCTTTTTGTAACAGATTTATTTCTTTATTTTAACATCTTAACAAACAACATTGTGAGTACATACAAGCAAATTATCAGTGGCACACCGCTTGTCCACATGTTAACTTCAGTAAATACTTCATATTTTATAGCATGTGCTGTTCTAGTGCCAGGAAATCTTACACATGGTTGTTTTTACACCAAGTCCACGAATAGATGCCCCGTCAATCCAAGTCCACCTCTATAGCATGTTTCACGGGCAAGGACCACACAGATATATTTTAATGATTTATTAACAAACAGAAAGATAGCAAACATAGCTTCTTCGAATGCTGCTGTATTGTAGGAAAGCTTCGGAATCGAACGATGGAGCCCCTAGTACTCTAATGAGAGTAGGAAGGAGAGTAGGAAATAAGAGGAGAGGGTTAGGAGGGTGTTTATAGGAAGGCTGGAAGAGGCACAATTGAGGTGTGTCCCATTAACCACTGGCTGTGTATTAGTTTTTGAGTCTCTGAAGGGGTTAGTGATGGTAAATGTATCTATGTGTTGTTAACCTTTTAACTGTATCATATTTTTTGTATTTTGCTATGCTTTGTGTATTTTTAGGCACGTGACTGCAGTTTGCAACTTTTCTATCTCACTGCTGTAACTTGCTACAAGTGCCTGCAGAGAGTTGGGTAGCAAACTATGTATGAGGAGCTCTTGTGATAACCTTCTAGGCTAAAGATAAGGGTCAGATTCCCATTAAGGCAAGATTCACCTGTCAGGGTGAGAAACAACTGAACTTTAGTTTCTTGTAACCAAGTTAAAGGTTTCCAATCACGTCAGAGGCAGGGCAGGAACTGCATAAATTGTATTGCTCTTTGTCAGACTGTGAATCACTTTGTGCGTGTGAGGACCTCTGACCTTTCAGCTGAAACACTTGGTATTCTCTGAGTGGTATTCTTTGTAATGAGGTTCTTCCATACTGCAGTTGTATTCTCATATTGTCTTCTTAACCTCATTTTATTCTTTCTCTGTTGAATAAATCACCAAAAACACAATATTGGAGTAACTTTTATTTGTTCATCTCTCACTGGAATTTCCTCCACATCAGGTATCTGCGATCTTGATACGTCTTAAGGTTATGGGCATGTCCCATACTGGCCCCTTTACCACTGTGGTGTCATAGATGGTGCCCAAAGGTGGCAACCCTTACCCTATTTCTTTATTTTGTTTGGTCTACTTTACTCCTCTGATTTAATGTACACGCACTTGAAAACATTTACATAAATAGTGATATCTTATAATTAATTTCACTAATCTGGGATACTTATGAGTAGTTTAAACAAGTTTATTTGTATTGGACCTTCCAGACACATGCCTTTATATAAGGCAAAGAAGTGTATTACAACAACATTTAAAATTAAATAAAAGACAATAAAATCAATTGAAATAAAGTAACATTAGATTAAAAATTACAGCAGTTATAGTTATAGCAGAGTCACAGGGCAGTAATGTCCCAAACACAATAAAGGTACAGCAGAGAAATGAATCAATCAAAGGCACAGGGGAACACGGTCTTTAATTTCATTTCTTTAAAGTTTTAAAACAGCTAACATTGGGATACATGTTAGACAATCAGGAATCGGCTCCATATATGCAGGATAATAAAAACAGTTGGGTGTTGATGTGTCAAACTGCCCCAGACAAACATGAATCACTTGATTTTATAGGACATCACATTGGTCCCTATTTTTGGCTCCATCAGTCACGAGTACTGGGAAACATGTACTCCAGAGAAGACTACAGTGTAACATACAGGAGATACACGACAGCTCGAGGCTCACAGAGAGACCAGCAGCTTGTCAGGGTGACTAGTGAGGGGCATTTCACTCACCACTGCCCAAAAACAGTCGCTTCCTGAAGATCTGACACACCCCTTAGATGACAGAGAGCTACATATGGTGGACTAGATGGAGACAGATGCATCTGTGAAGCCTGTATGGCTCACACGGCTAAATGAGCTGGCCAACTGTGGAATCAATGTTTGCATGCAGGATTACGAAAATCGGACCGAGGCGATGCAGGCATCAGAAATCAGAAACTGTATCTGCAGTCATGAGTACGATTTTTAAGATTGGCTTGGTAATATTACTTTTCATCACAAAATGTCTGAGAAATATCACTATCAATGCAAAATAATATACGTATTTGGTTTCCATGTAAAAAACTGGGTCGACCCTAAACTTGGGATTACATCCTTGCACGTGCATTGTTGCATTATAACCCTCCATTGATCAGCTGACAAGATGTTCGTAATGGAGGCAATGAGAGGCGGTATGAGGGGCAAAAAAATTAAAGGTTACCACAGGGTACTTCATCATGTTTTCTCCATCTTTAGGACACCTTTTAGCCCACTTCATCATGTTTCTCCACTGGAAGAGCACCCTGAAGGGCACTTCGTCGCGTTTTCTTGCACATTGTTCCACCTTGATGGTACTTTATCATGTCTTGTCTTCCAGAGGGGCATCAAAGAGGGACCCTTTACTGTGTTTTTTATAGAACATGGGTGCACCAGGGGAAGCTTGAGCACTTTGAAGAAATGCTATGATGCAGGTGGTGAGGTGCAGAATTGCTCGGTATGGACGTATGGATACTGGGCCTTTTTATCCATACCACTGTGAAGAAACAGACAATTTGTAATGACCTTGTTTGTTTATGTGGTTATGTGTGGCAGCACAAGTGGGTCTTGCTTAACACCTGCTGTAAGCAGTGTGTTTTCCACAGCGGTGTCTGCCAGCAGTGAATTATGTACAGTACGTGATCCAGGGAACTTTCCCAATCTATTCTATTCAAATATACTGTGTGAGAGCCTCGTCTAAAAAACTGTACATCAAACACCTATGACCTGCTGTCTGGCACTAAATGCGGCTCCCTGAGGCAGCTATTATCCATGGTTCACTGTCCACAGAGCTCACATGGAGATAAAGTACTAAATCGTCCTATTGTCCTAGCAATGTGGGATGTCACTTTAATGGATGTCCCTCAATGAATCTTTCTTGATCTCCTTTGAAGGAAATTGAGTGCCACACTTAGTCTGCATGGGTGACATTGTCCTTTTAACAGCGTGGCAGGTTGGCTCTGAAAGACATAAAGTAAATATGTAGATTCTCAGAGAGTACAAAGCGACGGCTCCTGCTTGATCTTGTCTGTCAGCGGCCCCTGCAGCCTATTTCGTTCGGTTGAAGTGGCCACACGTGGTCTTTATTCTTGAGAGAAAGAATGACAGCTTCGGTGCAGACCTGGGTGTGAATTCTCCACACGATTGTCAGTCTCCAGCTCTCTCTGTGACACAAAATCCTTTTGAAAAAGTACCACCTGTCAAAACAGTCAATCTGCCTCTTTAGGAGTGCGAGGGCAGGAGGTGAGAGGAAATCCCTGCAACTATCACTTTGGGTCATGTCAGTGACAGGGACTTGCGCTATCTGGATACACAGCTGTTCTCTACGCAGTACACATACTAAAGAGACACCTGAACTGTGCACCAACCCTATGCATTGACACCTCTCTGCGCTCTTTGTAGATTTACTTTGCGATGCATAAAACTCTAGGTCCACAACCGCGAGGCTGAAACTCATTTGTACAATAACAGAAATATTTAAATGTAGTTTTATTTTTTGCATATGCATCGTTCTGTCTTATTCTCTATCTGGGCAAACATGCACAAGCCATAACTGGATATACAAATACCAGTAATTACCGTACTTTGCATAATAGATTCATATCTTCCTGGTCTGCCTGTCTTGACCCTGTGAATGAAAATACATTTTATCTGTCTGTGTTGTGTTGGCAAAGTGTTTCAATGATGCCAAAGCAGTAAGCCATAATTGGCAGCGATATCTAAAGATTGGGGAGGGGGGAGCACGGTAAGCAAGAAGGTCCCTGGTTGTCGACCCCAAGACATGTTCTCCTCCAGTCTGGATGGGTTCTCTTTGGGTACTCCAACTTTCTCCAGCAGTCTCTATGATTTGTCTTTATGTGTCAGCAAAATGATGAAGTGGCAACCTGTCCAGGGAGTATCCCACCTCTCGTGGCCCTGCTAAGGAGGTTAAGCGGTCATGGAAGATGGATGGTCTAGATGGATCTCAAAGATCATTAAAAGTCAACAGGAAGGAAGGAAGTTCATGTGTTTGAGGTACAATCCAATCGTAGACAAGGCCCTGGATTACTTTTGGTAATTTTTGTGTCCAGTGCCAACGTCTTTTCAAATTCTTGCTTCCTTGGCATGGCAGCTACCATATGGCTAAGGTAGGAAAAGATGGTAGTGAGGGGTATGTAATAGTTCGGGCAACTAAAAAAAGATTGTTAGACTCACTACATGCTCATCCACCATCCGTACCGCTCCACCCATACCTTCTGCCTCGTTCCATAATGGCACACTGCTTCCTGCATTGGCGCTGAAATCATCCAATATGAACATAATTCCTATGACACTGGGCTGATGAAACATTGCATTGGCAGATGTATTGTTTATACATCTGATCTCAGGTGTTCTCATTTGTTGTGTGCATATCGGCACATATTTAGAATACAAAATATGTTTTTGGAGAGTACTACTTCTATAATCAGTGCAGATTTAATTAGGCAGCAATTATGCTGTTTTCTTTCATCTGGCTTCATCTCTTTGTGTAAGGGTAAATGGTCCTGGTATTTTAGTGTATTTTGTTCTTTTGTTGAGTTGAGGTACAAAAGTCTGGAATTCATTTTCTTTACTGTTACTCTGAAATCATTTATTTGTACTCATAAAGATTCTGATGAAGACCTAAAGTGGCCTGAAACATTTGCACCTTCTTTCTTAATTAATTCTTAATTAATAATGTAGAAACTGCTGTTTAGAAACAGCAGCAGCATTCTGGCCGAGTTTGTCTTGTATTCCAGTAGTGGTGGAGCTGAGGCGTTGATAAGGTAATGGAGAAGGTCTGCGTGTGACGATGAAGCTCATTATCCAGCTCAGCAGATGATGACAGTAAACAAGGAAGAAGAGTGCATTCATGCAAGAAGGCGGAGACAGAGAAATCAGCAACACTTTGAGCCACCCTACACCAGAAGAACAAGGGACGCCGAAGCTCACAACTTAATCATGTTCTGCAAACTCCTCCGCTACTCCTCAATAACATCGTTTAAAAGTTAGTTAACTGTGATTTGGTGGCAAAAAAAATATTTATTTTCTGCTTTACTATCACACAAAAACAGAGTAGGCCCATTAAAAAAACAACAAACTTGAATGACTTCTAATTCACTTTGAATTCACGTCCAAGCAGTGACACTTTTTTCACTGTGGAGAGCCACAATAGCCATATTTGTCAAATGAGTGTCAAAACTGACTATTTAACTATGCAGCGAGCCTGGCAGGAAGCTTAGTCTCACACTGACTAATAGAGTTGTAAAGAATTAATTTGTACTTAGCACAGCGTGGAGCTATAGCATAATTGTCCCTTAAAAATCATACCTTCATTACAGCAGTCAGGTTTTATGTCATTATCTTGCAGTGGGAAGGGAACACATGGGGCTTTACAGTAATTCGCGGTTCCTAATGATAAATAATGAAACGTTACTTACTGGCGGCATTTTCTAAATAAAAGACGAGGTGTTCGTAGTGGTGGGTAAGCGGCTCTGTGGGCTGTTTTATAGATATGTCTAGTTAAATGAACACACTGCTCAGTACAATTCGTATTATTCACACAGCAGCTTTATTTGAGTTATGTTATGATCAGGACGGAGGGAAATGAGACAAAGGACATCAGCAGGCAAAGTGTAGGATCAAGTCGAAGATGCCATCATATGATATGTGAGTAGAACTATAGATAGAAGAACCATCTTAATGAGACAAGCAAATCTCTGTGGATTTTGTGACTTTCTATACTATCCTACTATGTTTTGTGTCTTGGCTGCTGCAAACGCTGTAAATGACAGCATCGCTTGTTTCAGCAAATGCCAAACAACTATATATACCTATATAGGTTTACAGTAATAAACTATATTTATACAGCAGCTTTCATACAGAGGATGTAGCTCAAAGTGCGTTAGAGACAAGAGGATACATAAAAAAAGTTTAATTACCATGCAATAAAACCACAGAAACAAATAAAAGAGGCATCAAACAGGTTTTCTAAGAACAACCAGTTAAAAAATAAGAGACATAAGAGCCATACAGTATGTAAAAGATAAGAATGAAACAAAGGAAGGTGACAGTTAATTAAAGAAAATGTTCAATAAATGGGTTTTTAAGTGTTTGTGCTGTTTTCACTTGGAACACATAATTACTTTAACCCCCAGAGTGCCCATTCAGTATGTCACTGTAGCGCCTGTCATTTTAAAATCATTCCCTGTATATCAAAACACTAAAAATAAAGTTCTGAGATTGGTATTGTGATAGCTGTCATCAATAATCAGAACTAGAAATTCACATCACTGTGTTAAAATACGTAATTTCCCCCCCTTTTCTCATATATAATTCTCACATTATTCTTGTTATACTAATGTGGGTTGCTTGTAATTTCATCACATATTCACCGTAGACTGCCCAGATGGAGGCTGTTTTCTGTTGGACAGTTCACCGAAGAGTAGGCAGGGGGGACTGACCAGGCTGTGGTGACTTTTACTCGCTCATGTTACTGTCCTGCTGTGTGTTCTTGTAAATGTAAATGGTATTGTAAATTTCCTTTATCACACAACAGTATTAATCCTATTTTTCCTGTTTAAAGTCCATGTAAAATCAGAATAAATATGTGTTCTGAGTTTGTCAGACCAAAGATGAAAGTGTTATCAACCACTAAGCCAAATTTGAAAGATTAAAAATATCACCAAGTTTATGAAATTAGGTGTCAAAATCAGGTAAAAATGAATTCTCAGCTCCAGGACTGTGGGGGCGTGTCTGCTTAATGAGCTGAAGCCACGCCTACTCGTGGGAGCAGTCAAGCAGCCATTTTGAAGCGACTGAAACGTGTCAGATGAGTTCAGAAAATGACATGACTAACTTTGAAACACTCTGAGGGAAATTAATTAATCTGGGGTATGCTCAGGGGTGGGTGGCCTCAGCGTGTCATTGAGCCACCCTTTAAGGACCGCCCACAAAATCCTGGACTAAAAAAACTGGTGTTTTAACCTCCGCATTTCAGTAATATATCATTCAAAGTCTTTTCACATGTTTTCAGCAACTATTTTCTATAATGTATTTTGAAAGAAATCTCAGAATTGCCTTTACATGGACTTACTGGACTGGAAATAAAATGAAATCAGCCAAACTATCCAAACAGTTTAGATTATGAAGGAATATTAAAGAATAGTTCAGGATTAAGCTATCTAAAAAAATTAAAGTGAAATTTTCCCTCTGCACTAGCTTGCATTAAAGAGCAGCATATATATAGGACATTATATATTCATCCCAAGTTATGTCATGTATATGCAAATTAACATTACCACTACTAACCAAGCAGCATCGGGGCTTAGATGAGGACTCACCCCTGATGATATCTATCTCCGGATGTTAAAGCAGAGTCACTGTAAACTGTTCGGCATAGCTAGTCTTAGTCGTCAAGAGATGAGTCACAGAGCTTCAGTTCACTGATCAACACCTCCGCCTCAGCCCCCTGGCACAGCTTGACACACATACACACCCTTGTGTCAATCTGTCAGAAACAAATGGGGGTGAGGTGGAGAGAGTGTGCAGCGCTAGCAAAAGCGACCTCAGACTGCACTCGCTGAGTGTCATCATCATCCCGACTGCACAGACGAAGCGGTGAAAACGCTGACATTTATTTATCTATTCAAATGTCTGTCTAGACATTATTATGGCTGTCATTTTATATGATAGACTACATCATGTTAAAATGCTGTTGTTGCTGTGGATAACCGCGTGTGCTTTTAAAGGTCGACATTTTGAGAAATATTCTTATTTCCCCCAAGAGCTAGATGAGAAGATCGATCTCACGCTGTGCATTTATATCTGCCATTTAAGTCTGGAGCCAGAGCCAGGACATGATTAGCCTAGCTTAGCATAAATACTGGGCACAGGGGGATTACAGCTAGCTAGCCTTGTCTAAATTGTCTAATTGACATGTTATATCTCGTTTGTCTAACCCTAACATGAAATATAAAAGAAAGAAGTTGTGGTCTTCAGGAAAGTTTTATTCTGGAACTATTTCTTAGCTGGCTGCAGTAACTTCCTGGAGTCTCTGCTGGTTGCCTGGCAACCTCATTGTGACAATAGAACTCCAGCCACGACTGTGAAATGTTGTTATATTTTTAACATAGATGAGCTAGCACATAGCATATCTACGTATGGGAAAGAAGAAAGTTGACTGAGGTTCTGACCAAGGCTTGCTCCACTGTTATTGGAGCACAGACCAAAAAGGGGTGGGACTTAGGAAGGGTCAATTATGGGCACGGTATGCACACGTTAAAGTTTGTGCCTCTTATTGAAATGTACCATATAAAGAATATCTACTTTGTTTACTCTCTTATTTGCGCTTCAGTTTTTCGCTGTATGATATGCACACTTTTCAGCACCTTTTACATGTGCTATTTCTGCTGTAAACAAACAACAGTTGACATTAAACATTTATAAGCAGAATGCGTTGTATCCGTAAAACCTCACAAATCTGCTCAATGCATTTCATTTCAACATTCCTTGATCTGTTTACATTTGCTTGCAGTGTTTTTCCGTTCCTCATTTATTGGTACATTATAAATTTTATGGCATATTACCGACGATAAATTAGTATGCATTACTGCAATCTGCACTCAGTGGAAATATGTCGTGCTTGTGCATTGTTGCGCTACTAAAGCACCAGATATTACACACGGATCTGTTGATACGAGGCCAGTAGTGGTCAAAACATTCATTTATTTATCTTTTTTTTATGCACACGGAAATTAGATCTTGCACGTGAGTGATATTCTGTGAATGAATCGATTCTAAAGTGTAAAACGAGTATTTTGTAGCATCCTAGGTCAAAGAAAGGAAATATACAGCTATGATAATATCATGTTACGCTGTTTTTATTGATATATTTAGCTTCCTTATCTTGCAAAAAAAATATTATTTGCATTTCTACACATGGTAAAATCCTGTCTACATATAAAATCATGTCTATGTGTAGGAGTCACATGCTTATGCAGCCCCAGAAAATCACATTCAGGCCTGAAACAGCTCGGCTCTTTTGGACATGAAGAGGAATCGGCCTCCTCCAACTAAATGAGATTTTGACCAAAAAAAAGAAACAAAGATGATTTTTTTTTCTTTTCATCGGCCAACAAAATGTTGAAGAGCGTTCAATTTTCCTGCACAGTCAAAACTTCTCCCGCTTCAACAAGCCGCTGTAATTGCAAACTAATGCCTCTCGGAAGAATTAGAGCACATTTTTACAGCAACACACACAGATTATTGCTTAAAGAAGATTTTAGCATGACCAATTTCATTTGTTTTGAACTGTGACATTACAGGAATCACACTTCACACGCTACTGCTGAATGTTTCCCTCAAGCTCTTTTGGAAACAGCCTGCACTTACACTGATGAAAATGAATCATTTTTCTGCCATTACTGCCGCCGCACTGTGCACCTTTATCAGCTGTGGCATTTGAATGAACGGAGAAATGGCAGTCGCTATATTGAAAGGCTGCGTGAGAAGACAATAATTGGGGCCGGATGACGTGCGCAGGGAACAGTTCTTTGACAGAAATTGCATAGAAGCTTAATGGTGCTGCTTTTTCTTTCCCCCGTTACATGCACAAAGGCTACATCAGGTTTACATCAGCAGTGATGTGTTTAAAGGACAAGTTCGACTTTATTAGATGACCAGACATGACGTTTTTTACCCATGTGGGGATATCATATGGGTTTCTCATAGGATTACTGTCAACACTACACACCTTGTGCGATACCCTAATGAAAGGACACGGGTACGGAGAGGAGGAGATGAAAGCTGCTTCTGAAAACTCCAATTAAAATATGTATGTCTTTGAAAATACACTTGCCTTTCATCACGTCTGATTCATTAAACAACGTATGTGCTCGCTTCTGGACCAATTATACAGCGTTTCTTTCGCTCCCTCTTTTTTTTTCTAACAATAAATATAAAAGGCATCATATTTTCCCCCATAGAATCACACTATAGGTTAAATTTAACTACTAATGATTATTTTAGGAATGGATATGAGCTTTATGAAATGCATCTTAAATTTGTGCTCTTGCTGAGTCTCTGTGATCGTCTTTATGCTTTGATTTCAGTTCAAGGCCTTCTTTTTTTTTCTCTCTCTGATTGCCATGGAAATGCTTCGGTGACCTGATAAAACCAGATTCATTTCAGCCCAGAGATGTGAAACATTTCAAGCACTTCCCCCCCAATTTTCGACGCAGATTTCATCAGCTGTATCAAATTTCAAAAAACCCCGCAGTCCAGGTCTTTGCAAAGATTCAATAATGTTTAATATCTGCTGCTCAGTCAGTCAGACATGCTGGAATCTGAGCTGAAGAGCTTCACCGCTGCTCATATTGAAGCAGTTTAGGAATTGTTCATTGACTCTGTCCATTGTCGTCTGTTGATAAGAAATAAGAGAAATAGTCCTCTCTTCTTTTTTTTTCACCCTCAGTTGGTTTCATTTTCTTCATGATGTGTTTTTCCGTGTGGGATAAGAGGCCATGAATACGCTAAGTGTTCGTGAGGAAATGTGAGCAGAAAGCATGGAATCGATCCTGTTGAGCACGAGTGGATACTTTCGCTGTCTCACTTTGTGTGTGTGTGTGTGAGCGGTGTCGAAAATGAGGCGCGAAATGACGACACTGTAGTTTTCATCAGTGAAGTGAGAACAAGGAGAAAATAAAACTTTGTACCTACTTGACCTCCATCATCGCAAACACTCTTAAGACGATGGGACACTCACTGTCAGACACACGAGGATGTAAAATCATGACAAAACGGCACAATAATGTTTAGTCTGCACCGTTAAGACTCTGAGATGGCAGTCTCTTCACACTACAGTGGGATAAAAAAATATGAATATTTGAATATGACCATCATCAACATTTTTGCATAATAGTCATCTATTTATGAAACTTGACTGATGTTGCACAGCTGTTATTTTTACCTCAGTTTGTGCAACCTGACAGTTGATGAGATAAAGTTTTTCACAAATTATTTCACATTTAATTCACAAATTCTTTTCATTTGTTGCATGCAACAGAGCCCAAGGCCTTGTTTTGTTTTTGCTTCATGCCGAAAGTCTGACACCCTCTCACATCTAAAGACCGTGTGTGAAAAGAGTTTTTATCATTTAAACTGATGGTCTTGCAGGGTCACTTACAACACTAGAACTGAATATTTTTATTTCTCATCATGCATTTGTTTTAAAATTACAATTTGAAAAAAAAAAGAAAGAAAGAAAGAAAGAAAGAAAGAAAGAAAAGCAGCTTTTGTCCACAGCTGTCCTTCTGTGTGCATTGCGAGGGCTGCAGTGATTTCTGTCTTCACTCCATCATGAAACAGATTCTCTTGCTCACTCTGCAACTCCACCGACTTCTCCTCCTTTGGATAATATTGGAGAATATAACCGGGACAGGGCCCCCCTCCATGTTTCCTGCTTCCTGATGATGCTGGAGCAGGGGTCTTCAACCTTTTTCAGTCCAAGGACCCTTGGACAAGAGACAAACAGAACAGAGACCCCCACATGTAATTCATTTTTAAAAAATGTCACATTTTAAGCCTGGCTTATAATAACTTTTATATTAAGTTTATTTCACCTTATTAACCTCTTTATATACTGGGTTATGAGCCTATATGTTTTTATGATTGATACAAAAGTTGCATAATTATTATTGGTTATTAAATGCCAAGAGCTGTGCGTCTTTGGACACTGATTCATCCAATTGGAGTGCAAATGCCTCCGCTGTTTGTAGTTTGTAGTGTTCTCACTGATCTGCACCCTCACATTCACCATTATTTTGGTGAAAATTGTCAATTATTATGAGAAAGATTGGTGGACTCCCTGCAGTACCTCTGAGGACCCCTGATTGAAGACTACTGCTCTAAATGAATGAAGTAATTCTGCATTTTCCCGTTCTTAAAACATCCAAATCAACATTTGTATCTTTAACATCTTTATTTAGACTAAGTGGTGCTAAAATCCAAATCACATTTAATTAATTTACAATTACAAAATGTTTTGTTACAAGTTTATACATATACATACATATGAGAAGTAAAATATAATTGAACACAGTAAACAGCTTTCTTATTACTTCCAGTATCAGGCATTTATTGTGAAATAACTACAACAGATGTTTGGCAGACTTCAGTATTTTCAGTTTCTAGAAAGGAGTGAGACGACAACAACAGGTGATGATGCCACAGAAACCTCAAGTCCATTCTCACAATTTCCCTCAATTCATCAGCTAAGCTACGGCGTAACACAAATCCCACAATTGTTGTGTTTTCAAATCTGTGCTAGTCAGAGATGTGTAGGTGGCTCCGTCTGACCTCAACCAAGCCTCTTCTGGCCTTGATATAAAAGACTGGCTATTGGCAGAAAATATGTTATCAAACATGATTCTCTGAGGAATTTCCATGCAGCTTTTGCTTCTATTAAACTGCTCCAAAATCTTCAGGGTTCGTAGGAGGCTGTAAGAAATGGAAACTCCCTTTTAAAAAAAGGAATAAATAGATCACAAACACAGAGCTAAAAATGAATTCCTTTAGCATAAACATTTAGCATGTTGAACTCCATTTTAATCCTTCATGGAGAGTTCACAAAACAAGCTCTCCATTTGCCAGCAGAACACTTAGCAAGATTAAAAAGCCTCCCCTAACAGCCCGGTTGTGAGTCAGCCCTGCCTGTATTAATGTCTTTGTAGATTAGGCACAGCGAGGGGCCACGCTAGGGGTCAGTGCTAAAATCAGGTAGTACAAGCAGATTTTTGCCCCCGCTCGCTACTGGCCAACAGCTGGCTTTACAGCGCGCCGCTGGCTCTGCTGATGAGATGAAGTACCTTAGTTTATCCCATCTACTCCCTCAACCCTGACCAGGAAGCTCAGGGAGCATGTTTATGCTCCTGCCAAAACACATACTGCTGTGATGAACCCACCCGCCCCCGCCCGCCCCAGCCCGAGTGACGACTCACACTTTCCAGTTCATCTCAGGATATAAAAGGAAGAGAGTAAAAGGGAAGAGCGAGACGCAGACAGGGGCCGAGATGGAGAATAAACAACAAGGAGGTTCAATGTATGGGGTCGCTGCTGCCATTCTTCATGTGTTGCCCCGAGGATTGATGTCTCAGAAATGTTGCATTCAAACCAAACAGGGATAACTAATTGTACATTTCAAATGCAAAGCTTGCCTACAGGGTAGTTTGGCAGGATTGCATGTAAAAGGATTTATACGTGTCTGCTCCACAGAGAGAAGCCAATGGATGTGCATGCCAAACCTCATGCCTCTTCTGAGTTAGACAGAGAGGCAAAACAAAGCAATCAAACCAGAAGCATTATATTCTCCTCTCAAAGGCATTGCCGTGTTTGACAGGGGCCAAGTGGTGCTGCTGTAAGCATCAACCTCACGTGAAGGGATCTCACGTAATTCTTCTTTGAGATGTCACAGCCAAGAAGTATCGACAGGCGCCAGCTCTCCAAATGCTGCTGCTCAAGTGGAATGGTGCAACTCCACTGCGTGTCAGTTCAGAACCATGAGCCCTAGATGGGTCCACAAAGAACTTAACTGAAAATGGTTCCTTAACTATCCTATTTTTGATGGTTCTTTGAAGTACCTTTAGAGGTTTGTTAAAGAACTCTGCTCTGATTACCTGATTACTAATCAGAAGAAATCAGAGATCCAAACCAGGCAAAGTACCAAACAATAAGACTATGATTTACCTTTGTGTTGTGATCAGAGTTTTTTAGCGTTTTCCTCCATTGTTCAGCAATCAGTGAAGAAGATGCATTTGCTGTTATTAAATGATTTTTAAAGTGATGCGGTGTGTAGCTTTTACTTGGAAGTCTTCCAACATTTTGGGAAATACCACATTAGTGAGTGAGGGTAGTGCTTTTGTTATCATCAGACAAAGCCAAGCTACCTGTTTTTCCTGTTTCCAGTCTTTGTGCTAAGCTAAGATAACCAGCTGCTGGCTGTCGCTTTAGATTCATTTCATTGGACAAGCAAGTTGTAGTCTTCTCATTTCAGTCTCAGTAAGAAAGCAAATAAGTGTCTTTCCTAAAATGTCAAAGCGGTCCTTTGAGGACATTGTCATTAAGCAGCTTGTCTGGCCGTGAAGTGGAATTAGAGAACGCACAATCTGTCTCCTGGTGAGTAATGTAGGAGGACTGTGTCATCTTTTTTCTCAAAAGTTATAAAGTCTCACTTTGAACAAAATATTAATTTATTCCAGTTTAAACTGTAAACAACAATATAACATATCACCACCTTTTAATGTTAACAAAACAAATAGAAACTCATTGCAGACGCAGAGCAATATTCATTTGTAGTAATTTCTGGATCAACCTGATAAATGGTAAGCCATGGTAATGGTAAGCCCAACATTGACCTTAAAGCTGCTCGCCATAGAAACAAAACTATGAAGAACTCTGAACAATGGCTTGTTAGCTCAGTTTGTTTGCTGTCAGTGTTTGTACCACAGGCATTTTGGACCACCGCAAGAAGGTGGTGTTCATAGGAATGCTAATGGCAAGCAGACTCAGTGTTGTGCCAGATCAGGAGCTGGGCAAGTGGGCAACGTAACCAGGCTTAGGAGCCTCTGTAGATATAATGACAGAGCAGAAGAGACTCAAGGGTACCTTGTCTGAACAAGCTGAGAGAAAAAACTAGACAGTGAGCAAGCAAGAAGCTGCCAGACAAGACTAATGCACATGTACAACTGTCCATATTTATGACAGTGTCACTCTGAAAACTGATGGTGCTAAATCCTAAAAATTAAACTTTTTATAAATGTTACAAACAACCATTATTTTCTGCAGAGCACCAAACTGAGCAGAAGTGCTGACAGACTAAAAAAGGAAAACTGAGAATGAAAGAAAAAAGAAGACAGAGATTTCTTTCTTTTTTTTTTTTAAAGAGGAGAAATTCAGTCTATGAGCAGCCACAGAATTCAAACAGAGAACCTGCATTTCAAAGCCAATGGAAATTGATTAATGTATTCTCTTTGAAGGCTGGTAACCCGGCCAATTTGTGCCGAGGTTTACTTTTAGATACAAGCCTGTATCATAAAAGCATCATCATGCAGATTGAATGAGCGAGGATGTGCTCAGTGCATGCCATGACATCAAATAAGACTGGAGGGCAAAGAATGAAGCATATGTCCATGTGCCTTTCATGAACTAAAAATATCCTCATAAAAAGCACAGCAGCGCAGGTAAAGTAATAGAACGAGAAGCACATTGCACGGAAAGCAGAATCTGCGGTATGAAGTATCATCTATTGAACCCCTTGAGGCTAATATCCAAGATAAGAGTGATCAGATGTCAGATCTCTATGAGGACTCAGTGCTTTAAGAAGAAATAACACATATCATATGTGACTTGGGTTCACATTTGTCAGCGGTTTAAACCAACTCTGGTGCATTTGCCTCATTTGTACCAAAGAGACACATCAAGACCAGGTCTGAGTGCAGTTATCATTCTAAAGTACCACATGGCCATGGGTCATGGTCACAGTCTGTGTAATGAATGATCACTGGCATTACCACATATCCAGGAGGTTTGGGGTTCACAGTTCAACCACAGTGCTGATGAATGTTATGCTTAGATTGGTTTTAACTTCATATTGCAGCATAATACACAGTCAAAGTCATTTTATTGTAGAGGTTAAAGGTTGGCTTGGGGAAAGCCTGGGGCCAGTCTCTCCATTAGTGTGGACGCAGGTATTGATGGAGAAAAGCTATTCAAATATCAACCTGAAGCTTGTTTCACTATTGCAATTTGCATGTATTATTTATATGTAGATGGCAAATGGCAAACGACACGTTTCATAAGTGACCATTTGCTAAGCTCCTCTACTATTAGTTAGTCAGACTGCATGATATCAGCTTCACAGACAAGCCAACACATCTCAACATCTACTGTTGAGACAGGAGGAGACAGTGTGAATCAGGCATTCATGGTCGAATTGCTGCAAAGAAACCTCTACTGAGGGAGACCAACAAGAAGAAGAGAAATGTTTGTTCCACGAAACACAAGGCATGGACATTAGACCGGTCAGGATTGTTTTATGGGACCATCATTTGTTTTTTTAACCAGACAACGGCCCAAAAAACACCTCCAAACTCTGTAAGGGCTATTTGGCCCGTAGAAGGAGAGTGATGGAGTGCTGCATCACCTGGCCTTCACAATCACCCAAACTAAACCCAGTTGAAATGGTTCAGGATGAGTTGGACTGCAGTGAAGGAAAAGCAGCCAACAAGCTCAACATATATGGGAACTCCTTCGAGACTGATATGTGTTACGTCATAGTTTTCATGTCTCCAGTGTTTCTACAATCTACAATCAATCTAGAATGTAGAAAATACTAAAAATAAAGAAAGCTCATTGAATGAAAAGATGTGTCCAAACTTTTGACTGGGAAGGCTGAACATAAGTTCAGAGACCATTAGGTGCGGTTGTATAGAGGAGATAAGGAGAGGGAGTTTTCTTGACCAGGTTACAGTAAGAGGAAGTGACCTAGAGGAGATGTGCCATCACTGTCATGTCTGTTCAGGAACAACAACAGGCATCAGGCAACTGAGTTGAACGGGTGGCAGAGCCAGGTGTCGTTCATTGGAGGAACGCAACAGTTTTTTTTGTGTTGACAGTCAACTTTCTGTTTACCTATTACTATTACTACTATTTACCTTGAGCTGTCGTAAATAGCTAATTGTATACTGCTACACGGACCACCTAATGACATTTAAGGTATTGTAATGCTTTTCTGT
Source organism: Argyrosomus regius (assembly GCA_946959425.1). Taxonomy (NCBI): domain Eukaryota; kingdom Metazoa; phylum Chordata; class Actinopteri; family Sciaenidae; genus Argyrosomus; species Argyrosomus regius. Next base: position 2,932,429 of record OX336888.1, read on the forward strand.
AACTCAAGGATACACTGAACTTGGGATAGTCAAGATTAACTGAAAAGCAAAATAGTTCAATGCTAAAAGTCAGCATATGACCATACTGGTGACTTTGATGTGCTAGCACTGCAAATTTCAAGTGAAACTAGAAAAAAAAGTCTCTATCTTCAGTTTTGGTGTTAGAGTGATGTCTTATGTAACACTGGATTATACAATGGGCTTGTACAGTTCTTTGTATAAAGCTTTAACAGGCTTTGTGAATATCAAGGCTGGACTTACTGCAACTCCCAATAATGGAGGGAAATTGATTGAAATAGTGTAGCCTACTTTGAGTCAACAATCATAATAAATGGGCTAATTAATGTTACTGTGAGACACATATTCACTGAGGCTGTCACTGAAAGAAAAATGTCATTTTCTTTGCACTACAGGCTAAATAGCAGCTATTGGAAGCTTTGAACACCTAATAAGTCTCATACAAGTCTTTTTCTTTCTGCCAGTTGAAAGCATTGACCAAGCTTCATTTATCCTTTGCGAGTGCCAGACATCTAATTTTTTTAAAAACCTTTCTTCTGCTGTGAATCACTTTTCCCCCCTCTTTCTCTATGATAACTCACAAAGCTCATAATGATTGCTCTCAGTGATTTGGCACTCGTCATGAGATGAAATCTTAAGGTGATCACAAATATGCTGCTTTCCCTTTTGTGCCCTATTACCTTCCCTTCAAAAAGGCCCTCCATCCCAGGGTTATTTCATAGTGGCTGGGTGTAAGACGAGGCGGTGAGGCTGCTCATGTGTGAATACACCTCTGACAGTGGTCACAATTCAGGCACTTTTGAAAGCCACCCATAAACAATGAACGGTAGAGGGCAAAAGATGCTTACAGAAGCAGTCAGTGTAGTCGGAGTTAAGCACAAGTGTTGGTGGAGGAGGCAGCGGCCCAGTCAAGAGAGTCCCGGGCTTTATGTTGATTCATTACTCTATTAGGCCTCGTGACAGAGATAAGGACCAGCATGTTTCAAAGTGATAGCTGACCTCTGCGTTTTACCCATCCCACCGCCAATACGGCCACAGCGGCCACCGTTTTTCAAGCGCACATGCTCATTTACACACAGGAGGGCAAACACGAGTCAGCTAACTCCCACACCCACAGAAGAATGTGCACGAAAAAAACCTGAAAAAGAACACATTGACAGGAAGACCCACACAAACACAGATACCGAGCATGAGCATGCTCCTGCACATTAACACACAGGCACAAAACAGACACTGGATAGTGCACACATTTGCATAATTTACCATCGCACCTCCTCGTGAGACTAAACTTAAATAGAAAACAAGCACAGGAAGTGACGGAAGGAAACCTGGAACAAGATGCTGGAAGCTTCCACTTTGTCCATAGACATTTTTTTTTTATTAGCATTAAGTGTGGCATTAACTGACATTAAAATGTGCAGGTGAAGGCGTTCCTTTAACTCTCAAATCATTCAGATTGTAACTACTTATGGCCACATAACATCGGTGGAAGCTTGTTATTCTCAACTGTGATGATTTGTCTGTTCCTGGGCCATTTGCAAAATTATGTCTATCCAGCTTTCATTTCAGCTCTTGATATTGAAAACCTTATGTGGCTAATCACGCTGGTAAACACTTAAATCTTTTTATACCCATTTGAGCTTGCAGAGGACTAAACGAGAAGTTATCAGCTCGACCGGAGGAAGTCTCCGGTGCAATTACTCTGTGGGCCACACATATGGAAGTATATGCGGAAGATGACTCGGTTATCCTCAAAGACATCTGAATCATGTGACCATGGATGTATTGAGCTGATAGAGATCTCCTATATGAATTTTGTATGTACTGTATTTGAAGATGTCTCTGTGTTGGAACTTCTACCACATTGATCATCTCACAAACCCCAGATTTATCTTGTTACCCTTCTTTCCAAAGGATGGTGCCATAGGGCATCAGACCCCCCTACCAATCTTGTGGATCTCCTTGGTTGGGAAGCACTGGACTATCAAGCTAACTTTGTTCTTAGCATCTACAGCAATCGTTGAATTTTGAATTTGGATACTTTTGGATATTTACATTAGTACACTTCTATGCAGTTCACTGTGTACACTATGTACCTCCTGGTGTATCGTGCAGGGTAGTGTCATCCCGATTCGAGTACGGCTGTTGGGCTCTTAAATGATGGTCGCAACATTTTATCGTTTCTTCTTCTTCACCAAATCGCGACTATGCAGAGCATTAGCGCCAACATTTTACTGCTTAAATGTAAATATATAACATATGTACAACTTACATTTGTATATTGCACTATTGACCCCAACTGCTTCAGCTCCAGCAGCTTCCTTGGCTGCCATTTTCACAGTGGCGGCGGCCCCACAAAGCATTCCAGCATTGAGCATTCCACAATTACCTTTTTGACAATACACTGCATTTTGCCATTATTGACAGTGTGAACACACTCATGTACTCAAAGTAGCAGGTGTAAGTATGGAAGTGTGCAAATTGAGACACAGCAGTTGTTTCTGGGAAGACTTACTGATCTTCATGGATAGATACCACTTGGAGTAAGTGAGAAATTGTGTGTGTGTGTGTGTGTGTGTGTGTGTGTGTGTGTGTGTGTGTGTTTGTGAATTAGGTGACCTGACCCTTTTTAAGCATGGATATTTTCACCAGAATGAAAAACAACAGTAGCAGATGCAGCTTTCAAAAAAAAAAAAAAAAAATCCACCAAAAACCCTGAACAGTTTCAACAATTTGACATTTAACATGTACTCCACAACATAGAAATGTTGTTAGAAATGCTGACAGTTGGAGGGAAAAAGGGTTGGAATCAAAAAGGCTGGAACAGGGTTGAAGACACATTCAGTTTCGGTGGTGCTACATTATCAGAAATACACAGGTGCATCTTGCTGGATTCTACCATCTCCAATATCCCTGAAGATCTGTGGAGGCTATCTCTCCAAACCAGCCCCGCTCTGTCAGCTGAACACTATAAACATTTGAGCAGAATTGCATTAATGGAGAATGACCCCCACCAGCAAACCCCACTGTCTGATCTCTTATCTGTCCACTGTCTTGTACTGTAGGTCAAAAATTCAGCTGAATCATGGCATCATTTTTGGTTCTGGACCTGAAAGGACCCCGAGGGCTCCAGTTCATGTGCAGACTTCATTTTCTTTATCTCACAAATGTTTCATTCAGAATATGCTGTATGTCTAACCAATGAATGCAGAATTGTCCCGCACAGCTGTTCAGATGACGGCCTCACAAAGTGGCCATACGAGACAGTTTCATTAGAAACACATCACTTCAAATATAGTTGTAAATGTAAATTAAACTGCAGGTATCCATAGCAACGGAAGGTTCTGTGCAGTTGCGGGTGCTACTTATAAACAGGTAACCCTCACTGCTTTCTTGATAGTATTATTGGCACAGTCCAACCAGTGCCTGTGCATCATGTAAATATACTGACAACAAAAGAAAAACACTTTATCGTGGTTACTGAATTTGAATCTATATTTGAATGTGTAACTTTCTTTTTGTTATCCCAGAAGAGACTGGTGAAGTCCTCGTTGGGTAGAGGGTCCATCATGTCTCCTGATGCTGCAGTCCAGGTCACCCACAGGTCCTGAATGGTGGTAAAGTGGTTTTCTGCTGTGCAGACCGATGCTGCCTTGGCTTTCTCTTGACTTCAACCCCATGAAGCACTTTATTGCATGAGTGGGAGAACATCCCACAGTTGCAGATTGATTCAAATGTGAATCACCAGCAAAATTAAAACTTACTTTGTCTTGTCTCAATTGTCCCCTTTTTTTTTCTTGGATGCCCCTATGGTAGATAAAACATGATGAAGTGCCCTCTCGGGTGCCATTCTAGTGGAGCAGATGTGGTAAAGTGCCCTCCAGGGTGCCAACTTTAACTCTGACTAAGCTCTTTAATATACAGCTTGTTCTCCTTGACATCTTCCAAATGTGTCTTTGTAAAATAAAAGGTTAAATAATTAACAGTTCCCTGTTTTATTACAGAGGTACACTACTCATATAACAAAACAGTTATTATCCAGGATTTATAACTGTTTCACCATAAATGTGTCACGATTTTCTGTGTGTTGGTGCCCAACCGCATGGCTGGTGCCCTGCCTGAAGTATATCTCTTCAGCACATGCACGGCATCTGGTCACAATGTCCAGAGTGCACCTGCAGGAAGTTCGATATCAGCTGCAGTGTGAAACGTGAAACATATAACATGAAATCGTTCAAGGGTAACCTTCTGTCAAAATCTGATCCTAGGCCGTCTTAAGAGTTGATCTGTTCTTGGCCAGTCAGTGTTTGCTGATGAATAGTGGCTGGTTACTTCTGCATAGCGACAGGACGCGTGATCAAATCAACACTTTTTGATACTTTTGTGGAAGTGTTTAATATACACAAGAGACATAAACGGTGCAGATGTTAGTGTTAAGATATGTGTCATCTAAGTATGGACCTGGAGGGTGGAAGTGATTAGCTTTGCATAACATCAAGGGAAGTCACTGCTCTCTGCTGAACTTTGAAAGCTCAAAAAAACACCAGCTAACACTTTTAGCTCACTAATAGCTTCAGAGTTGTGTTTGTGAGGTTGGTAACCATGTGTAGATGCTGTACAGAAGTGCTGAGTGGGTGACTTAATTGTTGTTTTTCAAGTCTTTAGGCCTCTTTTTGGGGCAGTGCCACAAACTTGTTAGCAGACGATGCATTTATTCCATATCAAGCAGACACAAAGCATGATAAACTTTGTCACAACCGCACCCTTTCTGCAGACAGTGGTTAGGCGGGTCATAAAGATATTGTGATGATAACCGTGCAGGCCTCCACAAAGGCTATGAATGCTAGCCCTTTCCCATTGTCACTCTTTCTCTGTTTATTTTAAATACCTAATTAGCACAGTTTATTTTCTTACCTTTGTGTGTTGTTCTTTGGAAGGTAGTGTGTACAATGGGTTTTACTGGTAGAGTATCCAATGATGACACTGACTGACTATCAACCTGATACGTTTAGTCCTTCACCTGAGAATTTGTATGTCATAACAAAGACTGATCACTATTGCATTTTAACAACAATCTACAGTGATAAAATCACTTTTACAGAAATAATTTAAGTGTATTAAGAACATTCTCAGGGCTGCAGATGATAATAAAGATATATTTTTTTTTATAATTTTATCTCACAGGGAGGTCAGAGGTCTATTTACAGCAGCTGGTTTGTACTCGGCTTCAGTGGTCTGTGTGGGCCACCAGACACCTGCGTGAAATGTCCTCAGACGGGAGACCGAGCCGTGTGGTTGATGGACAGCCTCTTTAACAACTCCACCTTCCTACCTTCCTCCTACACGCCACATCTCTTAAAGCATATTAATAATATAATAATTGGATGATGATAAAGTACATGCTATAATCTGAAGCATACTGTATTTTGTAATGGATTTAGATTGTTTAAGAGCCAAGTTAAGCATATGTGGTGAGATTCATTTCTGTTCAGATATGATCTCATGTCATCATGTCATATTTTGCTTTAATGTGTGCATTTGATTACTTATTCTTATATTCTATAGTGTGGCGAGGGTGGTTAGTGTGCGAGTATAATGCAAAAGACTTTTGGAAAAGATTCACTTGTTTAATTGACAAAAAAGCTGCATTTGATTCGGAATAAGCGTCAAAGTGAAGACAAAATTGAGCCCTGAGACCATATCCTTAAGTTTAAACAGCAGCTTTGGTTCCCATATGTCCCGAATCCACACTTCATTCCTTCATGTTTTGTTTCGACCTACTTTCCGAATCAGATTCTCTGTGTTGGAGATGTGTTGAGATTTTGAGATTATGTTGCCGACAATGACAACAAAGTCTGTGTGTTGTGTTTTACCTGCTTTCCTTCCCCCTGCTTGATTTTACTTGTAGCTGTCATGTCAGTGTGGTTCTTTATATCATATTATGACATCACTTCAGAGTATTCTTTTGCCCTTAAAGCAATGTAATGCAACCCTTGTAGCTGTCCACATGACTTCCTGCTTTCACCTCCAGCTCTGCTTCTTTACGTTGCTCATTTATACATTGTGGTTCGATGTCAGATTGTCTGACCGCATCTATATCTGGCAGTGACAGCGATCAGACAGATCTGGCTTTCTTTAGCCCGTGCTATGACGAGTATTTTGTGTCTAGACATGGTTGAGATGGATAAACACATGGAATTGAAACATGTTTCCTGTATACAGACTGAAATCTCTTTCTTGTGAAGAAACACATCCACGTGTACTAGCTCTCATTATTCTGCCTCTATATATTGACAGTAAACATCGCGCCGCTTGTTGCCCATCTGCCAAAATCCAATCCATTTTGACAAGCATGCTACCGTCCAAACTGCCTGCCAACTGTTTCAATTGCATGCATTTTCTGATTGGATCTGCTCAGGAAAATGTATTTCCATATAGATCTGACATACATTACATTTTTCCTTTGTCATTAATGTGGTCGAATGCTTCTCTCTTGACATTTTTTTTTTATTCCTCCTGCATAAGTTATGTGTGACTTGTGCAAATTATTTTTCTTAACTTCATCAAAACATGCAAACACATAATTAAAATGTGTTGCTTGCAGGTGCAAATGTATTCACTATCAGAAAAATCTAATTTTAGCCAATTCCTGTTATGATTTGAATGATAAACGTCATATTTTAAAGGACCAGTGTGTAGGATCTAGAGCAGGGGTAGTCAAATATGATTTCAGGAGGTCCGGATAGAGAAAGTTTCCTCATGTTCAGGTTCCGCAGCATCATTATGTTTAAGTTGCATTATAATTTAGTTATACATTACAACTATTTTACATATATTGAAGCAGGATTGTCATTGTATCAACATCTGCACTGTGTGAAGTCAACGACTCAAATCAAACAAAGAAAGCTATAATTCAACGTCACGCCAACAATATTTATTTTCAGTGCAACTCTGGACTCTGGAGAGCTACATACAATAGAAAATGATAAATCAATCAATAAGAAAACATAAATAATAAAAGTCAAACACATAAGTACGCTCATATATTCAATATCACACATTAATAATAACAATTTATTGGCTGACTTGGCTGCAATCTTCTGGATTTAAAGTCGGTTTTCGGTGTCACATTGACTCACAGGTTGACCTCTTTTCTCTCTTGTCTCCTCACTCCTTTGTATTTTTTTCTCCGTCACTGCTACTCTATTCGGTGAAGGCCCGCCCTACCCTGCCTGTGATTGGCTGACATTCTTGCCCTCACCTTGACCGATCTCAGTCCTCCTCATGCAAACCCAACCAACTCGGTACCGCAACAGAGACAGGTAGGATGTCCCTTTCACTAGTAGCGGTGTAGAAACACTGTCAGTCGCTGGTCAAAATGTAATCTCCGCCAAAACTGAATAAAACTCAATGATATGTCGGTTCCAGCTCTGGGTCCGGACCCAGACCGCGGTCCACCTATTAGTGACCTGTGATTTAGAGGGATCTATTGGCAGAAAATAAATATAATATTATTTTCGTTGTGTGTTTCGTGTTGTGTTTCCTTAGTATCAGCCGTTTATATCTACAAAGACGGTGGGTTCTCTTCCACTGAGTCCACCGTGTTGTACCACCATGTTTCTAACCGTATTCAATGTGCAGCTTCACCACTAGGTGCCGATCCTACACAGTGCTCCTTTAAACGTGTGTGTGTGTGTGTGTGTGTGTGTGTTTGTAATTTTACACTGTGATTAATTTCCAAGATAATATGACATTAAGCGAATTAATACTTAATGCGTTATCTCCTCGACGACAGAGCTGACCCTCTGCTTTTTGTTCTTCGAGCAGAGGTCTGAGTCTGAGTGAAGGCGAAGATATTCACAGAGACATCTCTGCCTGCACTTGAGGCTCTGCCACAGGATATTGCGACTGCGCTCTTTAAGAGAAGCAATAACAGCTCGCATTTCATCTGAGACTGCATTTCTTTAAAGGCCTTAGCGTCGAGATAAGTAAACCTTTTCTTCCTCAAGCAGTGTGCGAGTGAAGTAACATACAGAACAACCGGAGGAAAATATGCTTTAGAAAGAATTAGAACAACAATTGACTTATCAAATGGGTAAACTCTCAGTGTGAATAGGTATATATAACTGCGTTATTTGCCTTGTCAGTTAGAATTTCTTTTCAAAACTTGCCAATATGGCGACTTGACTTTGACTGAAAGCATAGAAATTAGAAATTATTCAAATGTGAATGGGTTTCCAGGTTTGCGATGCAAATGTTGGCCCATTTGTGTATGAACTCCTAACATCGCATTGGAAAAGAAACTGTGCCCCTCTCTTTTTTCACATTGTAGAAGTGAGTTTGAAACAAAACAAAAAAATACATAATAAAGAAATGTGGTTTCTTTTTTTCATAACAGTCATATTTTTATGAATAGCGCCTCACTTTGTGCCAAAGCACTTTTATTGACTTCTGCTTTTATCTCACAGAGTTTAAACACCCATGCCTTGAAGTGAGATCGCATTACAGGAGCTGCAATCCGAGTTTATAGAAAATGACTGCAGAGGCACGGCTAGGAAATGTAAGGGAAGTGCTTTTTTGTATACTGTACGCGAGGACATCTGTGTATACGTGTCTGTGTCTGCGCCAGAGACTGGGTTTCTCAAAGTTACAGCAGGCGAGGCAGACGTGGTGTTCCAAGATACTCCCTGAGCACCAGCAATTAATGATGACAATTTAAATTTTGATACGCTGGTCTTTGCAGAGGCAGCCGGCCTAGACGAGTTGAGGAAGTCAACTATCTAATAGATGCCACATGATATTAATGTACAGAGGCGCGCTCCCTCTAACCTGGCAGCCACGGGAAATCAATCACCTCCCCGGCATTACTTCCTTTTGACAAATATGCTCTCACTGGCCAGGTAGCAGAGCTAATGGCCTCCAAAGTATATCTGTCAAAGACACAGCTCCTATTAATTATTCAGTCACCTATGCTGCTCCTATGCTGTGGTGCTACCGTACAATATTTACAGTGCTGCAAGAGGGCCGCTCTCCCACCGGCTTACCATCCCTGAAGTGGCAAGCTGCTTTTTGCATGAGCCATAATTCCATCTGCTCCATTTCTACTGAGAGAAAGGGGGGGTAGAAGAGACGAGCAGCTTTCATCGCTTATGAAGAAACATGTCGGTCTCTGGAGGTGCACGAGTGTAGACATGACTGAAGGCTGATGAAGGGTTTGCATTGTCTTTAAGTCATTAATGAGGCTTTCATTGTCATGCTGTGGTGGACTCAGTGCTGTCAGCAACCTCGAGTGTTTTTTTGTTTTTTGTTTTTGTCAGTCTAAATGTGAAAGCATGCTAAATATAGTTGGTAATCATGTGTGCATAATGATGCATCACTAATGTACCAAACAGGGCAAAAGATGTGTTTTAAAATGGTGCTGTCCAGTGAGACACATTAGAGGCGACGTTAAACAAAGAGCACAATGGTGGCAGATCCAGCTGTTACCAGACAACCGCTGGCCACCGTGCTCTTATAGAGTTAAATCCCCTTTCTTTTCCGCCCACAGAGGTTGGAGGGTGGGGGGAGCAGGGTGGCTGGATTGGGAGGAGGAAGAGAGGAGAGGAGAGAGAGGAAGGAGTGATGGTGCATTCATGTGCATGTTGGAAAAGTGGGAGGAATGTGTTTCACATTTGGAAACACCGTCCACTTCAGCTCTCAGGTGGAAGACACTGCTCGTGGACCTGATTGTGTTTTCATTTGCGTATAATCACCTGAAAATAAGAATCTTTTATCTTTTTGTTATCTTAAAATGAGTCTTTTATATCTACAGATACTGGTCCTCTTTTATAGAGTCCGCCATGCTTCTACAGACAAACACTGGCTCTAGATGTTTCACATGTTTTGCCCAGCCAATAAAAGGCCACCAAAGGGTGAGGCAAAGTGGTTGCAATCATCAACTACACCTCTAAATTCCACCAAAACCTACGCAGTGCTCCTTTTAATACGAGAACAATCATCACTTTAGCAAATGAATCCGCTGCTTTAACAGTCTCTACTCTTCTAGGATGGATTTCCACCAGATTTTGTTTTGTTTTTTTCCCATTCAGCCGGTTACTGATGTTGAGCGACTCGCAGTCAAGGTTCCACTTCATCCTGAAGGAGTTGGATTGGAGGTTGAGGTCAGGGCTCTGTGCGAGCCAGTCACGTTTTTCCAACACCAGCCAGGGAAACGCCTCTCTTTTATAGAGCTGGATGTGTGCACAAGGGCATGTCAAAACAGGAAACACACTTATCCGAAACCGTCTACTCAAAGTTGGCAGCAATTGACGTTATTGAAACCGCGTGGGGCCAAGCCCTCAAACAATGAGAAGCAGCTTTAGCCGGAGCGCATAGACAGGGTGAACAGATCATTGAAATGGTTGTATCCATTCTCCTTTTTTTCTTATGATCTTATTTACAGAGACTCAACGATTCCAACCTTGGGCAAACACTTGGCAACAAAACAAGGAAAAACTTCTTTTTAAGAGGCAGTGACCTCGATCAGAATCCGACCGGAGAGCTTGCTTGTGGGTGTGTCAAAAAGTGCCATCTAATGTAAATAAAGCTCTCGAACTATAATAAAATATTCAAATAATAATAGCAATAATATCATTACAACATAATATCGCAAATAGCACTTTGTAATTATAACAATATGTGTTGGAACACATTTGAGCTGGGGCGTTTCACGGCAATGTGTCAATGTGTGTGTGTGTGTGTGTTAAGGGTGGATATTTTCACACACACCCCATGAACGCAACACGAGCGTCTAACTTGGTCACGTGGGATAGTCCGCTAATAATGCAGTGACGTGGTAGAGTTCCGTCAGTGTAGCGGTGTCTGACATCCAGCCTGCCCGGGCCAGCAGCTGCCTTGCCCGGTTTGGGGAAATCCGACAAGGGGGGGTCGGTCCGAGACGGAGCGCGGATGAAAGAGACCAGAGTAGTAGAAGAAGAAGGAGCGGACTGACGGAGAGAAGCTGAGAGGTGAAGATAAACGACTGGTAGTTGTCTTTGTTTTTTCCCTCCAGGACTCGGGGAGCATGTTTTGGCAGTGACTGGACTCAGAGGTGAGAGAGGATGTTGTGTTTTTTATTGTGTTTTTCTCCATCGCTTTCACCGCGCTGATACTGTACATCAGCACGCCGAGCATCGTGAAGGACCAGCCGCACTCCTGCAGCTCCGCTCGCCGCTGCGCTCCCCTCCGAGCGAGCGGTCAGAGCTCCGGATAAGCGTGTGTGGATGCTGTGTTTTTACCTTTGAAAAAAAAACACCTCTGGAGAGGCAGATAAACCGGGATCAGATCAGGCAACAACAGTTGCGAGAATATTGAATAAGTAAGAGGGGACAGTGTGGTTTATAACGGACACAAGGAGCAGGAGAGAGAGAGGAGGCGCAGCAGCAGCAGCAGGAGGAGGAGGAGAACCAAAAACCTGCAGGTTTGTTGAGCCTGTGGGGATGAGGACGTGGTGGGTCGTAACACATCCAAAGGTGTCGGTGTGATTAGAGGACAGGGAGCTTGGAAGAAGGGGACACCCACTAAAACACAGATTGTCTCCCCATCCGAGGAGGCGGTGATGGCGGGTAGAGGCACCGGGGTTCACACGCTCCGTCAGCCGACCGCAGCCCTGTCAGAAGCCGCAGCAGCAGCAGCAGCATGAGGAGGAGGAGGTACGCAGCACTGCACGTCTCATCAGTTCTCAACATCCTCATTATTCATTTAGCCTTCCCCGCCCTGCTCTCTCCTCTCCGTTACATCCAGCCATACCACCCTCCTCAGCCGCCTTGACTAGTATCCATCCATCCATCTATCAATCCATCTATCAATCCACCCATCCATGCCCTTTCTCTGTACGTCCCAACATCCTGCATCTCCTCTCCATCACAGCACTTTTTGGACCCCCAGTGGCTTCCTAAAATGTTGCAGTGACACCCAGGGGCCCCTCGGGCAGGTGTTTAAGACAGGAAAATGAAGAATACTTACATTTTGCTATTGCTCTCACTCCCTAAGGAGGAATGTTGATGATAGTTCCTTCCTCCTTGCCCAGAGCAGAGTCAACCCCCCTTCTTCTCTATCAGAGAAGGTACACTGTGATAAAACAGGGGATACTGTATTCATTTAACTTCAGGAAACCCCTTCTCAGACCTGCCAAGAGGCAAGGCTCGGGAGTTCCCATTGATCCAGCTCAATTAACAGGGCTTTTTATCCACTTGATCACATCCAGCTGCCTCAACTATTTGGCACTGAAGCTTTTGCATGCTTAGGAATATCTGCTAACTGATGAAACGGACATTTAAGTTAAAAAAAAAAAAAGCAGCTAAGCTCACCATCCAGGCATTCACTTTGCCCACTAGACTATGAAACTTTAATAGGGTCTAATTTTCAAACCACCTCATAATTTATTGCTGTGGCGCCTGAACCAACACCCCCCACCCCAGAAAAGAGTCGAAGCAGCCGGGCTTCATTAACGAAGAGAAGCAGAAAAATACTGCTAGAATTCAATTCAGTGGTAAAAAAGTTGGCAGCGGCACAATGAGAAGGGTCAGATATCACTCGCATAGAGTGGAAGAAAATCACTGTCATATAATATTTACTACAGCTACAGCAGCTCCGAGCTATCCAAAGCTTTATTTCCCAGAGGTCTCCTCTATTTTTTTGAGTCCAGTTTGAAGAGGCCGCTCGATCCTTTTTGTTACGGCCTGATTTAAAGGACAAACGAATCTAAATGTTGCACTGTGCATCTACGTTATATATTTCTCTACTGTGTTAAAGGGTCAGAAAAACATCTTCGCACTAGTTTTGGCTTCATCTGATGAAGTTTTCTGAGATTTCTGCCTCCATCTCATTACAGTGTACGTGAAAGGGATTAAATTTACTCAACAACATGGAAAAGATCTGTGTAAAAAGGTTCTTAGGGGTTAAAAAATTTTTTCTGCCTTCATTTCAAATGATTAGTTTATTGTTTGCTCGAAAAAGAGTCAGAAAAAGACTAAAAGACTAAAACTGAAGTCCACTGTCAGTTTGCTGCCACTAAATCGTGAAAAACAACATTACAATCTCTCAGTCTGGAAGCTAAACCTCAGGAATGTTTGGAATTTTTACTTGATGAAAATGTCTGAGACAAAGTTCCTGTAATTCTTGACTGACTGGGTTCTGCATTGTATCGAGGCGGAGGTAAAGGTCTCACTGACGATCAAAACAGGAGCAAATCAGACTGTGTGCACGGCTAGATACCGCCAGAGAGAGGTAAGTGAGAAAATATGTTGTTTTTTTGGGTTAATTCAGATGAGCTGACCCTTCAACGATCAGATATGGTGATGTGTGATGATGGTGGCTCAAGTGGCATGGCCCAGATCTGACCAACCACTAGTGATGGAAAAAAAAAAAAAAAAAAACAGCTGGCCGTCCAGTGTCACTCATCTGATCTGCAACACTTATCGAGAACGCAACCCTCCCTCTCCCAGCGGTCCTATCCCAGTTGAGTCATTTTTGAGGCACATTTTCAAAAGGGTCAGTTCACTGAAAACTGGACATAATTTCAATGTTTTAAAGACTTTACTTGTATTTGGGATGTGGCCTAAATCTCTGAGTCAGATCTTTCAAAACAGCTGCACGACTGAAACTGTCGGTTAGTCTGCATGACTCAACAAACCAGCTGTTACGCAATATATAATCCAGTGCAAATATAATGCAATAAAAACTTTATTGTTCATAAATACATGCAGACTGCTATTTAAATAAAACCACAAATGGTCTTGAACGTAGCTTATCTCTCCCATAGCAGTATTTTCCTCAGGGCTGCTTGGGTTAGAAGTTGCCAGAGGCTACATTGAAAAAAACATGTGGACATACATTTTTTAAACATATGGCTGGAATAAGCTGTGAAAACCTGAACGCCACATGTTGCCATCGAGAAGCAGAGTTAGCAGTTAGCTGGATAAACAGTTGAAATAGATAGCTAAAGGTAATGGATGATTAATTTGAATTGCTAATCAAACAGGTCAAATAGATACTTAATGGAGAAATCGTTGGATAGTCATTGAAATAGCTAAAAATAAGATAAATGGTTGCATGAAAAAATATTGTAACAACATGTTAAAAAACCTCTCCCTTGTGTTTTATTAATCATAGCAATTTGTGCAAGATTTTGTCGGTGAGTCGGTGAAAGTTAGGAAGAGCGACAGCAACCCCTCGCCTCTATTTCACTTGTTTTCCTGGCACTCTTTGTGAACTCCTCGCTGCAATCAGGTGGTAAACAAGAGTCAGAAAATGACAGATAGTTGAGAGAGAGAGAGAGAGAGAGTGAGTGAGTGAAGGTGGAACAGAGGCGAGGAAAGTGACCACGGCAGGGAGGGATTAAGATGAGACCGCATCAGCACAGAGGAGAGAGGTGTGTACTCTCCAACAGTACTTTTCAAGTGAACAAAGCCCAGGACTGAATTCCCCCAGACGATTCTTTTTTTTAAGACGAGCCCAGCATGACCTCGAGAACAAACACGGATATGAAATTCTTAAAACTCAGTCGCAAGTGAAACTAGTTCAGGTGTTTCTTGCCAACAGAAATATTGCAGGTAGAAAGGGAGGTTTCAAAGATAGAGTGAGCGATTGGAGATAACACAGACAAAAGACATTTCTTCTACTTGGGTTTGGTTTTCGGCTCCCGACTTGATATAGATTGAGAACAGGGCAGTCTGAAATTAAACAAACACCTTTTCACCTCCTCCAGTTCTGGCTGTATTTATTCGATGCAATAGTTATGTTCTCACCAGACTACAAGGAAGTTAACAGACAACCTTGCAGCACTCTGCTTTGCCTAAATGGAAATAGTTTTCATTTCCTATAAAACATTTCAATGTTGACGCTGATAGCACAACCTTCCTGAAAACTTTGGTGAGTACATAAAGAAAGTTAGTCATCTATATCTGCCAGCTGCGTCGCATTTTGTGACATCAGTAACCATATATCTGTCTGATATGACAGTATATCAGCTGAAAACACAGCCACGCGTTCAACAGCCTTCGAAAGACTTGTGGTGAAAGAAGTATTTCCAGGTCAGTTTTATATCTTATATCCACAAATTTTTAATTTTCAAGTATTCCAATCAGTGCCCTATAAAGGGTTAAAAGTACGAGTATGAAGAAAATGTACTTAGGTATATACAGTAACTAAAATTACATACAAAAGATAAATGATGTTCTTGAGCATGTGCTTAGTTTAGTAGAATAGTACTGCCTTGAAGCAATTACAGTCAATATTGTAAGGTTTTAGACTGTTTGGCATCTGGGAAATTAAAATGAATATTTCAATATTCTTT
Organism: Argyrosomus regius; assembly: GCA_946959425.1. NCBI lineage: Eukaryota > Metazoa > Chordata > Actinopteri > Sciaenidae > Argyrosomus > Argyrosomus regius. The sequence goes on from OX336888.1 coordinate 2,947,781, forward strand.
GACACTTTGTAGGCAAAACAATAAATGAATTCAGAAAATAATTCTAATAACAGTTGGAACTGAAGTAGCGAGGGTCCTCCTTCACCCACAGCAGTCACAATTTCTTCATTAATGTGTTATTTTGTCAAAGAATTCATGCTTTTTTTCTTTCGCCCGATGAAGGCCACGCACTTACAACCCCACTTTAACATTAAAATAAATCATAAACGTTTGCGGTTGAATGAGGACCGTCGCTTCGAGGCAGTGTTATTAGACAGAGAGGGGGAAACTTCACTCAGCCACATAATCAGTCACGCCTGTTTCAATAAAGCAGAATTTAACCTCTAACTTCAGCAAGCAGCCACTCTAAACGGCTCACAAATGGGAGCTGTATTTTTTCCTGACTTGAGGAAAATGTATCACAAAACAGGTTAGGCTAGAAACACTGAAAGCGTTAAGTATTAAGTGTTCACACCTCACTGTAGAAGATATTTCCTCTTTTCAGTTTGTGGTTGACGTGGTGACAGAGACAACACCAGATTGTATGCCTAGTATGTCACTGTGTCACCCCCCCAGCCTTCGTTCTGATTATTGACCGCTGCAGAATCGCTGGGGCTTTAATTAGTGCTAGTGTAACTAATTGGCTTGCACAGAAGTGACATTGATGGGAGGCAAGAAAATGAATTAATGAGGAGAGGCATTGGCAGATTAAATGGAACTGCTAAGAAGTAAAAAAAAAAAAAAAAAAATGGATGCCTGATCTCCCAGTGAAACTGGCATTTTACGTTCGAAAACACTCAACCTGTCGTGGTCGTCTGCGTGTAAGCGTGTGGGTGGGTGGACATGGGTGGGGTGTGTTGTGTGTGTGTGTGTGGGCAACCGTTTAATGTGTGTGCCTCTGCGTACATGCGTATTTGTGTGTGTGTGTGTACACGCCTCTTTCTGTGCGCACACTTCATCAGAGCTCACGTAACTAGATGTTCATTTAGTTGACAGCGGAAATCTCTCAAGCGCTGGATATGCTTCGATGTAAAGTATGTTAACCTTTAAAACAAAGCCGGCCCTGGCCCCTCTCATTCTCCTGTAATTGCTTGCGCTGGGTAAGCACACTCGCCTGAAAAGGTTATCGTGTTCCTTGCCAGTTGTCATGATGAATGAGCAAACATAGCAGGGATTGAAAATCGGAAGTTTAGAAAAAAAAATCTGCCTCACACTAACCGGCATGTAGCGTTTGCACAACAGAATGCTACGTTGTGTTCGTTATCCACAGATTATTAAAAGGCGAGCAAATAATAAACAAAAAGGAAATGCAGGCAGTCAGTAAATTAACACGCTCAGGAAGGAAGGATGGATGCAAGACTTGCACTGCTGGTACATTAATATTCACTAGAGTCTAGTACAACCTGCAAGTCTCTGCTGGCATATTGTGTGTGTGTGTGTGTGTGTGTGTGTGTGTGTGCAACAGCAACGATGATGAATGTGTCTAGTCTCGGTATAATTATGTGTGATGTGCACATGCATCTTTTGTGCAAGTCTATACACACAAGAGTTATTATGTGTGCAGTGTGTTTGTTTTCGCCAAGCCTGCACTCCATTAGACTTTGTGTTAGTGGGTCTGTGAAGGCAAAAAAAAAAAAAAAAAATTATTATGTGTGCAGTATTTGGTGTGCATCTGATTATGTGTAATGCGCAGTGAGTTTTGTGCTTTTGTGCATCTTTTCTTCATGAGCAAAACCATCTATAGAGGTGTAAGCAAGGTGGTCTGTAGGGTTCTCAGTCGTCCAGGTCGTCTTTGTTTCAGAAGAGTTCAGTCAGGGGAAGCTGGACTTGGTTCATGGACCTATAACCAAGTCCAGCTGCCCCTGATTCAACTCTCCTAAATATAACCAAGGGAATTTTTAACTGCTGCAGTTAATGACCAACCTCAAACTGGCATTGTAAAAGGTAGCAACGTATCCTGTCACGTCCTTGACTCTCTTGTCACTTTGGTATTGACAACTTGGACTGAGATGACACAGGTTTTATGGTTTCCAAAATAGCAACCGTGAATTATGTTTTTGTGGCTGGTAGTAGGTAGCTAGCTCGCCTTAGCTAACTGACGTAGACCTTGAGGCGAGCTACAGCCATTTTTGCAAATAAAACTGTCGAGTAAAGATACGTGAATTTAAGATTATACTGCTAAATTAGGACGGCGTTTAAAGTCTGTGTAAGAGATTTCTTTCAAAACACTTTAAATATGTTGTAAAATAGTTGCTGAAAACATGTGAAAAGACTTTGAACGATATATTACTGAAATGTGGAGTTAGAGGTTCCAACAGTTTTTCACCACTTTTCAGTCCAGGATTTTGTGGGCGGTCCTTAAAGGGTGGCTCAATGACACGCTGAGGCCACCCTGAGCAGAGAGATAGAGATGAATTAATCTCAGAGTGTTTCAAAGTTAGTCATGTCATTTTCTGAACTCATCTGACACGTTTCAGTCGATTCAAAATGGCTGCTCGACTGCTCCCATGAGTGGGCGTGCCTTTGGCGCCTTCAGAGGACACGCCCCCACAGTCCTGGAGCTGAGAATTCATTTTTACCCGATTTTGACACCTAATTTCATAAACGTGTCGATATTTTTAATCATTCAAATTTGGCTGGGTGGTTAATAACACTTTCTTCGTTGGTCTGACAAACTCAGAACACATATTTATTCTTACTGTACATTGACTTTAAGGAGCAATAAAGAAATTTAAACACAAACCTTATAGCTGTGTTATTGCATTGCGTCCTCATAGTAAAGGACGAGCTACCAAGCCGGGGTTAGGCACAAATGGTTGACTAATGCGATGCTTAACTCGTGATGAATAATTCAGCTCGTAACATTTTTAAGTTGGCTAATGTCGGAGGTGTTGAAAATCATAGAATCAGCCGGTGATCGCCTTTGTGCCTCCCTCTGTGCACAGCTCCCTGTGGGCAACAGTTGCAGTCAGTCACATCACATTCTGTCTGAGCTGCTGAACGCCTGCCTGTGCATTTGCATGCACATGTTTCTTGTACCTCCTGTATTCGCGGCCGAAAGATTGAGCATCCTGGGTGGTCTCACCTACACAGTAGGCAGCATTGATAAGCTGAAGGGGGAAGGTGAATTGTGGGTGAAGGCTGTTATCGCCAGAGGCTGGCACAGGCTTCAACGCCACTGCCTGCTGGACCCTGAAAACTCATTTTGACAGATGCATCTCCTCCCTAGCTGTCGATGCGCAGTGGGGGGCTGATGGCACTCGCTCGCCCAAGCGGCTCAGTGTAGCGTTAGCCGGCACCACGTTGAGCAAACCTGCAATTTATACTTACGCCCGAGGCATTAAGCTGAATAATGACATGCAAGAAGCAACTACCATCTCACCATGCCCGGCACTAGACAGCCGGCTCACATTTTCCACAAAGAACTCCATATTTTCTGTTCTTTACTATTTTTAGATGGTTTAACTGTAAAATGGGTTTGTGATGATCTAGGAAATGTTCTTGTTTTCTGTCATTGTGCAGAGTAATAGGAAGATGTGATCATTTATTCTATCGTGTTTACTGTTAGATTGATTTATTCTGAAAATATGTGTTATACCGTAGCTCAGCAACTAGGCACACATCTGGTTGTGCTTTTTTTTTTTCAACCATACAAATGCAGAGTCACTTTTACAGCAGCAATCTTCCCTTCTGTCACTGACCTGTTCTCAACAGAATTCTCTAAATCTCCCATTTTCCTTCCTCACAAAGCCACATCCCCAGAGCCTTCTGTGTTCCACATTCCTGTCCAATCAAAGATGCTACAACACTGTCATATTGATTCAGCTTCTCCCTTTCAAAATGTTAAGTCAGCTTACCAAAAGTGCCATTTACCATAGCGGGCACCGCGTCCACAGAAGAAAGCTTTAATTGGGGCTTTTTGCATCTGCAAGAAATTAATTCAGAACCAGAACGAGTGTGTCAAAACAAACCATAAACAAAATGATTAAGAAATAAGCTTGGTTACCCCCACAAGAAGGATAAGAAACACATCAGCAACTCAGACAATCGACATGTGGTTTGTGCCAGTGGATATGAGATGCTTTTTGAACAACTACCAAGACTTTCTCTTTGTTTTTTTTCTATTTCCAGATTAGAGAGAGAAAACACAGAGGAGGTGACCCTTATCATATCCTGAAGGAGACAAGACATAGAGCATGATCTTGTGTTTGTCTACAGTGCCAAAGAAACGCCAGGGAGAAGCCTCCATGGCCAGAGAATCATCGCCTTCCTAGCTCCATCAGGAGCCCTTTTAACCCTGTTCCAAGCTGCACTAAGGGGCTCAAACATTCCCCTGACTCCACCAGGAGGCTCACTCCAACCCATCTGCCAGCTCAGATAACCCTCTGACTGTTGGCAACCACATGTTTGAGGTGATTGTATGTGACCGCCGCCGCCGCCCATTCTCGAGCAGCAGCAGCAGCCTCCTGCAACCCCGATCTGCACCATGCAGTGGAGACGGCGGCACTGTTGTCCCATCAAGATGACCTGGACCGTCAAGCGTTCCCTCTTCCGGACCCATGTGGCCGGCCTCCTCTCGTTGGCTCTGCTCTTCACCCTCTTCTTATTTTTCAGCCACCAGGACTGGCTGCCGGGACGCAGTGGGCCCCGGGAGAACCCGCTGGCCTACACCGTGAGGGGCTTCCGCAGCCCCAAGGGAGAAGCCAACCAGAGCAACTCCTTGAGGAGCCTGTGGAGGGAGACAGGGTATGTAGCACCAAAGCCTTTGCTAAACCTCAGCTCTCAGCAAGTGGACGGGGCAGCGGGGGAGGCAGCAGGGGGTGGAGCCAAAATGGGCGTAATGGGGCTTGGGGACTCCATGAGCACTAACAACAGTTTACAGAAGGAGATGGGCGTGGGAGGGAGGCTCAGCGCTCAACCCTACCGGTACATCCTGAATGAGCCCTTCAAGTGTAGGGACAGCACTCCCTTCCTCATCCTTCTAATCGCTGCAGAACCCGGCCAAGCCGATGCCCGCAACGCCATCCGCCAGACATGGGGGAATGAAAGCATAGCAATGGGACTAGGGTTTGTCCGTCTTTTCCTGCTTGGCACAGGAAAGAGCTCAGACATCCTCCAGAGCAGCATAGAGGAGGAGAGCCGTGTTCACCATGACATCATCCAACAGGACTATCAGGACACCTACTACAACCTGACCATCAAAACCCTGATGGGCATGAACTGGGTGGCCACCTATTGCCCGCATGCCTCCTATGTGATGAAGACAGACAGCGACATGTTTGTCAATACGGAGTATCTCATCCAAAAGCTGCTGAAGCCAGAGCTGCCTCCCAGGCAGAGGTACTTCACTGGCTACCTGATGAGGGGCTATGCACCAAACCGAAACAAGGACAGCAAGTGGTACATGCCACCGGAGCTGTACCCAAGCGAGCGCTACCCGATATTCTGCTCCGGTACGGGGTACGTGTTCTCAGGGGACATGGCCGAGCTGATCTACCAGGCTTCTCTCAGCATACGCAGGCTGCACCTGGAGGACGTTTACGTCGGGATCTGCCTGGCGAAGCTACGCATCGACCCCGCGCCCCCTCCCAACGAGTTCCTCTTCAACCATTGGCGGGTGTCTTACTCCAGTTGTAAGTACAGCCACCTGATCACATCCCATCAGTTCCATCCCAATGAACTCATCAAGTACTGGAACCACTTGCAGAGCAACAAGCACAACGCCTGTATCAACATGGCCAAGGAAAAGAATGGGAGGTACAGACACCGAAAGTTTCACGGAGAGAGGCCTCCTTGATGCATCCTGTGACGACCACCCGCCTCAAAAAAAAAAAAAGGGAGATGGGCGCACTGTAACTATAGCCGGTGGAGGGCATGTTGAACTCAGCACTATACACTATATGGGGGAAAAGCACATTGTTTTTTGGTATTGTGTACAGTCAATGATTCAAACTATTTTTTTAAGTTGAGGAAAAATGTTAAGTATAGTAAACCTGTTGAGCTATTTCTGAAAGGGAGGACGTGACATGGAGCATTCACAAAAAAGTGCTGCTGCTCAAGAGTGGTGTTTATGATAATTCAGGTGCCAACAGAAAGGTGGTAATTCAAGCTACAGTAAATATGAGGGCTCTCCTCTCAAAGGGTAGTACAGTATGTCGCATTCTAGAAAATATAAAAAATAAAAAGTTAAGACACAATTCGTGTTGACACAAACAAAAAGGGAAATGCACATGTATTATGTCGACAGTTATACTACCTAACTATGAATGAAAGTATCTTTGACGTTGACCAGTTATGCTGCCCTGTTTCTCAATGTTTACTTTACAGATTTATCAAAGAATACGAGTCTAAAGAAAAAGGTTTATCTGTCATATACTGTATTTTATTTTGAAAAAAAACAAAAAACAAAAGTCAACATGAAAGCACTCAGAATCACGTCAGAGATGACTGAGATTGTATTTTTTAAAGCTTTACATTGAGTATGACTCTGCACTTGAGCAAATGTGCAATGAATCAATTAACAATTAAATGTACTGAATTCATTTTGTTTGCAGTTGTGTGTGTGATTTATCGGGATTAAACAGCAGGATGGGACACACCTAGGCATTGTGCAAAAAAAAAAAAAAAAAAAAAGAGCGGCAGGGTTGCTCACACCTTGATTTATGGCTTTTATTTGCTGTTCTTTCTTTTTACAGAATAACAGTCGTACAGTACATTCCATTCATCCACTTCATACAAGACTGACTGGTTCTTCCCGTCCACTTGTTTGTGTTTCTTTTGGATTTTTTTGTTGTCACTAAATTATTTTGTTACCACTTTGTGTTTGTTTGTTGTCTGCCCATGTGTTGCATTCAAAAGTTGAGCTGTAACAATTTTTAGCAGCAAAAGGCTAATTTGGAAACCAGAAGCTCGTAATTCAAACCGTGTTGCAGCACACAAACAAGCTGTTAAATAGAGTTGTTACTAAAGATTTACACCCACTGACTGTCGGGTGTAACTGTTGCATAGCTAACAAAGAGGAAGCTGTACTTTAGCTGCTTACTGATGAAGCTAATACCTTGCTAATAGATGCCCATTTTGACAGAAGAGTAAAAAGTCAACAGAGATGAAAAATATGGTCAATACAACCTGACACTTGATCAAAATGCTTTCCATGTCATGGGAACCTCAAACAGCAGTGCTCTTTGCTTCAGACAGAACAGTTAACAGTTCACTACATAGCAATCACTCCATCACGAAAGTCTGTAAATCACCTCGGTAGTGCAGCATAATTCCCTGTTCGGTGGTCTCAGAGGCGGTGGCCCGGTTCTGTTGCCTGCTAACAGCAGATTCAGTTTGGCAGCAGTTAATTAGCAGTTAGCTGCTTTAGCAAGATTTTAGGCTAAAGCTATCTGTCTATCAAGAAACTGTAAATCACAGAGCTGAAGCCGAGCAGCCGGAGGGGAAAAACCAGCAAATATATTCAGTATAAAATATGATTCAGTTTCACCAAATTCATGGATTATAGTCGTGCTTTTGTACAGTAATCAGTGAGTGCATGTAGCAGCCCTCGGAATCACTCCACCCCGGCGGTGTTGTAAACGAGAAAACGTTTTACTGGATGCTAAATTAGTGTACCGTGAAGAATACCCGAAAATACCAGAAAAAAGATATGATCGCTGTAGGTTGGCATACTTTGATTCTCCACTTACTGTAAACTGAAATGCATATTTCTCCATGTAAACATATAAACTCCAGTCAGTTAAATTTAATATCGCTTGGCCCAATATGATTGTTTTAGCCTGGGACAGGGTGAGTTGCTACAGTGATATCTTTGGATTTCTAACCAGCTTCATTACAGCGTGGGTATAAACATGTTGCCTTCATCTATTTGCGAATTGTGCAACTGTGCATCGAAAATGTTCTGAACAAACCAGGCAAATAATGTGCATTTTTCACAAACATAACCACTGACGGTTAATAAAAGTTAATATCGTATTCAGTGGACCTTGGAGAAATGCATTAACTTCCAAACAGAAAAAGTAAAAACATTCAGAGAAGTTCAGGTCAGGTAGAAAATCTGTGAAGACAAACAATCTCAAGGCTGATGGAAAAATGAATTAAACATTGTACTCTTAGTTTCCCCGGGGAATATGAAATGTTCTGCAGCAAAATAGCCGACTTTAGATTATAATTAAAAATGAATGCATATGATTTTGAACTGAACTTTCAGCCAGAGAGCGTGTGTTTTCGTGTGCTGGGATCGAGGGAGGCAATAAATAAATATACACTCCAGTGCTGCAGGGCCACCAACAAAAAGAGCATATATAATTGGGTGATGACTTTAAATAGCTTATATCAGATCAAGGTAATAAATAAACTAATGGAGAGCAGGGACTGGTGCAACACAGAATTCACTACACATCTGTCAGTCTCATTTTAATCACCTGTACGACTGACTGATTCTGTTTAGGGAGCTGTAAAATGGGTAAAGTTCACACAATGGTGTATTTTAAGCCGCTAATCACTAAGCAGAAGCATCTTAAGGGAGGAGGGAGCTGAAGACAGTGGAGGGAGAGGATATCAAGATGTTCATCTCAGATAAACCACACAGTGCGCAGAATTTGATGCTGGAGCCACGCAAAGAAACAACTGCTTAATTTGTTTCTCTGTATGCAGCCATGTAAGAGAGTTTGTGCAATCAGCATCAGCAGCAGCAGCTATCTAGTTTGGGAAGATTTTAAAGGAGACATCACGTCATTATTTTTTAAATTCTCCAGAAGTATGTACCATCTTTAATCTGCTATGCTGGAGCTGAGTGGCTGCTGACAGTACAAGGCACAACTTTTACTTAAAGGTTCTGTTCAAGGTGTCAGTTAAGGTGCCTCGACGGCTCAGCAGTACTCGGAGCGACGTGATGAACTCAGCGGAAACAAGAAATGTAACAGGAAAGGTAGGAGTGAACCACATAGACAAGTCATGCTGAAGAAAATCTGACACAAACATTTTTTACGTCACATGAAATCAAGCAGCCGACTGCTGTTGATTTGGCAACATTAGTGTACGTTTATATGAGGAACACAGTATAAATAAATGCAAAAATAAATAAATAAATACACAAACAGATGGAAAATTAATACACTTTTTAATGAAAAATGTTAGATTTCTACATATGCTAAATGAGGTGGTGGTCCTGAATCAGTCAGAAGCAGGACTGGTTAGCTGGAGGAACCTGTGTGAGATTGTTATAGACCATTTATTATATAAAGCATAATGCTGCAACAACCTCGAGTGGGTGGCTGTGGCACCACTGCTGCAGGATGTGGCTAACGTGCTTGAAAACAGGAAGTTGGTACTGTTCGTCACACCCAGTGTGCAACCACAAAAGGTCCTTCGTGTCAGTGAAAGGCTAAATGAAAAACTTTGTGCAGCACAGAGGACATGAATGCTGCAAATGCACCACTGCCACTACATAACATCACGACCAGATAGCCATGGCCGGCTATTTCAGTTAAGGTTAATGCAGTTGCTGTTATTATAAGTGAGCAAGTTATTCATTTAGCATTGGCTAATGTGGTTGCATTGAGTGTTGGCTGAATCTGTAGAAGCTGAACCCAAGCTGGTTAAACGTTAAAACCAAGGTTGGTCTACTTGTGTCGCTTGGTTTGGTTTTATGACTAACCAATCCTGCTTCAAACTGATTTAGTACCGCCCCCCTCAATTAGCATACAGAAATAGCCTTTTTAATTTCCAAAATTCACGTTTAGCAGTGCGTTAAGGTAAAAAGAAAAAAGAGCCACATCATGTTGAACAGATTAGAGTCTGCTATACTGTCATTCATCATTCAGGAAATATTTTATGCCACCACCTGTGTCAGGGCACAGTGCACCCTTCAACAACCTGAACATGATGTTCCACCAAAGACACTCCACATTCTCTGTGTGCTCTTTGTTACAAGTAAACTACAGAACTTGTTTGGTTTTTGGGCTGTCGGTATACACGTGAACGAGGCAGTTTTCACCAATCACAATCACCCAATTTTGCATCTTTTTTCAATAAAAGTTCAGTCTGTGGAAAATGCACCAGAAGGCATCTTTAAGTTTCCACCTGAAGACACGCAAACAGGCAGCAAGTTTTATCCCTGCTTTGTTTTGTTCAGCCGCATTTAAGATGTTTGCACATGCCCATTTTAACAAATCTGCACAAAGTAAACCAACATTTATACAGTCCCATTTCAGCCTGTTCAAATTTTGTATAAAGTTGTTGTATACCAGATTTCTTGTATATCTGTACCCTTTTATCTGTTGCACATTCTCATTTCTAAATCTGAGTCATTGTTTTGTCATTTTCAGACCTGAGTGGAAGCACAATAAAAAAGAAAACTGTGATGTTGCTAAGTAGAAAACACAAGGCAAGACTGTCAACAACAAAATAATTAAGGAGGCTTAAAAATAAGATCTGAATCTTTACTTGTTTAAGCTTGTATTATTTGGTCAAACTACTATTTCTAATGGCAGAAACTGCAGTTTTAAAGTAGGCCGACAACCCTCTCAGCCGTATGAAAGATCAACACCCTTTTTTTGGCTACAGCAGTGTCGGAGAACTTCACCAAATTATAACGTTACCACATGCTACCGCCTGAAAGGTTACAGTGTGTGTATGAAGAGTTTCCTTCATGCATGTAAGCTCCACGGGTGTCCAGGTATCACACCCCACCCCGATGTACAAAAGAGATTTAAAATCAGTTTTCAGTAGTATATCTCATAATATGAATAACAATGCACTGATCAGCCTTTGGGTCTTATATTAAACCAAACCTTGTAGTCACCACATTTGAAAACAAGGAAGCCCAATTTCCGCCTCAGTGCAATTCATGAAATACTCAACTGGTCCCAGGTATTCATCACCCTCCATTAGTAATGATTAAAGTCATGACTCAAAGTGAGAGGATATTGGGAACAAGGTTTGGTAGCATTCATGCATGTCCTATGCAATCAGAGCGCCAGATTACCAGCATCCGGCCGCGCTCAGCCCTTCAACAAATGATGAAAAGCTGAAAGGGAGGGAGGGGGGAGGCGAAAATGAGAGTGGGAAAGAAGAGGGAAGGCTAAAGAAGGTGAGAGGCAAAGCTGAGGGAGAGGTAGATGGACTGGTTTGCTACCGGAGAGAGGAATAAGGAAGCATTGTAGGAAAGCAGGGAGTGATGGCAGGTAGCTGTAAAGGAGAAAAGGATGAGGAGGGAAGAGAAAAATAGCAGGAAGGAGGTAGTGATGAATGAAGGGGAAAGGAGCAGTGACTGATCGGTATTGAAAATCTGTGCTGCTGTAAACGTGGTATAAAAGGCTAACAGTGGAAACGGATTGAGATGTCTGCCATGATGGAGTGGAGGCTGGGACCGGCTTTAACATCACAGCTCACTGTTCCTCAGAAAACCACAGAAGAGGAAAATACACTTGAGGAAGAGACAAATCTCCTGACCTTTCCATAACAGCCAGACCTGGAACCTGACTAATACCTCTCTGTGGGCATGACTGATGAATCCTACTGGAAGTTTTAGGTGAAGAATAACTGAATTTGACAAAGAAAATGATAAATGCCACCTGCTGCCACTGAAAAACCATTAGCTCATTTCTACGGCGGGGGAAATAAAATATTTTAAAGCACAGAAAATGGCTTTGTGTGATAATGAATGCTGCCTCTCAACGCAAAATGTCAGCTAGACGGCTCTCAAAACTAAGCCAAAGCACAGTGACTGGCAGTGTAAAGCAAGATAGTTAAGGTAGGCGTAACATAATAATACATAATAACAAAATATAAATTGGGAATTTAGTTTATTAGCACAGTGCCAGGCAGTAGCTAGCCATGTTTCCATCCAAATGTATCGCAAATTTTATATATATATATATATATATACACATTTTATAGATATTTCCACTTCCGTTATGCAAATATCAGGAGTTGGATCATGAGATAAGCAACTAGTGTCTTTTCTAATTTGATATTTAGAAGATGCTAATCAAGATACGTCTCTACACGGCTGTTGTAGAGAATAAATAGCCTAGCGCTTGCTAAATTCAGTAAAAGCCTACCTAGTAAAACTGCTATAGCCTCTGGAACTAACATGATTTGTGGCTAAAACATGTTTAAATGTATTTAATGTATACCCATCTAGCCTGGGAACGCCCTGGGATGCGTTGCTGGGAAGAGGGATGTCTGGAGAGCCCTGCTAAATCTGCTGCCACCACGACCCGACCCTGGATAAGTGGAAGAAAATGGATGGAGATGTAGCTTTAAAATAGTCATAATCAACTTATTATTGCCCCCAAACTCTTTCTACAGTTACTGTTTTCGTCTTTTGTCGGGCAAAATACCCAAATCCACGTACTTGAAGCAACCTCCACACAAATCCAGTTCTACAGGGTGCAGGGAACATCCGCTGTGCCCCGTCAGCTAAGGCAGAACTCCCAAACACTTTCAGACATATATGGCAGATTCCAGCCAGGACTCAGAGACTCGATGATAGGGTGGTGCCAACGTTGAGCCAAAATCTATTTATAAATGTAATTTGACAGTGACGCTCCACATTGCAGGAAAACTGTTGGACATCCAACCTGCCAGGCCCCAGATAAACAAACCCAAGCCTGTTGGCACTCAGGAGGGCTTTGTGAAGATGTGTGTTGCTGTTTGCATGGCTCTCTGGCCATTAGTCACACAAAGCGAAGGGCGAGAGAGGAGGCAAGGGTCACCGGGAGCAGAATATTTAATGCCATGTGATATGAACAGGTGTAATTTCTCCAGTGTTGAGTGGACAAAAATACACAGACACTAATTTTAACATTAGGCTTCCATTATTATGAAATTAAAATGCAACATTCCACACAAATAAATGTCATGCAGTGACTTCCAGTGCAGTAGATTGGTACTGAGGCACATTTTCCACTCATTTTGACTCCAGCACAACGGCTGTGTGGTTAAAGTGCTGACACTCAGTTTTAAAGACTCTTAGCCCTCTTTTTAGGACAATTCAGCAGATTATCTTGAACCCACTGACGGGCCAAGTTATTCATCTTATCTCAATGCAACTGATTGTGCACTTGTGAGGACCAAAATGACCCAGAAAAAAGCAGAAGGCAAAGAGAGCTGCAGTTTTAGACCTGGCAAAGGATCGCCAGGGATAACAGATAACTGTCTGTGGATGTTGGTGGGTTGGTTGTAGAACAGTCGCTGCAAAGGATTTGACACCTAATAAACTATTAATTTAATGTTATTATGTAATCTTTAAATATTTTAAGTGAATCATTCTCATTTATTTTTTCTTTAAGGTTTTTGTTTGTAGAAAAATGTTGAAAACTGGCACAGTTTTGATTCTGGCCCATTAATCTGACTGTTGCTAGGTAAGATCTGTGCGGAGGAAGAGGAAGTTGGGTAGCTGTATACTTTTGAAAAGTATATATATGTACTATATGTTTCTAAATACTGTATTTTTGTAGTAAATTTCCAAAAACTGCACACCAAGTAGAGCCTTTTGTTTGGTTAATATGTTAGTCTTGTCCAGTTTTGTCTTTGGTTCTTCTTTTAAGGTCGAGTATGTAAGATTTAGGGGACTCTATTTACAGAATATAATATTCATGTTGTTTTTGTTAGTGTATAATCACCTGAAGATACCAATTATTATGTTTTTGTCAGCTTAAAATGAGATTTTTATGCGTTGTGGGTTCTCTTTCACGTGTTTCTATAGCCCAGAAAGGACAAACTGAACACTGGCTCTAGATACTCGCATTTGGTGGCCTCCTTAGTTTCTCCTTTATGCCTACAAGGAGAGGATGAGGCGACGGGGTTGCAATCAACAACTACACTGCTAGATGACACTAATGTCATTTGGTTTGGTTCACTTTCACACTGCACTTTTGAAAGCGGACTAAACCTCCTGGACAACGTCATGCAGTTACAACAGCTGCTCGTTTGGGGGCGGTATTGCCCAAAACAAGCACTGGCTAGGAAGAAAAAAAGCACCAGGAAGAAGAAAACTCGGCTCATCGGTTGGCTTTCTGATCTTTGGTTCGCACGATAGTCCGTTTGCTTTCCCTCTGTAAGTGAACCGCACCAGGACCAGAGTTCGGATGAGCTTTCACACCTGCCCAAACGAATCAGACTATCCGAGGAAAAACGAACTCTGGTCCATTTAAAGCGGACCAAACAGCGCTGGTGTGAAAGCGCTCTGAATCCTACACACCGGACCTTTAAACTAGAGCTCTTACATTGTTCATCTGATTTTTAGTGACACTCAAAGCTGAAAGTCGGCACTTTAACCACTTTAATCGTTGTTTCATTTAATATTTAACATCCTGGACTGCGGCGCGAGCCACAACAATAAAAAATACATTACTCTTCTAATATTTAGAAACCACACTGTATGATACAGGTATGATCCATCCTCACCTGGAAAAAGCAACCTGCTAAGTCTCATACATGTGTGAATAATTGTCCGGTGCACATGCGTTGCAGAGATTTCCCATTTGTTGAGAATAAAGAGAACTGCAGAGAGAGAGAGAGAGAAAAGAGCGCCAGCTGCAAAGAGAGAAACTTCATCAGCAGATGAAATCCAAGAAAGGAGACGTCAGAGTATCGCACCCACACTGATTGACAGATGATCTCTGACTGCCAGGAGCGGTGCAGAAACACTACAGCAATGAGAGATTCACAGCACAGATGGTGACAGCAGAGAAAAAGAAGCTCAAGTACAATATTACCACCATCCAGTCTCATCCGTTTATGTATCTGAACCTACAAACACGTCTGAAAAAATGAGTGACAATGTGCTTTATTAGATCAATGCAGCAAATCCTGCCTGTTGGCTGTTGGAAAGGACACCTTTTGATACTGGATATTTATGCTTGAACAACTTGACACAGTGTGCCATTGCCAGCAAGCAAAAATAGAAACCTTTTTTTTTTTTTTTTTTTAAGTACATTAATCTACACAAATCAATGAGGGGAGCACTAATTATCTCTCCTCAGGCCTGTCCGCCCTCTCCCTGATGGGAGGTTGTGGAGGGCAGCAGCCGATGCAGCTCCTCCACCTCTGCCAGGCTCATGTTTCAGCACCGTGTTTACCCTTGCACTTTCTGCACCGACAAACGAGAACAAATCACAGGCCAAGAGTGCATTAGTAGGGTTATTGGGTTATGTGCCGGTAAAATATAAGCCTGACAAAATGCTTTTTTTCCTGGACATTCTCAGAGGTGTCATCCGGCAAAGTGGAAAACAGAGCTCCTGCTATGTAACAATCCTTCTTAGTGCTTCGGGCATATGTCTGGTAGTGCACGTTTGGGAACTGCGGCATGGTACCCATTTTAATTAGGGGGGAATCTAACCCTCCCAAAACCTTTTCGGCGTGGGACCTGAAAGACAAATCTGAGCTGTGTCCTGATTCCTTACTACAGTATGTACTCAAAATCTGGTTGGAAATCTTCCTCAAAGATTTCAGTATTCTTCTTAATTTTGCCAGATTACTGGGCGTGCTTTGATGGACACAGTGATCCCACAATGCAATGCACACTGGAAAAAAACATTATGTGATTGTTTCTTGAAATGTTCCTGGACGTTACCCAACCCTGCACAAACAAAATATAAATAAATAAAAGTCTTACTGGGGTGGAAATGTTCTCATCCCCCCCCCCAAATGTTACCCTGCCAGCAGCACTCCAAAGGCATAGTTTGACATCTGATGCATACTGAATATCATTTTCTTTCTGTAAGTGCTGCTCTAATTTATAGCAGATGATTTAACTGCCAAAACATTTGCAGATTAATATATAGCGCATACTTTATGGGTTGGAACTGGGACACAGCTGCAGTGTCACCATGGGATCCAATGTCAAAAAAGGTATTAGGGCCGTAGTGGGTCAATTCATCATTTGCAGTGACCTACCACTTAGATTAACAATCTCCTGGTGTAATTCCTTTGTTCTAGTGGATAATACTTTCATCAATTTACACAACTAAGTCTCTCCCAAAGGTTCAAATCTGTGGAGAAAGCCAGTGATCCTCAAAATGTATAGTCTGTTTCTCTATTGATATTAAATTAATTTTGCTGACCCTGTACTAGTTTATTCTTTGTCTTTATCATTCAGATTATATAAGACAGGTCTCAGACATAATTCTTTCAGTACAAGTAATGATACACGACTGCATTAACTGACTTTTTGGTGACTTGGGGGAGTCGTAAAAATGCTCTAAACACATCTAATTGCCCTCGTATCACCTTAATGAAGCAAATGGAGCAAAGCCGTGTCTTGGCTTCAAATTCATATTTACCGGACAGATATGAGAGTGATATTGAACCTCTCATCTAACTGTTGGCAAGGAAGAGAAGGAAGTATTGCCCGAAATGTTGAGTGAAACTGAGGGCGATGACCTCCAACAATTTAGGCGAGAACGGCAGATATCGACTTGACTCCGGTCAAAGAATTAGCTCAAGAGGAGAGACATCGTGGTTCACATTGATTATATATTTGTCTTGTGTTTGAGTTGTGCTTGTGCTCTATAAGAAATAAAAGTTAAATCCAATAGGGATAATAATATAATCTACAATATAGTGATTAAGCCATAACATAATAACAAATATGGCATTACTCAACAACTTTGGCGCTTTGGACCACCGGAGGGACTGAATGCTGTCGGGGAGCAGAGCAGGTGTCATGACAGAACCTGAGCTGTGCAAGCGGGCAATGTAACCAGGCTGAGCAGTCTCTATGGACATAATGGCAGAGGCGACAAAGACTGAAGAGGACGTTGACAGAGGAAGTTAAGAAGAGAAAAGGAGAGAGTGACCAACAAGAAGCCGCCGGACAAGAGTAAATCTGGGACTGACTTTTAGTGGTTGGTGAGAGCTTTGTGAAATAAAAGGCTGAAAGACAGACGCCGAGCTGGGCTGACTGCTGTTGGATTAGTCAGTAATATTAGCTGGCTGCTATGTCTGCTGTTGTTGACCTTGTTGATGTTTGGCTGTTAGCAAAGTTATCAACTCGCTAGTTTTTGATCATAACTAATGTAATCAGAACAAATACACGTGTACAGCTGTCCATATTTACCACAGTGGGATGACACTAATGTTGCTTGTCACACAATCAGGACTATAGTCACAAAGAAGTCTGCCATCCCTCATAAGAGTCATTCCGGAGTGATGTCGCAGTCTGTTGGGGGCGTGGAGGGCTTACTAACACTGAGCTATTGTTGTTTTTTCTGTAGATGGTGTTTTGACACGTTAGCCAAAATTAAAACAATAAAACAAAAATGTGTCCGCTGTGAAATGTATATCACTATACACCTTATTTGTGTCAAATGATCCAGTGATCAGAAGTGTTGGCAGCCAAAACTGTCAATGGCTGCTAGATTAAGTCCTAATGCTGACATCAGCTTGGCAGCAATCCCTTCATCTCTTTTAACACACACACACACACAAACACACACACACCTCAATCCTCCTCCTCTCTCACAGACACTTTTCATCCACAAACTCTTCTGTAGACCCGCCGCTGTCTCCTTCACAAGACCTTCAGGAGACCCTGCTGGTGGATACCGGCGGCGGGATGTAACACAGGAGAGGATGCAGCCATTTGCAGGAGGAAGCCAGATATATGGCTGAGGGAACAGATTGTGACAAGCCTCTTTGCAGATGGCAGACAGGTCTGACAATCTTACATTGTGCTCGGGCCTCCTTTCTGCTGAACAGCCTTGGCTAACTGTAGCACAAGAGAAAGCGACGAAAACAGAAAAGAGAGAAAAATTACAGCAGAAATTACAATGACAACATCCAGACGGGCAAATTTAGCATCTCCAACATTTGCAGAAGTGTATGAACTATAAAGCAGCACATATGTATGCCAAAGAACTGAATATAGGACACCAAGATGTAGAGCATTTTTAAGTTCACTTTATTCTAAAAGGTATCTCTTCGCAGCCTCCGACGACACACAAGCACGGAGGAATAAAGGATGCACACACTATAACCGAAGCTCCCTCTTGCCTAATTGAGGTGATTGATGCTGCGCGCTAACTTGTAGCATCCAAAGTTTCATTAAAACAAAATGCCGGAATCAAGATAACGGCACAGGGGGCCTAAATAAAAGTGGCAGCCTTGAAATTGGAGCAGATATAAGTCCCAGTTCTCACTTAATTCCTAAAATGGACAATTTGAGACAAACTATATATATTCAAGGCTTTTCTCACTATTGTTTTTAAATAGTTTAGTATCATCAGGGACAGAGTAAATGTCACAGTCTTGACCATGGCCGCATGGTTTCGAGTAGACGGGGTTGAATAAATAAACCACTTCAGCACGGCGATCGAAATGAAGCACAGGAACAAATGAAAGCTCTCTCATATCACACATCTGTCACACCTTCAGCCTACAACCACAACACTGCCAGGTATACCAATGGTTCTCAACCTAGACGTTTGGATTCACAACGTAAATCTGAGGAATTTCCAATCCAGCTGTGGTCTTATGGCATATGTGGCATATGCTACAAGTGATGTCGATTACCATACTTTGTTAGCGGAGAATTCAGTCCAACATACAACAATATATGACTTTCAGTGCAAATAACGTGAAAGAAATGAACATAGATATAGGTATTTTAGTGACTATTAAGCAGAAATAATGAAAGTAAACTATGAATTGTGTTAGCATAACTGCTAAAAATGTATTTATATCTACAAAGATTGATATTTATGAACACCAAAATGTAGTTTCAATGTTTTATAATGTGCATAATTGAATAATCTTTTTAAACCATTCCTCATGTCTAAACCTAACCAACCAGCCAATCAGGGGTTGAGTAGGGTGGGCCTTTGCAAAATGCAGGTGGGAAAACATCACGTTTTTTTTCTCTCATTTCTGAATCTCACGTTAGCCTATAGTTTGGTATGTTCAGATAAAATGTATTACTTTGTGGGCACAGTCTCTTCCGTAATCCAACCAGCCCCCAAACCATATGTGGAAGTTCAACTTCCTCCGTGTTAATAATTTTGTTCTGCTTGCATCAAAGCCTTTCTGTAATCTATTAACCTTCATTGGCAACTGACAATTTAAATGAAGGGGAGATGAGATGGGAACTCTGCTTATAGACATCCATTGTGATCTACAACAAGAAGTGGCGAGTTGGCTGTTGTCAGAACTTCTTGCATTATGAATATTGCATGGCTGCAATAACGAGATGTCATAAAACACGTTTGCAGTAGGGATGTCACGTTTTTAATCGAAACCTGGACATAAAGTTCAATTAAATATTTGATCTACAATGTTTGTTGTGCTCAAAGACTGGACATTTTGAATTCAAACAGTTTGAGGATATTCTTCACTGCCCTGGTGACCTATCAATGATCTATGCTGATAAATAAAAATGGAGGTGCCAAGCAAACAGAGATGAGGCTATTTGTTGACTTTGTAAAAAGCTGCTTTAGTTAGTGCGGTTAGTGTATGACACCGCACAGGAAAATATAACTATACCAACCACCAACGGATGGATCACAGTCCCTACGTGACAGTCACAGCTCACTGTATTTCACACTCACTCACATTACCCTTTACGTGTGCATGTGTGCGTGTTGTTTCGAATTTGTTCCAACTTGACTTTTTGATTGACAGCCCTAATTCAGAGAGCTGTGATTCCACATCCACACGACATCAACCAAACACATTTACAGATTTGTTCACATTTGCACGTTTGCCGGTGCCAATAATGGCAGCTGCAGACAAATTATTACTTTCTCACACGACATGAACTCGACACACAGATAATTTGGATACACATTTTTAGGCTCCATCTGCTTCTGATAAAAATAAAATAAGCTTAATTAAAAAAAATTCTGGATCTTGCACCATGGAAGGCAGTACTCTGTAAAGCAGGAGAAAGAAAAGGCAAATAAACCATGGTTTCATTAGATTTAGGGAAAGTGGTTGACAAATAGGAAAATGTTTCCTTCAGGCCTGTGATGGGATGGGACACGAACTCAAGTCTCTTGCATGAAAGTCTGATGCATGCAAATCTAACCTCCCTTTCTGCCTCATTACATATGCAGCACAGCAAACATTACTCCCTGCATTGGCACTGTATGTGGGTACAGGACATAAAGTGCAAATTTGGACCAACGTAGACAAAATTCCTACGAATACAGGACTGGCCCTCAGTGCCACATGTCTGTGAAAGGAAGAGCTGTTGATACAGTACTCAATGTCCGTCTGTTCCTCAAACCACGTTTATTTATAATGGCTGAAATCAAGCACAGGCGAAGTTCAGCCTGAGCTGTGGTGTGTGCACATGTCAGACATGTACTAAATGTTGTATATAGAGTAGACAGACATTATTTTTTAACATGCAACCAAGAGCTAAACATTTACAAAGGCACAAAGCTCATCAGAAGCACCAGATTGAACTGACGATTTCATGCATAGCTAATTGTACTACTTGTCTGGACAGTTAGCATGTGATGTGAGTGGACTTTACACCTTTAGGCTTAATGTGATGACAGTCAGGAGATAGATGCACGGCACCCTGTTATATTAAGTTAACAGCAAACACGTGCACACTCTCCAAGACCTTGTTCAGACTGGCAGACTAAATCTGTTTTTGGCATATCCAGAATGCTTTTAGAAAGATTGGACGGTTAAAAAAAAAAAGAAAATAAAGAATGAAATGCAAAGCATGAAATGCATTTTTTGCAAATTGGAGCCAAACCACGTGGTTTGAAATACCTGATTCCTACAGATTTCTATAGATGCATCTCAGTTCACCTGCTCCATCCGCTCATATCGGTGTCTTCCCGCACTGGGAAGCTGTGTCATTTGGCATTACTGATGCCTATGCTGTTACCACAGCAACCCATTCAGAGAGTTTCCAATCTGATCACATGCAAATAAACTCTGGACGAGTCGTCTTAATTTGAAAGACAAAGCCAGTTCGCCTGCAGCCTGAACAAAGCCCAGTGTCCTGTCATTCCTGCAGTAGAGCCGTTGAAGCATGTGTCCTTGAGGAGTCATGTGAAGTTTCAGTAAAACAGCACAGCAGCAGCAGGTGACTTTGCTGATTAGCCCCTTGAAGGTGTTCTAATCAGTAACATCAGCTGCTGAAGTACTACTCGGTTTAAATAAAAAATCTGCATACACATAACTACAATACATGAATCTCCCTGCATCAAAACACAGCCTTCAAATCTTAGCAGATGTTTACAGATGGAAAATGTTCACTGATGTTTTGTGATTCAACCTTTGGCCAAAAATAGATTTTTTCAGAAAGAACAGCATGAACACTGTGTAGTGTGTTCACAATGGGGCCGACAGTATATCAGTACAGTGCAGTCACACACAGACATGAGCTGCATGAATAGTCTCAAACAAAGATAGTTGTTTCCGTCACTGTCTATTATTTACACAATGCAAACAAGCTGTATCAAAAAGATAAATTCCCCCGTGTGGGATGTATAACAGACTGAATTATTGGTAACCAATTTTTGTAGGTTATAATTTTAACTAAAAAAGCACAACCTGAGGAGAGGATTCGAGTTGTTCATCTCAGGATGAAGTGTAAAAACTTTGGTGACTTCCTGACTTTTCATTTAGCGCCACAATCAGGTCAAAATCATAATTATCCAATGCTATATTTATGAACAAATGGCTGCGAATTACGTATTTCCCCATCACCCTCAACTGCACATAGAGTTGTGTGCCAATAAACAAAAAAATAGCAAGCTTTGCAATTATAAATTCCTTGATATTTTTCCATACACAATCACAGGAAATGAAGTGTTTCTAGGTGTCACACACATGATTGTGGTTCAATGACACATGGACAATCTAGAAGGGTTGTATGTTTTTTATTCCATTGTGTGGAGCGTCAAGAGGAAGTCCGCTGGCTCGGTCAGTCAAAGTCTCAGATGTACACGCTCTCAGCTGGTTTGGCTGGAGAAGGACTTTGGTACACATGCTCTGTGGACCCAAAAACATTGTAAGGAAGTGCAAGGAAGCAACTGGAAACTTTTTCACCGTATGCACTCAGTAGTGCAGTTTTCCCAGGAACGAATGGGGCAATGTCCTGTATCAAATTTGACTGAATTACTCAGTCAGCTTTGATATTTAGTCTTAATTACCTAGCATGAGTCTGATCTTACCCTACCACAGGTTGGAAGCTAAGAACAATAGTTACTGCATAATCCAATAACCCAGCAAAGGTGTGCCTTGGCAGGCCTTGAACAATACTGATAACAATAATATTGAACCACTGGTACTCAGATCTGTCATTAAATTTACTAGCTGCAGCTCTGTTTGCCTTTTTATGACACATTTGGGAAAATTGCAGACAAGCAATATTTGCAACAGAAAGCAGCACAGTTTATTGGAAATGTGACACAAAACGCTGTGTAGCAGCTTTTAAGGAACAAACCACGGCAGTTAGAAGCACTTTATCTTCTGGAGTTTGTTCTTAAAAGTAAGAATGACAGAGCAATAACACAGCCAATAAAAATACCAATCAATAAGCTAACGTACTGAAATTATGAAGACACAACTCTTTCCTTTGAACAGTTTGTTACCAGACAAAGACATTCAAAGGTCAAAGTTGGTTAAACTTTAAGGCAAAATTATTTTGTATCATTCTAAAGTCACAAAAACATAAAGATTTTTTGTTTCCAGATGATAATACACTAATCTAAACACATGTATATTATATTTCTGCCATATTCTGTAAATGGAGGCCCCTAAATCTGACACACTTTAAGAGTCAGTTGCATTGACATTCAATGGTAATATTCCAATTTCTGCAGGTAATAATAATTAAACATAATATCAAATAGTGGATAAAAGGCGGATTCATTTCCTTTTGAAGATTTCCTGTAAACTGGGTTCATATTTGCCCTACATTGGATGGAAACTTGGCTTCAGACAAGACTTATTAACTGGAACACCATTATTATTATTGTTATTTATTAACCCCCGTGTCTGACAAAACAAAATGTCTGCAGTAAGAGTCTTAACCATAATAAGGAGACATTTTCAGGAGATAATCAAACTTCATCAGACTCAGGCTCGAGCAGATGAAGGTTACGCACAAACTAAACTTTAAAAAATGGTCTGGGGATTGCAGCATAATAAATGTAGAGTCTGACTAAACCAGTGGACCATTGTATATTGAATAAACAAACACATGTGGCCAAACTGTTGATTAGTCAACCCCATGGGACCTGTTGGGGAAAGAGGAAGTGGTCCTTGTGCATTCAAAATGCTTAAATACATGGACAAACACGGATTACACCACAAAGAGTTGAATGCAAAACGCTGAAAATGGGTCAACAAATGTGAAAAAGCCAATAAACAAATCACTTCTCGGTATTGTTGCTATTATGAAAGGCTCTGTTTGCTTTCCACAAACTCCAGGTTAATATTTAGTCTACCTTATTCTGATTATGAATTGCATACTTTTCATTATTTTGGTGCATTGCCAGTGTTTTTGCCTTTTTCTGTTTTCCCTCGACACGGACCTGATAATAAAAGTCAACATCCGCATTGTTCACGGCACCGACACAACCCTCAAATTTACATATGAAAAACCGCAAAATGAGGAATGGTGCTTGTACCGAAAATATTGCCTGGAGCCAAACTCTGGTTGTCCTTGTGTTGCTCAGCTGCCACTGTGCTGTTGACTCTTAAAACTTCAGACTTTTAAACCTCAGTTTGTCCCTTGATAAGCACATTGGTCCCAGGCAAACCCAGCTGCACGTATGGGTGCTCTAAAACAATTCACAATACCATAAACTTTCCTTTCATAACTTTACAATATCTTGTTTAACACACAGATGGTCAAGAACGGAGTTGAACTCAGCTGATAACTCTAAAAGGCATAGAGCCAAAGCAATTTCACTGTCACGCGGGACACGGGGATCAGTTTACACGAGCTGATGTGAAAACATGTACAGTAACAAGACTCTGATACAGAGACCTGGTGATCACAGATGAGATGGACACTGACAGTTGTAGTCTGCAAAACCTGCAGACCAAAGAGCGGTGGTGGCTTATGTTTTAAAACACAGATAATTGGAACTTGCAATGGTCACTATTAAAGATTCTGCCTCAATGACACGAATGGCAAAAAAGCTTAAATCAACATCTGAATTTTAACAATATTTTCCAATATTACAGGCACCTGCAACAGCCAATACAACCATTGTTGAGTAAAATAACTAAAATGTTTATTGATTCCATCAAAATCACTACAATAGAATATTTGTCAGTGGTCAAATCAATAAAAATAAAAACCACAACAATTCATAGGATGGAACATGGAAAAAAGACATTAGGATGCATATTACTGTATGTCTTAAAATCTGTTGATTGTCTCACAGACTTTGTCAAGAATCTGTAGATGGAGACAGGCAGTGAGGGTACCTGAGGGGAGGGGATAGTGAATGTGGGCCTCGTGGACATGTAGAGCTGTGTATCATCAGCATAATGGTGAAAATTAATACCATAGTGCCAGAAGATGTTGCCAAGAGTACGGAGGTAGATAATGAACAAGAGGAGCCCTAACACTGGACCTACAGCCCTTCAGGGCTTCAGTGAGTTTGGTTGGTGTAGGTTGGTCTGCATGATGTTAACAGAGACCAGCTGGTCATGAAGTGTGTTGATTTTGGAATTGAAAGGGAGAGATTGAGAGGTTGCTGCATATGGTGGTTTCAAGTGGTTTGAGCAGCCTTTTTACTGTGGAGAAGAGAGTTCTGGTATTTCCTTCCTTGTGTTGATGACCTCTGTATAATAGGAGGTTTTAGCTTTTGAGAGAGTGTTTTTGTGGTGCAGAATATGATCGTGACACATTTGTTAATGAACAGCAAGTCCAGTCCTGACCTAAAACCTCCAGCTGATGTAGTTCAGCTGTGTACCAAGGCGCAGTATAGGCAAATGAGACAGTTTGTTTTTTCAAAGGGGCAAAGGTATCAAGCACTGAGGATAGACTGTTCCAGAAGCGATGACGTGGGAGCACGACCCGGGTTTATGCCAGTTAAACTGATGACATCTTCATGGTTAACATGTATGTTGCTGTAATATGATATGATACGATACGATGCACCCTCGATTTACTCACTGGTAGGTTGGTATTGAATAACACAGCTTTACAGCCAGAGATGGGTAGTTCAGCAGAGGTGATGTTATATAGTGTAATGCCCGAACAACAGACTAAGTCAAGAATATGGGCCTCGGTGTGGGATATAAAATTCACATATTGTGTTAGGCTGAAGCATTAAAATCCTGAGTAAAAATATAGCCAGTGTTATCAAAATGATCATTAAAACACTGCACTAAGGGTGGTTAAAACAGTCGAGAGTTCAGTGATAAAAATATTTGATGGCTTTGGTAGTCTGTACATAACAGCAATAATGATGGGCGTAGTGTTTAACAGCCAGTATTTAAAGCAGGACTGATCAGGTATAGGGACAGTGGTTGTACTGCAGTGAATGTAAATTTTAATGGGAGCTCTGGTGGAGCTAATTTGTTTGGTAAATTCCAGGAACACGCTTATTTTCCTTGATGCCACTTCAGGTATCTTCAGGTTCAACCTATTTTAGTGTTTGCTTGCATGTGCAGTAGGCCTACTTAAAGCTAAAACCTTATCCCAGGTTAGATTCTGCCACTAGCTTTATTTTATGTTCCAGCATTTCAGCAAAAATGATAACAAATAAAGACCAATTTGTGACCAACATTTGTGCTTCTTCAGCTAATATCACATATTGTGCTAACCGATTGGTGCTTTGTGAAAAAAACAATACTTTTATAGTTGTACATAGACCCATAATTTCAGCTTTTTAGAAACACAACTGAACGAAACCCAAAATGATCAAGGCTGGTGAAACATGGCTAAGTACAGGACTTTTGACAGTGGTGGAGGAAATCTTCAAATCCTTACATAATAGGTTAGCATGCATTTAATGTACTTAAATATGCTGCTGAGTGTTACTATTATAAATTAGATTATGAACAGCCATTCATTAATGTCTAAACAGCATTTTACTGTGAAGGTGAAGCCGATTCTAAGGATTTCATATAGGTAACTAGTTAATAACAAGCCAAACAAGTACATACGTTGTCATAAAATAGAAATACAGAAGTACATCAAATATTTTACTTCAGCATGACTTTGTTCTGTTTTTCTGTGAAATTCCTCCTCTCTCTCTCTGTCTCTCTCTCTCTCTTTACACCGTGGCTGCTCATATCAAATTCAGAACCCTGGCGCTAATGGAAGTGTAACCTTGTATTGTCCATGTTTTCAGTCAAGCCTTCTTCTCTCTGTTATAACTGGCAGCTCTCCCCTTCCCCATGGTGGCCTGGACTTCACTCAGCTCCGGCTTCAAACCTATTCTACCTGCCGCCCCCCTCCAATGGCCGCGCGACCTTCCTACTCCAGGCAGGACTGCAAAGTCACAGCCTGTTTTCAATGATACGTACATAAGCTGCGTGTGGGGGGGGAAACTGTAATATCGTCTAAACTGTGCAGCTGTACATTGGATCTTCCTGTAGTCTTGTTCATGTTATGTTAAATGTATACATTATATTCATCGTCGACGATCAGAAACCAGCTGTGTTGGTAATTATCTGTCGACTGTGCTGTGTGCTGTTTAATGACATCACCTCACATCATTTCTGGGTAATGAGGATGGGAATTTCTTAGCAGCTTCGTCTTCATGCTATTCTGCAATGCAAATTTCCTGATATGACTGTACGCTTTAATGTAATACTGCCCCTTTTGTCTTGTACGGTTTTATGGAGTTAAGCTTGATTTATGGTTTATGGACACACGAGACACATGGTAATATAGAGAGACGTCGGGCTACCGTCACCATTACAGAACTGGACTCACATCCGGGTCATTTGTATTTGGCCACTGCCGTGCAGCCACCAGGTTTCTTACATTCACTTTGACAAGGAGTCACTGACAGCAGTGGTAGATGTGTCTTTGTTAGATGTGTGTCACTGCGATTTTGTCTACACTCAATTATCTCTATCAGAAAGTTCTTTCCACGTATTGTCTCCATAGCAACCCTAGCCCCAACTTGTAGCTCCACGGCAGTTATGTGCATAGGCTATGAATCTTCATCTTCATTTTAAGGTAACTAAAACATAACGATTGTGATTCAGGTGATTATACACTAATGAAACTATATGGTTACTGATATTATATTCTATTTCTCCCAATAGAGCCTCCTAAATGTTGCACACTGGACCTTAAACACACCGATGGAATCCACCTTTGCATGTAGTCGAGCTAACTGGCTCGAAGTTTCTTACTGCTGATGGCTTGATGTTGTAGATTTGAAGATGACTTATGTATCAAGATACAAGATATTGTTGTCTGGCAGCAGCTTCTCTAAGGATTAGCAGGTTTTCTTACTGCTACTTATCGACCTGTGTCTTGTTATCCCGCCCTTGTCTTAGTGTCAGTTTGTCTTCATTCATCGTACCATGTGTCAAACATTCAGCCCTATCCTAGTGTTTTTGGATCTCCTGCTTTGATTTCCTGGACCTTGACCCTCGCCTGGCCCTCTTACTGTAAGGCACTGCAACTTTCACCTTGTTGCGTTACCTTACATGCACAAACGTAACACTAAGCAAACTTTAAAAAGTCTAAAACTGTAGTTAAATCCATAAAAACAAAACCGTAATCATTAAATTCATTCTTTGAACCAATGCCCACCATTGCATGAAGACCAGGAGTTCTGGTTGAAAGCTCAGAAAGTGGACTTTGTGGATTTGTGTAATACAATGGGGAACAGAGCAGAGCCAACCCTGAGGCCTACATATTCTCTTCCCAAAGGTCAAAGAATTTAATCATTTTCTCTTATAAAACAAACCCTGAAGAGAAAAAAATGTTCCATTCACTACACAGGACTACTTCTAATAATATTAAATTGGCGGCGATATAAGCCCTAGATACATTGTGATCTCAAGAAATGACTAAAAGTCCTGTTATCTTGATATAGTGGAGAGAGCTGCAGTACTTAAAGACACAAGCATTTATTTCAAGGAATTCTTTAAATGGGTCAAAAAGCATTGAATGATCTCACTCCACTGGATTTTATTTGATTTAAGTAAAAGAATTATGTCGCAAAGTAAATACAAATCCTGATCTTGTTTCCAGACAGACAGCCTTGTTTTCCAAAGCGTATTTAAGTCCGTACTGTGGAGAAGCTTTGCATGTTAAGATGTGCAGAAATAAAAGACACGTAGCGTCTGGGTGAACAGAACTCAACACTTCACTGGCTGGAGAGTTTTGAGAGATTTTGATGTGCAGCAGAACAGCCTGTTCAACCTCTAAAGACTCTTTATTCAGTACATCCTTCACTGGCTATCCATCCACTGTAACATTTTATGAAGTGCAACTGCAGCAGCTGCTGTTACACCAAAGGCACAACTTTCCGAAGTGATGCAGGAATTCAGGGTTGGCTGGTTCCTGGTCTCAGCGATATTACCCTCTGGAGGGAGGGGGGCATCAATCGTGCTTGTCTGGAGGAACAAAAGTCCGTGTCTACAACCAGAGAGTTTTTTTGTTTTTATTTATTTATTTATTTATATATTTATATTTCCTCTCTTTTTCCTCCAAAACCTTCTCCTTCTTTTCAGAACTCTGTGTTCGAAAAGAAAATATCTTCAACAAAATGAGAAAATCAGAACATTCCCTTTGAAGGAAGCGGGGTGGACTCTGGGAAATTCAATCCCCTTCTTTCAATCAATTTGTGAAAAAAAAAAAAAATGAAATGATTGCCGGACAGGCATCAAGAGGAGAATTAATGTGATTTTAATCTCCGATTTATCTACCAACAAGATGCTTCACTCGGTTCATTTTCTCAAATTAACTTAATTGACCCAAAGATGTAGAGAGATTAGGCCGGGGTCACGCTGCCAATTTCGCTCGCTTCCAGTCTTCCAGTTTGTTTTCAGTGGTACCAGTTCCAGGTGTTTCGGTTTTTGGCTTGTATTTCACAGACTTCCTCTGCCTGACCGCTCGATGACCACATTCCTGTGGCGCTCCCTGCAATTACAAATCATGATTAATTCATTTAGGAACCTGGTTGGTGTAGTGCATCCCGAGGCCTGATGAATATGATGCAGTCTGTCTCTGCCAGCCTCCCTCTTTCTCTTCTCATTGTACACTCATTCTCATTTACCATGCACAGCAACCTTTCCCTCACAAGGTCAACTTTTGTATGTGATGGTCAACAGTAACTGGTTCAGCGTTCCTACTCTGGGGGGGAGACAATGAAGTCAACTGTTTGCAAACGGGAGCACCATCAGTCTTAGTTTACTCCAATTATCCACTCTGCCTTCTTCCTATAAATACACTGGATCAGTCATCGCATCGCTGGGAAAGTTGAAAGGGGGAAAAAGCAGAGAAATCAAGTGGAGGGTCTGCAGGAAGTGACAAAGCAAGCTGGGAAAAAGCATGTGGGAGGGGAGAGATAAGTAAAGGTGTGAAATCTGGAGGAAGACATGGCAAGGGGAGGAGAAGGGATGAAAGAGACGGGAAGGGATGACGAAAACGCTGAATGCTTTTGAGAATCAAATTTCTCCTAAGCTGCATCAGTTCTGCGGGAAAAAATAGATTATTCTCTGATCATTTTCTCTCAAAAACAATCGAGGCGTCTCGTGATTAATAGCTCAGTACCCCTGGGAGAAAGATTTAAAACCTCCAAGCTGCTTTTTGAACTCTACATGCTGACAGAAGCTCTATGAGGGGGGGGGGCAAAACGTTGTTTTGTGATGACAGGCTCCTCCACCGTGGAGCTTTTTTGCTATTTTAGAGATTATTCCAATAAATAGCCTTCACACAAGGAGTGCCCTTAACTCAAAAGAAACAAAACAAGCCTGTCGGCGCTGCGTGTGTGTATTTATTTTATTGTCCTCCTTTTGAATTCGGTCATTATTCTGCACGGAGCTGAGAGGGAAGCCGAGTGTGGCAGGTGAGAGCATCTCGACGAGACAGCTGTCAAAGCCACTCCGGATGCAAGGGCAGTGCAGGAGAGGAGAGCAGCATCAGCAGCCAAGGCCTCACTGCCGCTCTGACTGGTTTTCGGAGGGGGGGAGAGCAGGTACAGTCAGCTTACAGCAAACACACAAACATACACAAGCTGATGGCTAACACATACACCTGCATGGGTGGTTTCATTGCCATGGCAACCGGTGATTGATCCCCTGAGTTATGTAGCGAGAGAGATAGAGAGAGAGAGAGAGAGAGAGAGAGGGAATATTAATGACAGAGAAGCAGCGGCGGCGGAGGATGGAAAGTGACGGCGTAGTGGGTGAGAAAGCAGCTAGTACACACACAGAGGCTCACACTAATATGCCGAGGGAAGGATCAAAGAGGAAACAGCATGTAGAATGATTTGGGTTTGAACATGTCTGCGAGGCGACACTGTCACACTGCAGACTTTCATGCCCGATTTGAAAATGCTGCTCAGTGGCGATTGTGTGGTTGACTCTGTGGTTTGTACTCTATGAACCCACATGGCCACGTGCAGCTTCAAAATAATCCACGACTTCAAATTGTACCCACGTTACAAAGCGTCAGGTGGTAAGAGCTGGTCATCCAGGGTTTGCAGGTTCTATTCCCGGCTCCACCAGTCCAGTCGAAGCATCTTTGTGCAAGATACCAAACCCCAAAATTGCTCCTTCAGCATCAGTGTGAGCACTTTGCATCAGTGTGTGAAAGGGTGAATGTGACAAGTGTAGCAGAAGTGCTTTGAGTGGTCGGTCGACTAGAAAAGCGCTATGTAAGTCCATTTATCGTGTTTTATTGTAGGCATCATGGAGATACTCTGGTTGCTCTGGAGGATCTTTGTCAAGTCAGAAATTATTAACCCGGTGATCTCTACAGTTCGGATTTCCATGTCTCCCCTGAGGTAGTTTTACAGTCACTAGAAGCACAATTATGCCCCTTAGAGAGAGTTACTGTGTGTAGCTGCAGCTCGTCTTAACAGAGGCTCCTTGGTGGGGAGTGGCAGTATGTATTCATAGCCATGATGTCAAATATCGCACAGTTGTTATGTGTTGTTGTGTTTACTGTCATAGAAGAAGAAGAGAGAAGAAAGCCTTGTTCACATGTATCCAGATACTTTTGAAAATCAATATTTTGGCCTCTCGTCCACACGCAAACTGGGATGTTTTCCAGTTTTTGAAAACACCTTCTCTTAAAACTGTTTCAGTGTGTCCATGTGGACGTCAGTGCTTTGAGTAAAGAGCTTGAACCATCAACAGCAATGATGGGCTATTGGTTTCTTTACATTTGGTTAGGATTGCTAGGCCTGATAACAAGTTTACAACTTAGCTTGGCTTTGCTGCATCACCTCACAGGCATGCAGAAGCATCTGCTGCACCCAGTGTTACTTTGGTCCACCTCGGTTTGCACTTTAAAGTCTGCCCAGGTCGAACCAGCGGGTGGTGGTTTGGAGTCTTTTTCGCATTCTAGTGTGGACGGAGATATTTTGTAAAACAAAATGAAAGTCTCTTTTATGTCTCTACTCTTTTTGTGTATGTCATCGTCCTTTGTGAATGCTTGCTAACACTTGCAGCAGCTAAATGTGAGAAGCATAACCTGGGGTTATGGTTATCTCCGCTATTCATACTAGGTAACGACAGATCCTACCACGCTTTCAAAGTAATAAACCTCCAAGTAGCACCTTATACAATTTGTAGGGATTAAAGAATTCAAGTTTTAAAACAGGAAACTAGAATATGCAAGTCTACAGGGACAAAAGAATCATTTTAGTTCAAAGGCTCTAGGGTCTAAAGAGGAAATATCAAGGTGAATTATGGGAGTTGAAGGATCTAACATTGTTCAGGCTCGACCCACATTAAAGATGAAAAGTCAAGAAGTCTCGCCCTCTTTTTTATTACCTGAGTCTTGCAAGTCATTTAACTTTTATGGAAGTTCAATAGTAAAATGCTGGAGAGTCTCTTTAAGTATGCATAAAACTGCATCGGAGCAACATAAAAAAAATACTGTGCACCTTTATGCACAACTGAATCCAGGCTCCCCTTTCCAGAACAACTCCATTTTTCAAAGAAAATAATTCGCAGTTAAAGGAAACCGAGGTGGCACAAAATCAAAGGTGTACCCCTCCGGCCACAGACAGTTATCACAGTAATGAAGGTTATTGCACTAACATGAGGCTGCGGCTGGTTGGGTGAGAATCATTTACTATTTTTGTTATTATTTTATTAAGGTATAGTGTATTGTAATATTGATTATTATGCCAGAAACCATAATTGGATCATGTAGTCTCACAGACATACTTTAGATCACATCTATTTTTTTGTAGCAAAGTTCTCTTTTCCTTCTTGCTTCCAACATCTCGGAGGATGATTTGTGGTTTTGAGGTTGGACAGTAATGAGGTGACTTTTTCAGTTTTGTTTTTCCTCTTTTAGTGGGTTAACACTCATGAGGACTCCACATACATGAGTTACCGGAGCTGAGACCGATTTATTAATCTTACCTGCAGCTATAAAACCAACATGCAGTTTATATAAATCAGAGAAATATCTAAAGTAGCAGCTAATGTGTCCAATTTCCATCCACTCATCCATTACATCTACACTGTTTATCCTGTGCAGGGTCACGGGAGCTGTAGCCCGTCCCAGCTCAGATCTGGGCTAGATGCTGGGCAGATCACCAGAGCTAATATGATAACCTATAACCTGCACAACTTTTGCCATTTTCTGCTTTATTAAATAGTGACAGCTGAAAGAAATGTGCAGGAAATGCAGTGGGGAGAGAGAGGAGACGACAAGCAGCCACTGAGCCACCATGGTAAGGACTCGTCCTTGATACATGAGGCGCATGCTCTACCAGGTGGGCTACCGGAGCGCCCCACCTGCACGTCTTTAACTCACCCACAGGGAGCCACAGTGCTGCCCATGTTTCATTGTTTAAATCATGTAAGCAACGAGTTGGAATTGATTATTTCTCTGAAGGAAAAAGAAAACAGCAGCGGTGCTGGTGTTTTTCCTACACCCACAGACGTTCCTACACCCACAGACGTTCCTACACCCACAGACGTTCCCCCACAGGGTAAAAGAGAAGTCATTTTAAAAGGAAGAAAGATAAATGCACGTTTTTAATCATTTTCCTGTTGTTAGGCTTAATTATTAAATGACTGATTGTTTCATGCAGTTCAATCAGGAGAGGATTTATTATAACAGATGATAAGTCTAGAGATGTTTGTGATCGAGGGGCGGCAACCCAGAGAAGCTGCAAGTTAAACTCCCCCCCCCCCATGGAGTCCAGACAGTGGTGGTGGTGGTGGTGGTGGCGAATGACTCTGCTAAGGCTGATTGAATCTGCGCACACTGGGTGGAGATGGGGAGGTGGAGCTGTACGCATAGCAGCAGCAGCATGAATGTAACTAAAGGCAGTGAGATATTCAAACAGACAGCAGGAGGATGATAGGCTGACAACGCAGGTGCGTTGCTGTGCTATTGGATAGCTGATGAGAGAGCAGCACGCGTGAGAGGAGAAAGAGTGACTGAGTATAGGCTTAGCATGCAAAACAACTGTCTACTGGACTGAACTTTCCCTAGATTAGCCTCCAGTGTCAAATCACCATGACTTCTCATAGCGAGTCTTCTATGCAAATCCTCGAATCCAAGTCCTCGCATTACGTTCTACCTTAGCTTGACATCAGATGTGTTCCACCTGGGTAAAAAAACTTTCAGATGTGGTGCGGATACAGTCAACGAAGTGGCGGGATAGGACATTAAGAAACAGAGCCTGCAAGATAAGAGAAGTATCAGCCGTAAAGACGAAAGCGATAAGTGGGATTGTCATTCCTGGAGAATCTTCTCAGAGATGCATCAGGGGACCGGCTTATTACCATAGAGCACTTGTAACGAATGCAAAAATCTTTTTGTGGGAAAGTCGTATTTAAAAAAAGATCTGTCAATCATATAGGATATAGGAACAGACAGTGCAGACCATTCCTTCTGATCAAACACTTGTAATCCTGTTGTAGGAAATCAGCCTGTATCAACACCCCGTGTGTAAAAATAACTCAGGCGCAATCCTGTGGCAACATGAAAGGAGCTACTGTCAGTCACTCCTTTCAAAAGGAATAAATAACATGCATAATAATGACAGAACACATCCAGTACCTGATTGCATACATATGGAACACATTAATTATTAATGTGTTTCTTCCTATGTAAGCAGTTATGAATGGATGGAGTTGCTGCTGTAAAGAGCATGTTTCTTTCTTTGAGGACAATGAGACTCAGCATGCTGAAACCTCCAGGCCAGCCAGCGCTGTAACCCCACAGCACCAACCTGGATACCCGCTAGCCCGCAACTCGTTTATTTCTTTTTTTTCTGCTGATGCGCTTCCCCCCCGTGAAGAAGAAGATTATTGTGCTCCTGATAAAGTGTTTAAGTTGCCGCAAGGTCAACGTAATTCCTGCTCCAGATAAAGCAACACATGGAGACCTGGCGCTCAGCTTGGGGGGCTCTGAAGCCAGCTGATAAAACTGCACTGGAGGAAGGATTCTTAAAAAAGATAAGGGAGGGAGAAAAAGAAGAAGAAGAGAAGAAGAGAAGAAGAGAAGAGAGAGTTGGGGGAAGATGGATCGCCACGCTTCCACAGCCAACAGAACGTCATTTGTGATTGCTCCAGGCCACCCACACAGGAGCAGCAGCAGCGACAGGCCGTTTACTTATCTACCTTGGCCCACTGAGCTTCAGGGGTCGAGGATTATTACAGATAAATGCTACATTTTCCTCCTGATGTTTGGCGCTGCCGTGCGCTACATAACCATATCAGTAATTGTTCTGTTTGTCCACGCGGATCACGTGTTGAATTTGAAAAAACCTGCATGTGACGGGTGATTTTAAACCAAAGCAAATGATTGTTGACTGAGCAGAATGGATAAGTACCAAAAAGTGTCAAAAGTGTCAGCTGTTTCTCCTGTAAAGTGTTTCACCACCCAGTTGATTAGATTCTTTCTGAAACAGTCAGTGTCAGGCTCCATCGCAGCATCTCATCTGCTGAGTGATACGACAAAGCAACTCTGCCCTCTACAGTCTAAAACCAAAATTACACACAGCACACCTGGTTTGGCTTTGACTCAGATTTGAGAGAGAACGGGCAGAAAAAGTAGTCCCCCCCTCCCCGACGTGAAATTAAAGCCAGTGCATTTTTTTAAAATGCAGAATTAAAGTCTGTGATATTTCAAAAGAATAAATTAAACTGTCAAACATTTATTCAAGACATTTGCATTTTCATAATACATTCATACCTTGTTCTGTGCGTTGACGTTAAAATATCAATCAAGTGCCTGAAAAGAAAGAAAAAGTTAATGGCTTGAGTCACCTCGAAACTGTTATGTGTTTCAGACACAGAAATAACAACAATGGAAAGATTTTAATACCACACCAGCACTATCTTGATTTAAATGTCAATCAAATATAAATGCAACAAAGATGGAGTTTAAAAGCACATCAGGACCCTTTGAGCTTTTAATTAAATTTAATATGCAGCTCGTGTTATTTAAAAAAAATTTATTTAAAAGGACCACGGTGTAACATTTATGTAACATCTATTTTCAAAATATTCATGAATATGTTTTGATTAGTGTATATTTTCCTGATTTAAGCAACATGTTAAAATCATGTTGATGCTACACTGACGTGTAATCAGGTCTCTGTCATTAACTGCATCAACTCTCTGTGATTTACAGAGTTTCCTGATGGACAGTGAAGTAAACTGCTGTGAACTACAGTTGCTGTTAGCTAACGCTAGCTCAATTTGTTAGCTGGGCTGCCCTGACTGTGAGCTCAGAGCACCACAGTTGTTTTGGACAACTGGGAAGAAGAGGAGGTTTTCAGGCCCCGGGGGTACGGGGGAATGTCGACAGACAGTGAAGCACGTGTCATGCCAGAACAGGAGCTGGGCGAACGGGCAATGTAACCAGGCTCAGAAGCCTCCATGGACATAGTGAAAGAGGCAAAAAGACCGAAGGGGATGCTTGCAGACGAAGCTAAGAAGAGAAAAGTGACTAAACAAGAAGCAGAAGACAAAATTTGGGACTGACTTTTAGTTGTTGCAGAGAACTTTGTGAAATAAAAGACAGATGCCGAGCTGGGCTTCTTGCTGTTGGACTAGTACGTATTAGCTGGCTGCTATGTCTTGTGTTGTTGACCTTGCCTGATATTTGGCTTTTAGCAAAGTTGACGACTCGCTAATTTTTGATCATAAGTCCCAATTTCTTCACAATGTTACTGGTTTGTTACCTTAGATTGAGCTGTTTATATCCACAGATGCAGCAGACCTCTTCCATGGGGTCAGCCATGTTGCACAGCCATGTTTCTTGTATTTCTTCTTTCTACAAGCTTGGAAGGGGAGGTTGATGCAAGGAGTTATTCAGTCGGTTGCAATCTGCAACCTCGTTGCCCGACGCCACTAAATCCTGCACACTGGTCCTTTAATCAGTTCGGAGAAAATAACACCGTATGGCAAGATGTTGTTGACCTTATTTGTAGGGGACAACTGCACTTCACATTGTGGAGCGATACAGATCAGTGGAAGCAGGGTTCAGTAAGTGTTTCAGCGTCGTCCAGGGGGCCGTTTTATTTGCCATCTTGTATCAAGAGCTCCAGGATTACTGTGCTCAAGGAGCTGTGAAATCTCTTCCGACACCTCGAGCCACTGAAACAACTGGTGTCCGCCTCTCCTATCACAGAAACACACACTGGTCAGCGTTCATTCTGAATAACAAGGAGACAAACCTACCTCCAACCTCAAACACACACACAACCTCTCACTCTTTCTCACACACACACACACACACACACACAGTTAAAAGAATTGGGACCTGTCCTTTTTAGACTTCCAAACACTAACCTGACATGCCACCAATCCAATTTGTGTCAACAGCGGTCCCTCCGCCCGTCCCCTCGACAGCAACAACAAAAAAACAGCAATTCGTGTTGACAGCAGTCAGGAGAATACTTACTTGACACATTGTCGTAACCTTCCCTAAAACAAATGTCACCGTCAATAGCACGACCCGTCTCAGCTGACACAAGCCATGTCCAATCTTTCAACGGAGACATTTAAAAACTGAAGATGACACATGAGCAGGAGAAGGAGCGCCAAATTCATTTAAACCCTCCAAATTGAACTGTGGACGCATGTTTCTGATTTTCTTCTATGTAATCCTTCATCTATATGACAACTTTCTGTAGAATAAGAAAACCTGTTTTTCCTTATACCGTTATCTCGGACTGGTTGCCCACATTATTTTCTCAGGCCCGTGCTGACATTTTGATCTGCAAATGCACAAAAAATATACGTGTATATATTTACGTATATCAGCTTATGCTTCGGAGGCTTCCTGATAATGTATCGAAAAGGCAAACAGCCCGTGCCCAGCGCCAGAATATTTCTCATAAATAAAGAAAAGCGCTGCCACAAACCTCTAAAGACACACAGCAACACAACAATTCACAAATGATATACTATTCACAAGGATATACTGGGACAGTGCAAGTATTTAGACTAAAATACTTGTTTTTGAGGTTACTAATTGCTATTTGTTACTAATCAGACAAACGCCTTCGTCCATGAAGCCTTGATGTGATTTGGAAGTGACAACATTATGATTCTAATTAACCCGAGACGACAGTCAGAGGGGATTACCTGAGGAGACTTGCAGATTTGACATAAAATTGCCAAGGTACGGCATGACCTCGAAAAATGTTCACACCAAGCAGACTGTCAGTGGGTTTTATGTTTTGCATATTAATACATTTAGGGAATAAAACAACTCCCTTGTGAATGGGGAACATACAGTGTGTATGGTTGGACCATTTGCTGGGAGGTTGTGGGCATGTACAGACACCACCTTCACTCACCTGTTGAGGTGGGATAAATCACTCTTATTGATCAGTTTGGTCCAATCAGAATGATTGAAAATACCTGTCCAGTTGTGTGCTGGCCCTTTAACATGGGTTCATGTTGTCACAAAAACGCTGTCCGTGGTGCTGATCCTGTAGCATTCTCACAGGTATTCCCACATGCAGGTAACCAGACTACATAGACGAAGTAAAACAATCAGCTTCATCCTATTCAACTGTGTGCACATATAGACAGTCTGTAGAGCTTTCTCTACACCAGCAGTGGTCAACAAAACACAGGGCTTTCACCTGGGAGACCCACATGAAAGCAGAAAACAGTGTTGATTTTGTCAAGTATCTTTTTCAAAACCTATTCAAGTAAGTCGAGGTGAAGATTGTGCTTGAATCAGGAGGTCATAGCGGGGTGTTAAATGGCCCGCACAGTTAGAACCAAACAATGTGACTCTACAGTGCCATTCTTTTGTGAATTGAACCTTGAAAAACATGCTGAGGCCATCAACAATGACTCAAAGACTCATGGCAAATGTTTCATGGCGACACATAGGGAAGTTGCAAATGTCCACTATATGCGGGAGCACCAAGAGCAAATTGTTTTGATCCCTTCATAAATCAAAAGCATGCAGATGTGTTCTACTGCAAGTCAACACTGTCACGGAAGCTAATGGTGAGGCATAACAGTCTCCAAAACCTTAACTCTACCTGGACTTCAATAAGAATTGAAACACATTGCTTGGGAATAACTGAGCGACTAAAATTATGTCCCCATCACAAACATGCTTCAGGCTCATGAGAGGGAAGACAGATCCTGCCCCTTTAAATCACCCCACCATTTTTTTTTTCAGTTTTAAAACTATGTCTTCTAACCAGTGGTTTCTCCTTCTCCTCAATACTACTTGGAGTAGAAAACTTTGTATGTTTTTCTCAGTGTTTATGCACGGAGGATGTATTTGCATTTCAAAGCAAGCTCTCAATCATTTTGACAAAATTTCAGAAGACAGTGCTGCAGCACCAAAAGAAAACCATGAAAACCAAAGAAAGGAAAACAAACTGTATGCATGATTGCATCCCGTGACAGCCAATCGGCAACCTGAGTCATGAGCGTAATCAGGAATGGCTGCCGGATCCGCCGTGTCCTGCTGGCGAACCGGTGATTGTCCACTGGAGGAGGAAGGGTTGGGTGGAGATGGAGGTGGAGGTGTGGGGGTGCAGGGTAGTAGGAAACGGTACAGCCAACGAGATTCATGACAGCCTCTCGCGGAACCTTGTGGACTGATTACACGTCCAAGAAAATGCATGCGGCAAACGGATATTAAATCAACACAGCTTATTGCCATGCCAGTGTAGGACCGAGCCCGAGCGTGGGCAAAACGCATTTGCAGCTCACCCCTATAAGCACTTTAGGCAGTGAGAGAATTACATTTCTATGGGGGCTCGGGATGAGTTAGGCAATCTTCCTTTCCACGGCAATGATTAATAGTGATGGCCCCATAAATTGTTCTGTCTGAGAAATATATTGCTGCCATAGTATCTGTTGTTTTGCACTGGAAGGCCACTCTGCCTTTTGAGGGCAGTGGTTGGATAAGCAGTCAACAACCGAGTTCAGATTCCAGGAAAACGCTCCCGCTCTGCAGCAGAGCTGGGCTCCATCTATCACAAGTGATTGTCACTTGCCATGCACAGATTTTTTTATTTTTTTTTAAGCCTCCTGATGTAAAATTAAGCTCCCGGAGACCAAACAAATCTATCTCGCTAACCCTGTATATGTCTCTTACACAGCATGCACGCTGTCGTCTGAACGAGGGATATTTTTAGCTCCCGGAGGGCGATAATCCGGTCCCCAGACCATTTTCTGACATCTTTCACAGGTGTTATCTGGCTTTACCTTTGCTTGCAGTATTGTGCTCTTAGCTCTACAGTTCTTCTGTAAATGTACGTAATTACATTTCATCACTGACAGCAGTGAATTAATGTATAAATGAAGGGGGAAGTCACGAACCCCTTAAAATTGTCAATTAAAATTTGTGAATTTAAGGTTGTTTTTTTTTTCAAATTAAGGTATTTTAAGAGGTTTAGTTTTTGTCTTTTAAGAGTCCCTTGTAAATCTTAAATTGATCATTTGTGGGATTTGTCAGGTATTTCTAAATAAAAGTAAAGAAACCCATTTACGAAAACCAACATGAAGGGTACAAACTCCACCTGCTGTGTTGCGTGACTCACTCCGAGCCACATTATTAAGTCCCATTCCCAGGACGTCAAATACTGACGGAAATGGGAAACAGCCAACCTCCTTTCTACAATACGACTAATCCCACCTTTAATGGCAAACTAATGGACAAATGATCTTTGAATTTAGGAGCACATTAAGGAGAACTTAATGGTACCTGTAAAAGCATCCTCAAATAACCAAACTTTCTGCCTGCCTTTTTGATATTAATGGACGGATTCTCTAGACAACACCCAGTTTTCTTGAGCAGATACTTTGCAATCTTCGACCCTTATCTCTTATGAGATAGGGGTCTCATCCCATGCTGATATTTTTGCTCTCTCCAGAGGTATTAAACTGGTTTCCCACCATCGCCTTCAATTGGTCGCTGCTGCTAGAATTTACATCGGTTCAAGTAAACAAGATCACCCATTTCTGGGCTCATTTTCACATTGTTTTGAACATTTTATTGTTGACTTTAATACTTCCTTCATAGACCTACTAACCCCTGATGAGCCTAGGTGCACGCTTAGATCAGCTGATGCTGGCTTTCTGGTCGTTCCGAGCCCGACTGAGCTTTTTCAGTCTGGGCTCCCAAACTGTGACTTACCTGCTCAGATTAGGCTTGATGAATATATCACTATTTTTATATATTTTATAAAACATTATAAAATATCTTACTACTTTACTATATTTTATCTTTTCATGAAGAGCTTGTTATTGTTATTGTTGTTTGTTGTCTGCAGAAACATTTAACCTTCTGGCCACTAGAGGGAGACAGACACACAGCCACAATTATGGAAAGTGATAAGACATTGTTAGCATTCAGTTAAAGTTTCTGGCCACCTGACAAATGTTACTTGAGCATTAACCAGCATGTCAGTCTCCATTAACTTCTAAAACAAAATATTTGGCCCTTCAGCTGTGTGATGGTTGTGCAGCTAGCCACTTACTGTGTCTGTTTTTGTAGCATTTTTGCCAGAAATGGCTGAACCATCCAGTCAAATTGTGGCTAGAAACCCAAAAATACTCCACTGAGTGAGAATGAGTTATTAAATTGAATGTTTCCATCAAAAATATAGATTATGGCAGAGCTGAATTGTATTTTTACATTTGGAGAAATCCTAGCTGCAGGTTTATCGCTGATGCTGGCCTGCCCTGATTTTCTCTGACCGTAGTGTTGGCTCACTCTTGACCCCTTTGGACATGGTCTTAAGCAGACCTGGAATCAACCCAGACAATCCTGACTGCAGCCGGCCCTGACTGACAGTTTTCTCAACACATAAAAATCAGGAGTCTGGCTGCAGCTCCTGACTGAAACTCGCACAGAGTGAAAAATCACAGCGACACACGCTTTACTTATCCGCATGATAAGTGCTATCGATTTTAGTGTTAGCTTATTGATGAACTGACTAAAAATGAGTTATTATGCACTTTGCCAATTGCCTGTTAAGCAGAAACTCCACAGCACTCAATCAAGCGATGGCCAAGAGCTACGCTTTGATCAATGGAGACTACAATTGAGATTTTTCAATAGTATCAGACTGCTTTGCCCTGAAGCAACTGCTAACTGTAGAGAAAATATAATCATGTGCAGAGAAACTGACAAAGCAAACATCTTAAGACTCGCCACTTTCTGTGCTCAAAAGCTGAGATGACAGAAATAAAATGATAGACGTGGTAAAAATATTACATTGAGGACTGTTTGTTTTCACTACAAGTGTGCAAAAATAAATGAAAACTACTGCTTGTTCCATTATGAATCAAAATGCCTTAAGGAAACGCTCAATATTAAATTATAGGAGCTGCTTGTAAAAATGCCACAGTGACATCAAAATACTTCCCAAAAAGTCCTCATCAGCTGCTCCGGACCCTCCAGTGTTTCCGGAATGACTCAGAACCAAATATGTCAATAAGATTTTGGTCATGTGGTGTGCAATTTGCCACCATTGCTAACTTCCCTTTGTTCCCGTGGAGAAAATAAATGTAAATGCACAGAGTGTGTCAGACAGTGAGAAGAGATCTGACTCATCACTCCCCCCTCGCACCTTTTCGATGTCGGAAGCTGCGTCCAACCATTTTTTTTCAAATTAAGGTATTTTAAGAGGTCTATTAAGAGTCCCTTGTAAATCTTAAATTGATCATTTGTGGAATTTGTCAGATATTTCCAATAAAAGTAAAGAAAACCAACATGAAGGGTACAAACTCCACCTGCTTTTGTTTGCGTGACTCACTCCAAGCCACATTATTAAGTCCCATTCCCAGGACGTCAAATACTGACATAGATGGGAAACAGCCAACCTCCTTTCTACAATATGACTAATCCCACCTATAATGGCAAACTAATGGACAAATGATCTTTGAATTTAGGAGCACATTAAGGAGTACTTAATGGTACCTGTAAAAGCATCCTCAAATAACCAAACTTTCTGCCTGCCTTTTTGATATTAATTGACGGATTCTGTAACTTCCCGACATTCGCACCCGTTTCACGTCGTGATTGGCCAGCTGTGAGGAGGTGAACTTCTCTGTCTCTCTTTCTTTTTTTTTCATTCTTTACGCAACTATTCCTGTCACTTTTCATGTGCACAACCGACACCAACACTGCGAGCGCTCTTCCAGGAGAGACTGTCGCCTTCCAGTGTGGCCGTTTCACAACAAATATGAACACTTAATAAGATACAGGTACATGTCCTCCCTGTGGAGAACATGTACCTGGGTGTTTGTGTGGCTTTCCCTCCACCGAGCTAAAGATACATATCAAGTGGAATTGAGGTGGTGAATTGCTGATATGAATGAATGTGACAGTCTCTTCTTACTATCGCCGTGATGGACAGGTTTCCAGTCCATAAGCAGGCTTCCCTTCGGCGCGACATATGCTGGAGTCGGCTCGAGCACATTGTGATTTGTATCGCAAACAAGTGTTAAACCAGAAGAGGAAGTGTCAACAACTCGCCCCACGCTGCCTCTAATTTGTCAAAGTGAAGCATCAGAGGCCTAATGCCAATGAGATGTGTGATATAGATCACACTAATGGCTGCTCATTCTTTTCCAAAGACAAATGATCCACAGCAAATGACAGCGAGTCTGTCTTCTGAATAATCTTTAAGTTTCTCTTAAAGTGACCTGAGCTTCTAATCTATTTATATGCTCGTTATCACTAATTATTCTTAACTAATGTCTTTCTGTTGCGGTGTGTGTTGTTTAACCAGTATCACATAAAAACATTGCAGCATTGGGGTGTTCAATATACTGAGGTCATTTTGTGTACATGGGTGCCCACATCTACATCAGGAGACTCTATAGATGCTATAGTGGCATTTCCATTACATGTGTCATAAATCAGGTTTCTCTACGGTGCTCAGCGGCGCGAATACATCCACTGACCATCAACAATTTGTCAACAGCCACCGGTTCCACATGTCACAATTTCATCGCAGCTTGAAATGTTTTTCCACGCCTCATTACCAACATGTTTTACATGAGGGGAGGCGTGCACGTTTCCCTCACTGCGGCTGAAATGGTATGTGAAATATGCCCGTCTGAGTTCTTGTCACTTCATAAGAGTTTTAGCCCGTTATCATATTAACCGGCCGTTCAAGACTGTTTAGTGTTCGTGCCTGTAGGTTTGTCTTCCTCCTGCTGTGAGAGAAAAAAAAGTAGTGCAGGGCGGTTATCTTTAAACCAGAAATGGACTGAAGGTGCCTCCACGATGAGTAAATTTGACCAGTGACAGAGGATTTTGTCTGTTTCTCGATTTAGAAACACAGAATTTAGACGTGTCTCCATTCACGAGGTTGTGATGTGCCCTGTCAGAGATGGGTGTTGCCATGGCAACCCCTTGGCCAGCCAGTGGAAATCAGTCCCCCCCCACCTCCCACTCTCTCACCATGACCCCAGCACAGGTTATGTTGGTTTACTGATCTCCTGAACAGAGAGAGACGATTCCAAGATTTGTAATCCGAACACACTCGCACTCATATAAAGATAATGGACGGAGCCTTCCCCCAAAAGAGAGCGCTTAACCTCTTACGAGAAGAAAAAAAAAGGTTTCACACTTTAAAATGTAGCCAGGGAGATGAAGACTGCAGCTTAATACTGTAGCTCTCTCCGGCTCTATCAAAAAAAATGACTGAGGTTGCAGAGATCAGCCG
The DNA here is from genome assembly GCA_946959425.1 of Argyrosomus regius. Taxonomy (NCBI): domain Eukaryota; kingdom Metazoa; phylum Chordata; class Actinopteri; family Sciaenidae; genus Argyrosomus; species Argyrosomus regius. The sequence goes on from OX336888.1 coordinate 2,992,039, forward strand.
GACCAATCCTCCTTGTCTTTTATCGCGTGTAGCTACACGTTTTCGACCCTGACGCAATTCTCAACGGTCCTTCACAACATTTCTGGATTTGTGTTGGGATATTACCCACTCCAGGGCAAAACTTCAAATCTCTTTGATGGCGTGAATCCATTCTGAAATGATGCATTTCTTGCTCGGCTTTGGAGAAAGAAAAAGAGAACGTATTTGAAGTGAAGCACTTTGGTGCTGCCTCATCAGATATCTTTAGATTTGTGATTGATTCCCAAGCCTGGGAGCCCATTCTGGGATAACATGGTAAATGGGAAATAGGTACTTCTGAACTAATGCATTTCCTCCTGCATTTGAAGAGGGAGGGGAAATGAAAACCTTTGAGGATAAAGGAGGAAATAATCTGCATTTGTAGCAGCTTTGATGCCTGCGGTGTACAGACAGCGCCGATGATACTCGGCTGTATGTGCCCGTAAAGGCTGATGATCTAGGGGGCCTGTATATCGGCTGTGAAATCCTGGATGTCACGTAATTTCCTGCTCTTGCATTCCCAGAAAACAGAGATGGTGGTCATTGGGCCTGCTTGACATAACAGCAAACCGATATATTTGACTGTTAAACTTTGAGGAATCACACAGTCTGTGTGATTCCTCAAAGTTTAACAGTCAAATATATCGGTGTTTGATCCAAACGTCTCCTTTTCCTGATGCAGAGACCTTCATGCATGCCATTATTTCATCCCAACGTGATGAGTGTAATGTTCTGCTGTCTGGTCTGCCATGTGCTGATGTCTGATCTGATTATACCTTATATCCAATCCCGTGCGTTAAATCCCCAGAGGTTCCTATTGTGCCACTTTCCTCTGGAATAATCTCCCTGTTCATATCTGACAGTCTGATTCTGTTGAGGCCTTAAATCTTTGCCGTAACTTTCAATTAATGTGCATCCTGTGATACTTCAGGCCTTGTCCCTGTTGTCGTTATCCTCATCCTTTAGTCTCATGAATCTCTTAACCCTAGTACTTAAGTATACTCTGTGTTTATCCTCCCAATGACAAATCAACAAATGCATCTCTCTCTCTAGTTTTCTCCTCTCCACTGGACCACTGGGAGCCTCTTTCTCTCTCTCTCTCTCTCTCCTGGCTGTCAGTGCCTCATCCAGACGCTTGGATGGATCATCGTCCCCCAGGAGGTTCAGCCCCTCCCTAGTCTCTCCCTAGTTTACATGCCATCATGTCTCTCTCTCTCCCTCTGTGTAATTGTCTGTCTTTCCTCTCTCTGTTTGTGTAGTGCTGTGCTGCCTAATGTAATATAACTATTACAGATTCCTCAGTCCTGTCAGAATCTGGTACTAATCCTGATCGAATACATGCACAAGCGGATTTTGGTGCATCGCTCATTACAGAGGCAACTTGGCAGTTGGACCACACAAACAGAGAAGCCAGTCTCTATTTATGACATTAGAACGAAGAAAAAAGGTGTCCAAGAGAGCCGAAACTGAAATGCTCATTAGAGATGGAGTGTTTGTTTAGTTCTTGTAGTCAAAACACACACACACACACACACACACACACACACACACACACATATAAAAGAATCTAATGAAGGGAATGAGTCAATAAAAAACAAGTATGGTGACATGAGGCGGCAACCTCCGTGGCTGTGAATTGAAGCCTATGGGGGAAGTGCCAAAAACTGCACCTCCTCTTCTCGTCGACTTGAGGCTGGCTCCAGAAGTGAGTCAGTCTCCATAAGTCCCCATGTTAAAATGTCCAACTTCACAGCAGAAATAAACATGTTTACAGCCTGGTACAAAAAACAGTTTTGGTCTCTATAGCTAATTTCCCCGTTCATGACAACTGTACTGAGGGTGAATTTATATACAACTCACCTGTTCAGATTATATTAAGGCTTAAAGTTATGCAGGATTAACAACATGGCCGCTTTGACTGACAGGTGGGTGCCATTACCGATGGCTTGTTTGAGCACCTAGACGTCATTTGGCTCGCCTCAAGTCCGCAGATGATCCACGTCTTTGCAGAAGAGGCAGGACTGCCAACACTATTTCTCAGCTTCAAAACGGCTCTTCAGACACCTACGGGTGATGTCACACAGACGGCATCCATTCTTTAAGCTGTCAGTGGCTGCCATGTAGTGGTTAGTGGTTCAGTACATGGCTCAAGGACACCTCAGCAGTGCCCAGGAGGTGAACTGGCACCTCTCCAGCTATCAGGAGGGCGCACGTCGTCCACTAATCAGATGATCGGCGGTTCAGTCCCCGGCTCCTCCAGTCTGCATGTGGAAGTGTCCCTGGACAAGATGCTGAGCCCCAAATTGCACCCCTGCGCCATCGGTGTGTGAATGTGTATGAATGGTTAGCTCCTAAAACTGATGAGCTTTTGGCACCTTGCATGGCAGCTAATCGCATCAGTGTATTAGGACACATATAAGAGCAGCCCATTTACCATTAGTCCTCACTCCATACTGTGGTCTGTGCTGAACTTGAACAGTCCCTACAGACTGAGCTACTGCATTTGTAATGTAATATATATGCATTTAAGTATATACCAAAAGAGTTTAAAATGTTATAGAGTTCAAATTTAGACAATTAAATAATATATTAGACGATAATAATATAATAAGTCAGACCTGATTAATTAACACATTACCTTTTGAATAAATCAGCCTGTGTAATCACGTGACACTCATTGTTGACGTTTGGTCGTTACGTTCAAACTGCGGCTTGCGTCACAAACTGCTTCCGGTGGTCACGTAAGGTAGGCTTTCATAAACATTGCACATAAGGGGGGCTAAAGCACGCGTACATTTACAGCCAGAGGTGGTGTGTGTGTGTGTGTGTGTGTGTGTGTGTGTGTGTGAGACACTGCAGACCTGTCTGTACACTAACCGCATGTTTCATCCAGGCCAACAGCTCGACTCTCTTCGGCTCGTTTGTTATTTTCTCTCCATGTTTGCTCGAGCAGGATGTCTTCCCAGGGTGGCGTGGACCGGCTGTCGAAGGTCATTCCCGCTAGCTTGACTAAAATAATTAATAAATCAACCACAGGTCATTATTAAAGAGACACGGAGAGGCATCGTTAACGTTAGAACATAGTACAACATCGCTGCTTGTTGTTGTTGTTGTTATTGCTTCACGAGGCTAAGTTAACCTAGCCCATTCACAGAAGCGTGCGTAGCGTAACGTTACCACGCCGAGCAGACGTACGTCATAATAACTTCACTTAGTTTAACGTTTAATTTGTTTTTAAGCCTCGTATTCACACATAAACACACTTTAATTTTAACTATTACCATTCAACATGTTCCTGTGGTTAATTCGGCATGCATGTGACCCACCAATAATTAATTACCTAATTAAAAAATCTATTATTGTCATTGGTTTGTCCATTTGTTGTCAATGTTACGTAGCTTTGAACGTTTAGCGTCCAATGGGTAGTGAAGCTAATAGAAACTCTAAAGATTTAACTGAAACACGTGCTGGAAATTGTATTAATTATATCCCGAGTTTACACTAAAATGGCCACCTTTGGTTAAACATTAACAGCCACGGTGTACTAAGTGTTTTTCGTTCTCACATCGCCGTTGAGTCTTTATTTTCCCACATTTTAAATGGACTTCAACACGTCGCCTACCCATATCACATCTGAGCTAATCACCTGTGCCAGTGTAGAGCATGTGTACTCCTAATCCTGGATTACTTAGCAAACCCAGCACATACACCTTATTGCAGTTGTAGATCAGGCGTCATAAGCAGTGAAACGACGTGTTCAGGACTCTAACAGTAGACATGGCTGTTTTCAGACCAGCATTTATCCTCCAGTTAAATCTAATTTTGTATATTATTAGCCTTCACTTCGTGTCTCCACGTGACTTCTTCACGTTTTTAAGGTTACTGCAGGAACCTGAACGTACTGTGCTGTGTGAATCCTTGTAGTGTGTGTGTGTGTGTCAGGTTAGATTCCTTTCTAATATATGACAGTAGAATAAATATTGTGCTTTGTCTGTTTCAGAATGGGGAATTATACATCCTCCTCCACTACAGGAGGCTCCGGCACATCCTGCGTCCAGTATGTTCAGGTAAGTAAGATGCTTGTTAAACCCTTTTGGTACAGCAGTGTGCCTCAGATCTCTCTTGAAATCGTCCTTCCTTGGCGTTGCAGTGTGCTCCAGTATATTAGATTTTGTTTTCACGTTTCTCATTTACATTTTTGAGCATGTCAACGAGCAACAATATCCAAAATCTGCGACAGACGAGGCTCTGAAATATCACAAATGTAGCGCGCTGATTCCACGTGAAGTTTTTGATGAGATGTGAGCTTTAAATTTGAATCGTAACCTTTAGAAAATGTATGATTTAAAAAGTCATTTGCCGACGATATCTATATCAAGTTCTGTTTGTGCACGAACCGCCACTGTTGCCACATTGATTAACCTTGGAAATATTTAATAAAAAAGTAGTTATGTTTCCTTTTTTTGCCTTTGCCCAGCAGCTCACTTCAAGCCTGGTATGTGCAGTCTATTTCTGTGTTCTACTGATATTTAATTAAATCTTATTTTTTCCCTGACCTTTCAGGAAGTGGTGTCACAGAACTGTGTTGTGATATTTTCCAAGACCACCTGTCCTTATTGCAAAATGGCCAAAAATGTGTTCAGCGAAATTGGCGCAACGTACAAAGTGATTGAACTGGATGAGCACAACGACGGGAGGAGACTGCAAGAGGCCTTAGCTCAGGTGACTGGTGCCAGAACGGTAAGAGCCTCGCGTTGTATTTTGGGATTAAACTTCACAAGCTTGTTATTTCAGCATCTATTTAAAAAAAAGAATCAAAACACGGATATTTGAAAGCTTGTTTGTTCTGGCAGCTCGGCATCTCAGTTAAATTTGGGTTGACGTGATCAGTGTTTTTGTTTGGAGCAGCCAAGAATTAAGAGTTTATCTTGATGGAAATAGTCTGAGTCAAGAAAAAGATGCGAGCAAGCTGCATCGTTTTCAGACTATAGTCTTTAATCGTAGCAAATTTACTGCATATGTTTAAGAAAAATAACATTTTGATAGTAACAACAAATGGAATATTCTGTATAACACTCAAAAAAATGAAAATAATAAGTGAGCTAAGTCTAAAGATGAAAGAAATGATCGACTTCTGGTGTCAGACAGGACATTAAACTTAGTCTCCTTGGCGACAGTCTTATGTTTGGCTGACTTCCTAAAGGTTTTAATCAAACTTAGCAATTTGTCGCTCTGTAAAACTGCAAAAGACGCACTTCAAATTCTGTGAGAGAAGAACATTTTGAAGCAGCTCTTGTGCTGAATCAAGTGCATGTGTGCGAGAGTTACTATTAGACCTGGTGTAAGAGGACCCCTGTGTAGATGTAAAGATCTCATTCTACGGTGTGAAACAGTGACTCTAATTTTCAGGTGAATATATACTAATGAGAACAAACTTATGTGCATTAAATATATTAGATAGATAATAGATATTCTGCCAATAAATCCTCCTAAATCTTACACACTGGATCTTTTTATTTTTAAGCTTTTACTTTATTTCACTGCAGACTCCAACTCCAGCAGTGATTTTTATTAATTTTGGTGAAGTTATATCATTTTAAAATTAGTAGCAATACCAACTGTTGCAAAAGCACAAGCACAGGACAGCAAAGCATTTTTTATTCATCACTCTACAACTACAACACAGGGTTGTACAACCAAACGCACGCTGTAATCCCGTGTTATGCTCCACACACAAAACAAACTATTATTCATGGCGGAGTGCGGAGGATGACTTGTGGAGTCTCACAGCCTGAGGAAAGAAGCTGCTCTGTAGTCTGGTGTCATGGCAGCAGATACTTCTGTATCACTTTCCAGACGGCAGCAGGGTGAACAGGCTGTTGCTGGGGTGGGTACACTTAACGCGCACTTCACCTCGCAGATTATCTCTGATTCTCTGTAGAAAGTTTCAAACTAGGGAGGTTTTTTGACCCTGATCCTGATCCAAGTCTTGGCTGACTTTTTTTTTTACCCAAATGTTGATTAAATATATATCTGAGATGTTGAACTTATTCTGGCACACCTTATTCTTCATGAGCTACTTGCTCCAAATACTGAAAGTCGTAGTTCAAGTTTAAAGTTTGTAATCTTAAAAATGTGTCTCACATCGTGCTGACGTGATATGATTTGTGTGTTCAGGTGCCGAGAGTCTTCATTAACGGGAACTGCATCGGGGGTGGCTCCGACACCAAACAGCTCCATCAGCAGGGAAAGCTGGTGCCTCTGATCGAACAGTGCGCCCCCTGCTGCGCCGCCACCGGCTCCGAGGGCTCGGGCAGCGGGCGGTTCGAGTCCGCCAAATGACTAACCGTTCTTGTAGTCTTTTTCAATCCTGTATTTATGAAATGTTCGCTTGATCTCATGCTACAAGTTATACATTGTTTGAACATGTTATTTATTAATCAAAGCGTATGGGTTACTTGACGTTAAGGCTACGTCCTTTTTTTCCATCCAGGGATGTACAGTATCATTATTAAAGCTGCCATCTTTTAAACAAAACCTGTGAATAGTGGAACAGCTTCATGTGTGTCTTCTGCATGGACAACATTACAGTCAGAAAAAGCCTCTCTGAACAGTGAACATCATGCGGTTGTGACGTATCGACTCATTTTAGATCATTCTGATTAAAACATTTTATTGTGTTAAGTATTTTGACGTTACATCTTATTCGGAAATGTTAGTTATGTGCTAGACTGTCAAAGATTATTAAGATCATTTTTTTTAACTTGTTGAAGCATTTTTTTATGTCACTGTGTCTGAGATTTTAGCAGCAGTAGCTGTTTGTCTGAGTTTCTTTGATATTATGTAGGTAGTCGGTTTATTAAAGTGTAAAATGAATCATGATGCCGGTGGGTGTTAAGAACAAAGTTTAATTGGCCTGTGCATTAAGTCATAACCGCTCTTAAATGTTTTCTTAATGCCTTGAATGTATATTTATGGGTAATAAATATGAATGAAAGTCTACTATCTGCCTCCCACGTCTACTGTCTTTTACCGAAGAGTGCTTCATTTTGTACCCTTCTCCTCGTAGGTGGGCGGATATTGATTTAATTTCACAAGAGAGCCTCTCTTAGCGGTGGGTTTTTCACCCTTAGTTTTATATTTGCAAACATAGAAACGTGTATATAGTTTAGGTTTTATGTTTGGAGTCAGGTTTTCTTTGGTCCAACGTATGTCCCCTTTCTTCGGTGCGCGCTCTGCGTTAAAACGAGCGCACCCTTATACCCCACATTGCAGCCGCATCACGGTGAGGTCACTCCGAGTGAAATTAGCTTGACTAGTAGCGGGTGTACTGTGCTAAGCTAAGATATTAGCATCTCGTATATGTGCACGGTAGGTTGAACAAACAGCGTCCGTCGTGAAGAATGGCTGGCAGCGCGGGAGAGTGGTGTCTGATGGAGAGTGACCCCGGCGTGTTCACGGAGCTCATTAAAGGTTTCGGTGAGTGACTCGTTAGCTCGCCGCTAGCTGCTCATTCAATGTAACGTGGCTATCCACGGCAGCGCTAATGCTAACTAGCCGTTCTAAAGCTAACGGTAACTTTATAAATGACGACTGACCGGATGCAAGAAGGGAAAATATTACTTATTAATGTTAATATTATATTTTAGGGCCTGTGAACTCTCAGCAGTAACCTAAACGCTGCACTCACCGTGAAGGCGCGTGTAATAATTAGCCAGTCGCAGCTAAATTAATTAGGCAAAGCTAACTAGCCTAGCATTACTCAGCGTTCAAAACAACGGCGCGTGAACACAAACCCTTGTTTTGTTGTGCTTTGCCGTGCTGTGCCGTGATGTGCTGTGCCGTGCTGTCAGCCTGTCTCTCTGCAGAAAGCTGCTCCATCAGCCAGCTCACGTTTTTGGCTCAAACTGTTACAGCGACACAAAATGTGAATGAATGTTTGTTGGTTTGTTTTCAGGTTGCAAAGGCGCCCAGGTTGAAGAGATATGGAGCATGGAGCCAGAGAACTTTGACAACTTGAAGTATGTTGATGCACGCAGCTTCATTACATTGCACGCTGCATCATAAAGACGTGTGTGTTTTTTAAGTGCATCTGTTCTGTTCCAGACCAGTTCATGGGTTGATTTTCCTCTTCAAGTGGCAGCCAGGTGAGGAGCCAGCAGGGTCGATTGTTCAGGATTCAAGGCTGGACCACATCTTCTTTGCTAAACAGGTAAACATGCTCAGCTCTGTCATTTGTCAACAGTCTGTATCTGATCAGGTGCATCTCATGAACTTTGACTCAGCATAATAGCTGCTGACTTACTGCATATCTCCAAGAAGAAGAGATACTTTTATTAATCCCTCTAGGGATCACTCAGTTTTACATGCATTTAACCCGAAATACACACACACACATGTTTATGTAAACATGCAAATGTGGAGAGAAGATGGTGGAGTGATGGGCAGCCACCCAGAGCAGCGCCCTGCGAGCAGGTGTGGGGGGTTCGGTGCCTCGGCAGTGCCCAGGAGGTGAACTGGCACCTCTCCATCTACCAGTCCACCACCATACTTTGTTCCATGCTGGACTTGAACCAGCCACTCAAGCCAAGTCTCTATGGACTGAGCTACTGCCGCCCCTAAAGAAAGATTGTGATAAAGAATAAAAAGGTGCATCAGAGGGTAACTGCACTGACCAGACCAAAAGAGAAACACATGTGTAATTACAACACATTATTATCTATAGTGCAGAGTAGTTCAGGCAAATTGGATAACGAATTAGATGATGAATCGTTGTGCTTTATAATTAACCGGGTCTTTGACATTAAGCCCAAATCAAAAACTTCTCGTCACTCTGGACTATTCTTTATTAAAACTCTGCAAGATCTTAACATGCATGAGTATTAACATGCTGTTCTTATATTTGAAACTTGATTTGCTTTTTTTCATAAACACGTCATGCACCAATCTAATGTTTCCTTTTTTTTTATCTCTTCACTTTATTAATTTGTATTTTTATCTGTGTGTTTTCAGGTCATTAACAACGCCTGTGCCACCCAGGCAATCGTCAGCGTTCTGCTCAACTGCTCCCATTCTGACATGTTGCTCGGAGACACGCTGACAGAGTTCAGAGAGTTCTCACAGAGTTTCGATGCTGCTGTACGTCCACGGTATTTCTTTTGTTTGTGCACTAGCTCGGGATTTGACTCGTCGATGCATTTCATCGTATAGTTTCTGTTAGTTTTCATGTAAGAAAGACACTGAACCTTCCCTTTTAACTTACGTGGCATCAGCACTCGGCCTGTAACTCAATAAGAAATACATAATTCATGACTCTTTCTAAAAATAATGTTAAAACTGCTTTCCCTTTGGGAGCAGTAATTTACTGCCCAACTCCATATAGTGATTTTCTCTGACAGTTTTATCCTCTTACCTTCAAAACCATGATGACTCAGTCTGTCTGTCCCACAAATATTCAGAGGAACCAGGCGGAACTGATTTATGATGCTCAGTTTCTGCTTTGGTTTTGAAAAATTCAAAAATCGAGAGACTTCCTCCGCCTAGTCAAGCTACTTTGTGTTGTTTTTTATTTATTTATTTTAATGAGTTTATGGCAGCATCTAATTAAATGGTGAAAACAAGCAGGCCGTGAACGGCTGCACACAAGAATCAGTATATTGATAGGATGATGGAGAAGCAACAAATGAGTCATTTATTTTAATTAGTACTCTTTAATATTACTGAAATTGAAACACTAATTTGACGCATGAACATATTACGCCTCCCATACAGCCCTTCATAACACTGCTGCATGTTTAAGTTCAATGGTTATACAGTCAGTGTTCTAATCCTGCATCTCCCGCTCTCCTCAGATGAAAGGTTTGGCTCTCAGCAACTCCGAAGTCATCCGGCAAGTTCACAACAGCTTTGCCAGGTAAGCTCCCGCTCGTATCATATCCAGCTGGAGAGGCTCAGTTTGATTGGCTCCGTGTTATTTTTAGCTCCTCAGACGAACTCGTGTGTTTGGCCCGTTTGTTGCTAATACAAGAGGCTGCTTTTGTGAGACAGGCGTGTGTGTGTGTGAGGTCGGTCCAATTGTTGGTAACTCCCAAAAATGAGTTCCAGTGTGTCAGATTTAATGGACAGAAATAGAATATAATATGCAAAGCTCTGATTTCATTAGCGTATAATCATCTAAAAACTAGAATCCAATCCTGGACCTTTCCGGGCCTCCAGGAAACGGCGACATTAGGGCCACGCCTCCTCAGCTGGGGACCAATCGGGGCCTGGTGATGACGCACCTGAATTAGCATACACGAGACAACACACACAGTGATATTCCAGGGCGAGACGACAATGGCTGTAACATTTAGAATGAAACTTTCATATCTACAGACGCCACAGGTTCTCTTCCACCCAGAACAGACAAACTAAACTAAACATGTTTCGTGGCCACCGTAGTTTCTCCTTCACGCTAGGAAGGAGAGGGTGAGGCGACAGAAACACCCTCTCCTGCAATTAGAAACTAACCCGCTAGATGCCACTAAATCCCACACGGCTCCTTTGAATAAATGACAAGTAAAAATGTTTCCTCATTAGTAAAGACACAAATGTGAACATTATGTACATCACATTCATTTATTAGTGTAGATTTATGCATTCCTACTTCCCTGCTCCAGGATTCGACATCATTACTTGTTGGTTGCATGATAATTCTCTCCGATTCTGTGCATTTTTTTTTTCTATTTGCAGACAGCAAATGTTTGAATTTGATGCAAAGTCGTCAGCAAAGGACGAGGACGCCTTTCACTTTGTGAGCTACGTTCCCGTAAACGGTCGGCTATACGAGCTGGACGGACTTCGGGAAGGACCAATCGACCTGGGTAAGCAAAAAAAAAATGTAATTTGTTATTGCTTTATGTTTAAAGTCAGTCAGTGTGAGGTCCTGCTGCGCACAGCTGATTTCTGTCTCATTGGCAACGGCTCCATTTCCCCTAAAACTGTCCGTTTTATGATGATGTACGGTGCTTTTAGTAACCGCACATATGAGCATCTCCAGTTTTATTTATTCCTGTCTCGTGTTTTTCACCAGGTGCGTGCAACCAGGATGACTGGATCAGCGCAGTCCGCCCGGTGATAGAGAAAAGAATACAGAAGTGAGTGTCTTTGTACTTAAACAGGTTAAACAAATACTTTCTATCACAGCTGATGTGACTTTTTAATGCTGCCATCCATCTCATTTGATTTATTAGCATTGTCCATAGTTTCTGATCTCATAAGTGAAGAGTATTCTCTCTGTATGTAACGACGTTTTCTGCCAAATACTGTACTACCTTTATTTTCTTGACAGCGTATCATTCTGCACCCGTGTAAAACTGTATTGTTTCTCTCTGCAGGTACAGCGAAGGAGAGATCCGATTCAACTTAATGGCCATTGTGTCAGACAGAAAGATGATATATGAGAGAAAAATTGCAGAGCTCCAGACTCAGCTCACTGAGGTGAGTGGCAGCTTAAAATCCATTGCACACATGACATAGAATAATGTATTCTTTTACCTTCTCCCTGTGAGACTACATATGTGAAATGTCAGCTTCCAAACGTGAGATCATAACCATGTTGCGCTCGAGCAGACGAACAGTGTGGTGTATTTTAGGGACACCCCTGCTATGAATCATCGAGATCCTGGAATGTTTTGAAAAGGGAGACCTGTCTATCAGCAGCTTTTAGTGTTACAGACGTGACGTTATGAAGGTGAACAGAGGGTGGATATTTAGATGTGATATTTATAAGAGCTTTTCTGGATACTCAAAGACATCGAAGCAGCAAAACAACATAAAACGGTACACCAAAAACACATCAGACTAAGCTGAACATTAAAAGCAATTTTAAAAAGATGTGTTTTTGTCAGAGATTTGAGTGTTGGAAGGTCGGTACAGTCATCGATGTGTTTGGGGAGAGAGATCCAGAGGGAGGAGGGCAGCTACAGAGAAGAAGGCTCTGTCGCTCCAGGTTCGGTGCTTGGTCCTTGGGTGGTGGAAGTCAGGAGGTTTGCATCAGATGAACGGAGGCTGCGGGATGGATTGTGGCGATGGAGCAGGTCGTAGGAAGTGGCCTGGTTATGGAGGGCTTTGTGTGCAAGAGGAGGATTTTGAACTGAATGCGCCGTGAAACCGGGAGCCAGTGGAGATCCTGGAGCACAGGGGTGACGTGGTTACGGGTTCGAGTGTGGGCGAGCAGACGTGCAGCGGAGTTTTGGATGTACTGGAGTTTATTTAAATTTTAGATGGTGTTCCGTAGAGGATACTGTTGCTGTAGTCAGTTCTGGAGGTGATGAAGGCGTGAATGAGGGTTTCTGCAGCAGAGAAGGAGAGTGATGGGCGTTGCATAGCACCATTTTGAAAAATATTTGTGTTTTCCTGCTGCATAGACAGCTCACTTTTATGACAAGATCATCTTTAATAGAAGGCTCAAAGAGTTACTTGACCCCGAAGCTAAAAATCTTTTCACTGACCTCTTCCTGGTAAAATGGTTTAGTCCGTTTCACCTGACGATGCCACACCTAGCGGAGTAAATATTGGGCGTTTGACATCACTGTTGGGTGTGGCTGGTTACAGGTGCAGCAAAGCAAACAATGTACTGATCACCACATCTGCATTATTGCAGCAAGGTGAAGCATTCAACCACTGGAGGTCAGCAAACACAAGGTTTAACTTCATTCATGAAAGCACTCATGAATAAATGCGGCAAGTCCCAGTTTGGCATCAGGTCGACAGTGATAACCCGCATGCAGACATATTTAAGGAGTTGAGCCATATTCACTTATTATTAATGAAACTTATACATTATGTACTCGTCATTGCACTATGTATAAAACCTTATGCTGGCCTTAAGCCACCCTTGACCAGTGGTTACATCACTATTGAGTTGCTTGAGTGCTATTTTCTTCCATCCAACATGGTTCAGATACATCCTCGTCATATTGAAACTTATTTTTTGCCCCCTTCTGTTCGCAGGATGAACCAATGGACACAGACCAGAGCAGCACGTTTCTTAGCTCCATCCAATCAGAGATCGCCAAGTACCAGCTCCTTATCGAAGAGGAAAATCAGAAACTTAAAAGATATAAGGTGAGTTACATGCTGCCTTTTTATGGAACATTTGCTGTGATATGAATACAATTTTAAGCAATATTACATCAGAGGGTGTGCTTTACGATCATTATTGGCACAACAGTGATGCAGTCAGGGCAGAACTGAAGTGCCAATAATAAGGTGAAGCTCACCCTTAAATGAAATCTAGCTATTTGCTCTCAAAGTAAAAAATGTTCTTGTTTCTGGCTCTTTGTTTCCATGGAAATACATCAAGTATGTTCTGACTAATACCTGGAAAACAGTCAGTCATGTTGGTAGACTCCTGTATGTAATGGAATCCAGTTTACTACTCCAGCAGGTAGTCTGACCCTTCGTAGCGACCCGCGGCAGAGACGGTAACGTTAAAGCTCTCTAGAGATCGTGGAGTTTCTCAATCTGAATAAATCTCACACATATGAACAAAAAAAAAAAAACTGCCTTTGTTGCTCAATCTCGTGACTAAGATATGTGCAGATTTTTCCACCGACATATTTAGTTACTACCTCCTTGACCATCAGGTTTATTTTTAAGCTAGCCGTGTCACCGACTCACCACGCAGCTGACGGAGGACGTGGTCCAAACATTTCCGATAACTGTAAAGTTTGTGAAGTCCAAATGTGTTGGAAAAAGATGTAATCATTTCTAAAATTAAAGGTTTTTATCCAACAAAACATTCAGCTTCATTCTGCATTAGTCGGCCTTTAGTCTTTAAAAAACAGTTGCGTCCTCCGTGGTCACTAAACTGTTCTGCTCTCCGACGTGCTGCACACAAACGAGGCAGCACCTGTATTAACGGGGACGCTCTGAAAGCATGATGAATTCTATTCAATAAAGAAAGTTGCCCACTGCTTTTTGGAAATGTTTTTATTCCTGAAAATAAATCCACAATCAGTCAATTTTACTTTGAAATAAAGAAACTTTCACATTTACTGTAGCCAGCTGATTTTTGCACCGGCCCTGGCAGTAATATGTTCAGTGATGAGCACAGTGTGCTATCACGCTGATTCGAGCACGTCGGTCGGAACTACTTGTCGGGCAATTCTGAATAACAATTTATACCGAGGCTGTGTTTACCGCGAGCTCAGCGTGCGCTTTAACCGCAGAGGCCGCTTCCATTTCCTTTTGGAGACATCGGTTGAGCTCAGTTTTCCCCTCACTCGTTGGATTTATGTGTTGTCTCTTAGATCGAAAACATCCGACGAAAGCACAACTACCTTCCTTTCATCATGGAGCTACTGAAGACGCTGGCAGAGTGCCAGCAGTTAATACCTTTGGTGGAGAAGGTATTCTTCTTTTTCTTTTTCTCTTTCTTTCCACAGCTTTTACTCTCAGTGTATCGGGTGTCACGTCTGAGGAGAGATTATTCAAAATGTCATTTTTAATGAGATGTCTTCCACCAATAAGTCGTTTCTGCGGACTTGAATCAGTGAGAAGTGTCTCAGGAAGGAAATCAAATGATCACTGCAATGATGTTTAGAAAACCAGGGGTTCGGTTGAATAGTCAAAAAAAAAAAACACAACCTCCTAAGTCCTTTCCTAAGCACTTTTCCTTGACCTCAATGTCACGAGGTCAAGGAAAGATGTGTGAAGGAGAGGTTATAAGGAGTTAGGAGAAGGCGACAGCGGTGTTCAGAGAATCCGACTGCTGACGGCGAATGTTATTGACGTGATCTGTGGTAAAACTACAAAGTTCAGAAGATGGACTACAAAACCTTCCATCTGAGATACTTACTAGATACTCCCCGTGTTCTCTGACCGTGTTGTTTCATCCTCCTTTCCTTTCGTAAAGGATGGTCCTGTGTATCCTATGCTAAAGGAGATAATAAAGGAAGCATTGAAGCTCCTTTCCTTAACAGTTGGAACAGCTCTTATCATGGCGGCTACATTAATACTTCCGGGTCATTTCACTTGGTTGGGAACCTTCCTTAGCAAAAATGACTATTTGACCGCACCCCTAAGCTTCAGTGTTTATTCTGTCCACTAGAGGGCAAACGTGATGTCTGACAAACATGCCATGCCTAGTTCATTAATGAGACTGAAGTTATTCTTGTTCTACGATGCTCAGAGTGTGTTTTAATCAGCTACGGTAATTAAAATTGAAACGTCCGCAGAGTACATGCTCATATTTTGTGATTAGTGTCATCAAGACAATTTTCTGAACTAATTCCTTGGAATGTTCTGGACATTAATGAAAACGTCTCTGGGTTTTTTTTTCTCATCAGGCGAAGGAGAAACAGAGCGCCAAAAAAGCCCAGGAGGCCAAGTAAACGCCGACAACACACCTGAACAAAGAAGCCAACACACACACACACACACACACATCCAGAATCCAACAGTCACTCTTTCATCACTGAGCCACATACAGATACTGTACATCATCTGTCATATTCATATTAAAGACCACGGATGGTCTGCGGCACGTCGTCGCTGTGGCATCACGTCGAAACCATCCAGACCTTAAGAACTGCACTGCAGGTGTAGCAGAGAGACTGTCCAGCAAAAAAAAAAAAAAAAAAAAAACGCTCTCTCCGTGTGTGTGTCCATCAGCTCTAATGCATGATAGAAGGAAAGATGTGCTCAAATTATGTTCTGTCTTATTTTCATAATAAAATGCCTAGATGTTTGTGAATTGTTTAATGATTTTTTGAAACTTCTAAATGAAATTTGTCTTGATTATTTCCTTTGTCAGATATTTATTTTAAAAATCTAAAATGCTCCTCTGAGATAAATCCACTCAGCATCAGACTCTGTGGTAGATCTTTGCCACCACCTGCTGGTCAAACAGGAAATGTTTGGCAATGTGGCATTGTTTCTACAGCACATTACAAAAAAAGCCATTTCTTTTGTTTAATATAAATCATTGAGCTCCGCTCCGCTACATCTTTAGCAGGATGGATATCAAACGCTTTAAAAAAACTTAATCTTACATTCTCATCTGTGTTCAACTGTTTGACCTGATGAGAGCACGCTGACAAGCTGCACAGTCCTTATAAGTGCATCATTAAGAACAGACTCCTCGTGTGTTTGTTGGATAACTTCCCGTAGCAGCATGTTGTTTTGAACATGGGAGTCTGCAGTGGCCTGTAAATCAAAACTTCTGGTTCGTACGACACAAAGCGACCATACTTATCCGACTTGCGGGGTGTGCTTGAACACAGTGTGCGTCTCAAGTCCCTTGTAGTATGACGCATCTGCAGTCTGTTGACCAAAGTAGAACGTGGCTCCTTTTTCTATTTTTGGCTCCAGTGTTTACATACACACCTTAAGTGCGCGTTGGCTCTGATCCCAGTAGTCAGTTGCCAAGATCCTTCATGGCAACAGATGAAAACTCACAGGTTTTACTACCAGCAAGAGAAAGAGAGAGAACAGTGTGTCTGTTTTTATCGTTCTATCTGAGGTCAGGCCACATGACATGATGAGTGAACCAAAAATACTCACGGTGATGGTGGTTCCAGTTTGACGAGGTGAATACCTTCGCTAGCTCATTGTATGCTTTGTTGTCAAAACCAACCAGCAATTATCAGCGTTTGTCATTCTTTTATTCTTTACTTGGTTGACGTCACGTAACGCGTATGGTGCGATAGGCAGACAACGATGCAGATGCTACGACAAAGAATTAGGTCTTAAAAATAGCTAAAGACTGCTGTGTAACGGAATGTGTGCTACGTAGTCCTACTTTGAAGGTCAAGGAAAGTTTATTTGTACAGCTCATTATCCGGTACAGTGTCTGAAAAGACTTGAGAGGCCCATAAAAAGCAGCGGTCCCAAACCCAGACAAGGAAAAAGTCCTTGAAAAATAACATTAGCATTAATGCTACAGCTATTAATTGCGTTTAATTGTTTTCCTGATGAATCATTTAGCCTATTAAAATGTCAGAAAAAGGACCTAAGATGGCCTGAAAGCTGCAAAAGCTTAAAGAGTTTCCAATTTTATAATGATATAAAACAGAAAAGCAGCAAAGTTGAGAAGCCGGAGCCAGAAAATGTTTGGTATTTATTTGTTGATAAAGATGATTAATGGGTTTTCATAAGTAGCATTCACAGGGAGAAAATGAAACGATGAAACCCCAAGAGAGGCGATTTAAAGAGAAATCGTCCAGCAGCTTATCTCTTGGTCCTTTCTTAGCTTCCTTCGTCGACGGCCTCTTCTCCTCTGCCATTATGTCCACAGAGGCTGCTGAGCCCAGTTACATCGCTCGCCTGCCTATAGCTCCAGTTGGCACGAGAATGACTCCGTTCCACGTCAGCATCCGCTTGCGCCTGGACCTGAAAACCTCTTCCTGGTGGTCCAAAATTCCTGTGGTACAAATACTAACACTCCCCACGGTGCTCTTAGCTAGCAGCAGCTACATTTGGCATTTGGAAACTCTGTAAATCACAAAGAGTTGAAGCTGAGCATCCGGAGGATGTCAGAGAGAAAACAAGAAAACATTTTATCCATAAAATATGATCCAGTTTTACCAAAATCAGTAAAATAGTTTGTTGGTGTGTGACTTAGTGCCGCAAAATGTTACGTACTTCTCGTGCTTCTAAAATCTGGCAGAAAAGTTACACAATGTTGCTTTAAGGGGTCACTGAGCTTATTACAGTTCATCTTGAGGGGAACATGGATGTCTGTGGCAAATTCAATGGTAATCTGTCCAATAGCTGGTGGTGCTGGAAGGGGGATCATCAAGGTCACTGGTCTTAATCCTCTGAGGATCATGACTCATCATGTCTGTAGAAAATATGGCGTCCATCCAATAGTTATTTCAGTCTGGACCAAAGAGGTGGACTGATCGACAAACCGAGAGAGCCATTCTGATATCTTAAAACGGGATTTATAATAATTCCAATACTAAAGAAAATAATCTATTATTAGCACAGTTACACATATTTCCACAGCCAGTCTGGCTTTGAAACCGTTAATGTTCAGATCATAAAGCTACTCCTCTAACCTGTGGGCCAGCGGAGCATACGGTTCTGGAGAGCTGCTGGTGTAACAGATGATCTCATTACACCTCGACAGCAGGCCACAGGTCTGAGGAGCGAGCAGGAGCTGTCAGCCTGTCAGGAGCAACGTCCGGGTGTCTGGCCACTGTCAGCCTCGACTATGAGTTCACGACTGGAAACAGACTCGGTATCAGAGAGTAGACACACACACACACAGGGCAGGCAGAGGAGGGCTCTCTGTGGTGGTGTCAGTAAAGGTGTTCTTTATCCGTCTGCACTTTTAACTTTAAACACTGTTACAGCGCGGGAACTTGGCCACGATGACGTGGCCCGCCCCCCTCTGTCGGCTGCACAAAGTGGAATGAAATGTTCCAGAAAGATGAGGAATGTTGTTTTTGTTGTGTAACTGAACATCGAGCAAGTTGTTTCTGAAAATATCAGTGTGTACAGTATGTTGATGTGTCTGACCTCTCTGTTAAACCAAACACCCAAAGTGCAGGACATTTGCGTTAAATCATTTCAAGTTCTGATGTTCAAGATTTACAGGCAGTGGAAAATACATTTTCTAAGTTGCAAAAATATTGTTTCACTTTGCTTTAGCAATAAATGACATTCTGAGGCTGAGACACATGTTAGCCCGTTTTGGCTCCATTTTAAGAAAATCTATTTAAAGCTGCTGTTATTCATATTTTAGTATCAACAATGGATCAAATAAATACAACCCACGATAACTATCATCCAACTCTTCTTCAAAGCTTTTTGTTTTCTTTTTACGGATCCTAACTTTACTGTTGATTCACTCTCAGTGCTGTCATCAATATTATTTTCAGCAAAAAAACACTGGTTAACCCTCCGTAGACTGCCTGCTCAGCACTGAACAATGGACAAAGAAACTTAGCAACTGGCTTTGGAACTGGGAACAAAACCTAACCCAGGTCATTTTAAAATAAAATACAATAGGCCTAAATCTCATCATTTCATTAGGGTTCATCTGTGTAAAGTTTAAATTACTATTAAAATTAAAGATCCTCGTCCTCCATTAGAAAAGTTAAAACAATCAAAGAGCTCACAGGAAATGATCTGCTCAAAATTCATCCAAATTGCTCATTTGACACAGACGTCGTTCAGTTATTGCGTTCATTATTTGTGTTAATTGCACAGTTCATCAGTTGTCCTGTTCGGTTATTGTTATTAGATTAGATGTGACTTTATTGTCATTGTATAAAGTAACACGTACTTAGACAACGAAATGCAGTTTAGCATCTAGCCAGAAGTGCAGAGTATGTACATACGATCAGGATATATAAGTATAGTGCAGGTGCAAATATAAATATTCTATAGGATATATACAGTATAAGCAGCATGGACAGGTAAAAAAAAAAAAAAAAATAATTATAATACAATATAATATGAGTTAATAAATAGTGGTCAGTATAATATAAAATATATCACTTAGTCAGGTTGGGAACTATTGATGTAAATAAGCAACTGTTTGTTGTAGCCATAGCAACCTTAAAGGCGTTTCCGCTGCCCCCCACATGTCAGCGGTGAACCGTCTTTGCCCTGAATTGAAAAATAAGCCCATCAGAGACATTTCAGCATTGAAGAATACATTTTTATTTCTCGAGCAGTCCAGCTGCCCTAAAACATAAATTTACATTCAGCATGTGCAGTGTCACAATATTTACAATACATAACATTCTCACAGTGATTTCAAACCATCGGTGAAAATGTGAATTTTGTCATATAAATTAAAATTGCACTTTGTTGCGTAAACAGAACAAAACAATGGAAATCCTCCGTAAGTGATAGCTCAGCACAAAACATACATTCAGACAGCATCGTCGGCAAGATGTGGAGTTAAGTGTTTTGGCAAACGACAGTCTTCTTTGTGTGGAATGCATTTGCACTACAACAGATTTTCTTGAACTGCATCGTTGCTCAGAATACCAAATTCTAACAGCGTGGTGAAGAAAGTGCAGGTAATGGCCAAGTGAAGAAAATGTAACCTTAATCCTATCTGGTAGAAATGCTCTGTGTACTGCCTGCAGCAGCATATAGCACCCAGCCTAATCATCCCAGCTTCATTGTTGAAAGCTCTCAGCAGAACGGAATAAAAAATGGCTTCAGTTTTGCATTTTCCACCCTCGCCGGTAATGTTTATGCTCGCGGATTTGCATTCGGGTCTGTTATCCCCGAGGCGGTGCCTGGAATGAACATCATCAGTGGTCTATTCACACAGTCACAGCGGTAAACAAATGACTTCAGGACCGGGCGGACTCAATGTGCTTTGCCCTCTCTCCTGGCAGCGTCACACAGTTCTTTGTAGAGATCGGAGAGGATAAACCTGGGGTAGGAGTTGTTCTCCATCAGGCTGTAGACTTTCCTCTGAGCTGCCAAGAAGCTAGTCGCAGTGGGCTCATGGAGGCTCTCGATGATGGCATTTTTGGTGTGGAAGTCCAGGTTTATCTGTGACCAAAGAAACAGCCATAATGAGCATTTGATATAGATTCTTATTAAAGAACATCTTGTGTGTTGATGAGGCTTCAAGGTAAATACAGAAACTAATCAAGTAACTAGCTGTTACCTCTTTGGGAGCTTCATTTTTAATGAACTCCTCGTAAATGCTGTTGGCCTTGGAGACCATCTCTTTGCGCGATTTGTGGTTCTTGAAGTCCTCACAGGCTGTCCAAAACTCAATGTTCTCTTCGCAGAACTCAGACTTCAGGAAGATACAAAAGGCTGCTTTCCCATCTGCAGGAGGGAGGAGGGAGGCCCATTAATGTTAAATAAAGTAAGTGCAAAGCCATTACAGTGTTTTATTGAGGCCAATAAACCGCCGTCATTCAGGAAGGACAGTCACCGTGTGACCTTTGAGGCTCTTTTATGTAATTGTGCACCAGTAGTCCGTTGAATGATACTTACATTTATGACTGAGGAGCGTGTCAAGTGACTGTGCCCATTGGTTTACGTCATCAGCAGTTGGCCTGAGGGTGGAGGAGAAGGAGTGTGTTAAAGTAAATATGAAGCAATCACTGCTTTTACATGCAAACTGAGGGAAACGTTGCAAAATCCTCCAATCAATTATCAGAATTTGGTATAATTAAAAGAATACTGCAAAAACTTTCTCTTCCATTGAAGTTAAAATAATTTATTTGAGGTATAAAACTCTAGAAATCTGGTTTTATTTAGTCATACATTAATATATTCATAGCAGTCAATCCATGAAGTGTGGATAATGGGTACACAGAGATGGTAAAAAGAAATAAAACCTGATTAAACTAGAACTAGCATGAAACACAAACAAGATGTTATGCATACAAATCAGATGTTATGTAATCCTCAAAATAAAAAAGGGTCTTACCTGTAAGTTCTGTTTCTCATTAGATGGAGTATCGAATGGGAATTGTTTGACTTCAAGAGAAATCCTATTCTGTTTCTCCAGTTTCTCCTCCTGAAAAAAGAAGAAATCATCAGTGGTTTAATGGCAGAGTAATATCGTTTATAAGGTCCATCATAACCAGAAGCATTCCTCTCATTAAACACCGCATTAACTTACTTCATTCCCTTCTTCTCTGTGGGCAGGTCGGTGGGTTTCATGCAGTCTGTGAACGCCATGTTTTGGGATGACACACTGGCAAGGTTCTCTCTCATGGTTCTATCTCTTCTCCTTCTCCCTCTTGACTCGTCAGGCAACTTTTATAGTTTCTCTCCTGCCACAGGAGCATGACAGGGGAGAGGCGGGTCTTGGAAATGGCAGGTCTTTTGTGCGATTGGCTCTCTCGCTGTGTAAACAGTGACTTACCCTGGTATGACTCTCAGGGCCCGAGGCAATGATAGGCTGTCACTGCATAAACATTCTCTCCCTAACTTTCCTGAGGGCTTCCATTTTTAAGCGTAAGGTCATGATGTGACGTGCATGGCAGTCTCAATGCGCTTATTCTTAAAATAAAGTCCTGTGATGGAACTTTTCCCACCTTTCTTCACTGTTTTTCTTTCTTCTTTTACGTTCAGAGTGTTTTGCAAAGCCGGAGCAGCTCTGCATTTGTCCAGGCACTCTGATTAATACTTTATATTTTACTTTCTAAATGAAAGAAATACAAAAAAGACTGCTGAGCCTCATATGTGACTTGTGACACGTGTGACATCTCTGAAGTACAACTGATTCATTGTGACTTCGCAACACTACCTGCAGTGTTCACATTCAGTGAATGAGTCACCAGGGTGTGGACACATCAAGAGTTGCTTAACCATGGCGTGTCGAGATGCGTTGGTACAAAGATAATGATGCAACATCCTCTTCAGCTTCATGAGGTGTTTAAAAACAGAAATGCCTGCATTGCTGAATGCATTGTTTTACATTCCTCTCGTGTTAACTTCTCTTCATAGACCACACTTAAGCAGGTCAGTCAGAAACGCTTCAGTCAAGGGATTGACCTTTTATAGCAAAGAGTTATACGGTTAGATTTGGCGGAAAAATAGGCTTTGCTCTTTGAGGGAGCTCAAAGAATCCGTTGCTGCTAGGAGAACTGATCCCCCGTCAACAAACACATGCACGGACGCAAGATCTTATTAAGGTCAACAGTACCTGAAGCTTCAGCACCATAGGGGGGGGCTGAGGTTAGAGGGAGAGTGCGCTGGCATGAGGGTATCAGCAGCAGTGGTGGTGAGAAGTTCACACCTGTATGCTACTGGTCAGCTGGTAGCTGTTCAGCCAATGATTGACGAAAGTCCAGTGCTATGTCTGAAATCTTAGTTTTACATAACCTAAACGTCGGAAACATTTGACCGTCAACCAGTTCTAAGCTCGGCATGTCAAAGTCTTCTGGTGTACAGTTGAAGTGTTGATGTTTTCTGTCACCTGAGGGGCTGAAAAAATCCACAACAAGCTAAAAATACAGTCTTCTGACATATTATCGCCCAAGGTCTTTGTGCAAGTTTAGCATTTGTAGCATTTCACTGAGTTTGATTTGTTGTTCAAGTGACAAACGGAAGTGGATGTTTGGGTGTCTTAAACTTAAACTTGACTTTCCTCAGCAGCTCAGTCAGTAACCTTGGAAATGAAACTGACAAGCCAGAAAAACGAGCCGGTCAGTCAGTCAGAACCTTCAGAGAGCTGCAGAATTTGGCGATTCTCTCGTCGGTTCATCCAAGGGCGTAGCTTTGCATATGGATGGTAGAGATGTTGCTAATATTTTGGAAGGACCAAATCGTCCCTATCAATGTTTGAGCGAACTCGTTCACATTATCTTTGGAGTGAAGCCCCGAGAGGGAAAAATAGAGACAGCGATAGTGCTTGCAAGCCGCAAACAGCTGTTTCTACGTGCTTCTCCTGCTGATTTTGACAGAGAATATAAAGTTTCTCCCTCTCAGCTTCACCTCAGCAGCCCTCAGCACCACTGCCAGAGGAAAAAATGCTATGGACACTGATGTGCAGATTGGCTCCAAATTCTTTCAAATCCACATGTATGCATAAATCATTCACCCACCACCCGCCTGAAAGAATTATTTTCTCAGATTTAGAGACCCGATCCCATGTGGACTTTGAGTATTTTTAGTATAATTTTAGTAACTTTAAACGTTTCTATGAGGCTGTTAATGTCAGTGTAGCAAATAAACAATGTCAATACTTAAACTGTACACTGTACAATGTTGAAACGAAAACCTACATTTGACTTCTTTCACGTCACATTTCATCTACAGTATTTGTAAAATAAAAGTGCAAATCCATCCAGCCATCCATTCTCTATGACTGCTTATCCTTATGAGGGCTGCGTGGGGCTGGAGCCGATCACCTGACATTAGGCGAGAAGTGGGGTACACCCTGGGCAAGTCACCAACACACACAAACAACCATTCATGCTCACATTCACACCTGTAGGCTTTTGGACTGTGGGAGGAAGCCGGAGCACCGGAAAGAACCAATGCAGACGTGGAAAAAACATGCAAACTCTACAGAGAAAGGCCCCAGCTCGGTCTGCACGGTTAGGATCAGGGTTAGGGTTGGTTACTGTAGATTCAAAATAAAGATTTATCTTCACCTTCTATTATGTTATGATATTAAATAACTGCCTCAGGCCTTTAGCAGCAAATGTTTTCCATCGGCAGCAAACTGAACGTTGTTTGTCTTTCATATAATCTTGGAGAGATCATTCAGCAGTTCACGTTGATTAAACCACAGATCATCAATTTGACTACCAAACGTGACAGCTGTCATAAATGAGCAATGCATCGGTACTTTCCATTATTTACAGGTCTCGCGGCGTATCAGATGAATCAAATGCGCAAGTGTTGTTCAGCTAAACCTGCAGGTCCGGTTTGTTATGCACACTGGCCACCGTGCCGTGCCGTGTTTCCATTCACTCATTGTTTGCATGCAAAGCTGCGTTCATGAATTTGTCATTCCGTTAGATGCACAATTTGTCTACGAGATGCAGCAGTGGAAAAGTAAACACGGATCCAAAATAATTCCAGTGGTTAAAAATAAAGAGAATGAATACGGTCGATGTTATGTCTCTGTAAATATTATCATAAAGTGTACGTCCAGACTTGCTCTATATGGAAAAGTCATGAGATAACATCTGTTATGATTCGGCGCTATATAAATAATATTGAGCTGAACTGGATTGAATGTGATGATGTGTTATTTAGCAACACTTTTTAACAGAAGTGCAAAAATAATAGTTAAAAATGAGAGAACATTTGCAACATGCTGTCTAGGTAGCCACATCTCATGATTTGCAACACATCATGAATCCGTGCAACGGTTTAACAATCTGCACACATACTGTAACTGGACGACATTTTGAAGGTAATGTTCCAGTCTGTGCTTGAGAAACCGACCATTTATGCACACTGAACTCCTTATTCCAGTAACAGCGCAGTTAGACGTCGACATCACATCCCAAAACCAGTAAAGGGGCCATTCCCATTAAGGAACAGGACACGCATATGTCAAGAACAATCACGATTTGTTCTCGATTATGTGACCTATATGGGTCTGCGTCACCTGCCATGTTGTGTTGTGATTATCACCGGCCTCTCTCTCTCTCTCTCTCTCTCTCTCCATTGCACCAGTTTGGAGCTCTGCTGGGTGAAAACACTGTGTTCGCCTCATGTGTTTATTATGGTGTGCAGACTAGTGTGTAAGCAGCCGTCTGTTTGGAAGTGGATGAAGAGCAGAGCCAAGTTTCCACTAAGGCACGAGGTCTGTCCAGAGGGCCTTACGCAGAAGGTGATTCCCAGCAGATTTTGTCCTCTTTGTGTTTGTACATTGTGGTATTCATAAAGCCCGGCTGCACTTTTAACCCAGCCAGGGTTTTCGTTTTTTTATGCTTAGCGAAGTGCCTGAAGCTACCATGAAGCTTCAAGTGCATGAGGAACGGTGCGAACAACAGCGTGCACGTCAAGGAAGACCACCAGCATAACTTTAACGTGGCAGAGTGGAAAACCAACACAGCTGTTGTGTGTAAGTGTTTACTACAGACTGTGGAAAATACCCATGCACTCAGCCCAAAACAATTAGAGAAAAAAGCAATGCTTAGTAACCTCTGTGAAACTTACTTTCCATTTTGGCAACTTGTGATTAAAGTTCAACTAACAAACGTGGGATAAAACCCCAAACAGGACAGCTGTGCTTGATTTCTGCATGTCTCACATGGATTCCAGGTCATGACCAAGTGGGCTTGTTCTTAAACACCTTATTTAGCCAGGCAAGGTTTAACTGAGGAGACAAATTTAAAGCAGCTTTATGTAGAAATTGGTATTTTTGCAATCTGGCACCCTCAGTTTCAGAGTGTAATAACACGGTGGTAAATATGAACCGCTGTACATGAGTGAGTCAACAACACATTACTTACTAGTCCAACAGCAAGAAGCCGAGCTCTCACCCAGATTTGTCTTGTCCGGGAGCCTCTGGGTCACTCGCTCCTGTTTTTTTAGCTTCCTCCGCCAACATCCTCTTTGCCTCTGTCATGTCCATAAAAGCACCTGAGTCCGGTTACATTGCCCACTTGCCCAGCTCCAGTTCTGGCATGACACTGGCTAAGCTCCCTGTCAGCATTCCCCCACACCCTGGGCCTAAAAACCTCCTCTTCTCCGTGGTCCAAAACGCCAGCAGCTACAGTTGACAGCAATTACTTTACTTCCCATCAGGAAACTTATAGAAAGTAATTACCCAGTAATTATCCAGAGATGGAGCACACAGTTACATAGTGTGAGAACCTGAATCACAGTAGCATGAACGTGATTTAAAATCAGTTATTTTACAGTATAAAACCGATAAGGCTTATATCGATTTGGATTATTTAAGATTAATCAGTTCTTTCAGCAAAGATGTTTCATTTATGTTTTTATTTGAACCTGAGAGACACTGAAAGAAATAAAAAGGTGCTGGCAGACTTTTAAAGACTACATCCTCATACGGCTACATGGGGATGACACCTGCGCATCATTAACTTCCCGTGTCTCACATTTACATATCTGCTAGAATACAGAGTTCATTGTGTTAGAAAAGGAACTGACTGATCTTATTAGCTGTGTCCAAGTTCAGTAATACAATTGTAAGCAGGTTTTAAGTATGTATCGACAAATGTGGGAACACTCAAAAATGTCATTATGCACACAAATCAAAGCACAAAAAAATGAAATAACAACTGATCTCAGAGGCTAAACTTGTATTTACATTGTGCTTCTTCTGTTCTACCGACCACTCAAAGTGTTTTAACACGACACGCTCATGCAGTGATGGCAGATGCAAGGTGCCAACTGCCCATCAGAAGCAGCTTTCTATCCAAAGTGCCCGCGATGATACAAAGCTCACCCGTACACACACTCGTGGCACGGACATCGACAGCAATCTGGGGTTCAGTATCTTGCCCAAAGACACTTCGACTGGACCAGCAACCCGTTAAATTTTAGCAGCTGATCCATTCTGCCAACTAAGCCACAGCTGTCCTCAGTGTGACAGCTCCAGGGGGACAGCACAAAACAAATAAGTATTAAGTCTCTGGAGGGTTCCCTGCCATTCCAAAATTAGAGTTTGGATTGATGTTTTTTGGCACGTTTGTAACTAAAAAATGAAAATTAGTATTATGGATGATAATAACTGGAGACTACAGTCAAGGAAGTGCAGATTAAGGGTGTATTTTTGTCATTGTCATGTGAAGGTATACCTTTATGAGCTATTTGCTTCTGGCCACGTCATGTATACATACAGCTTGTGTGTTGCGTCTTCGCTTTGACCTCCCTTTCCCGTACTTCACAACATCAGGGCAGGTTAAGACAGGAACAGTAGATACCAGTCTTCCTGCCCTGGGCAATGCTTGATCTTGGCATGTCAACATGTCTCTGTGTTGACTGATACATACTGTTATGTCAGGTTGTTTCCATGTCAGAGCAGGCAGCACAGTTTCTGCCTTTTGACGCTTTACTAAGCATGTTCGGCCGTGTTAGAGGCTAAAAGTGAATCAGAGCCACAGTTACGTACTGTGAGCCTATTTTATTAGCACAAACAAAGCCTGGTAACTTCATCACCTTAAGGGCTGACAGGCTGGTGGATGCAGAATCCAGTCATGGCATGGTCTTACATGAAGATTCAACTGCAGGAAAAACTCTTCTGGCTCAGATAGTTTGCAAGTTTCAGCAGGATGTACACAACCTCTGTGCACATCGTACAATGATAAAAGTCACATTTGCTCATTGACAGTGGTAAAACATACACTTCATTGATCCACAGGGAGAAATTTAGTCAGTCAACAACACATAAAGGACAGATCACACCTATAAAAACATACAGAAAGGGAAATACGAGAGGATATTATACTGCTCTGGAGCCAGCCAAAGACACTAAAAATGTACTGTGACACCAATAAAATACAGTACCAATAAACACAGAAACATTTCCTTAGTGAGTACAGTACAAGCCAGGACATAGCCAGTACAGAAATGTAAAGAAAAAAGACAAAAACAAGGTCTGCACAGTCATTACATACAAGATGAAATCAGCTGACAACACAAAAGGCTTATTGTTCTTTGCAGGATCTGCCAATCATAATGCAGTTGAAGGTACAGCACTTTAGAGAGAAAATGGCAGATACAACTTTCATATCTGCGTGTGAATTACGAAGAAGATTGCCAGAAGATTGCCAGAAGATTGCTAAGATTAGCTTCATATGAAGAATGGAAACAAACAGCTCTCTCTCGTCAAGACCATTGCTGTGCCTTAAATTTGCATACTTCCATACTCACACTTATTATGAGAGCATAAGAGCATTCACACTGTCAATTATGGCAAAAGGCGGCATACTGCGAGCGCCCAGATGGTGCACTGATAACGGTCAAAACAAAAAGTTGAGTGTGAAATGCCATTTTGGCTACGTAGCAGAAGGGAGGAACCATCAGCATTTTGAAAATAGCAGCTGAAACTGATGTTGTGGTGAATACTGCAATATACTTTACCATTTCGTGAAGGAGAAGAGCAAAAATGTTGCGTCATTTCCAGAAAGTGCACAATGGCTGTACTCGAACTCAGACAACATGACCCTACTAAAATTTGCGCACGAACCAAGAGTACTAGAATGAAGAACGAAGTAATTGAGTGACAGCACATTATTAGTTGCAGCGCATAACTTGTTATTATATATATATAAAAATGTTATTAAACATAAAATTATGTATTAAACGCTTTAATTAACGCGCTTTCAAAGTGCTGGTGCATCGATTTTTTTCTTAACTTCGGACAGAACCAAGCTAGCTGTTTCCCTTTGTTTACAGTCTTTGCTACGCTTACCTAAAAATGAAGCCAAAAAACAACGTTAATAGAGAATTAATATTGACCTTTAGCAGCATCTGTTTTGAAGTACCTGCATTTCATATTGTTTGTGCAGTAGGCTACAATACTTACGAAACACTAACTGCTTTGTGTCTGTGTATACGCCGATGACACTCTACTGCTACTTGTATCACCACCAACCTCGTTGCCGTTCATCACCGTTATAATCCTCTGGGCTTCGTGCCACCACGTGTGACCTCAGAACCTTTCAGTATGTTTGTAACATATAGCTCATCCTCTTCTTTTTGTTCTACGTCTTCTGTGTTCTCTTCTGGTCCCGCCACTAACGATCATCATTATAAGTAGACTAATTATATCATAATACAAACCTGAGCTCTCTCTCATCTGCTGTATGAAGGCAGAGTGCCAGAAAGACAGCAGGGCCAGGAGGAGAAGAAGACAGAGCAACACTCACTTAATGATTCATTCATGCATTTCTTGTATGTTGGTTTCTGCTGCTCTGCTTAAACCTCTTCTGGCATCACAAATATAATTCAAATGATTTTATTCTCAGTATAAGAAATGATGGACAAGTGCAGGCTGTCAGGCATTATGTTTGTTACACACGAGCAAATTTATGTCAGGGCATAATTTTTTGCCACAAGGCACTGATCATGTGCTGAAGACAGTTGCTCATTTAGCTGAAAACACTCCAAGACACCAAGTCGTTGGCCTTTTTCTTTGGCTTCCCTCCTGGTGGCTCCAGCCGAATCACCACTCACCAAACGTCTCCACATACGACACCATCAGCTGCTGTGGTTACATTAATTGCATGGACATTTTGAACATTTGCCTTTCTTGTCCACTTGAGGCCGAGGAAGACACGATTGATTGATTGTACCCCAACCTCTCTCAAACAGCCAACAATGGCAAAGGCATTCATAAGACGACATTGCCAAAATGAAAACTCTACAGTTGGCAGCTAAGCTGTGGTGTGTTCCAGGGAATCCTGAAATCTGATAGGGAGGCAAATCTTTCCACCTAAGAGACAGTATTTGCCAACTAACGCATCAAATGTTTTGTATGATATGAAGAAAAAAAATAATGTTAGGTTGCACAGGTTCAGCAGGCTCAAAGCTGAATTTGTTGGTTCAGCTGTGTCTAGTCAATTATGATACATTCTTTAATGATGTCGCAGTGTCCCATTTTCACTGAATTTGTGTTGAATTGTTTGCATGAAAAACTTCAGCTAATCTAGTAGCGACAGTTTTGGCATGAAAACCACAAAATAGCACATTTATCATTTCCAACTGTAAAAAGTGTATGTGTGTGTGGGTGTGGGTGTGGGTGTGTGTGTGTGTATGCACTGCATGTGGAAGTTGGTACAACACATGCAAACCACTGAGGAACCTCCCTTTTAACAGAAGCTGACATTAAAAAATCAACAGCGCCTGTAAAAGATAGAAATATATTTGGGCCGGTTTATCTGCATGTAGATGGAGGGTGTAGCCAACGTAGACCTACCAATTATAAAAATTCACAACATAACAAGGATGTTTTGGCAACCTTTTGGCTCAACACAGAGTCATATGATGTTGGAAACAATTTCATCAATCACTATACAGCTCCTGTACTACAGTAAATTGCCTACAGTTATGTTGACAGCAGCTGCACATCCAAGGTACCTGACCATGCAAATCCTGTTGCATGCGTTTTTTGCATACAGACCAAGTAGAAAAAAGTAGCTACTGCTCGATCATAACTACGTGATTACCTGCAGTTTACTTAAAGTGAGAGCTCTAAATAGAAATAGAGTTGTCCAAGTCAGAAAGTTGCAAGGACAGATTGTAATCAAACTTCATGTTTCTTAAGATTTCAAAGATGTTGTGTGCATTTTTGAAACAGCTGGTTGAACAGCTGATCTGTGGAGTAGTGCACGGTGCACTTGGGCTACGAATATGGAATGTCTGAGGTTAAAAACTCTGTCTGATGGCAAAGTAAACCAGTGAAATATTCTTAGCATACACTTAAACTGTATGGCTAAATATATACTTCAAAACATACCTTAAGTTTCCCATTAAAGATCCAGAGTGTAGATCTATTTACATAAAATGTGGAAGTGGGATCGAAAATGAGATGCATAACTTTGTTTTCCGTCCTTTAAGTGTGGAAAACAATAACTGGCAAGCGGTACAATGGAAGAGTCTCTCAAACTTTTACAATCAGTAATATTTTATGGGCCATTTGCACAAAATGACCTCAGTTTATGATTGGTGCGCTGCATGTGCAAAGGTTTGTGCACTTTTACCAATTTAGTGGTAGAGAAGCAGATTCTGAACATTTTTGCAGAGCTGGTGTAAATGTTTATGACGTATAAGCGACCGATGACGTGTACGTGGAGCTGCTTTCGATGATGTTGTGGCAGCATATCACATGTCAGTGACAACAGTGCTCTCATTGTGCCTTGTTTTACGAGCTGTAAATACAGATATGAAACTTAATATGACTTCTCATCTCTCGAGTGTTGTATGTTTCCACCTCATGTGTGTCATTTTGTACCTGGTGGTGTGGATAATTCTATGTATAATATAGAAACCGTGCAATCTGTATTAGTCACCTAACAGGTGTTAGCTTTTGTAAAAACAGGTTGGAGGAGGACAGCAGGTTTTTTTAATTTTACCTTTAATGTCTCACCTAGATGTTGAATAGGTTGCAATCAAAGCACAGAGAGCTTTTCAGAATAAAATTCAATTACGTGTTTTAAGTAAATAAATGAGCCTTTGTCCTGGTTTTGAAGTATTTAGTAGCTTTTGAATATATATTTTGCTTCACATGTAGTTCACATCCAGTCTGGAACCAGCGTGAAAACAACAGTGCATTCAGAAAAAATGTTAACACCAACAGGCTATGTGATTTTTTTTCTTTTCTTGTTAATCTATTCAGCTGGACAGCATTCCAGCCGGGAACAGAGAAAGTACAATGTCAGGCTGTTTGACTCATATTTCAAAAGCCTGACTGTGTGTTTGTTTGTGTATTTCAGAGAAAGAGAGAGAATGAGACCAAACAGTATTTAACGAGCTCTGTTCACACATTCATTACTGCCTTGGATCAGAAAATGGAGTCTGTCCATCCTCCTGCCTCTATAATCACTCCAGCGTTCTGTACTGTTCAACAATCGACAGAACAAAAACAGTGAGACACTCATCATGGGTTTCCTATTCTGTGCCAGTCCTAAAGCTTTCAGCCATGTGCACTTTGGCTAATGACAATTTCAATTTCTTCCAATTTTTTTTACCCACGGGCGGACTGACTCACACTAATGTGTTCGAGGCAACGATTAATGTGACTCTCTGCCCCCCCAAAAAACATATTTTTTATCTTTTTTTTACACATTCGCGTGAGTGTAAGCAAAAATAACCTAAGTCTTATCATTCCCTCTGTCGAATAGTACAATGTTTCATTATGCTGTGTGGTTACATTTCAGAGAAAATCTCATTTCTCACAATGACTGATTTCATAAGAAACTGGAAGTGCGGGCCTTCCTGTTTCTAAAACAGCGCATATCACTTGTGCGTTTAATTCTCAAGTCAACAGATGCCTTTCAGTGATTAAAAAAGAAAAAAAAAAGGATAACAGGAAACTCCAAGCACCCGATATCTTTTGTCAGATAACATAAGGTTTGAAGACAGAAACTGAAATCCAAAGCCTCCAATACAAATGCAGGATTCTCTTTTTAAATATGTTGTTGCTATCTTGCTGATCTTCTTATTTATCATGTTTTTGTACTCACTTTAACCTTCTTGGTGCACAGGCGTTAAAATACTGAAAATGTTTGACTATGAGAAACCAGGAGCTCTATTTCTAAAATAATATACTGTATATATGTACTTTGTCACTAAAGAGGATGGAGTGTTAAGTCTTGCCAACAACTGTAGTTGCTTCTCCATAACAGTGAAAAAAAATAAGTCTTCGGGCCCACCAGAACTTGGCACAGCCTTTATGTTTCCATGCTTATGCGGTGGAGTATTGCTTTAAACATATAACAGACATTCATTATGCAAACATCTCATTAATTTTCCCATGCCATGTTTTAAGATCTATTTCACTGCAAGTGTGTTGCTGTCTACTTTAAACAGACCACAAGGCTAAAACAGAGAGCAGAAACTAGAAAGTGTGTGTGTCACTGAAAAAAGTCAATTTGTTCCAAGTAGGCAATTTAAATAATTTAATGTCATTCAAATCACTAACATTATAACAAACACTTCAACACTGCAACAAACTTTGTTACTCAAATGGTGACAATTAACAATAAATAATACATTGTTGAACCTTTAAGTTAACTTAACTATCCACTCCTAAGAATACCAAAGAATGCATTCAAACGACAACAAGCTTTTGGAAAGCAAGAGCAAGGCGTATTCTCAAAGTATACAAGGAGTTTGAACATCCTATCATGCAAGGTGAAACATTCTATCTCTACGGTAATCCCACTCAAATAAGTTCATTACGTAATGTCACAACTCTGGACACTTCAGTGCTGTAAGAATTTTGTTTACATTATAAGACAACGGCCGGTGGCGGTGCGCTGAGGAATTAAATTAGACTTCACCGGCTGGAAATATGGAATTTGTTTCAGATTCCACACGAGAAATGTGCATTATTATGTTCCGTTAACATAAAAAGTATATTTATTCTGGATGTTTATTAGATTAAAAACTACTTTTATTTATCATATATTTAATATTGGCACAAAATATCAGCTTAAATCTATTGGCATCAGTTTTTAAAACCCCACATCCAATCTAAAGAAAAGAAAAATCTCTTTTTAAAGTGTCCCAGAATGCCTCTTGCAAAACTAAGTGGCCTCCTGCAACCCTTTACTCAGGTTGGCTTATCATTATTGAGTCCTCTGTCTGCTATGGATTTGTTGGCTTCCTTATTGCTGTCATTAGATAATTGGCCAACTCTTATTGTGACAGCTTATTCTGTGTCAGTGGCAGTTAAAAGCAACAACTAAATACTCTCTCTCTCTCTCTCTCACACACACACACACAAACACACACACACACACACACAACTAATAGAGTGTGACCGTTGCATCTTACATCCGCTATCTTTATCTGCACAGGAAACACCACAGCAAAGAAGGCCAAAGGAGGTCCGCTGCATGGTTTGCTTACACAGCTCCACCGTCAGAGCGGGCGTCAGTCGCCCTACTGATTCATTCATTGTCCAAAGTGGTCAATTCGCCTACTTGCGCAGTCTTATCATCCAGTGCAAACACGCACACACACTAGAGTTCATTATCATAAAAGTTGGTCATGTTTATTCTTCTTATTGTTCCAAAGTCCTCAAGTGTGAAGTGCTCAGTGTTTGGTAATCCTCTGATGATGGGACTAAGGCACTGTTCGCTTCTGGATCTAGTGACGCCGATGCCGAGGTCTTGGACCTCTGCATGTGTCCGTGTGTGGCGTGGCGGGGGTCGAGCCTCCTTCCTTCTTTGTTGTCAGTCCTTCCTCCTGAAGGAGCTCAAACATTCCAGTTAGAGGGTTTTATGTCCTTTCTCTCTCCTCCTCCTCAGCGTGCCTTCATCCTTTTGTGGCGTCGGCGGCGAGGTTTTCAAGGAGAGTCCTAAAAATGTCCGAGCGGAGGAACCGAGGGTACGAGTCTCTTTCCATCAGCCCGTAAACTATCTTCTGAGCGTCGTCAAAGCAGTGCATGGTGGGAGTCTTGACGTTCCTTTTGATTTGTTCTCGGGTGTGATAGTCAATGTTGATCTGGAATGAGGCACATAGATAGGAATGAGGGGATTTGAGCCAAGAGCGAGAGATCTGAGGTTCAACATTTGAGCAGACACTTTTCCTGTTTGATATTCTGTCCTTACTGAATATGTATCTTCACTTTTCATCTGATATAACAGTATAGAAAGATGAAAGAAGTATATGTGAGGCAGACAGAGTGCCTGTACATGAATGTAGAGTTTCTAAGTTACCTCTTTGGGAGATTCTGCTTTGATGAACTGCTCATAAATCTTCTTGGCTCTTGAGGACATTCTGAATGATGATTTGATCTTCTTGTAATCCTCACAGGTGAGCCAGAACTCGATATTCTCGTCGCTGTATTCAGATTTGAGAAAGCTGCGAAAAGTAGCCAGTCCATCTGAGGAAAAACAAACCAAGCATGAAGTACAGATAACACCCTGTTTTTAGCTTCCTTAAAAAAATACATTATCCTCTGTAAACTATCATTCTCACAAACATAATTTTCTGTTCTAGCAGTATTCTTGTCCTCAGGGGAAAAGCAACCTACATTTAGACTCCAGAAGCCTTTCCAGTGACTGTGACCATTGTTGGGTATCTTCTAAACTTAGCCTGCTGGGAGAGAATGCAAGTTAGATTACTCAACCAGAATCAAATTTGGGTAAAATAAAGCCAGGGTGAAACTTGCAAGGGGCTGCGAGGACACAGACATAGTCTAATCAAGAAAGCATTAGCAGATGTGCTTATCAAATTCATACAAAAATGTCATAACCATGGGATACATTGTCGTCCGTGTGTGTGCTGTGCCAAAGCAAACATGGTGTCTCTAGTTCATTTGAATGCTTTCATGATGCCATAGATGGAAATGATAGGAGCAGGCTGGCTATTTTAAAACTGAAATGTATGCAAAACACTCCATAAGTCTCCTTACCTCTCAGAGCCTGATGAGTGTGAGAACATGCACTGGAGTCGGCACATAAAGTTCTTTCCGCTGTGTAGAGATAAGAAATGCATGAATATATATCCGTGTTGGATTTGCTGCTGTTAAATTGGCTTCAAGTGAATTGGTCAAAGCATGTTGGGCATGTTAGTAATTAGAACAGAGAGCATGTGGTGCGGTAAAGTTAGATGCCGTTATTAACTTCAACTATTTTCAGGAGATACAATGAAGCATCCGTGATGACTCCTATGTGTGTGCTCTTGTGTCTGAAAGGTTTGTCGTGAGAACTTTAAAAAAAAAGCAAAATATCGATACATCTTTCATTAATAAGCCCCGTGTCAGCACGTTTACTGGAAACCGTCGAGAGTTCAAGTAAAAGTTTCACTCACATGTTCTTGTTTCTCTTCCTGTCATCTCTGTCCATGATGAAGTGCTGTGTGTTGAGTGGTTCGGCAATTAGGCTGGGCATTGTTTTGTTAAGTCCAGACTCTCAGGCTCTTGGTCCTGGTCATGCTGTGGCTGAGAGACACTTAGGAGGGTTCCCCCTGCAACGCGGCTTTATATACCAAGGTTTCCTGTTGCTATGGCCCGGGGCTGCTGGGATACATCAGCCAGCCCAGACTGAAGAGGAAGCACCCCTTCCTCCTCCTTCTCCTGTTCCTCCTCTCCTCCTTCCTCACTGTTAGAAACAGCACATACTCACACTGAGCTGCATGAATGCCTCCCTCCTCTCGATGTCTTACTCCCTATTATGTCTCTCTGCTTTCTTTTCCTACTGCTGTTGCAGATCCTTCCCTCCTCCCGACTGGATGAGCCAAACTATCTGCACTCTGTGTGGCTGAGTGCATGCTGTGTTTGCATTATTTTTAGTCTAACAGCACAGATGCAAATTACAGTAACAGTGACTCTGATAGGCAAATTGTGACCTTCACACCCTGTGTGCTTTGGTCGTTTGGAAAAGTGAAGCCTGTTAGAGACAAATGGAAGGATTGCTCTTCTGTCTCACGAGTGTGTGGATTCAACTTCAACATTTATTGATCCCACAAAGGGAATTTTTAACAAAGAATGTGGTGTAAATTTATGCAACTCAAAGCTACAGTGCACATATGTCAGAAAGAGGAAACTGATTACAACATAGAGTCAGCAAGGCAACAGGAAGTTAGAAAAATTGCCTGTTATATCCTACATGGTCAAACTGTAGGCTGAAATCTTTCTTTGGAGGGTTGAATTGGCAAGTTTAATATCCAAACAAGTAGAGAAAGGCTTAGAAACAGTAGACTTTTTAGATTGACATTACTAGGGAGTTAATATGTTAGAAAATTAAGTAGAGAAGGTATTTCCCAATCTGTATACACACTTACATTGGCATTTAGACTTGTTTCATAAGGCAAACTCACCTCAAATTTAAGAAACTGTGACATTAATTAGATGGCTGACAAGGTCAACTGCTACAATAATGAATAAGGATCCCAATGCCAATGTCAACACTGATTCACACAAATTTGATGGACCACAGCCTTTTTTTTTTACATTGGAGCCTGTTAGATGTTCAAGGGACTGGGAGCAGACAGGGGTGAAGAGAAAGAACCCGGGCTTGGCCAGAAATCGAGTTGTGGTGTGAGAACTTGTAGTGAACTGGACAGTTCCTTGGCGAGTGACTAGCATTAGCTAAAATTAGCATTAGTAGCGCTGACCCATGACATTTTATGTTTCCTTTTAATCATTGTTGGCCTATGACATATTTGGTCTGGCACTGACGTAAAGGCTGCCACCATGATTGAAACTAAAGAACGAACTGTGGGAATTTATAGGCTTCTACGTCCAATCCTGAACTTCTGTCTTATCTTAAAGTGAAGGCTGCTTGGACCGAAGTATTGTGGGTACCATGGGTAAAAGGAGACATCTCTATAGCAGTAACAAATGGCCACATTGTTAAAGAGATGTGATATTCGTTCAAAGTTTGACAATGGCACACGCTCTCGGACAGTCTCTCTTTAAAGGCATTCATGCTTTTACACTCAGTTTTAGAAAAGGAAAGGGACAGAACTAGATGTGTTGGGAAAAAAAACTTGAGAGAGAAGTTCAAATCCAGTGAACTGTCACACCTCAGCACACCTAGCCATGGATGGATGAACTTCAGGAAAGTAGGAGTAAACCTCCTAGAGTTCCTTCGAAAAGACTGACATGGCAGATACCCGCACAACATATTCTGTCAGAAAGAACCTCAAGCATCAGGTTTCATGACGCTTGTCTATGACTCATAAGCTATTGACAGCCATGACATCAACACTGATTTATGAACATACTAACAGTGTGACAAGACAGCGTTGTGGCTCAGGGTCATGAAATAATGATTGACGTCTAAGTTAATGATGTAATTAATTTTTTAAATTGTGGTGAAAACCTTAGCGGTTTGGTAGTGAATGCTGGACAATGGTGGGACGATTCTGGACAAACCGAGAATCTTGTTGTTTGTCCCAAAATCTGGAGTGAAAGTTTGTCGATAGTTAGTGCCGTTATTGTGCAGTGCTACAGTTAGTAGATGGAGTTTATGGGGGAAACTGTGGCTGTCGTGCTAACGATGCGTTCACAGCAAGGCTAATAAAGACAAGGTATCACGTTGAGGATTAAGATTTAGGCTTTGGGTTAGGTTTTACATATGGGTAGTGAAGGTCCTAACAAGTGTAGTAATATAACTTCACATGGAAAAGAACAGGGCTGAATCTCGAACCCGCGTCCTTCTGACTGCGAGGCCACAATTACGCTGATATCTACTGAGGCAACATGGCACGCACCAAAAAAAACCACCAAAACATCACTTTTGTCAGGAAATCTTGATAGTTTTGCTGGTCAGATCGACAAGAGGCCTTGTATTGAACAGAGAATCCAAGATGTTGCTGTTTTATTTAAGTTTCTTTCTCTTCAGGAGTACCACAACATGATTCCAACTTTCACTCTGTCTAAAAATTGTGTATCAAGCTGCTATGGTGAGTTTAGAAGGAAAGACTTGAAATCCCTGGAATCGCTTTCATATTTTATCAAGTTTATCAAGTGTCTACCACTTCTACTTGTAAGCTTTGGCTACCAGTGTGACAGAACAGGCCATCTGTCTCTCACTTCATATCAGTCAGATGGGTTTTTAATTTGGGATGCATCATTTTGCTCATTCTTGCT
The DNA here is from genome assembly GCA_946959425.1 of Argyrosomus regius. Classification (NCBI taxonomy): domain Eukaryota; kingdom Metazoa; phylum Chordata; class Actinopteri; family Sciaenidae; genus Argyrosomus; species Argyrosomus regius. The sequence continues at coordinate 3,030,743 of OX336888.1, forward strand.
TCCTAACGCAGTAATTTATTTTCCATCTTCCCAAATAAATGTCACAAAGTAGACAAACGCAGCTAGAGATTGACAAGGCAATCGTTGCAGGTTGACAAAATAAGACAAGAATGGCGTCACGGTCTGGTTTCTGTGGGTTGTGTTTGGTATCAGGAATACATTTTAACATTTACCGGCAGAGGTGTGCAGGTCCAATGCAAATCTAACGTGTAAACTGAGTTTTTAGGTCAAAACTCATTGGCTTCTGAGAAGATGTACTTTTTAGCATATCTTATTCGGATTGTAGAGAGATAAAATACTTCAAAGTTCATTTCGGTAAAGGTAAAATTAAGCATAGCTATTTAATATAATCAAAGAGCTAAATAAAGTAAATGCAATTAACTGTGGTGTTTGTTAGGTTTAATTTCCCTACAAATACAAGTTCTAATGGGTTCAGAGAGGGAGCAGATTGTGGCAGTAAACTCAAATCAAAATAAATGAATGTGGATTCAGAAGATAATTAAAAATGCTTCTGTGCGATCAGAAACTAGACCGAATCAGATTTTGTGCCTGTCACCTGTCACTCCTGCTCACCATCTGATGCCCCGGGCCATTCTGTTACAATGTGCCCTTTGGCTTGGCTTCACTGACGCTGCTCTCCCTCTTCTTTTGCCCAAACACGGTTATAAGGAACTGAGGCGTTACGAAGAGTCACCAAACACTGTGAACTGAAAGCTGTCACTTTCATATTTTATCAAGTGTCTACAGTTACTATATGGAGGAACAGAGCAGTATAGAAAGCACCGTGCGATACATTATCCTGTAACATTGAGATCTGTCAGTGAAGTTCCCCCAAGTGTGACTTGTCTTGACTAACGACGTGCCATCGACAGTACTCACTTCCTTTTTGCTACCATGGTAACTGTGCCGGGCTGTTGGAAAACAGACAGATTGTGTGTGAAGAATGGTGCAACCATGTGATGCGGGAGATGTGAGATTTGTCATTTATCAGGAACAACCCCTGACATGTCGGCGTACTCAGAGTTATTAACGTTTTTGTTGATAACAACAAATGCATTTAGCAAGAAATATTGAGATGCCTGGATTATATTTACCATCAACATATTGAGGACATGTTGCAAACTTTATCCACTATACAAACTCATGCAATGCAACATGTGTCGTAACAACTGTAGCAACTTTGTCACTGTCACTGAAAGGACTTAATTAAAGTTATGAAATATGTTATGTAATATCCGACCTAGTCTCCAATCTAGTATAGGCTAGTTCAGTATGTGTGGGTGTGCAGGGAATCAAATGATAACAGCTATGATTGTATCATGTGGAAGTTATTGAGGTTAAAATAAGATGTCTGCAAAGTAAGCACAGAGGTTTCTGCGGGATCTTGATAATTGTATACGTGACAAAAGAAATTAGCACCACACAGACCATCATGAAACCGGTCAGTCACATCATACACATCAACTCCATTTACTGATGAGTAACATGGTTTAAAACGTTCCTGCTACAGTACGTGGAACTTTGAGAGTCACAAAATAAATAAGCAAAGTTGAGTTGACCTTAACACAGAGGAGAGATACTTAATGGTGCCATTTTATCCATAAAAATGTGACTAAAATTAGGATTTCTACTTCTCTCTTCACCAGATCAGGTTCAAAAAACCTTTTATATAGCCGTGTGTGGTGGTTACTCATGCTCAGAATAGAGTCTGGAGTGCAGCAGGGAATATTTTATGGGCACAAAGGGAGAGTGAACGTTCTTAACTACAATATAAGCTTACTTTCATTTCATATTTTCTTTTTGCACCACGTCATTTATTAGACAGACTACTTGGAGAAGCTAAACAAGCTTCCAAAGGCCGGAGATGTAACAACAAGCCATAAAACACAAGTCTTCATTTATGTGATGTATAAAGACGCTCATTCTCCGCTTTTAATATGTTTACGTGAACTCTTTCAGGTTACTTCTCTAAAGTAATGTATCTCTGCCGTCATTGTCTGTGCGTGATGAGATTATTCCCCTAACAAGGCAGCACATTCAGGCTGATCTGTTACGCATCAGGTTGTCTGATGACTCCAGTGTTGTCGTTTAAGCCCCTGAGTTATTATTAGCTGCCTCAGTACTCCTTTTTAAGGCACATTTTGTAGGAATAAGGCCATTTACAGAACTGAGTGGGATCAAGGGTTAGCGTGGGGTTACTTTTTTCCAGTTTGGTAAACCCCATTGCCGGTGTGTGGAGTTATCTCTGCACCTAATTAGAGGATATATCAGACATGTGACCAAAAACAGAATCTCTTTGCCGGTTGAGCTGTGGAAACTTCTCTTTTTTTTTGACTTATGCCCATCCCCACGCCTCCAGTTAGACAGTCACTCAGATAAATATAAACCTCTGTTCTGACCTAAAGTTCTGACTATATGGAAACAATGAGAATATTAAAAAGTAGTCATAGACGAAAGTTCCAAAGTTGGTCAAGAATTTTGAATTCATTGCCTATTTATGAAAATTAGATCATTTTATTCTGCATGTCAGAAACAGTTTATCATTTCTTCTCATTTATACACTGCACCTTAACTTACTTAGACCTTCAGTTAACACATACAGTATTTCAAACAACTCGGACACATACCAACAACATTTCTTTTCCTCCCCCCTTCATACACTCAATACACCTTTTTCCACTCACATTACTTTTCTCTTTTGTGCTTTATTTTCCATCCACAGTACATCATCTTCACCTCTCGCCTCTCATACAGTGTGAAATAACTTTTCAATTCAGTCAAATAGAGAAAGAGAGAAATAGCGAGGATTTTTTAGTGTTTCAATGGCATTTTTTTGTTCTTTCTCAAACTAAATGTACCAAAGAGACTTGGATTTGTTTTTTAGACTCAGGTAGGCATCTGAGTGCAAGAATCTTGGACAAGAGTCTCTCTCCATCAGCAGGTAAACTTGTTTCTGGGCCTCATCGAAGCAGGAGAGGCTCGGCTGCTCCAAAGACTTCTTAATCTCCTCTTTGATGTGGTGGTCGACATTGATCTGGAGAGCAAAACAAAGAGAACTGTAAATACAGAGACAATCACACTAAATGTTTCAGTTTAGTTTTTGAGAGCTTTCGACCTCGTCTCAGAGTCTTCCTCGGCTAATTTAATTTGCTCAGCGGAACTTTTTTTTGTTAAACTGTTGTTTCCAGAGTCAAGAATTAATAACAGATGTTTCTCCTTGTGTTTTGTCCTGACTGGGTGACTTCCTCCCTCGTTTGAAGCCTGGATATCAGACTGCTGCACATGTAAAAATTAACAATTGCTTTCTTTTTTCTTCTTCTGACGTCATGAACATTCAATATGTGGTAGTGGAACATCGTAACAGTTCCCGTTGCCATAAACTGGACATTTGAGGAAGGTCAGTTAGACCCCACAGCCTCTCTGTGTTAAACCAAAACTACAAAACTTCAATAACAGAAGTCCTAATTAATTAATCTGGGATCTGGGAGGGTAGCGCGGCGTAAAAAGTACCATCAGTGCCAGAGCTTCTGAGTCAAACAGAGCATTATGGTTAAATTTAAGAGGTTCAGAGAGTCAAAAAGTGCAAATTTAATAAGCAAGTTCTCTACTGGATTCAGATTTGATAAAATAATAATTATACTTATAACTTTATTTATGTAGAACCTTTAAAAAACAGAGTTTACAAAGTGATTTGACAGACAAGCACAAGCAAGATACTAAATGACATGACAACAGAGAGCCAGGCACTGAGGCCAAACAAAGGCAAGACAAAATTAAGTGGCAATAGTGAATGAAGGAATAAATAAGACAAAAATATAAGAACAAAAAACATATACACACATTCACACACCTCTTTTTTTGTGAAAAATGGATGACATTACGTAAAATCAAGTCTATAAAAAATGTGATTTAAAAGATCACATTCATTTCTGTGAGTCTTACAGACTACTTGATCAGTAAACTCTTAAAATCAACTAATAAACTAACTTAAACTAACAGGAAGTCAGAATTTGGAGTTTTGTGATGACGTCCGTTAAAACCAGTAAGAAGCAGAGCTGCTCTATTCTGAAGTAGTTGGAGGCGAGAGAGATAAAATCCGATGGAGCCCCACCCTTTGAATCACAGCATACGTCTTCAGGAAAAAGGAAAGCACAATGCACTGTAAACAGTGCAAGTTGTGACATTTAGCAGTCTTCTATGTTGCTTCACTCAGTTTGTGAATCTTTTACTCATTCTTCTTGCGTATACGAGGGGCTTATCCTGACGCAATACCTGTTCTGTAATAGCAATTTCAGTAAATGTATATTCGGGTTTTCATCATATTTAAGACTGCTAAAGGGCAACAGAGTTTATTTCTGCTGATCCCGGCTATTCATCCAGCTCTGTCTCTTTCCACCAAGAACCATCATCAACCCTGACAAACTGACCTCTCTGCAGGCTGTAGGCTGGATGAACTCCTGGTAGATCTCCTCGGCTTTCCAGCAAAGGTCGTCCGGCGAGGCGGTGGACTTAAAGTCTTCACATGCGAGCCAGAACTCGATGTTTTCCTCGCTGAACTCAGACCGCAGGAAGGCATGGAATGCTGCTAAATATTCTGAAGGAAAGATTCAGAAGAAACATCATTAGATCATGAGGGTAAACTCAGAAACAAATGTACAAAATATGATTTCGAACAGATATTTACTCCAGTCTTACTTTTATCCCGTAGCAATTTTTCCAGTGTCGGATGGACTTTATGGTTAGTCTGCCAGCTGTAATTAAGAGAAATTTGAGTTGTTCATTTTCACCTAAATTAATAACAGCTGTAACATTGAGAAATCTTTAATTGTGCAACAAACACTACCTGAGTTTTGAAGGATGAGCCTCATCGTTTATTTTTTGCATCATGAGGCACTGGATGTCCTTCTTATGTCTCTTTCGATTAAGAACAATATCAATTCTGCAAAACAAATGAAGTTGAATGTTGTGCTATAATGTGAAAGAAGAAGTAAAATCACTGAGCTCATTACTCAGAATCATGAATCTGAGTCTGGCTTACCTTCTGGGCCGCTTCACATTTTGCATCAGATCCTTAATTTCATAGAACCGAATCTTTGAAAACAAATGTTTTGGCATTTTAACATCCCTGGTTATGTCCTCTAAGGAGTTCCAAGAGTTTGTTTCTGTGTCTGTAAACAGTACCGTCCGTTGTCTCCCATAGGTATTACCCCTGTACTGCCACGTGAAGGCAGGAGAAGTGAGTACTTATGACGCTCGGGACCTGCTTGTACAGGTATCTAAATGCCATTTGGATAAGCACGCAGCTGGCTGCTGTTTAGACTCAGTTACTGTTGTCACTGACTCACAGCTGTAAAATTCCAGTGGGAAAGGACTTTTCTGCCACTACAATGTGCGGATGAGAGTTTGTAGACACAATGAAAAAGCACCCAGAGGTGGAGAGAAGCCTCAGAACTATTAACTGTCAAACAATGTAGCTATACCAGTTTTATTGAGGTAGTTAATATGTCAGGTTGTATTAGGAATGTTACAGATTGCATCAAAGTGAAGACGTACCTTCATTCACTGAATTACTCATCTCACATTTGCAACAAAGTCTCTACAAAATCTACAATTAAAAATCTCTAAAAATGAACCAGAAGCTTGGGAAATGTTTTCCATTAAAAGTCAGATGTTATAAGTGATTTAAAGGATAAGTCAAGCGATATCCTGTAATTTTATTATTGTCAACAAATCCCATGAAAGAGCATGAAACAACAACAATGTATCCTACCAACAATGATTGCGTGTGTAGCTAAAGTCTAACATGTCTTCATCTGTGCTTCATCTCCATTGTTGTCCAAAAACTGTATTGACAACAACAGGTCGGGCTGTTTTTTTGGGGAATTCTTTTAGCCTTTTTTGAAAATGAAAGTATATATTTGTGACCTTTAAATGGGAGTGATTTTATCTCATTTCCCAGAATTTGTTTGTTAAAAGTAAAAGTATTTTGGATGTTCTGGAGGCCAGCAATTGTCTTAAGATAAATTATAGTAGTCCAAGTGAAAGGAACAAAACCTTTCTCAAGGTCTGAAAGTGGTAAAATACGTTTTTACTGTCCTCAACTGAAGGAAACATGATTGCACCACCCAGGATACTTGTCAAACTATAGGTTATATACAACCCCTCGGATTGCAAGCAGACTATTTTATACTGGGTGATACACAACCAGAGTAGAGGAACTGTCGAGGAACAGGGACTGAATAAAAAACTTTAAGATTTGAATTGATTCAGTTGCAGCAAACACAGTTCAGGTAGTATGGGCGAAGATTTGCAGTGTCACCAAGTTTAAGTTTAAAACTGAAAAAGAAAAACTCCTGAGCAACAAACTTAAAAATCTATAAAAGCACAGACATCAAAACATTTCTCTGAGTCAGAGATAGTTCGTGTAAAAGCATAAAATGAGACAGGAAGTTCACTGGAAAGTTTCTATGTGTACTGAAACCAAGTAAGTAACCTGAACGATTCTCAGAACAACTCCTGTAATGAGTCCTCTTAACTTTACTGTCATACATGTTTAATGCTCAAATGCATTAATACACTCATGCATGCATTCTCTCTCAACCTTGATTATATATGTAAATAAGCATGACATAGTTCCTCTTGTCTGATTATATTTTACACCATACAAAACCTGTGCTTGGGTGGGGATGTCAATGTGGTGCTTTTCAGGATTCCCTCAGGGGTCTATCTATTGTTTAAAGTGGTATGTTTGTGGTTAAGAGAATGCTGAAGTGAGTGTTTTTTACAAACTTTCCACACTAGAACTACAAGAGCTGCAGTGGATGCACGTGCGGGGTTAGGGAGTTGGCTTCTCGGCGGGCGACACCCTTAATATTGCATGCTTGGCTGAACGGTACTTTCATCAGGACCATGAGAAAGTTTAGATCATGCAAATATATTCATCCTGATCGGTCCACTGAGCTTGTGAAATGACAGAGTTCTTTAACATCTACATACTGTTACGGAGTGTTAATTGTACGTTAATGTTTATTCTTTAAATTTTATTGACAATAAATGTGGTTACGTGCTCAGCTTTTTTCATTCTGATTGAAAAATCATTACGATTGCAGATTCTACTCTCTACATGGGAAGTGATCTAATACGGTCTGGTGTTTACATGCGGCAATGCATTCATTGAAACAGTTCCACCCAAATTTTAATTGTTCAATTGTTCATTCATTTTTCCATGCACTCTAGATGTCCAATAATGTTCATTTCTTTAAGAGTTTCTATAAAAGACAAACCCTCAACAGGTCCAGTTCATCATTGAAGCTGCCTTTCTTTTGGAAGTGAAGAATATTATATATTTTGGCATTGAAACTGATTATAATCAGAATAGTAGGCTCCATGTTATGTGGCCATGTGAAAGGGGTGACTTATCGTGACGAACCTACCAAGAATTATCATCTAAATCTGCAGCTCCTCTTGGCTATATGGTGCTTTTCAACAAGCTTATTCAGCTCATTGTTTAGCTGTCTGGCCCACAAGTATACTGTTTTAAGTTCACTTTAACCACTCTTCCAGTGTTGTTTTTGGGCTCAACAGGCCGCTGTTTTTAATTTTAAAAAAAGCTCTAAAAACTCACTGTACACTACCTACTCACCACCAAATGATAGACAAACAGACAGGCAACTAGCTGTTGAACATCGTGGAGCATTTAGCAGCTAAAGAGCCAGAACTGATGAAGACCAAAAGCTAAATAGAGAGTGGATATCTGGACTTAAATTCACCAGATGGACAGCAACACGACTGCAAATAAATGATAATGTGGCTCTTTAACTACACAATTGCAGTTTGGATTTTAAAAATTACTAAGAATGTGCCATAATGAGAATGAAAGCAACTGTAACACGGGACTTACCAAACAGTCAATTACCAATATGAGGATGTGGTTTGACTTACTTATAACCTCTGTGATTCTAAAGACTAGGACTGCATTTCACACTAACTGTGGTTCTCATTGGCTTTTTCCTGAAACTCTGAAAACCACACTGAGAAACATTGTACTTTTTGTCAACATTTTTTCATCCTGCAGCCTGTTAGTTAGCCTTCTGTAGGTCAACTACTTGCTGTTGTTTATCAATGAAAATGAAATGCAAATTGCAACATACTGGAAAAGAGAGCGGATGGAACAGTCAATCAGCTTATCTCAGTGATCCACATCCTGAGTCACATGATGTTGTATATAAAGTGTACACAGGATGTTCTTCGCCCTGTGTGTTTAATTTTAGACTGTAAAAAATGATTTCTTCAATGTGCTTTAGCGGTTTGATATCACTAGCCTGTGAGCCTATATAGCCGAGCCATAGCCCCTGTCACCCTTTGGCAGACCCAAGCTCATTGGTGGACGGTCATCCGCCATGACTGGTTGAGTTTAAGATAGAGAGGGGCAGAAAGAGAGAGAGGAGGGTGGGGGCAGATAGATAGATAAATAGAGAGACAGAGAGAGACACAGATGCACAGCAGCAGCAAATCATTAACTAAGTATAAATTGTAATGGAGATATGGTAACAATAATGTATGTAGTATGTAGTCACGATCCACGAGAACCTGCTGGACGAGAGAGCACAGAAACTCCGGGGAAGAAGTTAGTAATGTTTTATTCTGTCTTATTAATCAACTTGTGAGCCCTCAGATTTATCATTACCCACTTTGGGGGTCGTGGAAGCACTACTTCTTCTAAGATTATTTTCCAATGGAATGGAAACAAGGTCAAGAATTTGATCGGACACTCCAGGAGGATATTTCTATGCAGATGACAGTAATCTTAAACTAAACATTTAAAAAAAAGAATAAAATTAGTTTTATAATCATCTCCATCGTTTACCACCAATTAGAGAAGTAACTAAGACGTGCATCATAGTTGCGACTTTAGTTTCGACACTGCGGGGTAGGGCACTTCCACTTGAGTGGCTGCCAGTGACACTTACAAATCATTGTGTCTGCACAGCTTAGCCTTTGTTAGTCTGTCCGAATAGCTCAACTAAACTGACAGACGCGTGAATCAAACATGAATGGCTGAGTCATCATCTCTCATCTACTGTGGGTTCATTTCCTCTTGTGTGGTAGTTGGCACGGTAGTGGAAAAATAGTTGATGCCTACCGCTGATAGCAGATCACTGAGAGCGTGATAAGTATCACTTTACAGAACTGTACCACAATCCTTATATTATACTTCACCATGTGACATGAAGGGTGTAAAGGTCACGGTTCAATTAGATAACAAGCTTAGACACACTATAATATAATAACTCACAGTGAAAGGTATAATGGAAGCAAAATCTAATTAGCCACTTTAGCCTCCTGTATGTCGGTTATATCTAAAATGTCTTCCTTTTTATAACAACTCTTGTGATATCCAGTAGTCTATGAATGCTGTTAACATAACAGAGTTCTTCTAATAATGGCAGACACCGAAATCAACTTAGCAAAACTAGTTCTGTATCTTTTAAGACCCGCTTTGCTAATGATCTAAAATATCTGGCTTTGATACTGTAATATGCCTTTTAAAAAGTATGTACAAAAGTGTGTAAGATGTCTATAAGTATGTTTTTATTAGTGTATAATCACCTGTGACGTACTAGCAATTTGTTCAGGGTGTGCCCGGCCTCTTACCCAATGCCAGCTGGGACTGGCTCTCCGTGACCCTGATAAGGTGAAGTGGTCATGGAAAATGAATGGACCTGAAAATCATCATCATGTTTACACTACATTTGCAATCTATATATACACAGAGGGAGTGTGTCCTCTTCTACAGAGGCTGCCATGTTTCTACAGTATACCAGAACACTTGGAAGTTGAGGTGAGGGGTATTCAGTCTATGCAATCTGCAACTTCACCCCTAGATGCCACTAAATCTTACAAGCTGGACCTTTATCAATAAATGTAAAAAAGAAATGGCCCAAGTTTTAACATCCATGAAGTATTGCCTCTGGATCATAATCGAGAAATCTGATTTGTTTTTGTACAAATTATGAGGTTATATTATTCAAACTTGTACTTTCCCATGGCATCTACAGTATGTGCTATGAAAAAAAGTGCACTGACCGCATTTACCAGCATTCTTCTGGTCCACTGCATTAAAAAAAAAAAAAAAATCTAGTTACAGTATGAATGGCAGACTCTGTTCTGTGGTGACATCATAAAGAAGACAAAAAACATATGAGTCACCTCAGCAGTAACATTAGATAAAACATAACAGTGACGCACTGTGGTTTAAAAAAAATAGTCATCTGACACAAGTTCAAGGACAGATATTTACAGACCTTTTTAACCTTTCTTTTCATATTGGCCGTGTGCTGATCACATGCTGTCGATGTTATTGAACTCTTTCTATTTCTCGTGAACACACCAGTGGAGGATCATACAAATCAACCTGTGCTGTCCAGGTCAATATTTATGTTCCAATATTTCACTCTATTTTCCAGAGTCAGTCTATTTAGTTTACATACATGCTTGTGTTTGATTTTGAGTTTTCCTCAGACAGCCGTGATGAATGCTGTTAAAAGTTCATACAAGTTAGCCGTTTCACAAAACATCAGTCATTTGGCTACACACACTTTGTCTGACTGTGTAGTTATAGTGTAGATGTGCACACTTCACATCATACGGACACTTTAACGGTGGTGTGGTGCTGAGGAAGACTGTGCGATATGGTTAAAAGCAAGTGTCTAAGTGGACCTTAAAGGAGCAGTGTGTGGGATTTAGTGGCATCTAATGGTGTAGTAGTTGTTGATTGCAATGCCCTGGCCTCACCACCTCCTCCACAACATGCAAAAACCCTGAGAAAGGCCTCATCTAGAGACAGTGTTTGGTTTGTCTGCTCTGGGCTACCAGAGCTGCTCTTTTTTCTTCCTTTAACACTGCACGACTATCCAAACACCTATTTCATATGTGAAATCCAGCTGTCTTCTGTTTGACCTACCATTTCTCAAAGTAGCAATATCTGTTGCGTATGCATTTGCAGTGTGTTCACACCAGAATGTCCCCTGTTTTGCGAGCAATACTCCCCTTTCATCAGGCTACTGTATAACACCGCACAACTTTTGGATGCTTTCAGAGGAGCTATTGTGACATTAGCGTTACATAATAATGGAAAATCGTGAAATATTTCATCAGACTGGGGTCTGACTGATTGACAGGAAGTGTGCTTCTGTGAGATATGAATACTTACAGCAGCAATAGGCAACTGAAGACGATGGAGAAGTATCCCATAGAGTCAAATTGAACACAGAACAAGCAGCGTGTTCACATTCTAGCAGGCTTAACTAAGAGTTATTACCTACCAAGTACACTGTATTATGTATGTGTATGTCTTGTCTTGTCTTGTCTTGTCCATGTGTGTGTTCTGTACTTGCTTGTCTGGGCAGTGTAGTTGTATATCTGACTCTTTTATCAAACCAAATGCAGACTAAACTAAAACTGGAGCCGAGGATCCGATGAGTCAGGTGAATCTGCTATCTGAGTCATCGTGCGCATACTCTTATCACTCTTTTTAAACGCCACGTGATATACTGTATTTCTCTAAAGAGGGTTCATGGTGGAAGGAACAGCTTAACTGTGAGTCTGTTTTTGCTTATGGAATATTGTGCCTGTGGACCAGATGAACACTGATAAACAAATTTGGTCCATGGAACAAAATATAAATAAATGATTGACATCCCATTGCATTCAGGGTCACGCATGAAGGCGCAGCAGTTGCAGCGAGAGGCGGAAGGAGAGCACACAGAGCAATTTCTGTTGATCTTGCCGAGGTTTCAGGGGAACACTAGCCATGGTAACTAGTGTGCGTCTGTCTGACCCTGTGTGGTCAAGCTTAAATCCCTCTGCTCCCTGAAATGAGCTTTTCCATCAAGCTGGGCCAAAGACAGACATCTCATCTGTATGAGCGATAAACGCAAGTGTGTGACCTGAAGGGGAGGAAGCGAGGACTTCCGGTACTCTTTTCTACACTGAGGCATTTCTACTAAAATCTACTGACAGGAATACTGCTTTTCTGCACTATTATTCATTCTGTACTTTTATTTTATTGTTGTATAGTTCCTTAAAACTGAAAAAATGATACTGTCACGGAGAACATAAAGTGTCTGGCATGGTCAGGTGAATCATGCGCCAAAGGAAGCCTTTGTTTAGGTTTTTGTTTCTCATGGATGACAGATCTTATGAATGATCATGGTGGTAGCATGAAGTATTTTGTTGTCACATAAATACACCCTGAAGGATTACATTCATGTTTTTGTGATCGGACTGTGTCCTCCCAAGGTCGACAGTTAGCTACAGAGCAATACATGGATTCATGAGCACAATAACATAAGACACCATGTTGTCCCAGTCCCCTAATTCTAACCCAAATGGTGAATTTATTGTAATAATAATTAAGATATAGCATGACGTTGCTCCAGAAGAATTTTAGAATCGTGTACCTTTGAAGTTTATTTACTAAGCTGCTGGTCTAATTCCACACAAAGACCTTTTTATTTTGGCATTGTGATTGTCACGTGGCAACGTAAATCAAGCAGTCAATGCAAAACCAGGCGGAAAGTCCATCTCACGCATGGAATAAAACGTGACAGCAACAACAATGGTGGTGGAAATATTCAGATCCCTCATTTACTCGTCTACTAATGCCGCACTGTAAAAAAAAAAAAAAAAAAAAAAAAAAAAACACTGAAAGAGTCCTGCTTTGAGAATGAGTAAAAGTATGTAAGTATAATCAGGAAAATATACTTCTTAAAGCAGAAGTAGTCAATGCAGAAAAACATCCCCTCTATATGTCAGGTTCCACTGCTACTGTAATCATTTTATCATTCATTGTAATCCATTGTAATTTTTCATTGTAATTATACAAAATGTTTCTGTTGACTTGTTGACTGTACACGTGACATCTATTGCACGTCTGTCCGTCCTGGGAGAGGGATCCCTCCTCTGTGGCTCTTCCTGAGGTTTCTTCCACTTTTTTCCCTGTTAAAAGGGTTTTTTGTGGGCAAGTTTTTCCTCACTCGAACCGAGGGTCTAAGGACAGAGGGTCTAAGGACAGAGGGTGTCACTCCCTGTACAGATTGTGAAGCCCTCCGAGGCAAAATGTATTTTGCGACTTTGGGCTATACAAATAAAATTTGATTTGATTTGATTTGATGTTGTGTTTATATCAGATAATTATTCTTCGAGTTAATATGAAAGCAGGACTTTAGTGTTGTAGTTTATTTAGGTTCAGCGCACATGTAGGACTTCAATAATCATTCTTATTTTCATGAGGGATTATTTCTTCATTGATCGATTTTGATTGCTTGGGATGGGGCGGCAGTAACTCAGAGAGTTTCTCTCTGGAGAGGTGCCAGTTCACCTCCTGGGTGTGTGGCTGTATTTCAGGCAAAAACGCATGTAAAAAAAGAATTTCCCCTCGAGGGATCAATAAAGTATCTCTTCTATTCTTATGTAAAAAAACTGTAAATAAAGAAAGACAGAAATGTATCAAAATTACTAAAAAGGGCCCAAACTGACAAACAGGAGTGTAAAATAGAGTATTAAAGAGTATTAAAGAGTATTAGAGTATTAAATTATAATGAAATTATTAAAATAATTAAAGAGAAAAAGCAGCAAAATCTAAAAACTAGAAACTGGAACCATGAAAATGACGACGAAGATTATCAAAATAAATGCCAATTCATTTTTTATGGACTGTATTCCTGTATTACTGGACTATTTGATAAGCTTCAATGTTTTGTATGCACATATCTTATCTTGTAAAGTAACTAAAGCTCAAAGATAAATGTAGTAGTACTTGTTAAAGTATTTCAAATTTGGATTTCGATACAGTACATGAGTAGTTGTAATGAGTTACATTTCACCATCTCACAAAAGTGACATGAAAGCAGACATTTCAAAACCAAAACCGTTGTCGTCTCCAAAGATGTGATCATCTATGCTGAACACGTTTTCACTTCTTTTCTCCGAAGTGATTCACTTGGCATGCTGTCCCTCAGATTGCTTGTTGAGGTTTCAGAGAACCGCCGCTGTCCCTGCAGTCTGACAGGAGGGTGGTGGTGGCGGAGGGGGGGAATCAGTGTCGCAAGTGTTTCACCAGAAGACTGTGTGGAAGTGAAACAGCTTTCGGTAGCTGAGGGACATCAAGCCGGGGCAGAATCAGGGGAAGTCAGACTGACAGGTTCCTATTATGTCGTCCACTGTCCCCAGACAGAAGTCCCTGCTTCGAGCGTCACACTTCAATTCCTGATCTGTCTGACTGATCTGTTTGTCAGCAGGAATCTGTAACAGGCTGCTCTGACCACATTTTCCTGTTTTTGCACGCAGTAATGGATAAAACTTCTCATTTTTGTCAGCGTTTCCACTGTCGTGAAACAAAAAGAACACAGATAAAGAGCCCTAGTAGATAATGAAATCCTGTACTCAGTGTTCAAGTCATTCATGCAACTTACCTTTTAACAACTGATTACAATTCAGCATGTACAGTATAATTAACTGAATTATGAGGATGTAATTACAGTAATTACTGTTCATGTCAATATAAACACAATAAGGTGTAAGTACAAAGATGCCAAAGATACAAACAAAGTGGATGATGAGACTTCTTGTGCATTTGATAAGACCAGGCATTTGTCTCCATCTAGTGGTCATGCATACACACTGATTTATAGAGGTAATGCACAGTGAGTGAGAGTGTAGGTTCAGTGTGAGCCAAGGCTGAATGACCCGGTGAAGTTGTGAAAAGGGAGTCAAAATCAGACATTTTATTTTATTTTATTTTTATGTTATATAAGCCTCAACACTGTATGTTTTTCATCGTATTATAAGCTGTTAGACAGCAAACATTGAAGTGAAGCCGACCGGGCTTCACTTCAATGGGAGAGATCAGTCAAATGATGCTTGTGGTCAGATGGACTGTTTTTCTTCGATGATTTATTTGATGAGAATTCTTTCCTGTCCTTCGAAGCCCTAGTAAGAGATCATAATATTCCAAGGTCGCACTTCTTCAGGTATCTCCAAGCCCGCAGTTTCGCCTCCAAACATTTCCCAATTAAAGACTCTGCGTATGATTTATTAAATCTGGATCCATGGAACAGGGGTCTGATCTCTAAGACGTATAATACTGATCCTCCAACACACTAAAAACACGTGAGGCCTGGGAATCCTGGATGATGTCTGGGCTAAATGCATCTCCAACATACACACCTCTATATGTATATAAGGCAGAAGGCTGATACAGTTCAAGGTATTTCACAGAGTACATTACTCCAATGACGACTAGCTAAAATACCCATCTATTCACCCCATCTGTCCCAGATGTGGAAACTCAGTGTCATTGGGCCACATGTTCTGGTCATGTCCCTCACTAGTTGATTTCTGGTCCTCCATATTTGACCGGGTACTAATAAGATTTATAATTAAGAGTTTGTATGTTTGTGTATGTATGTATGCTTATGTCCATATAACTGAAAATGCCTTAAATAAAGTTATAAAAAGGCATCCAGAGCCGCTGTTTGGTTTCTTTTTTTGTTCCGCAAATTAGAATTGAGGCATTATCTGAAACACAGTTCATAAAAGGCTGAAGACATTTTTGCAAATGTTCTATAAATCAAAACCGCATCTAATTATTTCCAGTATTTATTCGTGTCTTCAGTTTTTCCTTTTTTTTCTGATTGCTTGTTTAGTCTATAAAATGTCAGGGAATAATGAAGAACACAATCTTCCCAGAGCCCAGAGTGATGTGTTAAAATTGCACAACTTTAATGACCTTAAATAGAAAGCTTGAATTAGAATTAAAAGAAAGACGAGCGAATCGTAATATTTGAGAGGCAGGAAACATGTTGATAAATGACTTCAAACTTAACCAATTTAGAAAGTTTGCCACTGATTCATTAAAGGTGCTGTGCTGTGTCTTGAAAAATGTCATTGTTTCTCACCATTGTCGGTCTAACGGACGCACTGAACGTATTTCTTCCTCATAAAACATTTGCAGTGTCATTTTAAAAATAAATATGACGCGGTTTTATTGTGACCCTGCTGTCAGGAAGATTTGCAATTGTGATAACCAGTGTGCTTCTATAATCTTTTCAGTGTTAAGCTTTGACTTAAAAGATGAAAATAATGTCAAATATTTATTACGCAGTGATAAAGCACGGCTGCAGGGTCTTTCTCTTTCTCTCACACAATACAGTCGCAGCGCACTGTGTCCGGGAGGAAGCTGAAAGAGAAACTGTTGGGTCCTTAGATTATACGATAGAAGAAGGGAAAAAAAACACTCCTTTATCACTCGTCCTGTAAGTATTAAAGAGCTGCAAGTCTGCCACAGGAGGAGTTAATCTTTGGGAGCTGAGACAGTGTAAAGTTTCCTTCTCCCTGTTGGGAAGAAAGAACAGTTTGTGGCTGTCAGCAGAGACCCGGCCGCCTTATCTCCCACCCACTGCGATCTCTGCCACTCGCGTCTCCCCCAAACCCAAAGTCATGGGGCGTTATCTCAGCCTCTGCTGCTCACATTAGGTCAACCTGCTGGGGCTTTCCCTGCATCCGCACCCTCCCTCACTCTCGCCTGTCATCCATCCTTCCCTCGTCCTGCTGAGCTTCTTCCTTCAATCGCTTCCAGCTTCCCTGCCTTCCTTCTTCCCTCTGTTCTTTCCTCCCCTTTCCTTTCAGCCTTTCACCTCCCTCACCCCTCATTTTCTTCCTTCTCATTGTGCCCTTTCTGCAGATCCTCCCTTTCCTCATTACTGTCCTTTATTTCTTCTCCATACTCCTAATTCTACTTTGCTTTTATGCGTCCCTCTGCTCCCTCTCTGTGCTTCTTTCCATCCAGCCTCTGCACGGATTCTTTCTTTCTTTTTTTTTTATCCTTCTCCTCCCACATTGACCTTCCACCACCGAACCCTTCCTATCCTATCCTCTCCCATCTCTCCTGTGTATTAAGTCCAAGTTCCAGCAGGGGCCAGAAATACAATCAGATAATGCTGTAACTCCAATCAGACTGGCAGAAGGTAGTTCTCTGCAGAATCTGCTGCCACCAATTCAGTGGCTGAACTCTGCAGATGCAGAAGCAGAAGCAAACTCTCTTTGTGAGGTCCAAGGAAGGTTTCATGTATGCAGGCAAGCGAGAAACACGCACACTGAAACCCACACGAGGTCAACACCACAACACGAGGATACGCTCGCAGAAGAAATGTAACAACCTTATATTTCTATCATAAAAACAACAGAATAAATGAATTCCACCTCAATATTGTTTCAGTTACTTCTATAAAAATGTGGAAGGGCACGTTGAGTTATGTTGCCTGAAGTTGTTTTCATTGGTGGAAACGTGTGTTCCATTGTTACGTCTCCTCTGAAACAACAACTGACTGCATGAATTCCCACAAATATTCAGAATTCATTAAGTCTTAATTACCATATCACCTCTTGCTTTCGGGGAGGTTTCATGTTGATTTCTGAGTTTTCTATCAAAGCAGATATTTTGGCTTCGCCTCACAATAATATATTCACATATTTTGACCGCTTGTTCTTTTCCCGCCTTCCATGGAGGCTGTACAAAAACAACATGTGCTGGATGTCCGTGTTAAAGGGATAGTTTGACATTTCTGGAAATATGCTTATTCAATTTCTTGTCTGAACCAGGCTAGCTGTTTCCCCTGCTTCTATTCTTTATGCTAAGCTAGGCTAACCTGCTTCATATAGTATTTAATCTCTCATCTACACTGTAAAAAATAAAACAGTTGTGGCAGATGTGGTTGCCAGAATTTTACCGTAAAAAATACTTTTTCTAATATTATTGTAAATGGGTATTTGTACTGTTGATTTCATGTTTATGGTGTTTTCTTTCCATATTTTATACCACCAAAGGAATGCTGTTATGACATATAATTAATGTAAAAACACCAAATGAACGGCATATAAAATAAAGGTTTCACTATTAAATGTAATGTTTCTTTACTGTACAATTATTAGTCATTTTAAATACTGCTATATTCTGTATAAATACCATGAGAATGCTGTATAAATAAAGGTTTTGAAATATGAATATGAATATGTGTGTAGAAGTGAATATGCCCAAAATGTATTCCTTCAAATCTTCAAATAAATGTTTTAATCTGAGTGTGAAGCCTGCAGGCATCAAACTTGAAAACGACACACAGAAGAATCGTTCTTTAAATGCTGAACAGGAAGTTGTTAAATGGCTAAGATTAGAATATGCAGGGATGATGTTTATGGTTGAGATTTTGATCTCTGCAATGTGCCATAAATGCTGCTCGATAACCTCAATTCACTTCATTCCCACCGGATGTTTGCAGTTTGAGAGCCAACAAAAATGGATAACAGATTTTTTGTTGTCAGCAGTCACATGTGGGACGTCTACATTATTAGCAATCCACTGTTTCAAGATCCCCCAAAAGAAATCTAAAGAAATATATTATGATTACATAATATATTATACTTTTTAGACTCTTTACTCCTTAACAGAGCAGCATAAAAAATGTATACAATTTCCTGAATTTTAAATCAAATATCTCCTCAGTGTCAAAAGTCAGAGGTTAAGACTGTGACACTTAAGGCATGTCATAGCAAAGATTAAGACGTCAGCTCTAACGACAAACTTCGTAACATCAACAGAGGAATTTCTTCACTCGCTGAACTAAGCACAAATCCACTTTTCTTAACATCCTTTTTTTTTTTTTGTTAGTCACAAGAAGGTTTTTTTTTTTAAATTTTCAAGAAAAACGCCTCCAGAGCAAAATGCTATTTTTGATAGACAGATTGTTCAAATAGAGAAAGATTACATACTTTATATGGTATTCCTACGAAATGAGTAAATATAGTACATATACAGAAGTAGCTGTATCTCAGAAACCACAGAGTTATTAAATGCCGGTAACATTAGATTCGCTTCTTTGGGGCTTTTCCTGAACACACTAAATATAATGGTTAGTCATAAGATGATATTTTGATACAGCTGTAAATAATAAAATGAATAATGGTTGAATTCCATTTGGCTGCTTCAGTTTCAGGATCCTGTTTGTGGATTCCGGCTCACTGGGAAAAATTAATATGATGATAGCATTGTTGAAGATCAAATGACAAAGTACAGAGGGTAGAGAGCTAGCATACTGTGTATAACAGGAAAAGCCAATGAGGGAATGAGCAGCAGTTGTGCAGTTTTGATGAAGGAGGGGCGACAACTGCTGGACAGGGAGGGAATGGCAGGCTCTGAAAAGAGGGAAGTGGCTAGTAGAGAGAGAAAATAAGGCACAGAAGGACTGCAAGCTGGCTGTCATCGTGACAATGTAATTCAGTTTTGCTGCAATTTTTATTGTTCATATTTCACATTTTGGATACATTTCCTACCCAATCAACCAACAGCTCTCTCTCAGAGACAGAAATAAATTGACAATCACAAGTTCATTTTAAAAAACACAACTTCCTCTTTTATTTGATATGAAATGTGCTATTTGTGGCTTTTTTCAACCAAGTTTGAATCAAAACTCATTCCAAAACATCAGAAAGAAAAAAAACAAATAGCACTAAAACTGCTGTAAACAGCTATTTCCTCGTAATCAACAGTACTGCTAAAAGTCACTGCGACCCGGTCAGTCGTCCCTGCCGACTCTGCCGCTCAGAAAACAGCCTCTGACTTGGCAGTGAGAGCCGGTTAAGTCCCGCTGTTTGTCTACGGTGATTATGTGATGAAATTTTCGAGCAACCCACATCTTTCTAACAAACAACAGTAATGTGATAGTAGGTAATGTCTTATCTGGGAAAAGATCTTCGAATTTATGCGGAAGAGTTGGTGCGAGCCAGTCAGTCCTCCCTGCCAACTCTTCGGCGAACCACCCACGGTAAACAGAATCCTGTCTCCGGCAATGAGAACCAGGTAAGTCCGGCAAAACGCTTGAACTCGCAGTGTCTTTGTCGCTGTCCACTATGCGCATTGGCTCAGGCTTCCGTAAGGTTGTAAAAGCAGTTTGTTGGCAGAGACAGTTTTTAATTTACAACCTGACACTGAGTGGAAGCTCACAGAAAAAACGTAGATATTGGCATAATGATGTATATTATATCATCATAATATCTGCAATACAAAGCTCAGGACTTTGTTTTCCGTGTTTTGAGGCACTATAGTGAAATACTGAACAGATGTTAGAGGGTTTAGAGGGTTAAACTCCTCTGACTGCTGGCATTAAATCCCATGTCCCTACATGGGCCTGACTCAGATGACACTTTGCACAGTCAACACAATTACCCCACCATCATATCTGTTATGATGCAGCTTCTGATGCAAACTCCTCTTTTCCTTATTTATTACAAATTCACTGGATTGTGCAACGTCTGTGGTTGCATGCTGCACTCTCTGAGTCATTTTTCATATGAAGCTCATTCCCTCATGACGGTGTCACACGGATGCCTTTTTATGTTCCATCAGCCTGTCGCTGCCTCGAGCCACCTTCCACTTCCCCCAGGCTCCACCATGCATTTCTGAGGAACTCTCCAGACCTGACGTACAACACCTGGCCACCAGATGCCCTTAGACTTTTCTCCAGATCAAGATCAGCCGATTCCCACATCCACCTGTTCACATTGTCAAATCATCCCCACCTGCTCGCACATATATAACCATATATAATCAGCTCACCAGCCTCTTTCCCTTTGCCAGTGTGTCACGTCGTGCATTTGTATTCCAGCCGGCTGTACTTGTTCTCCTGTTCTTGATTTTCTGCCCGATATCTGCTACCTGTGTTTTGACTCGCCTGCCTGCCTGCCTGCCTGCCTATTTACGACTTGCCCGGGTGCCTTGCCATTCTGAATTTCTTTACGTGTTTGGACCGACTTCAAGTCTGTTAATTTAAACATTGGTTCAGTAAAGTCCCTTTTTCTTCCTCAGCCTGCTCTGCCTCGGTGTCTGCATCCTCAATCTCAGTGACAAATGGAGCCGGAGTCTACAAACTGGATTGTGCCACAGATGCCAGAAGTGTCCACGTTTTCAGTTACATACCAACTATATTTGCTCCTGAAATGCTGACTTAACCATAACCTAATAGTTAGTCAGGGCTGACATAGCATGAGAGATTATGGACTCTTTGAATTTGCTGGATTTAGTTACCTGTAGAGGAATTTTCATTCCAGTTACAAAAAGTACATGTGACATACACCAAATGTATGATCACATGACCACTACTACTATACCAGGAAGTACATGAATTAAGACACAACATACATATATATATATTTTTTTACACACTCATAAGAAGGTGTTTTTGTTTGGTTAGATTCACAGATGAACCGATTACAAAGAGCCAAACACGTGTGCCTGCTCATGAGAATAACATTTAAATTAGTCAGCTGCATGTCTTCCTTATCTGAATCATCCTGTTCTAGGATCCTTTAACTGCCCCGCACCATGCTGAAAATAAGTTATCGAAGAGCAGGGTGAATGAGATGCTTTAAAGCGGGTGTCAAACTCATTTTCACTGAGGGCCACATCAGCATAATGGTTGCCCTCGATGGGCCACATTAACAGTATGAATGTAACAAAATGCAATTTAATTTAAAATGAATTAAACTACACCTTATTATATTGTTAAATAACTGTTTCTGTATTTATTGTGTATTCAACTTACAAATATTACATACGTATTTGCATAGATGTAAAAATAAATGTTCAGTTTGAAACCCACATTACTTGAATCAGTGTTCAAACTATTTAAGCAAATAAAGAAAAATATGTGAGCTTCAATCTGATTGGAGAACCGAGGACCCTCTGCCAATCAGATTGGTGCTCACAGCGTCATATATCGCCATGATCGGGTTATTATTGGAGTGAATGGACGGCTGTAGCCTCTGCTCTGAGCGTCTCTTACCGCCGCGGAAGGGTTTACAGTCAATTGAGAACCCAGAGCGTTTCATACAGACGTGGTGGGCCACATTTGGCCCACGGGCCTTGAGTTTGACACGTGCTTTAAAGTTTCCGTTATTGTAATTTCATGTGACATATATCCAACAAAAAGAAAATGACATGGGTGAGAATGGGTAGAATTTTAAGAAAAAAAGTCAGATCTTTAAGAAAAAAAAGTCAGAATTTTGAAAAAAAGTCAGAATTTTGAAAAAAAAGTCAGAATTTTGAAAAAAAATCTGAATTTTGAAAAAAAAATCTGAATTTTGAGAAAAAAATTCTATTAAAAAAAAAAAAGTCAGCATTTTGAGAAACAAAAGTCACAATTTTAAGGAAAAGTCAAAAAATTCAGAATCAGAATTCTGAGTTTAAAATCACAATTGTTGGTTAGCTCAATTGGTAGAGCATCCACCCCATGTTCAAAAGCTGAATCCTTGCCACAGCAGCCCAGGGTTCGAATCCCACCTGCTGATGTAAAAATAAATGTTTACACTTTTAAACCATACCCAGATAGCAGACCAACATTGAATCAGCACTGAATCAATGTTGATGTTGATGCATCAACAAAACTTTTTTTTTTTGCTCCCTGAAATAATTAATAAATTGATTAATAAATAGTTATTAAGATAATAACTTAAAATGAATCATTGAACCAACATTGCCTTGCTATCTGGGTATGCTCTTACAGTGGAGAGTTGACAGTTTGTTCACAGAACATTTTAAACCCCCTTTATCATAATTAATTTCTTTAATGGTACATATCACTGATTTGCATGCACAAATTATCCCCTCTTTCCCCTTGATACTTGTCTTTCCAACAACCTTACTTGGAACCTCCAGGCCTTTTTGTGCAATCCAAACAGAAATTGACATCAAAAGCTGCTTAATATATTATTTAGATCATGTTTGGCTTTTTAAATCCTGTCAGTCCCCATACCTACAGCTCCACATCTCCTCTCACTTCTGCTTCCTCTGACAGACAAGCCTTTTTTTTTTTTTTTTTTTTTTTTTTTTTTAAAACTGAGATTCTAAGCAGAGTCGGCTGAAGTGCAGAATCAATCATTCAGAGGCGCGTCAGATGATTTCTTCTCTTTCCTCGTGTTGCTTTCATTGCTGTTCCAGGAGAGCTTGGTAGATTTCTGATTTCAGAAATCGTGGATAACAGTCGTTTTCCATCAGACCATATATCAGTCTCTGCGCCCTGTCGAAGCAATTTGGCCCCGGCTGAGAGAGATTTTTACTGATTTCTCCTCTCGTCACGCAGTCAATGTTTATCTGTGTTCAGAAAACAGCAACTTTTATTTCACTCATGGGTTCTTTGGAGATATATATATTTTTTTACATTATCATGCCTTTTCAGAAAGTTAACTACTATATGTGTTCATATATAAAAGAAAAAACTGTAGCACAGAGCAACAAAGAAAGGGAAGGTGGTCTACAAACATTGTATCACATTGTTAAAGTAAGTGAAACTGTGGAGCAACAACAAGCCAGCAACTGAGGTTGATTTCGAAGTTGCACAGTTCTCACTTCATTCTCGTTTCACTTTACAAAAAGTCGTACCTGTCTGGGCGCATCGACCTCCACAAACTCTGCATAAATCCTTTTGGCAACAGCTTTCATTTCAGTTTCGCTGGTAATTTTCTTGTAGTTCTCACAGGCCAGCCAAAATAAAAGGTTCTCCTCGCTGTATTCTGTCCTCAAGAAGTTTTCAAACACCAGCTGGCCCGCTGCACAGAGGGAACACAAACACTTTAAAGCCTTCATTTCAAACATTCGACACAAGTTTTTTTTACGGATCTGGCTAGTCTGTTCTGATAAAGTTGGAAAAGGAGCAACAAAAGACTGTAAACGTTGTAGAATGATCCAAAAACACCGGTTCTGATTATTGAACAGGTGAACACCCAGATAGCAGACCAACATTGATTCAATGTTGATGCATCAACGAAACTGTCATTGAATCAACGCTGCTCAGCATTGAAATATAACACTGATTTTTTCATCAGGTTTGAACCCTGAAATAATAAAAGAAAAATAGATGAAGACAGACATAAAATCAATGTTAGTTCAACTTAAAATTAATCGCTGTTTTATCATTGAACCAACATTGAAATAACATTAATTAAACCAATCCCCAGATAGCAGACCAACATTGATTCAATGTTGCCTTTATCACTAATTATTCAAAATGATGATTCTGATGGAATTTCAACATTGAATCAATGTTGCCGTGTTATCTGGGCAGGTTCATTGGTATTAGGTTAGTGACCAGGTATCATGATTGGGTATTAAAGGGGCATCCTCCAAAGGTTCACAAGGTCACAGACAAGGATGGACGAGGTTCACCACTTTTTGAAAAACTGCAAATAGTCCAACAGTTAAAGAACAAAGTTTGTCAACACGCACTTAAAAAGAACTTCACCACTTACAATCTGCAATATTATTAAAAGATTCAGAGCATCCAGAAAAATCTCTGCACGTAAGAGACAAGGTCGAAAACCAACGCTGAATGCCGAGCACTGAGGGGGTCGTGAGGTCTCATTGATTTGATGTGGGCGCAGACAACTTTTAAAAACATATACAGAGGAACTATATCTTAGCATTTCTTTCATCTACATGAAGAAAATCAAAGTATTATTTTATAAACCTAAGACCTGAGCACAAGCTTTACTCACAGAGCCTTCATTATCTGCGAAACAGTCTCGTCCTGCATTAGAAAAGTATACAGGTAAAACAACCAAAGAGATCGTAGAACCAACCAGAGCTAAGCATCACGGAGAAGAAGCGTAAGTAAAAATGCAAAGAACTGTACGAAACGTTTCTAAAAATATCAGGAAAACACAAAAAAACTGTTCCAAATTCATCCAAATGGCTCATCTGACTCAAACATCTTGGTGTTTTTGTGTGTATACTTATAAATACTATAAAATGTCCCTAAACTATGTCACTATGGACCAGAAAAGGGGTCCCTGTAGGAAAAAGGCTGGAAACCACTGTCCTGTATCACCCAAAGCTGTAAATGTCCCGAAGTCTAAAAAGATATGTTTTAATCTCAAGTTATCATCATGACAACCGGGCCTCAAGCAAGAACATGTTTGTATTCTCATCCTGAAACTATCTTTTCTCATACCAGCGTTCCAAGTCAGGGGGTACGTGACAGTCATGCCGATGGTAGAGGAGATAATGTTGTAGCATACGGTGGTTGATGTTGCACTGTACGGTGCAACAGGGGTTGATACTGGACAGAGACCTGCATGAAGAGCCTGAGGCAGCTGTCAAGAGTGAGAAGGTTTTCTAACAACTCCTGAAAGTGGGTACAAACTGCCGTGTTGAAATATGCCAATAAAAATCACGAAACCTGGCAAGCCACGACATAAAAGAGTAAATACATAGAAACAAATATGTAACTTTATAGTATGAAGACAGAAAGAAAGGAATCAACTGACTGCACCCATTTAAAAACTTAAGTGCCACAGTCTGACTGAGCTCAGCTCAGGATTGGTCACAATGATGCCGAGAAGCCTGCACATACAATATATCTGTACGTAAGATTTTGTATTAAAGCAGAGCAGGTTGGCATGCGCTACACTAATATGGAAGTTTAAGAAGCCGCCTCATAGCATTGTTTTAGGCCACATCGAGCCTCTGCATGTTGTTTTTCCTGTAGGAATGCCGGAGGAGGTTCCCTTCTTACCTCAAAGGTGTGTTTGAGTGCTGCTGAATGCTGAAAGGTGTCTATTATTGTTGTTACAAAACATCCTTTACCCACTGAGTAACCCCTTTGACCTTTCAAATGCAGTGCAATGACCTTTCACAGTCGTCAAATGGAGCTGATGTGATTCATTCATCATGATTCATCCCTGATGAAGACCTTGACATATGACTTAGCTCAGATTATTATTGTGTTTCAGTAACTTCCATGTTTTGTTTTTATTTTTCCAGCAGCTGATTTGTGTTTCCTTCCCCTTTTTGTCTTCACTTTGTTTGCCAGAAGATCTGAACATCTCTGACCTTGTAACAAGAGGACCTTGTTTACTGGTGACTGGCTTCTTGCAACAGGAAACACATTTGTGGACAAAAGCAGGTGAAAGGTTCAAACTAACCTCTTTTAAAAACATAAAAAAAAAAAAAAAAATCTGGATATTTGTAGGAGAAACTCATATGAGCAACAAGCTGTTGCTAAAGGTTAAGCCATTCTGTTATCTTTCACTCACATTGTCTCTGCCTCAGCACAGTCCTTGTTAGCTCAAAGAAGTCGGTGAACAAAGAGACGATGCAGCAAACTGCCAGGTATTGTGCCGGATGTCTGGAGGCGCCTTTAACTTCAAAACCCCGCATCCCAATGTGCGCTGCTTCAGCATCATATAATTGCGCACGCCTACTGTTTTTTTTTTTTGTTATCTTCTCCTCACACTCATTACCTTTTTGTTACGGGGAGTATTCACGGAGCTGTGATTCAAATGCAGGTGAAAAATACTTTGGAAGTCTTCTGGGAGCACAAACAAACAGCTAAACTTCGAGCACTGGTGTTATTTACACAAATTGCTTTACATAAATCACAGTTGGCGCTCTGACAGTAATTGACAAGAAACAAAATATTGTCCAGAGGCCGCTTGTTCCTGTCTATGAATCACTCTCGGCCCATATCGGAGCTTTCAATCATTCCGAGTCGACTCTTTAAAAATCACACGAGATGTAAAGGTATATAAATGCCGCCAGATTGCAGCTGCCACGTGCGCAACTATTTATTTTTTGCCACTGTTTACCGATTTGTCACACGTGTCACCGCACTTCTTCGGAGGGAAATGGAGCAACTGGGAGGCAAGACAAAATTTATCTTCCGGAGGACAGTTAATCTTGACGCAGGAGACAACAGGCTGAAATATTACAGATCAGCTGAATTCATTTCAGTAAAGTAATGAGAGGATATACATCAGAGAAGAAAAGGAAAAAGAAAGGGAGGGAAAGAACCCATCTGCCCCCTTTTAGTCATTTTCAAATAGAGGCCGGGAATATGGTCAGGTGAAAAAGCATCAGCGAGTGGCGGCTTTATAAATGAATAAGAGCCCGCTGGAATCATCCTATCTACACCGGCAGCCCAGATTAGGCCTCTTATCTCAGCCAGTGTCATCCTCCTTAAATATATCTCCAAATGGATTTGATGAACTAAAGGAAGAATATATCCTCGATCCTCCTAAGAAAGCCCCGAGAGCGATTCGGGATGATATGTAGGGCCGAGCGGCAGAGAATTGCAAGGGACAGACAATCGAGAGAGGAGAGTTTGACGTAAGAGTGAGAGGAGTAAATCCATAATCGAGCTTACTTTTACACTCCAGAAGATGGTCGAGTGACTCTCCCCATGCCACGACATCATCAACCGGAGCCCTGCGGAGCAAGAATGCCATTTAATGTCCATCTTGTAAAGCAGATGACGTACATATTGTGCAAAGGACAGCGATGTATCACCCGTCAGTCATCTCATTAAAATCCAGATTTTTATCTCCTCATTACATCAGAGAGATTGATGATTACATCTGTTAATTAACTGCTATAAATCAGTCATTCTGAATTTATTAAAAAAAATATATATATAGACAGCCACCTCATCTTGTCAAATTTTTAATCTTTCCTAGAGGACAAAATTCATAACAACTCACATCTTAGCTCTTAAATGAATACCAGGTATGAGATTGTCAGTGTTGTCCACTGGACGTGGGTTTCCGCCTGACCACGAACACATGAAAATAGATCATAGAAATGGCAATTAAAAGTTACATTAAATATGGTGCAGAAAATATTCACCTATTTTAGCACTAAATAATATTTCTACAACGACAACCTTTTAGCATCTTTATTCAGCCTTCTTTCCAGCAGCGGCGGGCAACTTCAGCGAAAAGCTTCAAAAGCCAAACGTACGCCACCCACCCACCACCAAATGGCAAAGTTAGCAACTATGAACACTGTGAATATAGTGGAGCATTAAGCAGCTGAGAGTCGGTGGTGACCAAAGCAAAAAAAGAGAATGGGTTGAAATCAGTCAGAAATACAGCTCCAAATAAATGCTTGTGTTGCTCAATATCAACTTTAGAAGGTGATAATACATCATTGTTATATTGACAGCTCTGTTCTGTCGCCCCCAAGTGGCCAAAAGTGATATAACAAAATGCAGTTTTAAGTAAAAAAAAAAAAAAAAAAAAAAAGTAAAAGTCCTGCCTTCAAAATTAGATTTCGGTAAAAATGTTGAAGTAAATGCTGCTTTTCCCCTTTCTGTAGTTCTTTATTATTACATGTAATATATTATTTTGTTATTATGAACACATTAAGCAGCATTTAAAGTTGTGCCTGGTTGAAATATGAAATAGGCAAAAAGTGCAATCATTTTCTGTTCATGAGGAGTAGAAGAATAAATCATAAAATTAAATCATGCTAAGCTAAATAGCTCACAATTATACAATTATTTGTTTCTGTTTCAGTGGGCACATACGGGTCAATCTTGATGGTTTAATACGATTGTATGTTTATAATATTCTGGGACTGAAACCACTGTGGGAACTGGGTTCACTAACCTATACCGAAAATCCAGTTTTTTAATTGTAGCTTGTCTGCAATGAGTTAGATTTATGTCGGCATGGTAGCTAACAGCCAAAGCAGAAGCATCCTCTTGTCATTATTAGTTTACTTGTTTTTGGAAATACTAAATTAGATGAAAATGTAATGATCCCTGTGGGGGGAAAGTGGGTCGCTGTGGCAGCGGAGATTGAGATAAGAATAAGTCAGAGCGGCGAATGTAAAACAAGGAATTACAGCAAGTGAACATTCTGGAAGTGGAGCAAATAAAGACAGGACTAGCATCTGCACTGAGAGACTCACAGGCTGGGTGGATGTGCAAGAGCTATTCACATTATCTGATGAGATAACAGCTACTGTACAGAGTGTGTCTGTGACATAAATGCATATACATTGCAAGCAGCTCTTGCATGTGGAGAACGCTGTCATTTTTGTCTTTAAGTTGTGGCGAATCCCCAGCATTCTGCTGAAGTGTATTTTTAAGGAATGCACGTTTTTGTCTTGTTTTACGTCACAATATACACACACCGTATATGTCGCAATGCTACATCCCCGACAGAATAGACCCGAGGACATACCGTAAAGTTGTCAGTCTGGTGTTGCAGTCACATGAACAAGAAAAACTACAGCAGAGGGTGGCTGTGGGTGCAGCTGAGCTTCACTTGTCAACAAGAAAATAATTCTACTCTTCCGGCTAGCATGCTCCTTAAAACCTTTATTTATCTTGGTTGACAACCTGTTCCACAATCAGACAGTTTCCCCACATTCCCAAGCTCTTAATGTGCTTTGCTAGCGGTTACCAAAAACACTTCCAGATATTGGCATTGCATTTTCTGTTTCTTTCTGTTCTGTCAATAAGCCAGCAGCACCGAGGCTGACCTTGCCAGCTAGTCATCAGCACCAGTACCTGGAACAAGACTGCTGCAGGCAGCACAGTCCAGCAGCCTGCCTCATCTAACGAACAGAGCCGACTGAGTGTCACACAGTTCTTTCTGCTGTGACAGCTGTCCAACTGACAGACTGAAGAGCTGTGTGTTTGCGTGTGTGTGTGTGTGTGTGTGTGTGTGTGTGTGTGACAAGGAGGCTTAAAAAGTCCTAGAAAAAAATGACAATAAGATATTGACTAGCTCCTATCCTGTGATGGTTTGCTTGTTTTTTTTTTGCATGAAATCACACGTTTGCAAAATTACATAATTCCCACAGTCCCACTTAATTTGCTTGGATGCTTAATGTGGCTATTAACGGTAACAGAACAGAGCTTTAGTGGGTATCATGAGAGGCCCGAACCAGGGTGGAGTGGATGTAAAGAGGGAATTTGCAGCCCGTACGGATGACTAGGAAAGCACATTGGCATAATCTGAGCATATTGGTGCAATTTCTGTTTTATTGCGTATAACCCAAAAAAACTGTCTGTAGGTGGACAAAGCCTGCTCTGTTTTTCCTGCTCAATGTACTGGAGGTCTAAAGTTGTCCTTCTACATCACCGAATTAAACTAAAGTTTGACGTTCCTCTTCTTAAGAAACTAATTGCCTGAAAGTAGTTCATCCTGCAAAGGTCAGACAGCTTTAACAGCGCCGCTTCCAACTGTACTTTCAATTGATGTGCTATCAAGAAATCTCTCAGAAGTCAAAGGACAAGGAATCATGGGAAAGGCTATATCTTCATTCAGCCATCCATTTTTGGATTGCGTCATAAAGATCGCAGAGCGCAGCTCAGAGACTCTTTTTGTAATGTTTTTTTAGGGAGGAAAGGGAGGAAGGGAAAGAGAGCTAGAGGCATACACAAGAAACACAGAGAAACACAGAAACACAGAGGGAGAAACGTCCAATAAAAACTGAGATCACAGGAGCCCCATCAGAAACACTTGCTCACAGACTCACAGACAAGAGAGCTAACTATCGGCAAAACACATCCCAGTTTTATTCTAGCAACACGCTTTTCTTGGCTGGGCGAGATCAGAGAAAGTCAGTCATTAACCGAAGAACAAAGCAGACCGGAGGGGAAGTAAAACATTCAAAAATGTTCAACAGTATCAAAATCCTCAGTGCCAAACAGCTAGTTTGTCCAAAGTCCCGAAGCTTAAAGCCAATTTGGAGCTCATACTTACAACATGTGTTTTTTCTGTTGCCAAAGAAAAAAGACTGATGTGTGTTTCGTAACAGCCAGTTGTTGATTAAAAATGCGTCCAACAACACACACCACACTCCTGCTACTGAGCTGCTCTGGCTTCTTCTGCCCTTACCTGACAAACCCTACAGGTACAAGCCCATGCATGTTGAGTTGTAGCAGAGGCAGGCCCAGGGTTTGCAGAAATGTTAGCTTTCACTCTTTACTTTTTAACCCCAAACTCCCTCTAGTGAAAAGTCTGGAAGAAGTAAGAAAGTATTACCTCTGCATTTTGGCTGTAAAAAAAAGCTTAATTTGTTGCTCTCCGTGGTCAGAAGACTGCGGTTTGTGAAGCTTGTGGCCGCATAAACCTCATGAAAATTAAAAAAAACAAGACTTTAAGCAAATCATTAGTTTACAATGCAAAGCAGATGGAGATGGGAGGCACAGCTGTGACTGGCCCTGCCCTTATAAGGAGAACAATCATGCACCACTTTGTGTAATGTGTAATTCTCAGAAGTGTGCACAATTAATAGTGAGCTGGGAAGGACACTTTAACATTAACATAACATTAACATATTTTACATCGTGAATGTTGGAAGGACTGATATGGTCATTAATCAGTGACAACAAATTTAACGATAGACCTTCATGTATTATATTGTAAAAATGATTAAGTACAGTTAATAACACAGAAGCCAGATTCACAAAAGGAAGGAAAAGCAAAGAAACAATGTATCTCAGCCGACATGCTGGCAAGATACTGGTATCATATGAAGCTGGTAGCATGCCAGCTTGTCTGGAAGAGGACTCACAACACTCAAGACTCAAATAAATGTTGACATGGGAAAAACTTGCATGGCCAGTTTCCCTTTCTCACCTCCAGATAGTTGAATGAATGTGTTCTGTCATTTATATTGTACACAGTCTAAATTGTATAGATGATGTTAGTCCTCATAGTAGCCATGTTATTGCAGTGAGACCATTTTTCAAACTTAACTTCACTGTTTAAAATGACCTACTGTGACCTCCAGGATAATCACAACCTCATGAATTTGTACAACCACATACTAGAGACCGAGGGCGTTCAGAGGTTGATGGCTTTCCTACATGTATTGACAATAAGAAGGTTTCCGAGCAATTTCCAGAATAGAAGTGCTCGCAAAGGCAAAAAAATTATACAAAATGACAGCATGATTTTTTTGTCTCTTGAGGATCTTTCTTAGCCATTTTCAAGTGGTCAAACATGTCAAACATAACATAATGCATCAAATCTGTGTGACAAATAGTGTCAACCAAAAAATGACTGCAACAACTTGGCCATCATCACTACAGTCATAATGTTCTGAGCCCTTATACGCCAAAACACCAATGTTGTCAGCTTTGTGACGAGAAAAACAAATTAATCTTAAGGGTCCAGCTTTCACATAATCTATACCATTTCTACGCGTCATATACTGTTGACCTGCTATCGCCCCCTTAAGGTCCTGTGGTCTACGGTGGGGAGTGGTGGAGTGCAAAAGGTCAGACCCCATAGGAAGGACAACCCATCTAGTAAATCCAATAAAGAAAATACACAGAGAATAAGTGTCAGTTACCCAACAGTTACTTAGCAACACATTATCTTTAGACAGCTAACATAACTAGCAGCTCGGTTATCTGTGAGCTGATCATAGAGGAGAACAACATTTTACAACAGCACAAATTAACAAGCCAGCCAAACAACTGCGAGCTTCCACGGTAACATTTGGCAAGGAGGCAAAAAGGAACTTGTCAATATTTGGACACAGATCTCACAAAAAGATGAATGAAACAAATTTCAGTTAACTGCTAAAGAACTGTGCCAGTAGTGGTTGCTACTAGCAACAGGATGTTCAACTGAGACAAACTGCTGGTGGCACTTTTTTTAATGTGAGTTTGGTCTTAAGACATTTTTTTGTCTCGGCCTTGTCTGAGTCATTTGACTTGGTCTTTGTCTTGGAGACTCGTCTTGCCCCTCACATTACTTTCTATTAACCGACCGAGTCTTTCTGTTTTTGAAAACCTTTCATTGCACTTCTAAAGGGATACAAATGGCCTGCTTGAATTTGATAATTATAACAAAGCAGGTGCTCCAGAAGCTCTGATGAATAATGTGTACTTAAGAGGGGAAACCAGTTCAAGGCATGCTGCTCTGTGAAACCAAAAAATGACCATGAGCATCTATATTCACATGGTTACATGATTAAAAACGAGACCAAAAGTGTCTCAGCATTAACTATAATTATTCATTCTTGTCAGATTTTTTTTAAATATATATTTTTAATGAAATGCCTCATTAAATTACATTCCTGTTTAATTGGATCTGTTGAAATCTCCTGTTCTAACAGCACCAGGTGGAATCAAACTCAAGTGTAAAACAATGGGTTATAAACTATGGAGAGAAAGGGAGCTTGATTCGACAGGAGAAGAAGAAAGGCACGATTGTTAAAAACGCTGTGATGACCTGACTGGTTGGATATTTTAGTTATATTTGTATGTACAGGTTGATGCACTGCTTCTGCCTCTACCTGGAAATTACACAGAAATTAGTAAACAACAGCGTGGTACTGGAGATTTTGAAGAGGGTCACTATTGTTATTGTACCACGAGACCAGATTGGTATTGGATGATTCTGTTTTTTTTTCTTGAATTTTCCACCTTCTACAATATTTGCACATGGTATGGGAAGATTGTGGTCATTGGAAAATAAACTATGATTTAAGGTATGGGGACTAAAACTGTGTAAAGTTAACCTTGACACCTTTACTTTCTGTCTTGCTCCATAATGGAAACCCTACTTCAAGCATTGACACAGAAAGTAAAATTCAGTTCACTGTCCTTAATTGTACTGTATCAAGCTTTCCCAGTAATGTCAAAATAGGTCTTAGGTCTGTCACCTCAGCTCTGTATTGTACCTTCTTTACTTTTGCAACCCCACTTTGAGTTTCAGGTGGATAACAATGGTGCAGGCCTATTTTTACACACAATTCCTGCCTGGCAGACCGCTAAATTTATCATACATGCAGTGCTTGGCAGGCTTTGCAGGATTCTTTAGAATTTTATGGTTGCACTATTCACCCGTGGTTGTGGCACAATATTTCTTCAACATGTTATTGGAACCTATTTCCTTCTTGCATCTCTACAGGCAATGAGGAGACTCTTTGACCCAGTTCACACAGAACCCCCGATAAGAATCATACTCTCCGGAGACAAACCGGTGGCAGAAAGAAAGCAGATGCTGAAGTATCAGGAGGAGGTGGGGTGCAATGTCCTCATCTAACATTGAGAGAGAGAGAAGGGGAGAGGGATGGGGCTATGAAAATGACTGATGGGAGCACAAATGGCAGAGCTGTGATCGGGAGGGGAGAGAAGGGGGGGAGTGAAGGTAGACGAGGGATATTGTTGACAGCTGAGCGGTCCTACCTGTCCGCCCATTTCTCGTTTTTCTGTCTTGATTTGCAAGTCCTCGACGGGACACTTGCCGGGGCCGTCCTGGAAAACAAGAACAGGTGTCATAAAACACCACTGCGACTGGGATTTGCATCTGTAATGACCCCACTGGAGATGTTGAGAGTATGATGTTCACAACAAAAACCTGTCAGATACGTGCCCGGCGTGGTATTCATCACCAGCTCGGCTGCAACCTCTCCGCCGTCCTATCACTTAAGGATGATGGAGAACAGCTTTTTTGTCTCCTCAACACAACAAAGTGTTGCTTATCTTAGCAATTTCCTCAAATTTTGGGTTTGTTTGTGGCAGAATCAGACTTGCATTTTTAATGATTTTTGCAGCATGATTTTACATGACACGCCTGGTTAATACACCGGATCGGTATAGTTGGAAAAGATGTCACACGTGAAGGGTTTTAGAAATTCAAATAACCCCAGACTGAGTTACTCTGAGTGGCCCTGATACCATCAGCTGTGTTTCATATTTATGACCAGACATCTGCAGGGTACTGAACAAGTCCTTTAGTGTGTGGAGATCACAGAATCAGCTCAGGAGCGATAGCCAAAGAGAGCCCG
Source organism: Argyrosomus regius (assembly GCA_946959425.1). Classification (NCBI taxonomy): domain Eukaryota; kingdom Metazoa; phylum Chordata; class Actinopteri; family Sciaenidae; genus Argyrosomus; species Argyrosomus regius. The sequence continues at coordinate 3,065,388 of OX336888.1, forward strand.
GGTAACAGCAGGATGAAGTGGAATTGTTACACGAGTCTGACTAGGCATATGCAGATACAGCTCTCCTTTTTTATTAAATGTACAATGGGCTGCAGTCTACTTTATCTCAGACATCTCCTGCTGGCAGTCTCCATTTCATTTGTATACCTCTGCATGAGCATGCCAGCAGTTATGTGTGGTACTGTTGTTATCTTATATTGTTGAAATATTCCATAATAAGATTGCACGTAGCTGCTTTGACGATGTTTACACATCAACTGCAGATAACCATAGTAACAGTGCTTCCGCTTGATGCTACTCTGACTCTATGCTGCCTCCTCAAACTGACATTAATGCATGTTTATAGATCCTGTTTGAGTATACGTGTAATTTGGGTAAAAACTGAATTCCTCTAAGAGCGATTTAAGTCTTTGTTCTTCTTCATGAGACAGACCTAACCGAGAATTTGGTTCTGAATCAGAATCTGAACACAAATTGAACTTGTGGTAAAAGTTCATAAAATGCACTCAAAGTTGTCCAAATATGCAAAAGAAAACCGACTTGACAGAGAAAACACAATGCCAAAGTCTAATTCAGGACCAGGCAATAAACTAATAAACTAATAAACTCACCATAAGCAGCCAGAGTTGATTTGTTTGCACACTTCCAGCAGGAAGAGGCAGCAAAAAAAAGGCTCTGATGAACCCACTGTATGCTACCAACAAAAGGTAGCAGCTAGCTGGAGTAAATAGTGGAGGATTTAGCAGCCAAAGATACAGATATTTCCCCCAGGAGTTTGTGCAGGCAGAACAAAGAGTAAATATTGGCCTCACATTCATCAGGTCACTAAGAACAGATGACTCAAAATGACTTTTAACGTTGGTTTGTGTCTGTTGGGTGTATAAATAGGCTCGTTATGATTACCAAGATGATAATAATGTTGCATTTACAGCTTGTACTGCTGTCCCCGAGTGACCAATAATCAATTAACGCAGCTTTAAAGTCCACGCGTTAATGCAAATGACATAATGACAGTCAACGCTTTAGAATAACTGATGAAGATTCTGAGCTTGATTCAAGCCAAAGCACCGGACCCGAGCGGCTGACCTTGGGTTAAGTGAATGAATCAGGGCAGCTGTGTGAAATGTAATCACAACACGCACACACAACACACAAAAATTCAACACTTTTTTTTTTTTTTTTGCTACTTTACACTTGTGGTACATTAACGGTACATTTCACATCTCACACTCAGATACAGCCAAGGACTTTAAATGTGTTTTTTTTTTTTGGTAGATGTTTTTGCAGCCTTCCATTCCAGAAACATTCAGGTTTTTACTGCGTGTGCGTGTCTGAAGGACTTTTCTCCTCAATAAGACGTACACTGAGGACACACAATGGGAACACTTGTGGACGGGGAGAACATCTGTTTAGAAAATAAGGCATCAAGGCCTGTCTTATATAACCCACCTTTTACCAAGGAGGCTTTGATAATTAAACAGCACATACAAATGTTCATTTACATAAACCATTTGTGTTAGATGCCAATAATTGCATTGGTGAAGGCCACGTGAGACCTTGGTTTACAAACAAATCCATTAAAAGCTACCTAGTTTCACTTCATTATTTATTCAGGTGTTATTGAAAACATGAACTCTGCTGGTTTTATCGTTATTCAAGTGCATTGCTGCGTGTTGTGTAAGTTAATTAATAACACGTACCGTACACTGGGACCTGCTATCCAAAGAGCAAAAGTAAATGCAGCAAATGTGATGTGCACAATCAGAAAGATAAAGCTAAATAAATACTATTATACAACAAGTAGGTCCGACCGAGCAATCTGATTGGTCAACTAGACATTTAGTATGTGCTCAGATCAGCATGACAGCACACCTGACTCATCACTAAAAATATCACTCCGCCATCTCCACATTGTCACACCCTGAAAATATGTAAACAAATACGAGTAAGTCCACTGGAAGTCAACTTTAATAAAGTAACACATCTGAATTTACAATTTCAGCTTTCTTTAATGAATATTCTGTGTTATGGAGCTGTTAGACCGCCTCGTTAATACAGGTGTGCACCTCATTAATACAGGTGTGTACCTCGTTTGTGTCACCGTCCACGACCCCAAGGTCCATGCGCGGCCCTGTGTACCCAAAGGATAGAAAATTCCAAAACAGAGTCTACTGCTGTGACTGATTGTTTTCCAGGTATTAGTCAGAACCCGTGTATCTCCATAGAAACGGAGATCAGAACAGAAACAGCGACACCCAAAACATGAATATCTTTTTATTATGTATTTTATTTCAGTTGGTAATTGTTGTATAATCACAATATTACAATATTAAATCCAGTATAAAACAGTCCACTGTATAACACAAGGATTAGGAAAGACCCATTTAGACATATTTGAACTGGCAACAGAGACTCATAGAAACACGTTAGCTTGCTGCATTTCCACCTATCGGCAGGTCTTATTTGAATAATGCCATTGCAGCTCATGCATACTTAGTGGATGGTTGACTATTCTCCACACCTTCATCTGACTTTGCTTGTCCCGTCTGTGGGATTAAATACACAGACCCGTGGGGACTGCTACAGAGCTCGTGCTAACGCAAAGTGTTCAGTGATATGGGTGTTTGAATCTATTGAACAGCTGAAACAATCTAATGTCAGTGAAATCCATAAAGATTTACATAAATTCATGGCTGACTGTGATTAATATAATAAGGCCTAAACCATTATTTATACCTAAAAATGCTCATTTATTTTTAATGTATATCATCTTTGGAGATAACTAGATGTGATTCATTATAAAAATTAAAAGTGGTCACCAATATCTAGAACAAACTGACATGCATGTAAGAATTGTGAAAAGACCACGACCCCAACCCTTTTTCCTGTTTTAACATGAAAATTCCCTCCCAGTGCAATATGCAATAAAGAAATGTTAGTTTAATGTGGACGAACTTGGATGGGGGTTGAGGTCAGAGGTCTGTGCAGGCCAGCCAACACCTTTTGGGGGGGTGAACTAGAACACCCGACTGCAAGCCTGGGTCGACTTGTGAGCACGTACATGTAGTTCACAAGTCACACTAGATGCATGGGTCACAGATATGGTATTTGTTCTGGTTAGTAAAACAAAAAAGAATGCAAAAATAACTTTTTTTATGTCACAAATTTGGTGAAAAAGTTCCCAGGTCTTATAACTCGACATTAATGTGTGATCTCTAAAATCACACATTTAAATTTAGAGCCAAATTCTAAAACTGGAGCGTGGACGTTGTTATAGCAACAGAATAATGCCTACGGTTGTTAAAATAAATCACGTATTTCTCCTATTTTTGTGTGTTTATGTTGTTGTTATGCCGTCCACATACTTTTGGCCAAATGTTCATCAAGTACTTTTGGCAAAGTTTGCTCATAGAGGTCAAGGAGAAGTAAAACGTGTACATAGAGACTGGGGAAATTAGTGCAAACTGTAAATAAAATGATCAATTTCATTGTAATTAACGTCTCTTAGAACATATTTGATCTGGGATTTCAATTTCTAATCAGTTTAATCTCTCTCTCTCTCTCTCTCTCTCTCTCTCTCTCGTCTGTCTGTGTGCCGGCTCTCTCATGCTCTTCTTCTCATTACAGATGGAGAGTGACTCAGAGAGTTGATTAGCCTTCCTCACCCCTGTTTTACTGTGTCGACCCTATTCTCTAATTACATTACGCTTGACACAAAGCTCACAGGGCGCGCCCTATTCACGGCTCAATTGCAAAAATATACCACCGGTGCACACAGCGTTTGATTTGGAGATGAAAACTTGAGGCAATAACAAAAACAGGAGGAGACGCACTGATAGAAAAATATTAGAATTTAATAACGTTGTTTTGGGAGGGAAATTTGTGATGCTGCAGGATCTGAAAGTGCATCTAAAGGGGCCCACACATGTCTTACAAGGCTTTCTTTTCCGAGGTTGTAATGCCATTCTGTAATAAATAATATCTATGTGCAGCATTAAAGAGGGGTCTCACTGAACTATAGCTGCTGCTGTGAGGAGCAGGAGGAAAAACCTGATTTGTAGGTGACGTAACTAAAGCTCTGTGCTTTATAATGTTTCCTATGGCCTTTTGTAGACCGTGCAATACAGCTCCACTGTGGGGAGCTGTGTCTCTGTGTCTACTCTCTCTCTCTAACTCTCTCTCTGGCTTCCTTTCTGTGTTTTCTGTCCGTCCGTCTGTCTGTCTTTCTCTTTGTCTGTCTCTCTCGGGGCACATAGCATCATATGCAGTGGCTGTCGTCGTGCATGTTAAAAGCTCAGATGGGAAGTCAGAATCCCTTGGACTGATGCTCTGTGGCCTCAGTGTTTCACAGCACTGTAGCTTGGACCGACCATCTGGGTTAGGGTGGGCGAGGTGGTGTGTGTGTGCAGGGAGAGGATGTGTGTGCGATGTGATAGAGTGTAGGTGGTGTGCAGGCAGGCGTGTGTGTGTGTGTAGGGCTATTTGTGTGTCTGTTCTTGTGCATGCATGTGTGTTGAATATACATTCATCAACATTGTGTGGGGGTTAATCTTTGTCTTGATCTTTATGCATATGTGATGATCCTCCACTCTGTGGGCAGCACTTGAATTGGGATGAAAAAGGTGCTGTAGCACTTTAAATTAGCAACTGCACGGCATGCGGCTTTTATGGGTAAGGAGTGTTTTTGTCTAGTTTACGAAGATGAATGACTGCGTACGAGAAGTAGACCTACAATTATAGCATCTCATTTTCACATTGCACCTTTCTCCAAGAAAATGGAAATAAGTCTTGGACTTTACTGTCTTATCTTTGACATTTTTGTAGTCGTGTGTGATTTAACGTCCTCCTTCTCATAATGCCAAATAAACGCAACTCTATTGTGCATAAAACAACATATCTCCATATAAAAATAATAAAGCTTATTTAACTGTCTGTAAAACGTTGACATAAAGCCTCAAAAACACATGAATCAAAATCATAACAACCTAAGACTATGTGTCATTATGATTTAGGACAGATTTAATCTTCTGTAGCGGAGCATTGAGTAACGTGGGAGACAATTGGCTAAAGATTTCGTCCAGCAGCTGTCTGGCAAAAAGTTGCAGAACTGGTTTGTTCGGGCAGGAAAAAGACACATCTGAGCCTCATAATTAAACTCCAACGATTGAGCATTGCACTTCCATTTAGTTCCAAAAGAAACAGATTCTTAAAAGAAAAGAAAAGAAAAGAAAAGAAGAAGCCAAGTTTTCCAAAACCAGTTCCAAAAACTCTCGATCCTACATTTCCCGAATTGAAACTTGCTCAAATCGAGAGCATTCCATCAGCCTGTCCTAAAGGCTGCATCTTTCAGTCTTCTCAGTTTGGACATTTTTAACAGAAAACTTGCATTCCAGTCCCCAAGCCCACACAGATACCTCAAAATCAAGCAACTGAATGCCTATTTAAGTATCACTGAATTAAGAGCATTTTCATTTAATCTATCCTGAATCAGCCTCTTTGAAATGAGCACAATGTAATTAAAGTGTCCAGGTTCTCCAGTCACAGTCACATAAATTCATTTTTCTTGAATCATGTGAGTAAGGGAATGTATATTAAGAGGACAAATATTACAACCAGACATCATTGTTTCTGTGGTTTCCAACCTGGGAGTCCCGACACTGATAAGGGCTCAGTGAAGACCTGAACAAGTGTTTCATGAGAAAGTAAATGTATTCATCACCTTTGTTAGACAGAGAAGCACGGTTTGTAATGGTTAGCACTGTTGGGGTACGAAGCCCGTGTCTGCATGGGTTCTCTCCGGATACCATACCATGATAGGCTGCAGCCCCTCGTGACCCTGGTAAAGATAAGCGGCTACAGAAAATGGATGGATGGATCTTTTGTCAGACCTCAAGGATTCACACAATTTGTGTTGGTGAGTAACACTGAAACAGAACTCCTGTTTGTTTTTGTTTTTTAATTTGATGTCTAAACTTCACCAATCCAGACCCCTCGTAAAATATTTAACATTTTCTGTCTGAATTTGGAAAGCCTAAAAAGATTTAATGCTTGAAGTTACCTCCTGAAAACAAAAAATAAGATGTGATTGACTTCTCAATCAGGTATTTAGATGCTTATTCACTTCAGTACATGTTGAACAGATTATCTATCAAGTACATGTGAGAATTCATGATTCACGGTTTATTTTTGTGCCTAACCAAACATTAGCCACGGCGGTATCATCAGAAAACAGTTGTTGGATCACAACTAATGGGCTGTTGGAATGTTACAAATACTCTATGAACTATCTGAAGGTGGACTATCAAAATAAAGTGTTACCAATACTCCCCCAGAAACCATTGTGTGACATTGTACAAATGTTTTCACAGGCTATAATTGGGTAACATTCAGAAATAAAACATTCAAATGTATTCATACTTTGCACGCCATGTAAGCATTAATATGTACACAAACTATACGGGTCTGTTATCTGACATATAAAGTATACAGTGCAATAAAACATACAAAACCAGCTAAGATAAAGATATACTGCACAGTCTTTGGCAGCAGCGTGTGCATTCAAACATTCACCCACATCACACACACACACACACACACACACACAAAATACAATATTCCTCACCAATACTCCCCTCATTATGTCTTCTCAGCAGCTAACAATCTTCACTTTCTATACCCAACAAAGAGGAATGCCATTCTGCAGACAGAGTCTTACAGGCTACAACATGAGACAAAAGGATCGCCTTTGTTGTACACTCTCCTTTTTTCTCCTCACAAAAAAAAAAAACAACAAGGGAAAGAAAAATTGGGCCAACAGCAATTAAACAGTCAAATTTAGTTAAAGCTGAAGAAGCGTGTTCGTAGGGGAGCAGAGGAGGAAGAGGAGGAAGCCTCTTGTTCTTCAGTCAAACAACAAAGACTCCCCACCCTCTAACCCTCTTTTACATTTTTTTCTCCCCGCATCTCTCAAGCCTGAAGATGCAGATCAAGACTTGCTAATTATCCTCTGATTGAGTATTCATAAACGATTATGCTATTGTTTTGTCTTTAATGATGCAAATTACGACTAATTATCTCATGTTAATGGATACCGAGAGTCTTTATGAGCTGTGGAATAGTGCAATTAGGCGACTGTTTATCTAACAGCGCCACGTGTAAATATTAGTTGAAGGTGTCTATGTATAGTTAATGTAAGCGTGTCCATTTGTCTTACTCATCATCTGCGTGCCTGATGGACGACTAAGAGAAAAAAAAGGCCTGACTCTGTGTTAAAGAAGCTAATTCCATTAACGGCCACATGAATTATACAGTAGCATAAACAGAAGAAACCCTTATGGAGGTTTTGTACATTTTGTAAAGTTTCAAGAGTCCTTGAAAATTCAAAACCTTGAGTTTCTAAAAGCCCCCTGGAATCATTACAGGCACACATTAAGTTGCTGCTTCAGAGTTTATTTAATAAGTTGCCAAGATCATTTATTTCCTCATTCCTTCAACAAATCTGTTGCCTGACTTGAATTGGTTTATTCCCTCTCTCTTTTTTTTCTGATGGTTGTCTCATCTGTCAAAAAGCCTCTTGCAGACTCCAGTGAATCATGTCGCAATTTGCTGCTGGCACTTTCATCATTAAAACTTTTGTACCACCCCTACGATCCTACAACTTTCCCCCAGATAAGACTTTCTTGAGTGTGTGTGAATAGAAAATTAGTTCAGTAACAGCTGAACAGGGAGAGAAGAGACAGGGCAGGGCCATTATTCTGAAGGCTACAGCCAAACACAAACCTACTTGGAGAATACTTGAAAAAAAAATCTGTCTGACTGGTGAGAAAATTAGATGAGGACGTTTCAGCTTGTAGTGCGGTTAAATTAATTAATGATGGGACCAGATTTAGCTGTTACTGTTACTGTTTTGCATGCAGATTGTGCTGTTTCAGCCGTGTGAGCTTTATCTTCTGATGCTTAAATCTCCTGGGGGACACAAGTTGATTTAACGTCTCTCATTACCTGTTTTTATTCCACAAGTTCAGCATTCAAATCAAATCAAATCAAATTTTATTTGTATAGCCCAAAGTCGCAAAATACATTTTGCCTCGGAGGGCTTCACAATCTGTACAGGGAGTGACACCCTCTGTCCTTAGACCCTCGGTTCGAGTGAGGAAAAACTTGCCCACAAAAAACCCTTTTAACAGGGAAAAAAGTGGAATTGACACTAGCAATGTAGCATTGACAGCAGCCAATCACAATATTAGATTGGTGTAATAACAGAGCAGTAAAAATAAACCAGAAAAAAGAGCAAGGCGACCTCCTATCCTCCTAAATTATTTTAATGAAATTCATCCACAGTTAAAGACAAAACATTTGTCAATAGGGTGTACTGTATCAACTTATTGTTTACTCATGATTTATTTATTCTGTTGCAGGGCACAAAGATTTTCCGACACTGCTGTTCCAGCCCTAAAATGATTGAGTAGGTGTAAAAAAAAAAAAAAAATTCCATCAGTGGTCCATTATTTAACAAGACTTGAAATCGCACTATAATGTCAGTGAACTTCATCTTTTTTTTTTTTTTTTTTGTCCTTATAGCAGGCACTGAAAAATTCAACCATTTGAAAAAAAAAGAGAAGATAAAAAAATATAATTTCCATTTGTGTTTATTACAATGCAGTAAAGTCCTCACTCTTAATGGAGGTCACGCTGAAGAATGCAGAGCTCAGAGCTGTTAACTGTATTGAAGTTCCAGACCGGCTCATTAAAAAAAAGATGAATGTATGTTCACATATTGTGAAATGTTTTGTACAGTTTAATTTGGAGTTCAGTGCCTTCAGCTGCTTGTATTAACAAGGGAAATTATATACGATAAATAAAACCTATTGTTATTTTGAGTAGTTTGCTCACTGTGTTCATTCAGTAGGTCATTTTTCATCCGGTTGGAGTCTACGCTTCACTGTTGTGGTTCATATACAGTATGCATACATGCATGCTGATATATTTTCTTCACTTTAGACTGTCAGAAGCGTATTGTGAACAGGAGGAAACACTACAACATTGTGTATATGTGTGAGGGCACAAAAATCTAGGTGAAACTAAACTAAGGATATTCCTTTAACATTCTCATTGATAAAAAATGAAAACATCAGAATCTTCCATGTGTCCCAGTTTGGTTCCAGCATTCGTGTTAAAACTTGTACTTGCTTGACTACAGTATATCTACAACTTCTGGAAAATGATTCAACAAATCACTTCTGTGCCGTTGTGGTCAAAAAGTTGAGTGTAGAATGCATTTCCAGCCCTCAGTGGTACGTACTGGAAGGGGAGGGACCTGGAGCTGAAGCGGTTGTGCATATACAACCTCAAGATACAAATACATGTCAGTCAAATGTTGGTGCTAGTGCTCTTGTAATTCATCAAAGAAGAAATGTTGAAATGTTGTGATCATCATTTCAAATGCACAATGGACTCGAAATGAGACAATGCTACCCTGCAGAAATTAGTGCACTATGCCAGAAAGTACACAGTGTACTACCTAGAAGTGTACTAATTGAGACACAGCTCTGGATATAGCTTAGCTTTGCTTCCAATTTTGCCCAATGACTTGTTGTGGTCTTGCAGATTCCAAAAATTCCCTGCAGCCCAAAGCATTTTCCACCATGTAAAAGAGACACTTTGAACTGCAAACAAGGTCAATTATGACTCTCTCTATCATGAACTGCTGATCCGTGGAGGTTTTTTATCTGTTAACCTTTCCTCTAGTCGTGAAACGCGATTTAAAAATGTGTGATGTCTAAGGACCGAGCAGGAACCCACGGGTAGGAACAATGGCAGAAACACTACTGCACATATTCAGTGGGGTGTGCAAACAGGAAGTAAACCTGGAAACTTTTTGGGTACATGCACCAGACAAGTATTCTCATTGGACTGAATAGGTGCCCTCATTGGGTATGAAGTTCTAATAAAGCATCCATGAGTTTTTGAGTTCCTTCTACTTCTTTGACCTCAAATGATTACATCATTGTGCACCAATGAAACCATGATTTTACTGATTTATCACTGATATGACTTATGGATAATTGTGTTTCAGTATGTCTTGCCTCATATTCTGTTTCAACAGAAAGCGGAATCCACTCACACAGCTTCTTTGTGGCTTTAGTGGGAACATTTATTAGCTTTCTTTCAGACTTTTTGTATAAAGTACATTTACTTTGAAAGCCAGCACCGGTGAGTGTGTGTGATCTCTTTCTGACTGCTTTCAACCAGAAAAAATCCTTCGAGGGGTGTATCTTTCCCCCACATAACAATCAGGTGTGAAATGCAAAGTACGCTTAAAATAAACAGATGTAAGCTTTCCTCACATGCCCTCTCAGGTAACCATGACGATGATTAGCTTGCTTTGCATATGCAAAGGGAAATCTGTATTTTTACATGTCGAATGGCTTCCAATGTTTTTTTTTTTTTCTTTCATACAGCAATCGAGGGCTGTCCATGAATAAGTCAGGAGCACAAGTGTCTCTTTCTCTTGTGCAGCTATTTCTTCTTTTTCCCCCCCTCTCTTCCCACACTGCCCAGAGTAAGCACTGCAGTAGCAGCAGCAGCTGTCTCAGAGGATGAAAACGTAAGGGTTAGCAGTCCCTTCCACATCTTTCAGTGCTCTGCTCGGGCTAAATTACATGTCATTGCAGCCCAATTTCATCACAGCCACGTGTTTTGTCTTCTTTTGATTTGTTTATTTGCCGGAGTGTTATAGCTTTACTCCAAACAATATGAATTTTACAGAGGGGGGCACGCAGCCTTCAAAGCTTTCCCACATTTGAACATGGCAGCTTTTTCTTTTTTGTCACTTGTGCTGCTGAAGACCCTCTTTCTTTTTTTTTTTCCAAGGGTATAGCATCCTTGTGATGCTATTTATAGCCAAAGTGTGCACACCAGAGCGAGGAGTAAGTGTGTATGCATGTGTGTGTTTGTGCATGAGTGTGTGCTTTAGGGGCTGATTTGGTATTTGAATTGATGGGTCATTTAATGACGGAAAAAAATGGAGAAGAGGAACGGAGGGAGAGCAGTAATTTCCTGTGCTAAATAAACACACTTAATTGCCAGCTTGTGTTTGGTTAAACGTAACATAGAGTGAGTCATCAAATGTTCACATTGCTATTATGGTAAACAGTGGTATCATTCCTCGTTTAGCAAATTGGCTGCCTCTGCCGACAATAGATTGATGGGTGGGTGGAAGTTCTCCACCAAACTTCCATCCCCTCTGAATTGCAGATACAGCCCAGTCACTCTCATGTTGAGCACATGGTTGTCCTTATTATCTTCCTCGAATTGCCATCCTGCAGGTTGGCCCTTATTTGCTCTGCATTGTTTGGTGCCTTTTCCGAAAAAGCTGCATGTCCTCGTTGAAGAATGTGACACATGGCGCCTAATGGCATGCATCAATGACATGCCAGGAGGAGCGCGAGAGGCTTCCTTCCTTCCTGCCAAGCTTTCGCTCAAGTTGGAGTCTTACCCCAAACAACAGACCAGAATAAGTCCTCAGATAGGGATTAGTATGAGAGCGAACCACAATGGGGAGAAAACACAAGTAAACAAACACTTTCTGTTGGATTTGGTTCGACTGCGTTGGACACACAGGCTGAAAACACATGCAAATACCCATGCATGCACGATTACGTTCACACACACACAATTACATGCAGTCTTCTCAACACGTGTGTTGGGTGATGGACTCACTGAAGCTGAAATGTTTATGAATGTGCAGGGTTTATGTATTTCCATTGTTTTGCTTGTGAAACTGGTAAATTGGCCAACCTTTGGGTATTCGAGATCCGCGGGCTGTATAATGACACAGAAAAGGCTCAACATTTTTCCTCTACATAATCGTTGTGGAAAACAGTGCACACTTGATTGACAGAGCTTGTTAGAGGGTTCTTATTTTTCCAATCAGCAAAGTAATTATAAAGGCAGCCTCATGGGTTCCCCCCATGTAATCTGGTCACAGTGGCTAGATCACCCCCTGATAGGAGAGTGATTGCCGAACTCCCTCGGATATGCCGACTATAAGCATGCTAACGCTCGCCCTGCTGTCTTCATTAATGAAAATAACCCAAATGTTCCAAAACATGTTCTTACAGACGTTTATGCAAACACAGGCATTCATTTTTCAAGTAACAAGCTACAGGAGGCAGGACAATGATGTAAACACCTTCTGGAAAATCATAAACCCTGAGGTCACTTATATATATATAAAAGTGATATATACAAACAGTGCGACACAGGAAGGTCGTGTTTGGCTGAATAACAATTACTGTAGCAACATTTGTCAGTTATAATTATTTATTGCTCTCAGCACTTTTTTTGTGTTCAAAGAAACATGAAATGATAACTGTTGTAGCAATATTTACAAAGGTGATTTAGTCACTTTGAAGTGAAAGTTTTTTTTTAATCATGTACACCTCCAGACCTTGAATGCAGCGTGGTGCTTTTGTTAACTCTCATCTTAGAATGGTGGAACAGAATTCGCCTACCAGCACCTTAAAAGCTCTCTGAATAACAACAAAGTGCAAAAATGATGATGATGATGATGATGATGATTTTGTGGTTTTGCCGTGGGGGTTGTGTCAGGCTATTTCTTGCCTGGGAACAGTAACTTCCTGGAGTCTTATGCTAGCAATCTTCTGGCTCCAACAGATGAGGAAAGGTGATCAATTGTCTCATCTAACAGCAAGTAAGTATGTTATACTGACAGAGTACGTCATAGTTTCTGTGATTTACATCAATATAGATTTATATATTTAACTATGAAACTATTTTATACAAGTTTGTAGTCATCATTCCTCCTATAGCCAATTTTCTGAATACTTGAATGATTGATATGTTTGGATCCTCTTTGCAGCTCTCATATCAGCTAGTTCACTGGTACCCAACTGGGGGTCCTAACCACCACTAGGGTTCTTCAAAGCTTCATGAGGGGGGGGGGGGGGGCACAAGGTTTGTTGTTTTTATACAGTATGTATACAGGGCCAATATTTCCTTCATTCATTTCTGTTACAGGTCCAGTGTGTGAGACCTCTATGTGTGAAAATGTGTCGGAGACCTATTCAATCTGCACTGTTATTAATATGCACTGGATATAATATGGAATATCCATAAAACAGGTGACTTAATTAAGTGTAATCAGTTTACTCGATGACAGAAAAGGGTTGAAGATCACTGAAGTAGTTAACATTGAACTTTATCAACTGGCCTGACATTTATCCTTACATTGCATTTTGTTACACAGCACAGAGTGTACTCAGAAACTGCTCCCACCAGCATGCATGGATGATACATATAGATATATTCATCAAAATATGGGTTGTGATATAGTGTGAAGCACGGAGGAAAGCTTCCTCACTGGCAGTGAGATTGGTGTCGGGAGGGGGAGGGAGGTAAAGCTGAGCTGTGGGAAGCCAAATTGTCACGTTTGTAATGGTAATGCTGACCAAAGCAAAGTGATGGCACAGACAGCCGGAGCTTGAGCTCTGCAACCTTTTAAGATGCTGAAAACGTTCGGGCAAATACTCTGCTGATCATAATGCATCGAGGAAGCCTGCTGTCTAAAGGTGCTAGAATCGTACTGTGGTTTTGAAGGTGCAAGGTGTCTGACAGCCGAGAAGTCAGATGTGTTTTTTTAATTGGATGTAAGAGAGGTATGGCAGCACAGTTCCTGACTTAGGATGTGACCAAATGGATGAATACTGCTTTTTGTTCTACGGCTGATCAGTATGCCAGAGTGAGCCGCTTTTAAAGCATTTTAAAAGGCTATTGTGTCACCTCCGTGCTCGCGCTCTCGTCACTGATGGAGTACCGATGATGCGTTGAGAGTGTAAGCCCCCTTAAGCTGCAATGATTGGACCTATCACGCTCTGCAAAATACATGAGGTGATGCTCGTAATACCAATCTTTGCCGCCACCTTTAATGACACCAGTCACTTAGCCACAGGTCTATTTTGGAAGCTACATCTTCGCTCTGAAAATGAAAAAAACAGAACAAAACATTGATTTCCCAAGTCCCTTAAATTGGACAAAATCCCACAAAACACACTGACACAATTCAGTTCTTGACCCGGGAAGCAGCCGAGGCAGACAAATGAGGCCACGGTTATCAATTCTGCACGCTGAGTTCAGAGGGAAAACAACAGCGAGGCCGTATGATATTAATGCACACGTCATGGGGACAACGACGATAAACATTGAAATTCTCTCAGATACATCAAGGCTGGTGCGTAATGAACCCCTGTATCTTTAGGGCATGGAGACATACATACTGTATGCCTCTAATGTGATATTTCCCCATTTCGGCGTGAGCATTCAAATCATATTTCATCCGCGACACCTCCTGCATTCTGCCTCAGTCCGGCTGGATTCCCAGGGGCCGATGTTTGCACAGCGGCAGTCCTCATCAAAAGGCGGGGACAACACACAGGTCGGCCTGCTCCACAACACAGACACAGCCACACACACACACACACACACACACACCCATTAAACCTCAACGCTGACGCTGTACTTAGGGCGAACGTTTGATCCCTTCAGGATGTATGGAAATTAAAGAGGTTCATAGGTTGGTGTAGCAATTACCAGGGACCTACAGTTGCTTTTTTTTCGAAGTGGCATCCGAGCAGTGAAATGGATTCTAAACGTGTTGGCCTTTCTCCACGCTCACCGGCCTATGGTAAATTATGTCCCGAGGAAGTGTTTTAATAACAGTTTTTTGCCGAGTTTACACCACGTAGCGTAAGAAGCAGCGGGATGAATAAGTACCCCACCACCTGGGTTCTGGGTCATTCTGGTTAATAGGGTGTGATATAGTCACTGTATGACTGCAATAGTGTGTTCTGGTGGGAGGAGAGCCAGGTTACTGATTACCCCTCCGATTATTTCAGACGCTTTTCATTATTCCAGTGGAGGAGCTCTCAATGCAAATATCACCAGAATTGACATCAGTTTAATTAGGTTTGTTATTTTTGAAAATGTATTTGTTAACACGTTCAGAATATTCACAAAGTGTTCTTATTTTATTCCTCAGATCAAATTTAATATAATTGTGATTCCAAGCCAGTCTGTGCCTTGTTAGCACCTTAAAAAAACACACCTGGTGTACCGCGCTGCAATGATCCTGTTAAGCAGATTTAGTAACGTTGATATACGGTGTTCATGACTATTAATGTAATAACTTGTGTCATTTTGTTAAGAAGATTATTTTGCATTAACTGGTCTTAACGGATAAGATTTTTGTTTTAAAAAATTAAAAGCAGATACAGCAGATGTAAAGTGATGTAAAATCACACCAAGTGTGATTATGATGAATACGTGCATAATGTTGATAATCAGACACCAACGTTCTTAATTACTTCAACCTTGTTTTTTAGAAAAAGTTGTGTTGGTGTGTAAATATAGCCTGGAGGATACGATGTCCATGATTTCCAAAAGTTCAATCTGCGATGAGCTCGTGTCCTGAGAGGTCAGCCGTGTTTCTGGATGTTGTTGATATCTGTCTTTCTCTTTGCATCATAGAGTCCATGTAGTAATATCCTTTACACAATCATGTTGGTTTTTAATGCAGGTAAAGTGTCCGGTGTTGGTTCTGGCCCTTGCCCTGTACGTTCAGAGATGAGAAATCCCTAAAGTTCTTGCAACATTGTCCTTAAACTGTTGGACTATTTCATACCCAGTCACGATGCCGTCCTCTGTTACCTGTTGAATGTTCTGAACAGTTGCCCCTGTCCAAACTTTATTGGAACATGCAGCAAAGATAATTTTATATAATTGAATATAGATATAAAAGGATTTGTAAATCAGTGCATTAGGTTTTCAACTGTTTTGGAATTTGGGTTGAAAAATTAAAAAAATAATATAATGATGATGAATAATAAGAAGTGTGACCAAAATATCAGTTCATGCAGGTTCACCTTTCTTCAGTTTGCTGTGATCCATCTTCACAATTAACATTTCAAAAACCCGCAACGAAGACAGGATAATTATTGTTATCTGGGGAAAAAAGTGAATAAAGTGACAGGTACATTTTGTACACTACAAGGAAACACGCTAATACGACTGTTAGTGAATTATTTCAACCACGTTAACTAGAGGTTATCGTTTCACACTTTGTAAAAAGCCTCGAGTACAACTTCAGTCGTCCTCCTTTAGCACTCTTTTCATAGATGATGTGTTACAGGAATACTCCGCTGAACGCTGCCGTCTTTTGTCTCCATTAGGCGGTTGTATTATTTAGATTTTTTACAAACCTGCACGCTCTGCTGTCATTTCTGTGTTGGTGGGAGGGCTACAGCAGCATGCTGAATGGTAACTCATTGTATATATTCTTCTCAAAATGATAACCATCAACTATCTTCCTATGATGCATAAGCTCCCCGCTGCTCCTATGGCTGTATTTTGTTTTGTAGCATTATATTATAGTGACTGCCGACAGCCAGGAATAATACAATCAATTTGTCCTGCTCACCGGGGAGGGCAGGGAAGATATTCTGTCTTCCTTGGGCTCTTTTTTTTTCTCTCTTTCTGCTTCTTTAAACTTCAGTTCTGTCTTGCACAGTTGCTGAATTTATGAAAATATGAATTCCTAATCAATTTCCCGCCATGTCAACACTCAGCTGCAAATCGTTCTAACGTCTCAGCGGGATCTCTCAGCTTCAGGAGGGTACGTTTGACAACTTATCACTACGATTTCCACATCTGAAAACTGAAAATAATGAGAGAATAATTACTTTCCTCTGATAAGTCCTCATCGTGCAGGACTCGCCCGTCTGTGCTTGTTTAACAGTATCAAACGGTACGTCTCTCTGCTGTACATCCTGAATTGATATTTTCACGCCGTTGGTGGGAAACCAGCGGTGAAAACTCTCTAATGTTTCATCAGGATGACAAGTTACACTTTGCAAGTCTTCAAGTGCCTCTACAGGAGGCAAAGAAGCTTTCCTGACTGCCTGTTTGTATTGTGAATAACACATTTGTAAAAGCCACAATAATTACTACTGTAAATACTAAACAGTGCTGTTTTATTTCTACCATTACTCTCATGCAATTGATCAGCCTTAGGGAACATAAATACTCTTAAAGTGTATTTTCTCTTCATTGTTGCAGACCTCCTCCACTGCATGAAATTACATTGTCATCACAACATGTGTCTGTCTGTGTAGGAATTCTTGTAAACACAATAAAGACTCTCAGACCACCTATAGAGAACATGGGTCTTAAGATATCAGAGCGCCCTGCTGCATTATTTTGCATATTAGTGCTAAAAAGTTATTTTTTTGTTTCTTTTCAAAAAACATCTAAAGCTTCTTAATGCATTAAAGGATAAGTCGGGCTACAAAGTAATTTTCAATAGAAAGGATGAGGACAAAATGAATAAATTAGACGACATTCTTGGGAAATGTTTTGCCTGCTGATATCCAAACGCATCCCTGAACTGTGTCTCGATTCACGCACTTCAATACTTACACTTGCTATTTTGAGCACACAACACTTCAAACGGTCAATTATGGCAAACTTCATTGTACTTCATAACCATCCGTCGTGCACTCTTGTGAGCGACATCACTTAACTCAGTTGTTTTCATTGTTGTGAGTGATCCTCGCCGTGCAGGTCAAGTGTTTGCAAGGTTGTGTGTGTGTGTGTGTGAGCACGCATGCACATAGAAGTTTTAAATCTGCAATAGCTGCAACCTTCTAACGACTGCTACCAAACTAAGTCAGTTAGCTTCTGTTGGCAAAAGCAATAAACCAATCAGCTGCTGTTGTTAACACAGACACAGTACCAAACCTGTTTTATTATCTATGGGATTAGGGATTAACTAGCTAGCGCTGCTGTTAATGGTGTTCAGACAGGAGTCAGCCACCTAAATTGTGTTTTGGCTGCCGACTGTATTGTCAGCATATTTTATTTACCATTGGCCTGTACATTTGGCCTGTTAGTCGATATTTATGGTGATGTGTGTATCTGGGATGGTTAATGGTAATGAAGGAATCCAGTGACAGTTTGGCTCATTTATTATTTATTATTATTAAGATTAGTAATAGTTTTTGGACAACAATGTAGCTGCATTACAGAGGGGAATAAGATCTCTCAGGCTTAAGCAATACTTGTATTGGGTAAAAATTCTACTACTACATGAGTGGCTTTTCCCCAGACTTATCCTTTAAAGAAGTGTGTGTGTGTGTGTGTGTGTGTGTGTGTGTGTTTGTTGACTGAAACCTGAAAGAGATCATTTTTGTTTTTTTGTATCACATCGAATCATATTTTTGATGTTAGGTTACAAGAGGTCCTAAAAAAGACTATCACATGTTATGCAGATTAAATAAAGTTGTACAGCAACATTCAATCAAAATGTTTCTCACGAGGATTAGAAAAGACAAAACATTTAACAACATAGCAGAAAGAGGAAGAAGATAACACATACTAAAATTGAATACAGTAACAAAAAAAAAAAAAAAAACCCAAATTGAATTTCTCGACTGCACAAAACTCTAACCCTAACTACTATTAATCAATCAAAACACATGAAAACAAAGTTTTTAATTAGGTCTGCAGGAAAATCCACATGACCACAAACAGCAACCAAAAAGCTCACTTCAACCCTTCCACCTGTTTTTCTGTGTGTAAACCTCCAACCTCCTTTCTTATTTGTGTTTGTATTTGTCTCTTATTTGTATTTAATAGCCATCGCCTAATCATTGATTACTTCTCTGCCACAATAAACTGGTGTTATTGAACTGAGCGTTTGATGATGTTGTACCCGGTGAAGTGGCCGTGCCCTGCAGCTTTCATATTCTTTCACAAATATTTGTCCGTATCTCAATTTGCCAAGAGATTTTCTGCAAGCCGCGGCCCAAAGCAAACCTTTTGACATTTGCCAGGATTGCCAGATGGCCTGTGCATGTGTATGTGTATGTGAGTGAAGGCATTAGGCTGTGTGTGTGTGTGTGTGTTTGCATATAGAGCACCTTTCATTCATGCACACATTAATAACATAACATTAAGGGAAAATATTAATTCAATTTTCAACGCGTTAAACGTCTTTTGTGGAAATGACATTTGACTTGTCATGACGTTACCTGTAAGAGCAAGGATGCTTTTTTTATGATTAAACACCAAATTCTATACACAGAAGTGTTGAACTGCGGGGTGAGTATATAACATGTTCTCACCCACGTTGCATTTGAAACATGATAAAAGAGTTGCCTCCGCAAGGTTATCTTTAAAAACCCACAGAGGGAAAACGATTCAGCGTTTATAGACAGGCATCAACACAGCAGACGTCACAACAATACAAAAGACAAGAAAAAAAACATAAAGTTCATAAAATCGTCCTCAAACTGTGTAGTTCAGTGTGGCTGTGAGGAGTAATTGGTTCAGGTGAGATTCACCAATAAACTCAAGGGGAATAAAAAGAAGAGAGTCATTCGAAGCTAAATAAGGGGTCAGTAAATGTTTTCTGAGACTTAAGATTGGATGCTCCTTCAAACCACTGCTTCACAGTTCTTTTCAAAGGGTGATGACAGAGTGAGAGGGTGAGACACACCTGCTGTAGTGGCTACGTAGTGGAAAGGGAAGGACCACCAGCACTGTAAAGTGGTGGCTGAGGAAGCTATTTTGGTGCTAATGCTCCACCCAGTTGCAATTTGGCAAAGAAGAAGAAGTGCTGAAGTGTTGTCATTGTCATTTCCGGTAAGTGCATAATGGCCGTACTTGAATTGAATAACACCCTGCTGAGATTAACGCACTACACCAGGAAGTACATAGTGTACACAGTGTACTACAGAGAATTGTACTAATAGAAGCGTCCAAATTGGGACACAGCATCTACATTTCTTCTCTCTAAACCGTCCTCTTATGTCTTGCCATCATAATTATGAGAGAAGGGGAGATCTGATTATCGCCAGGCATTACAGGATTAGGAATGAGGACATAAAGTCTGCTTAAAACCTGCTTTAATGCTTTTTGATATTTGAGTGTGTTGTTGATGGACACAGGAAATACAGGAGCTGCTGAGTAGTGTAGCTGCTCTAAGAACACAAAATGTTTCTTTGGAAAAAAAACATTTCACTTTGTCAAGTTTAACCGTAATTTGCTTCCAAAAATTGCAACGATGGTGGGTGCAGTGAAGTGTTATATACTAACTACTAAGTGTATATAACAGTTGATTTCTTATATATCAACTGCAATATCAGCATGCTATTTATATCTGTATACTGTATACAACAGGATGTAGTTTGTTCAAGCTGTATGCAGCCCAGGAGGGAGGTCTGCAGACACTGCTCAGGGCTGAAAAATAAAAACAAAACAGCATTTCTTTACACTGTTTTGACAGTATGTGTTTATAATATTTTTCTGTAAAGATGAATTGAACAGCAGTAAAGATAAGATAAGGCAGTACAAGTGATAGTAAGACACTATTTTTTAGTAACAAAACACAGCGACATCTATCAGAGAGAATAAGGCCAGTGGAAACTAAACTACAGAAACTTCTTTGTGTCCTGAGAGCCGAGATTTGGTTTCAAAGCACAATATTTGTAGCTACGCAGTCCAAACTCGTCTTTTCATATTTTGAGGATGAGTTCCGAGGCGAGGTGTGTTTGTATAGGTCAACAAGCACATCACACCTGGTGAGTGGTGAGAATATCATCATTGAACATGACTACACTCGTTTTCCTGTAAAAAAACAAACAAAAAAAACCAGAGAATGAATATAATATACAACACGGTCACTTCACAGAAAACATTAAACTGAAACTGTGTCGTAGAAAAGCGACAGAAAAAGATCAGCTGTGTCACATTTGAGCATGTCTTTTGTATTCTCCGTACAGGGCAGGACAGATCCCACAGGGGTGTTTTTGTTATCGCTGACTTTATTGTATGAGATGGATGAGAATATGCACTTTCGGTGACAGGATTTCATTTGATTATATTTGATTCATACTGGTTCTGAGCTCTCTCCCCCGTCACATCTTTTCAGGAGGCTCTGACAGATCCTGTCTCGATAAGCCACCGCCGTTTGAGAGATTCTCTCCTGACATGTGCCCATATCTCATCAGTGAGCCTTTGATGTTCACTTTATCGAAAATTGCCATGAACTGCTGTTGGTTCAACGTTGGGCGTTGAGGTCCTCAAAGCCACACAATAGTAAAATACATACCTGACATATTCTGCAGGTGTAATGCACATTTCTCATACGGCGGCTCATACTTAAGGTTTGACTGAAGCCAAGAGAGCTTTTCTATGAAAGAACCACAATAAACCAGCAGTGGAGGAAATATTCCACTTTATATACACTGAAAAATAAAACTGCACGTGAAATATTATCAGGGAACTCTTCCTTAATATAAAAGTACTCATTCCGTGACATGTGACATCAAACTAATTTCAAAGTTATTAAAAATAAACTGAAATAATTGAAACTATTCAAAGGAAAAGCAGCAAATTCTCACATTTCATATCTGGAACCTCCAAATGAGTCCCCTAAATTTTAAGTGAAAGTACTGATACACACATTGTACATACTACTGACTGTCGGGAAAGTACTTCAAGTATTTAAAGTGTACTTGATGAAGAAAAATGGCCCCTGTGAGTGTTATAGTGTTATGTCATTAGATCATAATTACTCATTCATTAATGTAAAAGTAGGATTTTAATGTTGCAGCTGGTTACATTATGTTACATTTACAGTTATGTTCTTATTTTAACCCAAACAAGTATTTTTTTTTTTTTTTATGTGCCTGAAACTAACCAAACTGTGACAATTCATCTTGGAGATGGTAGCTATGAGAACAAAACGACAAGTTGTTATTATGATAAGATAAGATAGACTAATGATCCCACACCGGGGAAATTCACTTGTCACAGTAGCTCATATTCACAAGGTTGATGATAAATTATTCACAAGTAAGAAATATACAGAAAAAGTTATGAAGTCATGCTTGACAGCTGTTGGAATGAAGGAGCTGTGGTAGTGCTCCTTCTTACATGGTGGGAGTTTCAATCTGTTGCTGAAGGAGCTGTTTAAGTCATCCACAGTCTCATGCAGGAGGTGAGAGGAGCTGCTCGTGATGGACGCCAGCCCTGCCAGCATCCTCCTCTCTCACACCGCCTGCATGCCCGCAGGCCACCAACACATCAGCCTTCATTCCCCTATCCGCTCTCACAAGTTAAAAAGTTCAAAGTTACCAGCGAATCCACAGCGAGCCCACCCAGCCACGATGCTCTCGATACTCCCTCTGTAGCCTGGTTAGCGCCATTAGTTGTTAGTTCTTCCATGTCTAATAGTGTAATAATTATGAATTAATGTTAACTTGTGAATAGTAATCAGCTGTATAATATGTACTGTTTGGGTCTGCATGGGTCCGGGTTCCAGCTTTTAAACAATAGACAGGTCTGGTTTAGTTTTGGGTCATACTTTTCGACCAGTGAAGACCTCTAGTTGTATTTTTCATCGTTATGTGAAAAGTTGAATATTTCCTTCTCTAATGCAGTGCAGCAGAAGCAGAAAGGCATGAGCATCAAATCTGAAATATAACACAGTACTTGGGTAAATGTACTTAGTTACATTCCAGCACTGTTAAATACCCACAACAACGAACTCAACTCAATAAAGACTGTAATTATATCAAATTGATTGTTGCATCGCAGAACACACTGTCACCTTATAGCCCCGAAGCCTGTTTTGTTATCTTCCGCTCACATTCTTCCCAAATCGTCTTTGTGAAATGAAGCACTGGAGACCCACAGATGTCAGCGCGGGCAGAAGAAACGCAACAAAGTGCCAGTGTGTTTTGGATGTTTGGCGACAATGCTGGCTGCCGAAACAAACCCCCCCCCTCCCCCTCCCCCTCCCCACCCGCTTTCAGATGCACACTGCCTCAGACGAGGAAACAAATTGCAGGATGCCAATTGTTTTTTTTCTCTGTGCAGCAAAAATAATTACACATTCATACAAAACTGATTTGGGATGGTTTTAGGGGGAGAGAGGGAGATGGGAGCTTGGCGTGATTGCACATTATTTGGCGTAATTACGCTTTCACTTGAGGATCTGTGTGTTCACCCCACTGCAACATTTTGTTTTCAGTTGAAATTAAAAAAAAGGAAAAAAAACGGATTCGTCACCTCTTTGTGAATAAAACCACAAATATTCTTCAACAGAAGCCTCACATTATCACACATTTAATGCCCTTTCAGGGTTTTTTCCTCTCGGCTAACAAGGCTGATGGAATATGTTTTATATTTTTAATGTCAACAACAACATTTGCTGATTACTGGTTCGGTTTTACAGCACACGTGGAATTATAAACATGTTGGAAGACCATCAGGATTCAACAAAAGTGACAGCAGTTTCTGCTTTCCTTCTTCTACTTTCTTTATAGAAAGCAAATCTCTCCAGCTACTCTTGAAGATAAAAAAAAATCCACTACAGAACTGTATTTTTTTGTGAAGCAAATCCTGTCCACAGTTAGGGGAGGTAGTTCCCCTTTATCACGACCGAGATGTCAAATCCCACGACCCCCTTTTTTGGCTCCACCGAGAGCCTGTTAAGTCCGCACCTTTCAACTCGAGAAAATCACAGCGGGAGAGCTGTCCAGCAGAGAAGGGTCAGAGGTAATGCACAGTGAAGGAGACATTGCTGCAAGTGAATGGATTGTTTCCTCAGAATTAAAAGCTTAATGGACACAGAAAAACTACCTTTGATGCTACAGTGAAGATGAAAAATAGGTCCGGGCAGGCGAGAGTGAATTGGAAATTTGCTGAGAGGCTGAGAGGCATGCAAAGAAACAAGCTGGAAATGTACTGCACTGTAATGCATTCCTGAAAGTGTGACCTTCATGCTCATGCTGAAGGTACATCATAACTCAGTTAAAAAAATAAATAATAAAATCTCATCATCTGATGTGAATGTGTCCTGTATTCGGAGTCAGTCTGGGCAATCAGGTGACTCATTCATGAGCAAAATGAACAATTTCAGAATAAAATGATGAATTTCAGATGCTACAATAGAAACACACGAGTAGGAATGCTGTGCATATTGGAGCATTAGCTTCTTGAACTGAGAGTACAGAAGTTTTCCCAGTTCTCATTTGGAAATGTGGTAATTGCCTGAGCAATTTCGTGTTTCATCTGTCAAACTGGAACACAACATTTCAAGCAACAGTGGCATTTGGGGCTTTTTTTCTGTCCGTTAGCTGTTAAAATGAGAGCGCTGCTGTGACAAATGTGCTTGGACATTTAAGTGAACAAAGTAATAGAGATAAAATAATCTGCTGTCATTTCCTTGTATAAAGTTTGGTTTATTAATAGCATAATCTTTGCATTATGTCTGTGATTTAAGCATTATTATCTTTTAACCTTTTAATCTTTTATAAAGAAACATCTTTACGTAAGCTTTTTTACTCAAACTTGTTCTAGAAATGACGTTAATAAAGTACTTGATGAACAAAAAGAAAGTGCTGGCTGGATTATGTTTAGAGGCGTCTTTGTTTTTTATGAATAAAGTGCAAGACTTTCATTAAATTTATGAAAAGATTGTGGTTTCAGTTAAGCAATAATATTGTGTGACATGCTTTATATTGCTGCAGATCTTTTCTGTATTAAACCAAGAGCATGACATGTCCCCTATAGCCTGAACCAACTGCTGTCAGCCGCTAAACCATCCATCCATTTCCTTCCGCTTACCCGGGGTCGGGTCACAGTGGAGGCAGGTTTAGCAGGGTGTTCCAGATGTCCTTCTCACTAGCAATGCATTCAAGCTCCTCCTGAGGGATCTCGAGTCATATCCAGGCCAGATGGGCTGTATAATCCCTCCAGCGAGTTCTGGGTCTGCCTGGAGTCTCCTGCTACTTAGATGTATCCGGAACACCTCCTAAGGATGGTGCCTAGGAGGTATCCTTATCAGACGTCGAAATCACCTCAGTTGGTTCCATTCGACACAAACTCAGTCCGGATGTCCGAGCTTCTCACACTATCTCTAAGACTGAGCCCAACCACACTACGGAGGAAACTCATTTTGGTCGCTTGTATCTGTAATCTCATTCTTTTGGTCACTACCCAAAAGTCATGACTGTAGGTGACGTTTGGAACTTTAATAGACTGGAAAATCAAAAATTTTGCCTTTCGGCTCAGCTCCCTCTTGCTGCACCAATCCAGTTTGACGCTAATCCATAGAAAATGAATAACACTGTAGTTGTGATACGTGATACCATGCATTCAGTATCAATACCTTACAGTAGTTGGTGTTTATTCAAAGCTGAACAGTTAGTTAACAGTGTGAAGTCTTACAACAAACATGAGATTTAAGATTTCATGGATATTTAATGAAGAGTCACCATTGTCCTGCACTGGATCAAAAACTATAACAGGCAACAGAAAAAGAACTCAACCGATGCACATTTTTTATGTTGTATGCTGTTAGAAAGAAGTACCAGCTTACAGATATGTGACCACTGACCGTTCACAGTATGTAATTAGTGGACAGAGCTTCTGAATCTGAGAATTGAAGTCACCGTGGATGTGCCTTCAACTATTCTTTCTAAGAGCCAGTGGAGGATGACTTCACTGGCTGCAAAAAGAAGTGTTAACATTATAAGTTTGACGGTAATGGAAAAAAGAGCCTACTTATCACTTGATCTATTACACAATCCATTAAAAACAACAAAAATTAAATGTGAGAA
This sequence comes from Argyrosomus regius, assembly GCA_946959425.1. Lineage (NCBI taxonomy): Eukaryota > Metazoa > Chordata > Actinopteri > Sciaenidae > Argyrosomus > Argyrosomus regius. The sequence continues at coordinate 3,091,094 of OX336888.1, forward strand.
AAGAAAAGAGAATCTGTGTATATAAACACAAATATCTGATAAATATTTATGTCAGATGTCATATTCAGGGGGATAGAGGCTTCATTACAGTTTAAGAGAGTTTCCAATCTTACAAATCGTTCTTGCAGCAAACACAGTTTGATAGGATTGGAAGATTGGGTGGGTATACATTTGCCCAAACAAGATTACCATAAATCAAATATGGATGAATCATAAAATAATATAAGGTTAATAAACAAGTGACATTCATGAAATTTCATTTGCTGATCATCCCCAGTGACTCCATCAACAAGTGTGGGGATTTCTTTCCGATCTACTGACACTATAGCAAAATATAGCTCCTGCTACTTCCTGTAAATATTCTTATATTTGTCTTTTTAATATTTCAAAAGAGTTTATTTCACCAATTCCTCATTTGTATTATTTATTAGAGTTTGTAAGTCAGTGTCATCAGCAAACACAAAAGAAAAAGAGAATTTACAAACTAATGAAAACGTATTAGTCTTGCTTTTGCAGATTAGTTTTATATAAATGTAATTTCTAGAAGACGGGGTTTAGAGTTTGGGCAGACTGAAGAAACACTGGCAACCAAGGATGGCATGTCCCAAGCCATATCGAGCCAAACCCAAAGTAATAAGAGGTGGGCTGTAACACTCCAGAAATCCATTTAGTTTGTCTCTTTTTTTGTCCATTGGTGTTCAAAAGAATCAAAGAATTGAAGGAATTTGGTCTCATATGTAGTTTTGAGCAATTTTGTCTTCTGATTGAAACCGTATCCTAAAAGTTAGGTAAAATTTTATTTTGCCAAATATATTTTGAGTTTAAATGTAATTGCTGCCTAGATTATTCTCTCTGACTTTTCAATATTTAACTAAGACCATGATTGTTCTCTAAAATACCCCAAGAGCTGCGAGTGCCTAAACGCAACCATAAAAAAAGTAATCATACATTATTCACTGTGGAAAAAATGAAATATGTTGCCTGTGAATATTCTACTGATACGTTTAATATTAACATTTTGCTTTGTGGATGTTAGAGTGCTTATATGATCTGTAAACCTAAAAATAGAACCTCATAAGATCATATTGCCCTGATCCGCATAGCTAATAATGCACTTGAATGTTTCCCATGTTAAGTTCCAATATGTAATTATGATGATAAGCTTAACTGTAAAAACACATCTGTTATGTGTTCAGAAAAAAAACTTTATAGATGCATATTTCTGTTTGATTTGTTCTTCCACATCTTATGGCAATATAACACGGGCAAGCACATATAAAGCATCCTTTATTCCATCTTTTTTATAGCTATAATGCTCATACTGCCTCTCATGAATTTCATGTGATCACGTGTCCACATGTAAAAGGGATTCCAAACCCTGGAGCTGTTAAACACATTTAACATCAACAAACTTCAGATAATAGAATACAAAGATGTATTTCAGTTTTTTTTTAACAATTAACTAAGTCTCAGCTCTCTTGTTATCACAGCAGATGTGTTCTTCTGCATAGTCTATTCTACAAAAATAACCGTGGGCAGTTATAAAACAATGAAGTGGACACCAAGAAAACATTGTTGCTGCAAAGTCTGTACACTGCCCTACATTGTTTAAAAAAAATGATCTGAGTTTCAAGGATGGACAAACATCTCCCCGATGGCGGTTGCATCACTGCCAGCAGCCTTTCAGCACCACCAGCATCTCAAAAAGTAATTTGTTTTTATTGGTAGGTGTCATACTTTATTTACAGGCTTCACAAACATGGCCAAATATTTCATTTTTGCACATGTGCATGACTGCAACTGGTGCAAAGAAGCTTAATTTGTTCACCACATATTCTACTTATTGGTCAAATATTGCGAACGGCATGAATATGAATAATAATGACTGCAGTGACGACCGTATGGCATCCTAATTTGGTCATTTCTGTGATATAGTGTACATTACTGTCTTTGAAAAACTTCTCTAAATCTGGGCCTCCCTGCTTGTTATTAGTGAAGCAGATGCACCGCTCATGACCACCTGCATTTGTTAAAAGTTTTAAAAACTCTAAACTCCTGATGCAGGTTGAAAAACTGAACTGACCCTAGATATATAAGAATAAATCACTTGTGCTGATGCTGAACATAGAAGCCCCAGAGGAGTCTGCTCAATGACGCTTAGTCTCAACAATGTGCATATTTGTGCTGACAAAGTAGTCCAGCAGTTTTCATCTCAAACGGCAAAATAAGTCTCATCAGACAAATGAAAGATTTAATGTAGAACATGTTTTTAAATTAAAATATGATTGATGTTTTAAGAAGTTCAATTCTTAATGTTAATCATTCAAGGCACAATATATTTATGGATATTTGACATTATGACTGAAATTCTGTTTTAAAGGGTGGACGTACTGTAAGTTACCACCACTGAAGAAGAAGCTGATGTCGCTCTCACTCTCAATTCACTCCCTACACTTTGAAGCTGTCATGGGGGCTAATGGAGATTGACTCATGTTAAAATGTTCCACTTCACAGCAGAAATAAACATGTTCGCAGCCTGGTACAGAAAACAGTCAGTGCCATTACAGGTGGCTTGTGAGCGCAACCAGGCATCATTCAGTCAGCACCAGCTCCATCCAGGATCCACGTCTTTGGATGGGAGGTGGCAGAGCCAGGACTGCCAAGGTAGCGGCAACCAGAGCCAGCACACAAGGGCTCACCTGTAAGTGACTACGCCCCATGCTTTATACAGTCTGTGCTTCAAACAGGACACAAACAGCAGTCTCCAGGATTATTTCATCCATCCATCCCTCCATCCCTAGCACCTCCATGTGTGGACCTGCTGTGGACTCTCGCTCTTTATACTTCACCTGACTTCTGTGATACATCAGAAGATAACGCCAGACGGGTGCGTTCCAGAAATGACGCTACCAAAGCCACTGCCACTGACAAAGGTGCCATATTTGAGGACTTTGAAGTGAGAGCAGCCTGGAATGCACCCAGGTGGGTGCCAATTTCATGGACACACACAAGCTTTTCAATTCAAGAAAATAATAATATCAGAAAGACGTTTTGAAAACGATATAATTTCCATTTACCCCACAGTGAAATTTGATGAGCAGCGTACAGAACATGAGAAAACAGGCCTTTTATATCAAACTGTCAAAAATGGATGAATATTTACCTTAAGGTCAGTTGATGGTATATTTTTTCATGAATACAAATCTTACCTCAAAACCTACTTTTCATACCAATTTAAAGCAAACCATACATGAATGATTTATACAGCATTGTGGATAACAAGACGCCCTACAGTAAAACTGACAAGGAATAAGGTGAGATGGGTTTCCACAAACAATGATTCTTTAAAATGCATTTTTACAGTACTCTAGCTGAGGTAAACAAGCTGAAAAATGTTCCAAATGATTAAAAATCAGACTCTGATAAAGTCGTCTTTGCACTTCAGTTTGGGTAGAGTTTGCAGATGTAACTCGATCACAGCGCTATGAGACAGTTTTCATGTTGTGTCTCAGGTATTTAAAGTGTTTCCAAAGACTTTCTAAATTCAGGTTTTTCATTGAAATCATTTAGGAGATCCAACAGGCATACACATCAAATACAACTCGTCTAATTAGCATTACAATTGGAGGAAGCATGCCCTTAGAGACAGGCAGAAAGGGAAGCTCCTCCTCTAGTTCTTGAGATGAAAAAGCGTAAGGCCAGAAAATTGGATTCAGTGACCAGAAAAGTCAGTAAATAACTAATATTTCAAGAATAATGTGTTAAGTATGCAAAATGATATGCGATAATATAAGATAATATGATAACTTCACGTTTTTTTCATTGTATTTTTTATTTCTTTTTTAGTTAAAGACAAAGAATAAGGCTTAAGAAGTCTACAGCATCTCAAAGAATGTTCTGCTCGTTTCTGCTCACCCGTCCCAGTTTTAAGCCACCAGCTACCAGCGATCACAGCTCATATCAAACACAGACACAGCATCTATTAAAAATGACTGCAGATGTAGCCGACCAGCCACACTGCACAGCTTCACTCAGCAAGACAAATTAGGCGGTAATCATCTACAAATACAACAGCTTCAAAATGTGGGCTGGCTTTAAAACTAAACCTGAAGGAAACAGATGGAAACATTGTGCACCAGTGTCAATCATTAAAAATTGAAAGTAGCTTACTATGCATCACAGGCTCCATCACAGACTCTTCTTCTACTGCTGCTATTGTGCAGGAGGTGCAGAATCAAAACGGAATATAGAACAGTTTACTTTTCTTTTTATCACTAGTGACACTGTAGTGCAGCATTTCTTTGTTGTTGTTGTTTTGATATGGTACACATTTCTGCTACGGTAATAGACGGCAGTGACCTCGATGTGATTTAATGTGTTATGTACCATGAAAAAGAGAAGAAGACAAGCACACAATGCAGGACCCAGAGGATACTTTCAAAACCTCTGCTTTGTAAATGTTTACAAGGACGCACACAAAATGATGCATGTGTTTCCAGAGAAACTCGACAGTGTACCTTTTAAATAACATTGGGAAAAGGATCACATTGTTCAAGCTGTGGTCGTGGTGACAGACATGATGCTAGAAATGGTTAAATTATTACTGTATACAGTTTATGTACAATTTCTCATGAAATATGACACTAAGGTACTAAGAAGGAGGTTGAGCTAAAACTTTGATCATTAGCATTACTTTAGAGGATTTTCAAAATAGGTTTTTGTACAAAAGATGATGTTTTAATTGCATGGGTTATTTCAGTTCAGGTACAGATGCCAGTTATGCAAAGAATGACATGGCCTCCAGTAACTATTTTTGACAGGTATCAATCTGAAGTATATGTGACATATTGTTGCTGCTGCGCTTGCTGTTTTTAGATGGAAACAGCAAACATTAAGGTTTCATCTCAGGGAGAAACAGAAAGAAAGTAGGATGAGATGAAGAGTAATGTCACCAATGAAGCAGAACGTAGAAAGAAAAAAACAAAACAAAAACAGGCCACCACTGTTCCAGAATCTGCCTAAATTTAAGAGGTTTGCACATTATGGTTACCATATGGAGTACTGTTGTTTTGTGCCCTTGTGAAATCTGTATATAAAGAAAGCATCTGTTGAGATTGATGTTGTTGAAACAACGAGCCTAAAACAAGATTTTAAAGCAACTTTTCTAACTTAAAAACAGCTTCGGAATCGTTTTGATGCTACACTGATGTGTAATAAGGTGAATGGTGCCTCTGTCAATCACATTCTTCACCCTGATCGCCTGTTCTTGCACCTGTAATTTGATTTGAGTGGGTACAGTTTCCTGTGACAAGGGAACACAAAACCACCAACTCACTTCCTAAAGTAAACTGCAGCAGCTTTTAGCTAGTTAGGTCTTAGCCGTACCAACTGGACCGGTGGTAACTGGACCACTGGTTGCACAGGAGCTTTGGACCATTGCGAGGAAGAGACTTTCAAGCCTGGTGCAGGGGGCACTTCTGGCAGACACTGACATTGGTGTCACTCAGTTGGTGGTTGCACGGAGGTAAAAGAGGCAGACAGGAAGTGCACTGATGAGATGCAGTTTTGAGGTGAGCACCAACACGTAATGTTACTCAAACAACACTCACATAACATTGTAGTTGGCAGTTGTCGCATGCTATATTGAAGTTCATTATTCCAGAGTTAGCGTTAGAGAAAAACAGTTTGTAAAAGTCTAGCAGTCAACCTCCATAATGCCAGCTGTTGTCCTGAGGTCGCTGTCCTACTCGTGGTTACTTGCTTCTCTTAAACTAACTCTGGTGATCTTGGATAATAACTGGCATCACGGACCTAGTTATCACCTGTCTCTGGGGTTTCCAGCTTGTTAACCGCTACATTTACAAGACACACAATCAGAATCATAAATGAGGTGTTAAGATGAGATAAAAGGCTGAAGTTATAACACTTGCAGGAAAAATCTGTTACAGAGATAATTTAAAGTGCTATTAACAAAGCGAAATATAATCACATAACTAGTATATAATAGGAAGATTTAGAAATGATTTTCAAGTAGGGCTAAGGCTGAAAATAAAGGTGGACAGCCTTCAGTATGAGTGAATGTCTTTTTGTCAGATGATGAGCAAACTATTCAGAGACTGTATACAGCTCATAAAATGCAATGCCTGACTGAAGAGCTTCTTGAAATAAAGTCTTGTTGTTGCACTCACTTGATTTTTGACTGTGTTAGCAAACCTGTCAAAGGGTTTGATCACAAGTCATGTAATTATAACAAATACACGTGCACAGCTGCCCATATTAAGAAGTTAATTACACTTTGAAACTGCGTGTGCCAACTTGGAAAAATACCAAACCTTACATATGTTGCTGTAAAAGCTGAATGCTGAATGCAGTGCTTCGGTACAGAGTTACAAGGGTTTGGTACTTGTTCACTCCCACGTCTCCTATGCCTTCCTCCAGGCAGACACTCCTCAGTCTGATGAACAGGGTTCTAATATAAAGTAAGGTTGTGTGAGGGAGATTGGGTCATCCATTTAGCTCTTAAGCACTTAACAGCATCCTATAAATCATTCACACAGCAACAGGTTTAACAGATTAGTAGACCTATTCTACTTTGTGTATCCATTCATATACATCCCTAAATCAAGTGTGATCATTTTACCATTAACTAATGTTTGCTGGCTGCATCCTCTCGTACTTATGTATTACATTTCCTCCCTCAGTCGTATGTTTAAGCTTGAATTTCTTTTTATGATTGCCAGCACTCACTGACCCGATAATGCATTATGCCTCTGTTATTTTCTGCCGCTTTGATCCCGGCAGCCTTCAGCTCTACAGGTGCAACTTGTATCAGAGCTGATCTGGCCCCGACTGGCTTCTCATCTGATCTACTTTGACCTTGGACTCTGTTGTCCAACTCTTGAAGACCACGACGGTCACAGCGCTTTGGTTTTTAATCTTTCCATGTCCTTATAAAGGCTTTTAGATTTGCTATCGACAGCAGACAGCCTCAGACCTTCTCTGGAGTGAATCCATTTTAACAGAGGACAAGAGAAGAATGGGGGAAAAATTGTAGAGTCCAGATGTACAAAGCTGATACAAAGTGATTCACACAGACTCATCGCTGTAATTGTTGTCAAAGGTGACTGCACTAAATATTGATTTGAAAAGGGTGAATAAAGACTCCTTAATATTAAGCATACATAACATAGAGGAACTGTTCTTTTGTAAAAAAGCGTCAAAGTTTAATTAACCCAGTGTAATTTACAAGGGTCTAGGTGATTGTCAATAGTTTTTCAGGTATTCTGTCTTAAGTATTTTAACCAGAGTTAGAGGTAAATTCATCCTGAGAGGGACTGTCTTTGTGAAATCTCGTTGCAATCCATCCAATGCAGTCATTTCATTTAAAGCAAATGTGAACATCATGGTGGCATTAGAGGAAAAGTAGAGGATCACTGAATTCATCCCCTAGAGAGCATGAATGTCTAATTTTGTACCAGTCGCATAATGGATGAGATATATCACAGGATGAGCGAACCTTTTGACCTGCTGGCGGTGCTAGATTGGAAGTCAGGTGATCAGTAGGATTCATAGAAAATATGGGCGGGGAGGTTATTGTATCTTTGCTGTGACGGTGTATCTAGGTTGTGACGGTGCGGGTGCTAACGTGTGGTGTGTGTTGTGGAGATGATGAACCAGAATCAACTTTTGAAGAATCGCAACCCAACGCCACCCAGCTCCAATGGGCAATCCAACAATCAGATCGGTCAAACTCCATGACAGAATACAGAAGGTATCATGGGTACTTTCCCATTTGTGTCCAAGCTTGGTTTATTTCATGCACCCAGGTTCGATGTTTTCCTGGCTTGCAGTCTATGCTGCAAAATAGTGATACGAAGAAGCTCCCTTTGGTTTGTGGTTTGTTTTGAGAGAGAGAGAGGGAGATAGACAGCTGTGGTTGAGTGGTGTACTTATAGAGTGAGGAACTGCTGGTAAAGAGAGAGAAAGAAAGAATCAGAAAAAATAAATAAAACCTATTTTCTGATTGGTCCTTAGCGGTTATGTTCTCCACAAATAAACACCACCAGCATCCTCCCACACCGCTGTGCAGCACTGCAGCTAAATTGCTAAAAATAGGCTAATAATAAAGCCAACCCAGTGGTAGGGTGGTACCAACCTTTTTCAATTAAATATGATACAGATTGTTGCAATTTTATGGTCTTATATTAGACATTGCCTTAATTAAATTGCCTTAACATTAGCAATCATGATGAGGAATTTATAGAAGATAAACAAAAACATTTCCTTTGTCATTCTTTGAGTTATTAACCTATAACAGTGCCACGTGTAGCTGGATATGATTTGCCACTCGCAGGAGACTTGAATGCTTAGGCATCTTATTTTTGTTCAGCCTCCTTATAACTTTCAGGGAGCATTGTTTTTACATGTTTGACTCATGTTGCCACTGTGTAGCACACATAGCGAACCTTGTTGCAGTTGTATCAATAGATGAAAGCACCACGCCCTTCCATTGTGTCATCTCTCTCACATTCACAACACGTTAGTCTGATGTGAAAATGTGCAACCACGCATGCTTGCACGGTACAATCGGTCACAACAATTCAAACAACGTATCTGGCATCTAACATTCTGAAGGGATGTATAGTTTTGGCCTGTGTTTCTATTATTGATTTTTTTTTTTTTTCTAAGAAATCGATACCAACCTAGGAGCTTGTGAGTATCAAAGTATCAATCCACCCACCGCTACCCACTAGGATCACTAAAAGTCCAAGTGTGGGAGGTTACCCAACTTCCCAAAAAGGCAGCTTTTGTGGCATTCTTACTGTACTTGAATTTCCTTTGGGATCAATAACGTATCTATCTATCTATCTATCTATCTATCTATCTATCTATCTATCTATCTATCTATCTATCTATCTATCTATCTATCTTACACATAGAACTGACAAATTAATAGTTCTACTACATCTTAACTCAGCTCGTGTCGCCTATTTGTCCAATTATTCTTTGGTTTTACTGAAGGGATACACATGGTGGAGATGACTTTACTATCCACCTTTCTCCAGCTACTCTTGCCAGAATCTGTAAAAGCTTTAGCTCCATTTGTGCTGGATGAATGAATGTCCTCTGCTTGTTTTTGTCTGCCCTAAAGCAATCAGTGTGCATTAGGCAAGCCAGAAGATTTCCTGCCAGTTCTGACCTGGTAGCACACAATGGAAAATTTAGAAGCAGGGAGAGGCTGCTAATCCTCCTGGCAGTGGACTCATTTGTTTATGGTAATGATTAGAATGTCTCAAAATTAATGAGGTAATGACTTATTGATGGGCAGTATGGTGGCTCAGTGGCATGCTTCACATCAAGTGGGTCATGGGTGTCTAACCTGATTATGACCTTTTTGTGTGAAATGTATGTATTTTTTTTCCTGTGAGACCGGCTTGTCACACGTGTTTCCTCCCACATGTAGGTCAGGTAGGTTGAAACTCCAAAAAGCCACCGGGGATGAATGCGATGACTACCATGTAATTCAGGAAGCCCAGGTGGCTTTACTTCCTCCTCCTCCTCCTCCTCATGAGTCTTACCTTGATGACCTGTGGCTGTGCATACAGCAAAGGGAACCTGGAGGTACACTAAGTGAAAACAAAACATACTACACAATTACATTTTCACTGCGGCACTGTAGCCAGCCATTCATACAGAATGAAACCCAAGCTGAGTGTGCATGCGTGGGTTCTCTCTTCTCTCCAGGTGCTTCCTCCCACAATCCAAAGACCTGCAGGTTTATAGGTTACTTGGTGGCACTGGCGATTTGTCCACGGTGTATACTGCATCTCGCCCAATGTCAGTTGGGATCGGCCCGACACTCTGATAAGGATAAGCCGTTATGTAAAACGGATGGATGGAAAAATAATTGCATTTGACTTTTAGTCACTAAGAGGCAAACATTTAGTTAAATATTGAAAAAGTCACTTTAAACCAAATCACAATCTTTTTCCAACCTAAACCAATGTGCTGCTGTTGCCTAAAACAAGCACATGTTGGAATGCAGGATGAACTTCTTCCCCTTTTTTAAGACTGAAACACACAAAGGGACCAAAATCCATGCTGCAATTATGTTTCCTTTAAAATTCATTCGGCTAAATACTTTATGTAATTTTTAGGAGACAGGATTTTAAATATTTAAAGGGTCTATTTTGTCACCAATTCACTTCAGTAGAATACGGTTTGTATTTTGGAAAATATGTATTGCCGTGTTATTCTACCGATGTAATGGTTCCAGGGCACAAGAAGTTTTTCAGTCTCTTTCACCCGTTGAAGGATTTGTGTCATTCTCTCACTGACAACATGCTTTTACACAACCTATGATTTTCACAACAATGAAAAAGAATCTGGCATTCCCTGAATAGCCATCATGCAAAAAGGCCTGAATTGTTGATGATACAGCATGTACACAAGGAAAGGCAAGAAACTGTTGTGATGAAAAATTCACATCAGCAGCAACAGAGTGATACAGGTCGGGAGTGACAAAGAGGGAGCCTGAGAGAGAGAACGTGTAACAGTAAGAAAAGGACAGAGAAACAGACTGAGAACATACAGAAATACACAAAGGTGCAGGCATAAGCAAGAAAAAAAAATGAACAAAAGGTGAGATGGAAGCATTTCCTCCTGTTTGCTACTGGCACTGAATGAATTTGTGCATGATGCATTGTTCATACATTGTTTGACATTGTACTTTGGTTTGTTTTAGCCAGGTTCCTCTCAGTTTTTTTAAGCCAACGTTAAATGTTAAAGCTGCCCGTTATGACAAGAATTCAAATACTTTTGTGCGTCTTTGCCATTGTGATGCAGAAGCAATCAACCAATTATCTCTTGTGATGCCCAAAGAAATAACTTCATTCAACACTAGAGCTGCATTTAAACAACCTACAGTTTCAACTCACTTTTGCTTGCTAAACAGTGCAGAAAGTAAGGTGCCAAAGGGGTTTTATCTAGTGTTGTAATTAATCATACAGTAGTTGTGTTTTGAGTGCAACATGTCATTTTACCTGGAACATTGTTATTTAAACTGTACACTCGGCAAGTTGGAGAAACGAACGGTTTTCTGCTGAAGAAATGGACCTGCTCATGTGCTCATCCCGCCAGGCTGTGAGAGACATCTGTACTCTCCTGTCTCCTGGTGATTTGAGGACTTGTACCAGCTGTCCCTATGCTCTCATACCTCCAATAGAACTTAGGCTGGTCACTTGCAAAGAAATGCAGCACAGCAGTAATTACACACGGGACTGGAATTACCAGGAGTCATGTGGTTTGGAAATGACCCCCCCCACGTCTGTGTTTCGTGTGGCGCATTCGCATGGGATCAATGGAGCTGTGCCGCGTGTATAAATGTGCACATCTAGCAGGTATTTAATTGAGTCAAATGAAAGAATTTGACACACAGCCAGCTGTGGAGAACATCCTCGTTTGATATCCTCTGACTGCATCTGAAGGTCAATGCCTTGAATTGGTAAAAGTCTGTGGTGTTTTTGCACTCACAACTTGTTGAACTTTGGAAACATTTAGTTCACAACAAAGAAGGTCGTGGACTTTAACAACCATGGTTCCGTTTCTTACAGTAAGCTTCATTGCAAGTGAGAAAACAACTAAAAGTTACAGTGGAAAGCAAAATTGGTGTCCACCCGTCAGACACTGCTGGACTGACACACACCTTCAGTCACCTGACTAACAAAGCCTCCTGGTTTTAGATAATTAATTAATGCAGTGAATATTCAAATTCACTTTAAATGTTTCATAGGCTACATTAACATTTAACTGAGTATGTGGAGCGCTGCTGCGCCTCTCTTTGAGTGTATGTGCGATGTGAACAAGCCTATGTAGGCACATCCTATTTTCTGAATAATGCTCTCTTTAAATAGCAGGAAAATATTGTGCCATTATCTTTAGACCTGATTTTTCTGTGTCAATGGTGCAGTTCTTTTACCTAAAGATAGCTATGCGCCAACAAAGCACCCGATAGACGTTATTTTAAGATCGACACACTCATGGGCACATGTGGGTGTCGGATGTGAAAATGACAACTGCATCGATCAGAAACTAGCAATGACATTGGACACCGTCTTGTGCCAGCTGTGAGAAAGGTCCCCTTATGTTCTAAGGCTCTAAGGCTTGCTGGACAAATATGGACAGGGGGTTTCAGGGGAATTTTTGCATTGAGAAAAGATCTAGCCCGATGTCCAAAAAGGTACCAAAATCTGCCTACAAGCACCTTACATTTTGAAAAATGCTGTTTAATCCATGCAAAAATGTTTAAACATGCCATTCTGTGTGGACTAATATCGTGGCTGTAGGCACAAACCTGCTGGCTCCCCTCGTCTTCAGTCTCTGTGCTAAGTTATGCTATCCAGAAGTCAGAAGTCAGATCAATCTTCTTATCAAACTCTCAGTAAGAAAGTGAGTTTGTGTCCAGCATTTGACAAAATGTCAAAATATTTCTTTAACCAATACTCATGTCTTAAACCTACGATGTGATGTGTTATCATCTGAGGGTGTGCTTTCAGTCCTCAAATGTGTGGGCTGGTCGTCATTTTATGTGTGTAAACCGATTCTTGTCCTCACAACATGATTAATACAAGTGCTTGCACAATGAGACACAAAGCTGAATGATTTCCCAGAGTTTATAATAAAGTGAAAAGTAGCAAACACCCTGCAGCCATGACTGCAAATACAAAGACACATCGCATACTGTCAAACATAAAACATCCATCCCTTAAATAAAATGACTTACGGTGCATAGCCATAAAATTTAATCATTCAAAAAATGTGCTGAGTGCGACTCAAGCCTGAAGTCTTTATTAGAAAATGAAGCAGAATCAAACAGAATTTTCTGACAGCACTGGGTCTTGTCAGGATCAGTTCGGGTTGCAGAAAAAACGACTGTGGTTATACGTGAGGAGCTGCAAATGTAAATGCGTGAAAATGAAGCAGGGTGTCACATGAAAAAAAAAAAAGGAAGCATGTTCAGTGAACCTCCCTTAGGTACATTTATTAAAAGTTGACATCTTTTGGCAGTATTGTTAATTTTTGAAGAGCCATGCTGCTGAAGCGTCTTTGACTTTGGTTGGAAATTACAAGTGATAAGGAGGAAGAGAAACAGGCTGACAGAGTAAGAATACAGTATGAGCGAGTTGGAAGAAGACTGCGAGTGCACAGGAGCCTGTAGACAAACCCAACGGCTGTAATAGTGTCTGCTGGTGGAGTGATAAGTCAGACAGCCCCCCAAGTCTGCTGATCCACTGCCAGCCTTGGCCATTTGTCAGAGCTGACTTGAAACTCCCGGTGGCCATTGCGCTGTGCTGTATGCAGCTTCACACAGCAGGATCACACTTGACAGGTGAAATCATTATGGACAGTCCTGCTACAGTTAATGACCAGCTGGTCCTGGCGTGTGTGGGTGTGTGTACATTTTGAATGGAAGATGTCAAATATATGTAAAAAATGCACAGTATATAACAGGTTTTGACTCATTAAAAAAAGATAGGTTTGGTGTGTGTTTGCGTGTATGTGGATGACAAACATATATGAGGGTATATTTCATGCAAATCACATCATCAGTCACGTTTCAGTGTCTATTTTAAACATGAAAATGACAATAATTACTATTTCATGAACGAGGATTTGGATGTGTGGTTGCATGCTTGTACACAAGTGTATTTATGTATATTTGTGTGTGGAGGTGGATGAGCTGTAAAAAAAACAGAAATAGTACAGCGATATAGAACAACCTGTGAAAATGTCAGAGAAAAGACACAGTCACAACCTATTTTCAGAAAGAAGCTGATTGTAGTGAGATTGTTAAAAAGAAGAAAAAAAAAACAATCTTTACATGGAGGAATACTTTTTAGTCCATGCACAACAAAACAGAATATATTAAAGCTGTGTTAAGATAGGTGAGCTAAGAAGTCACTCAGCTACCGTTTTATATGACCTGGTAATAACCTCAGTTCGTCTTATAATCACGCCGCTTAAAAAGGCATTTTTAAGAACAGTTAAAATGTCAAGCTGCATTCCAGAGATCTTATTCTGATTCCTTTAATTAAGCTGTCTAGTGGTTAATGATGGACTGTCTGGCAGACTATCTTAACGGAGGAAGTTCACTTTGCGCTCTGTCTGGCAGGTCTGGAAGTTGGTTTCACAGGCTTCAGCTTGAAGGCCTTATTTCTATCTTAGTGCTTGTCAGTCTTAGACATCACTGGGTGACCATGGAGAGACACGTCTAAATCCAACTGAAGCCAGACGGATGCATTAAGAGTTCCTTAAGTGTAGTCTTTCATTCTGTATTTTCTTTGAAGTCACTCTAGGCAGGATTTCTCATGAAAAATGGTCAATTATTCTTCTAAATCACCATACTTTGTGCTTTTCTCCAAATTAAATTCTGGTGATGGCAACAGACATTTCGATTCTTTCCCACTGAAAAACCAGCCACAAAATTAAAGTTGATGAAGTTGAAGATTTTAGTAACCAACAGTCAAGTTTGTCTGTTGTTTGTATATTACATTTTCACATATCTTTTAAATTAAATATATTAAAACATTGTTCAACAGGTGTTGGTTTGTAAGTGGGGAAACAGGTACGCCTAAAACAGCAGTGAACAGTATGAGTAGCAGTACACTAAAAGGAGGATGATCTCAATTAAGAATGCACCATGAAAAATTAACCAACCAATAAAACACATCTCATTATGCAATAGAAAATTTATACATTCATATCATAAAAAACAAAACTTTTGTCTGGAGACAGACAATCGAACAGAAAATCAAAGACTCCTGCACACTTCTTACATGCCACAAAAGTTTAATAATGATAACGTTCAGTGTACATGATACTTTCTTCTTGGAAAACAATAAGGGGTGGGACCACATAGGCACTAGTGAAGCATTTGGTCCATTCAACGCAGACTGACTTTGACCTCGGTCATTGTCAGAGCCAGCTGTCAAGGAGAACGGTGAATGTCTGTAGCAAATTACATGGCAATCATCCAACAGTTGTTGAGATATTTCACTCACAGCCATAACTGTGAGCTACATTGTCACACTAGAGAGAAAAAAAAAAAAAAAATCAGGGGAATCAGCACAGTCAGTGTGATGAAGTAAAATAGACGATAAAGCAGGGTAAGGGTAAGGCGTGGCTACCTTGTGATTGATAAGTTGCTACCAAGACATGTACTTGGGTTCTTTGTCAAATCCAATCAGGAAAGAAGTATAGCAATCCATATTCTCCTAAGCTCCACCCTCTAGTCCAAAAATAGTCACTTCTGGCTCCCAAAACACACAAAATGGCGACAGCCATAATGCTTTCAGCACAGAGAAAATGGTTCTGTTTCTGTATTATCATGAGAGACACAAGAAAAAGAAAATCAAACAAACTTTAAATGTCATCCACTCCTCACCAATAATCATCTCTATAATTAGCTTTGCAGCAAAATTAGCTAGACTGATGTCAAGATACAGGCTTCTACCTGGTGGCAGGAGTGACCCTGTAATTGCACCGACAAGAGCTGTGAGCATTGGACAGCCACAGAGCACAAAGCTAATTGGTTTTTGCCTCGCCATTATCTTTTAAATACCAGTCCAGATTGCACTCCTGTTAAGCCGGCATCCAATACAGCTCTCCTTCAGTGTTGTTAACCTCTGGAGAATAAAGTGTCAAACCCAGCAGGCACTGGACAATGTGAAGTCTCCATCTTGAGCAGAGAACTGAAATACTTTACTGTATTGAATTTCGTAAACAAGTCAATCCACAACACCTGACCGCAGTATCTCTTCCACCTTATGTATGATTACATCCTGAAGGATTGCACAGACTTGACATCTGTGACATCTTCACAGCCAGCTATGAACAATAAAACTACAGAAATATGATGCATCTGAAGGCAGCACAGTTAGTTTTGATACTATAACATTACAGTAAAATGATATTTTGAAGTCCAATAGACATTTTTGGGGTCCCCCAACTTTTTCTACTTCTCACAGTTTCCAACTGTCGACATGATACGTGAAATACTTGACGATTACATAGCAAACAAACGCATTTGTAAATGGACTTGAAAGTAAGAGTCCAGTGTGTAATATTTTGAAGGATTTGAATATGAATATGTTTTCATGCGCATGTAATCACCTAAAAATCTAAATCAACATGTTTTTGTTACCTTAGAATGAGCCTTTTATATTTATAAAGGGAGCAGGTCCGCTTCTACAGAATCCACCACCGATCGTTTTAACATCGATAGAGCCTTTGGTTATATAACACCAAATCATCATTTTGGTCATCTTCATCAGTTACCCCTTTGAGTGTGAAACTTCCAGTACAGGTATAGAAATTATGATCACCCCACTTTGACCAGATTGGGCAGGTTGTGTATTGCACACATATTTAGCCCCCCTCCTCAAGTGTGTTTTGGGACACAATAATTAGCTATCTTACATTCATTTGCTACAGGCTATTACGTCTCAAAACACTGGTGACTAAAAGATAACAACACTAATGAAATAGAGAGTAATCTAATATTCCCAGAGGAACATGCTTAGCAAGAGAGCTTCAGATCTCCTAAATATCATCTATGACAGGTGGAATAACTACCTAAAATGAAGAGAGGATGTCAGTGGGAAGCATGGCTCCAAGGTCATCTGCAAGCTAACAGATTAATCAAACTTTCCCATTAAGGCTAAGCCTCATAAACCTATTCCATAAACATTTCTGTATCACCAATCCTAGTGTTTCATCCTCTTTAATGACCTTCCTAATGTTTGCGAGACTGCACTCTACTTGTATGCTGATGACGTGTCTCTGTACACCTATAAAACATCCAAGTGGAAGCTAGACTAAATAGGGATCTCCACTATGAGTAAAGTATCCTATGAAAGTGCATGTAATAGCACAGTAGAGGATCTTTCAAAGCTGGATCTACATTTTGATAGTCACAAGCGAGAGCCAACTGATGAGCTCAACATGCAGATACTAAGAATAGATCGGAAACTGGAGCTATGAAGAGTGTCCACGAAATTAGACTACAAGACCTCACTGAGCAAGACAAGGTCTCTGTGCTCTTGCCTACAGGCCTATTTGACAGTATCTAAAGGAATCCCCTAAAGAGTCAACCTCGGCCATAGCCACTAACTTTGGGTTACTGGTTTTCCCATAGATTAGGTGTTGTACTGCTCGACTATCTACAGGCATATCAGACCACACTCCCTCTCTACTGCTCTCAAGAACACAATGCTTCCTTCCAACCTTCCACCTTCATCCAACCTAGTCTCCAACCAGACTCTGAAACTTTAAAAATAAAGACCTCTGATGACCACACCTCTATTTGACTGTTTGGCAGCAGCAAATCATTGGCGAACCAGAGCAACAACTTATTTTTCACATTAAAAATTACAATAATTGATCATGAGGCAATAATTTGTCTCTCCATCCTCTGTAATTTCCTGGCAGGTCTAAAAGCTGCATTTATAACTCGCAATTGAATACGAACAGAGTTCATTTTGCCAATACGTAAAATAATGAGTCCCGCTGGTGATTTTGTCCGTTGCCTGTTTAGTGGTAAAAGTGCTCAAAGTGGCTTCTATTTTCCCTCTGTGTGTGCAACCTCTCAGCTGCAGCTGGGATATAACATGAATAGAGCCATTTCAGTCTTCCAAAAATAAGTAACAGGACTGTTTCTTTTCTCTTTTTTCCCCCATTTTGGAGACATCTGCTGCTATTTATTCTTAGAGAATATTAAAAACAGCTTCTACAGAGCAAAACATTCCATCACTGCAGAGCAAAATATCCATCAGTGCAAACATAAGGCCTGTGTATCGTTTTCAGATTTGTTTTTTTGTGTCAGTGCTGCAATACTAGTGTTTTCATGTCAGTGTCCACATGCATAACACTCTCCCGACTGGAGGAAGCTGTATTCTCATTAGTGTAGTCTTCAAACATTAACACACACTTCCTAAATCTTCTGAACTCATATTCGCTGAGTACTTATTTTTGCAGGCCTGCTACCTGACCCACTGGCAAAAGTGGATGGGAAATCAAAGCTTAGTTAGACGAGCTCAATACTCAAACTTTTGTTGAATAATGTGATGTGTGGTCTCTGTAAAGTGGTTCGGCATCGCTCATAGCCAACTGACTTCTCACGCACTAAAGGCATAAAACATTGTCCTCGGGTATAATTTAAATCTCATCAATAACACAAAGCAGTGCAGGCACATTGCCTAAAAGCCAATAACTGGTGCCAGCACACCACAGCCCTGTGCACTGAATGAATGAACGACGGTAGATGATGTGAGGCCCTCACTGCTTTCCCCCTGGTTTCTGGGTCAGGTGCTGGGAGCAACGAGGTGCAAGGCTAATGGATGGACTCTTCACAGCAGAATGGAGATGGAGGAGCTTGAGGAGTTTAGTGCAATTCTATTGCCTATTAAGGAGAACAAAGCTGTGGAGATGGAAATTGTTTGCCACAGATATGAAGAGGAATTGAAGGTGTCAGTGTGTTTTACAGTAATGATGAAAGCCACGCTAAAGTGTAAAAGACGCTGGGGCTGAAAGAGAAGGGAGGAGAATTGGTGTAGTGTGGAGGTGTGGCAGCCAGATTAAATGAAATAATCAATCAACCTCTTCTTCCTCTTCTGGTCAATGTGCAGCACTGCTCACTGACTTGGAAAATTCTTCTCTTTTAAAAGGGTTTTGTTGTTACACATCGGTACACACTCTCAATAACACAAAGCATGTAATCTAGATTCTTAGTCAACATGTCTTTAGGAACAAAATGTCGATGACAAAATGCATTAGGATTGCATTAGAAGGTTATGTGCTTTTTAATTGCAGACACTTTACATTATCATAACTGACAGCGTGAAATAATTCAGAGGAATCTTTTAAATACCATTACTCAGCTCAAGGAAATTGTGCTGAAAGAAAATCCGATAGGTTACCTTAAAGTGGACATGACTCTATTTAGTACTTAAAAATGGTAATTTCAGCATTTCCCACAGTCAAATGTTCCTTTTTTTGGTCTATAAAGAAAAAGTTGTTTATAGTCTTGTAAAGAGCAGATGAACACACAAATTTCGTTCGACACTCATTCCCTGATATATCTAGAGTTTTTAGAGGGATAGAGTTTCACTAAATTATTGTCAGTCAGTGTTTTGTCTGTCTCCATTCTTAGTCATGCATAATAGAATACCAAAAGTATGTCAGAGGCAACTATTTATTGTAAGACCCAACAAAGATTTCAGTGCTTATGAAATCCCCACCAGTCTGCAGACATTATGTAGTCTCTATGGAAAAGGACATGGCAAAATGTATGAAAGACTAAAACATAAAATCCAGCAACCACTTATAACCATTTCAGCATATAGTATATTAAGTAATTGTGGGCAATCATTATCCTACAACTGAGAAAATGATGATTTGCTGCAGGTCAGGTTGGATGATTACCCATCCAGGTCAAACACTGAACATTTCCATGTCAGCTCTAGTTTTAATTAATACAATAGCCATGCACTTTTGCGCATCATCAACTACAGCAACCATGTGGCTTTGCTTGTTGTATAGTCCAGATGCACTTTATTAGGTTAATGTGATGTGTGGGTGCAGTTTGATCATAGGTAATGGCCCCACAATGCAAGCAACTTTTCCATTGCATTTTTCCAACTGATGCCTCCACACCTCAAACAAGGTAGAAGAACACAAAGCAGCACAGAAATCTATAATATAAAATAACCAAAATGGTGTCTTTGTGTTTGGGTCACTCAGTAAGTAGCTGTTCTGATTAAGAAAATAGGTTTAATATTAGCTGTAGTATCATATATTTATTTATCTTTATACTTCAAGAAATCCGTCTCACACTCACACTGCCTTTGTAATGTCTTTGGCAGCTGTCCATTGTGAAACTTGGGGTTAAACCCCAGATTTAACCTTGGCCCGGGGGTTAAACCTGCCCAGGCTTTAAGTCTCTTCAGACTGGTTCACTTTTTGATCATTTAGCATGGTGCATCTGTTCACTGAGTACAGTATTCAATGAAAATTAAATTTTTTTGAGAACAACGTAATGATAAAACACTATAGTCAAATTTAGGTGTTTCCTATTGAATGTGTAGAGAGTAAAATGAGCTAGGATCTTTACCGATTTGATTTATTGGTTTGCAACTGTGCACTGTGTTTGCCCTGTCTGGTATTAAATTGCCAAATAGGAAGTGGCCAGCTAAACCATATTATGTATTAATAAGGTTTCATCTTACATAGAATATATTCTTGAGTTTTAGAAACTCCCAAATTGGTAAATCCTTGGTTATACGAGGCAGTTAAAATCCAGACCTGTGGGGATGCTGCTGTTGGGATTTACAAACCTTAACTAACTGAATTAACTGAATTTGTTTAAAAATTGCACCAGAAACAAGTAGCCATTGTTGGTTGGCTCCCTGTGGTTTAGTTGTTTTCGCCCCTGCTGTGCTGCACTGCCCGATTTGAACAGCAACAGCCTGAACCTCTGCAACTAAGGCTTCATACAAGCATACTTTGACTCTTCATTTAACACCAGCTGTAATAAGGTGAGCTTACATTACATAATTTCATCAACCATTTAGTTAACCCATGGAGCAAACATCACCAGGCCATGCACATCTATCATGATCTGTGCAGATCATATGTATCATTTTTTTACTATCATTAAATAAATCTTTAGAAAAGCAGTTGAACTGATGTCAAGTTCTAGATTTTTAATTACAAATCTATGACCTATAATCAGTCTTGAAATAATCTCTCCTCTCTTTTTCTCTCTTACAAACACTCACACTTCCTCTGGGAACATTTCTTCAGAGAACAGTTGAAATGTATGCAGTGTTAAAGTGCTGTTAAAAGCACATTTACATACCCCAAAGCAAAGCATCCCACCACATGAATATCGGCCAGTTACTTGAACAAAGCTTCTCTGATCATCTAACAGCCAACTCAGTGATTTCGTTCAAGCAGTAAAAGAGCAAATTTGACCTTTAGTGGTGAAATAGGGGCTGTGGTGGAATACACAAGTTTGAACTACTGTTTTTCAAGACAAAACATGATGTACAATAGATAATAGATAAGTAGATAAGTGATATTTTTCATACAAAACTTGTTTTAAAGGACAATTTAATGACTGAGGATTAATGTAATACATTGCTACATGGATTTTTGCAGTGGTTATGGCAGTCCTGTACATAGTAATTCAACAAAGGATTTCACCATTTGATAGATCTACTGCAACACTGGATACATGTATTATACAGGTCGTCTGTGTCGCGCTTTAATTATAATTTTGCTCACAGGCAGCCCAAGCTGACCAATCACAGTTCTTGCAGTTTGATATCTCCATAGCCACCGTGTGTGTCTTCGAGGAGGTGCACGTCAGTCTTACAGAATATCTATAAATCGCCCCTTTAACATACCGTGCCGTTTTGTAGAGCCTGCGTCGCCTCACAACAGTAACGTCACCAAAGATGCTCTATAACCGAAGATAACACATTACAATCTGCACCAGCGATCTGAAGTGGCATACACTTCCTGCCTCCTAAGTGAGCGTTTTCCCCCTCACCTCAGATCTACACACTTGGTTTGGAAGTGCTGTGAACGATGTGTGGATTGATGATAAGAGAATGGGTTGGGCCAGAGACAGTTTAGAAACTTGTTTAAGTTTAAGGTTGATATTTCAAGATTTTGTTACATTATGAATGTCATTAAATGTTGCTTGAGTTGTTTTACAATACAGTGTTGTTTGGAAGAAACAAGCAAACTGAAAAGTGATGGTGGGCCATGGGCCAAAAGCAAACACCTATTGTATTGTTAAGATGCAAATTGGACACGTTCCCTTTTCTGACTGACTTCCTGCAGAGTGTCACTCTGCCATGCTCAGATCAATAAAGAGCAATCTAACATATTTAAAGTGCATTTAGCAATTTTTCCTCCTGTTTACATTTTATAAAACCAAATGTCATGGGTCTACACAGATCAAATGCTCTAACCTCGAGTTTTGAATGCAAAGATGTGCTACCAGTAGATAACTGACACAACAGCCTAATGTGTTAATAACACTGTAAACTGCAATGACAGCTGACAGGTTCTTGAATAAATGACTTCCGGAAGTCACATGTGCAGACGTTGCCCTAGAGACAGGTGTTCCAGACTTAATCCACTCTAAAAGGAACCAAATTGAGTTTTTTTTTTCTACTCTCTGACTATCTAATACATTAGTTCAAAATTTGAGATCAGTCAACTCTCTTGCCTCTCAGAAGATGACAAGATTCATCTGTCTTGCTTGACTGGGTCTCCGGATTAAATTGCAGTGCAACTCAGCAGGGAATAAGCTCTCTAAATACCTGACCGGGCCCAACTCCTGAAATTATGAAGGATGAGGATTTCCACATCTCCCCATCTGCTTGTCATGCCAAAAGCATCACAAAAGGTCTGTTGTGCTCCGTTTGGCTGGGCAAGACACATCTGACCATCTACAAGTCAAACTCTATTATGCGGATGTTTATATTGCACCATGTAAAGTGAGCTTATATAAAGAGTTATGGCCAGTATACCCATCCACACTGTAAATTCTCTTGGTGCCGATTTATTTTATAGTACTCATAAGATTGGAAGCCATATATTTTTAACAACTGTGAGTGTAGAGAAGCTGTGCATGCGCACTTTGTGTGCATATCTTTTCATTTCCTCCTTTCACAGATGACGTGAAGTTTAAGTACAATCTTTGAATTTAAAGTTTGTTGTTTTAAAAGCTCTTGAGAGCCAATTTTCATACTCATCATGGCGAGGCAAAACTTATCTTTCTCATGCACTTGATTACAAGAACATAAATTAAATTTTCAGTCTTTGCTTGGAGCGTTAATTCCCATTTGACCTGTCCTCCAAGGCTGTTATCATTTCAAGTCAGAGTTTTGCCATATGTTGGAGATACTGTGGTGTTTTTGGTAGTTTTTTAAATGTAACAGATACTTTTGCATCCTGCTTTCCTGTCTCACTAATTTGTTTGTGAGCAATAAACAAACCGAATGATGTTTTTGAAACTAGGTCTGAAACAGACTTTGTCCATCTTGCAAGCCGAGGAGAAAAGGGATATTGGAATTGTTATAGCTACGGATTAATCTGCCATAATGCCACACATTGTTCAATTAAGCCTTTTTTATATATAGTGCAAAGATGTGGCAGTTGGCAGTTTTATGAAAGCTAAATCCAAAACAAATTGTGTTTGGTGTTAAAAGACAATTCCGCCGTAAACAAATGCAGAATTCTGCAGTTGTCATTTCCAATCTGACCCCACGTCTCTCTCAAGTCTCAAATTTCCACCAACCATTTGTAAACACAATTATTTCTGCTGCTAAGGAAAACAATACCCCCTCTGCAATTACTGTAGCTGTTTTTTTTTTTTTTCCAAGGCGGCGTAGGCGTGAGCGAAGGGTTGGAATTTCAAGCCAACAGGGCTTTGCAGACGTGTACCACAATACTTGGCACTTTGATGCGGCTCCTCTCTCTGCACTGACATCTTTGGGACTTCTAGCTAACAAGGAGCATTTCGGGGGAAGGCAGAATGTGAAGGAAAGATAACAAAAAGGCTTGCAGTATTTAACACAGTATTCACAAGGCGATTTTACATCAAATGGTCAGAGCCTGGGGTATTATTGGATAATGTATGTGTTTGTGTGTTAATGTGCTTAGCAGAGCCACGCTTCATAGAGGAATACTCTAAGTGAATGCATGTAGACCGGTTTTGTTTGACACTCTAAGTGAATACATGTAGGCTGGTTTTGTTTGACACCCTGAGTGATGCTGTTTTAAAAGCGCTCAGACAGCCTGCTCATAATGTGTCCATAAAACTGCCTCACATTCTCAGGCCATCAATGCCACATGCCACCGGTGATGGATACTCCTTCAAGGCTCCACTATTAGTCCTAGTATGTCTATAAATCTGAATTTTTCAGCGCAGACTCAAATCAATAAATGTTTTCACCTCATCTTTGATATGTCGCTCCAGATTTCAGCCCATTGAGCTGCAACATTTAATATGCAACATCTCGTAGTACAAATAAATAGATGATGCTGTTTGCTCAGGATATTTTGAGGCAACGTATTAATTGAATTACACCCTAATTATGCATGCTTCCCCTGCAGGTCTAGTAAACATATCTTGAAGAAAAACTGGTGTTTCCTTTTTCTCTCTTCCCTGCAGGACTCTATTTATCTGCCCTGTGCAGATCATAATAGCTTAACCCGTTCGTGTCTTTCGGGCAAATATCTAAGGATGCACTCACCAGTAGCAAATTGCATTCACACTGCAGGGTCCTCCCCTTATTTCTCATTCTGGATGCTCAAATTGGATCAGAAATAGCCTGCAGCAAAGAAGAATGAAGGCACCTCCACATGAAACAAGAGTGTAATTATACAGTCCGGCTTCATTACCTGTGTTTAAATTTCATGCTCTTTAAACTCTTTATTGGGAAAAGAAAGCTGCTTTGAGTCTCGTGGCAAACCATTTATTATTGTGGGACATATATTGGCACCTTGTGTGGCCAGTTAAACACATTCTGCTGAGTTTACAGATAGTATCAGGTAACTCATATCCATTCTGCTGAGTTTTAACGATATGTATTGCAGGTTTTTCGATATAATCAATTACTACCCGTGTTGCTTTTATTTGCTAGTTCTACACCGGAGTCTCTTTACCCATAACATTAATGCGGTTATGGGTGTCAGTTAGCTCAGTTGGTAGAGCATCCGCCCCATGTACTAAGGCTCAGTCCTTGCCGCAGCGGCCCAGGGTTCGAATCCGACCTGTGGCCCTTTGCTGCATGTCATTCCCCATTTCTCTCTCCCCACATTCCTGTCACTCTTTAGCTGTCTCTATCAAAATAAAGCTTGAAAAGGCCAAAAAAATATCTTAAAAAAAAAATAAATAAATTAATGTGGTTATATCATGAGCTGAGGCATTATCAGAATCACTTTTATTTGCTTGGTATGTGTACACATACAAGCAATTTGACTCTTATTTCACATTGCTCTCAATGGATATAAACATATATATATATATGCATAAATACAGCTAAAAATAAAGACAAGCATGACAAGGTAAACAGATAAAAAAATATATAAATATGCATATCTATATATCCGTATAAACAACAGTTACATGTGTAGACAGTAAGGGACAAGGATACTAAATTAAATATGATATATGTGCATGAAGAAGGTTGACGTGACAGTATATATAGTACGTGCAGCATGTGCAGATTGTGTATGAGTGACGGTATTTACATGTTTTAAAGAAGAAAACTGTATTTAAACAATGAGAATAAATACTTACAGGTATAGATAAATAATAAATAAATAATTACAGGTATAGTGGACGGTTGATGTCTGTTTGTTTTTGCGTACAGAGCTCTGTTACACCTCCCAGAGGGGAGAAGTTGAAAAAGGTTGTGTCCAGGGTGTGATGGATCTGCGGCGATGTTTCCTGCCCATTCCTTGACTCCGGACATGTATAAATCTTCAATGGTGGGCGGGTTGGCACCAGTGATTTTCTCTGCAGTCCTGACTGTCCGTTGTAGTCTGTTTTTGTCCACTTTGGTGGCAGACCCAAACCAGACAGTGATCGATGAACAAAGAACAGACTGAATAATGGTGGTGTAGAACTGAATCAGCAGCTCCTTAGGCAGGTTAAGCCTCCTGAGCTGGCACAGGAAGTGGATTTTTTCTGCTGTGCCTTCATGATGATCATGTCTGTGTTGGACTTCCACTTTAGGTCCTTGGAGACTGTGGATCTTAGAAACCTGAATGTTTCCACAGCAGACACAGTGTTGTTGATTATGGTGATGGGCTCCAGTGTCAGGCGGCTACTCCTGAAGTCCACTGTCATCTCTACATTTTTGAGCATGTTCATCTGCAGGACCAGCCATTCAACCTCCTGTCTTGTAGACTTGTTACAATCCTGGATGAGGTCAGTGACTGTTGTGTTGTCTGCAAACAAGTTTAATAGAGTTTAATAGATGGGTCTCATAATTTGCAGTCATTTGTGTTGAAAATAAAGATAAATATCACGTTAATAGCTCATCATCAGTTTGGTCTTCTGGACTGTGTTTTCTGGCCATTTCAGTTGACTGACTGGATTAACCAGTTGAAGAGGCCTTATAACAATTTCAGATTGACTTTCATTGCTTTGGCTACAATTTCTATTGAAGTAAGAATAATACGGTATTCATGAAAGTAATTTCTGAGATCTGGAAACATAATTACTTTGCTAGAACAAAGAAGTCAAATGATGCTTGAACACCAGAGAGATGAACAAGCCAATAGTTTCAGCCGGTTAGACCTGGAATAGTAGTAATAATCTCAGGAAATCACAGGACAACTGTGCACACAGATGTAATATGGCGAGTCTGTAAACTGTGATTGGATGTTCACAATCTCATATCTTTCTGTTATGGATAAAGCTAGAGGCAGGTAGTGTTGCCACCTTCAGTGTAGAAAAATAAGGGACACGGCAGCCGCAGGAGATTTGACAGTCTAGTCGCATGTGTTGCTTTGTTTGTCTCTCAAGTCAGGAGGTATGGGTTGTTGGTTGGCTTGTCATAGACATTTGAACTTCTATTCTATGTGGTTATTATGTTGGCCTGACTGTAGATGTTGATGATATGGTCCCTGTTTGGGTGCGCCTACGTAAAGTTACTCTGGCATAAGTTTGGATGCACCCCAGTTCCTATTTTAAGTTTGCAGTAAACATTTGTTTGGTTGTTCATGAGGGGAAAGGGCAAAGTGGATAGGGTAAGTGTGTTGATCTGTGTGTGTGCATGGCTTTGGTTTGAATAAGTTTGTAGGTTGTTTTTTTTCTGACCTGAGGCTTGCTGGTGGAGAATTCTGGTCCTCGGGCCAGTCATTGTTTATGCTGGTAACGGCGTTCCCCTTTAGGTTTTTTGAGCTGACCTTGTATTGTGCTGTGGTGAATGTGACTGTACCCTCACATGGGAACATGTCTGTGGTTTCAGAAGAGGTGCTAGTTTACCAGTCACTCTCCTGATCCAGTGGTCTTTAGTATGTAAATACTAGGAGCAATTGAGTTAGCCAGGGGATCTTTAAATAGCAGGCAAGCTTCAAACAGGGCTGAGGAGAATGAGAAAACTTTACTATGTCTTATTGGGTCTGTTCGAACATAAATTTTGATTTGGTTGGCAGGCTTGAAGTGAAACTTTTGTTGCTGCTACATTCATGGAGGCTTTGGAGAACTGCACAATAGAACAGTTTCTTGAAATTGCTGAGCATTATTCAATGGTTTTGGAGGACAAATGTCTCAAAGAAAATATTAAAGTGGCTTTGAAATCAAAACTAGTTGAAATAGGTGTTATGACAGCAGACCTGCCCCTAACATGCCTATACAGATTCAGGGATTAACTTTTGAGCAGCAAAAGATGTTTCTCTTGTTGAAAATGGAGCATGAGAGATGTAAACTTGAATTGGAAGTTAGAAAGCAAACTGAGGAGAAGCTCTGAGGGATGATTTAAAAGCAGACAGGAAAAAGGGAAGTTATATCTGGAGGGATGTCGTCTTTCTCTGGGTAAAGATGGCAAGGGGATCAGGGCGGGGAAGTGCCTAGGTCTGGGGTGCATCCCTTTGATATTTATCATTTGCAGTTTTTGCCACAGTTTAATAGGACTCAGAACGAGATGCCTTTTTTTTTGTTGTGAGCGTGTTGCCAAGGCAAGGAACTGGCCTGATGTGGACTGTACTCCGGCTAGTGACTGATGCCGGCTAGTGGCACTAAAAATGACCACTTTTGATGACATGTATGATTTGGTTACTTTGGAACAGTTTAAAATCTATGTTACCTGGTCAAATTATGACATACATTAATTAGAACAAGGTCACTACTGTGGCTGATGCTGCTGTGTCAGAGGTTCCGTATCCAATGGCTTTGGATGGAGAGGAAATAACTCTGCCACTGTTTCGCTTGACCGATGGATCCTTGGGAAACTGGTTTGGTTGACTCTACAGGATGAGGTAACTTTGACAACAGTAAAAGCTGCATCTACTGTCACGAGGCCAAGGCCATCGGACGGCTAATTGTCCTGTGTTATAGATGACAAATAAGGCAGTAAAACCTAATTCCACTCTGCGTCCTCTGTCCTTGCACTGCTCAGATGTGGTCTACTGCTGAATGTTGTTTCAGGTCAGACAGTCCACCATGGGTGACAGAAATTACTACAGACTTTGGCTGTCCTTCTAGAGTAGGTGTCATTCTCTTCCACAAATTTTGATTTAATACTTCTCCATTATGTCTCATGAAACATTTTCATATTCATTTTATTATTTCTCATGTCATTACAAGCATGCAGAAACATAGTCTGTGCATGCATTTGAGGAGGAACAAAGCAGCGACTGGAGTCAATCATGAGGCTGCTATGCTCCAGGATGTCACTGCACTCCGCTATAGTTCCAGCATTTACCTCTATCCAAAACCACATCTGTCTGTGCAGAATAAAAAGATGCATTCTGCAGTAAATGTTAATATTGAGTATTTTACAAAATGGCCAGCTATTCCTTTAACTCCACATTCCTCCATTGTCTCTTTGCTCTGTGTTCTGATGGAGTTTATTTCCCCAATAAAGTAAGAAATAGATTAGCACAAACCAGTTGACACATTGAACTTTCTGTTGTGGCCCTCAGGGTTTGGGCCTTTGCTTGGTTGGTATTTCAACCTTGGTGAGCTGCACACTCTCAGTGTCTCAGTGATGAGGCGAAGCAAAATCGAGGAATAGCAGGTTTAAGTGGTTTAAGACACAACACAGACACTGAGATGTCCTGCATTTCAGAGGTGGTACTTGGCAGCACAGTGGGATTCAAAAGGCCGTGTCCTTGCTGAACAATGGGAGTGGAATATTGAGTTTGGCCCCATTACAAATTCAACCTCTTTTTTTTTTTTTTTTTTTTTTTTACTACTATAGATAATGCTCATTGATCTGTGAAATTATGAGCTACCATTAGAAAGGCCGGGCACATAATTCAGACTGCCTGAACTCTCAATCACTCAGCCGAAAACCTAAAGCCCAAACGGTAATTTACATCACAATGTACCACATTGATTTAGATGGAGAGGTGTGTTAAGAGATTCTTAACAACTGTGGACGCCCTCGGGTCTATAATAGGTATTATGATTAAAAATGCAGAGGAAGTTTGATCTCACTAGACCGAAAATATTTGAATGCATCGATCTTTTAGAATTGAATCTTAAATGTTTATTGTCTGACGAAACTGATCAAAGCAGGACTTCTGGCATTCATAATGCACGGCACATACAAGTGCTGGGAATATGAGGTGTATAGTGCGCCAACAGAATTCAATGAAAGATATTCATCACCCGTTGACTTTAAAAACAGATTGTATCATAGTACCTGAATACCTGTCTCTGCCCGAGAGTACATAAGAATAGGATGATAAAAACTGAATCTTACAGAAAAGAAAAAAATCAGTGAGGAATGGTGATTCTGTGAAAGTTTTGTTGATGAAGTGTTATAACTTCAAAAAATGTACGTTTGAGACGTGGCATAATGAAATGGGTTGAAAAGTCGAGCGAGATTGGCAGTCGTCCTCTCCCCAGCCAGAGCTGCACTGCGTCAGGTGCCAAACAGATTCCTGAAGTCTCCTTGAACCTCGGCCGACTCACTTATATCCTGATAAGTGCCGAGATTGATCCTGAGTTCATTTCCTCGCAGTTGCCACCCTTCCAGCGATCCCCATAATTGCTGCAGGGGTACAATATTATATTTGGACAACATCCAGTCAAGCCACTTGAGATATCTACCATGCCTTGCATTTTTAATGTGACCCCTGTAGGATTTTTGTCGAGTCCTTGCATTAAGCCTGTTCGCTTTTATCGACGCACAAATTGAAAACATTGATTAGGGATTGAGGTCAAAGGGGATGACAAATAGCTTTTTTCCTAAACACCTCATCACTTCACACTAATAATGTTTTTCACCTTCATCATTAGCAAGCAGAGGATGAAAATCAATATAGTCTGCATCCACATGTTCAGCCTTTTGTTGACGTTAAGCATGCAGACACAGCTGAATAACAATTTATAAGATCATTTTATGAGAACATTTTACAGTCGGTGTTTTCTTCTCTTGTCAACACGGGAATTCATCCTCATAATAAAAACATCTCAAAGAAACATTGCCAGTTGGTTCTAGTGCAATAAAATGTTGGAAGGGTACCTGGTGTTACAATATTTGGGTCACAATAAGAACTTATTGCTCAGTTTGTGCAGCCTGTGCAGACGGTCCTATGATGAATGAAAGTCAGCTGAATTGTGGCAGACTGCCAGAATGAATAGGAGTGCAAATACCATTAGAGTTAGTAGAAGCAAAGCATGCCTGCTCCAATAAATGCTTAAAATATAGAAGTGTAATCTGTGGGGTAGCTTTTACTCAAGACTCATACTTGACGAAAGAAAGAAAGAAAAAAAGACCCACCAAAATAACTGCAGGATAGATAGATTGGTGTGTGTGATGACTGGTGTATTGTTTATCATATTTATCATCCCAGTTTAGCATGTTAGCGTGTAAGCCTTTGGTAATTATCATTAAACACTGAGTGCAATTAAAACAGATGTGAATGTTATTCGTTTTGCAGATATCTGGTCAAAAACCACAGTATTGTAGAAATAAGAATTTAATGGTGCTGAAGGGATTGCCAGAGTTAGAGTTCAGCTTGAGGGGACATGAATGTTTATACCAGATTTCATAGCAATCCATCAAATAGTTGTCAGGACGTTTCACTCAAAACCATAACTTTAGGTTTGCCCTACTACAGTCATGTCATCTGGGGAGCACAAATGTCCATATCAAATTTTGGTAAGAAATTTTGTGGAGATATCTTGTAGGATATCATATAGGATAATTAAAAATCTGACCTGCTGATGGTTCAAGAGGAAAAGTCTGGTGTTTTTACAGAGGGAGACATTAATGTCTTTACAAAAATTTCATGGCAATCCATCCAGTAGTTCAGATATTTTAGTCTGGCCCAAAGTGCTGGACCAACTATTACCTAGCAGTTCTAAACAGCAGAAAGTATACAGCAGTTACATTACTATTGCCCTAAATACTTTGTATGAGTGATCAGTGGCTTGTAAATGTTCATTAATGAACACTTGATGTAATTTGGATGGGAAGGTCTATAATTTAAATGTGTAAAAATAACAAAATGAGTCTTCTTCCTACATATTTCATTAATTGCCTAGCTTCAGAGAAACGTGCAAATTGAAGCTTTTGAAAAAAAAGATAAACCTAAATTGGGTCTGTCTTCTTAGATCTGCGAGGAATTCCAAATATCTCCTCTGCTTGCTTCGCAGTAATACGATGCAATTGATTTCTCCTCTGTCTTGTTAGATTAGGTGGATAATTGAATTGGTTTAAAACAGACATACCTCAATATCTCTGTCACTGAGTTGTGAAATTAATTACATTAGTGGTGAGCAGATGGAGTTGCACATAGTAGCCAGTATTTGTGTCTCTATGTCCTGCTGTGTATTTATCCGAATGCAGAGTTTTTATGGACGTCCATAGAATTTAATGTGCCAAAAAATCTCAAGGTGACAACTCACTTAAGGTAATGCATCTCTATTAGCTGCCTGTTGAGCTGGACAGACTCACTGTGAATGACTTGGTAGCCACACCCTAAAGCATAATCGGCGTTATTGTCTATTTTACTCTGAATGGAACCATAATTTACAAAATGAACGTCATGCTGTGTGGGAAAAGACTTGAAAGTAGCTATCAAGACCACGAACTCACAAGGAAACTGTTTACTGAGGTAATAAATCAAGTGAGAAGTGAGAACTCATTTTCTCATATACAATCTGTCTTTTTGTGTTGCAGCCAAGTACACTTCCCCCTGCTGGCCATATAAAGAATTCAGGTTTAAGACACTTCCATGATCATTTTACTTTTAAGACTCAGAAGCTAATTAATTACACTAATTATACTGTCAATAGTAGTTGCCATTCATTTTTTTTTTTTTTTATATAACATGTTTTTTTTTTGTTTTTTTTAAGATATTTTTTTTGCCTTTTGAACTTTATGACAGAGACAGCTTGAAGAGTGACAGGATGTGGGGACAGAGAGATGGGGAATGACATGCAGGAAAGAGCCACAGGTCGGATTCAAACCCTGTGCTGCCACGGCAAGGACTGAGCCTTTGTACATGGGGCGGATGCTCTACCAACTGAGCTAAACGACACCCTGATATATAACATGTTTTTAACCAGTAAATCCTTCAATTTGAAATTTCATAGATAGTGCAGCATTAAAAACTGATTAAAAACATTGAGTAAACATCCAAAACAAATATTCTGTTGTGTTTTAGTGTGTGGATATATTCTCAGTCTCTTGTGAACACAACTTTGATTACCACTTGATCATGGTCAGGTTGGGGATTTGGGAGAGCCCGGGCTGCCGCCAGACTAGGTCCACGGTCCATTGATCAAGCCTGAGCTACCGGTGCAGCAACAGCCATCTAGTAAGTCCCTGATCCAAAGAAGGAGATCCTTCCCTTTAAAAAAAATGGGGTCTCCAAAATCACACACACCATCCTTTAAATTTTAAATATCACACAATTTTGTTTTCAAAAAAGTGGACTCTACGCTCCCTCAGGGTTAGGTTTGGGGTTAGGTCTATTGATGGGTGAGGTTTTATGGGGTTATACCAGAATTATTAATTAAACAACTTCTACCGTTGCAATTTAGAAAGCACAGGATTTGCACAACTGTGAGAAGCTGCTCATTATTAAAATATGAGTCATAAGTCGTTGTACAAGTCAAAAAAAGTTTGAAAGAAATGACTCGATGGCATTGGGAAGGCATGATCTGTTTTAATAAATCCTTAAAGCAGAGTACATCTTCCCTCATATTCCTGTAATCCATTATATTTGATGTTACCCAAATAATACCACTCATTTCTGAGCTGCACGTTGTTTTCATAATCACATGAGTTTTGTCAAATATTTGTGGCATTAGCTCCAAAAACAAAATGCACCAGTAGATAAGGCAATAAATCC
This sequence comes from Argyrosomus regius, assembly GCA_946959425.1. Classification (NCBI taxonomy): domain Eukaryota; kingdom Metazoa; phylum Chordata; class Actinopteri; family Sciaenidae; genus Argyrosomus; species Argyrosomus regius. Next base: position 3,124,214 of record OX336888.1, read on the forward strand.
TCCCAGATTTTCTCACAGCCACCTGTTTCCTTCAATTCATGCTCTGCAGAGCAGCTTCAGGCTTTATAGTTAACATCACAACAAAGTCATGCATTCATTTTCTGCAAATATCATCTGAATATAGCCAATATGTAAAGCAAACACTAATTGGACTGTCCTATGCCAATTTAAAGGAATATATGAATGCATAGTAAAGTCACTAATATAGTCTGAGGTGTCTAAACATTACTCTGTCCACAGACAGTGCCCTTCACTCGGTTTGACTCTACCAATGTCATCATTAATAATACACAGACTGAATCATCCCAGGCTGCTCTTCATTAATATTTGATGCAGATTTTTAGCAGCACTGGGCTTCCCCCCTAACCTTTCACTTCTTTGCAGCAAGCATCAATTACTGCAGATGAAAGGAATGGACATGGATGTCTCATTAATTTGTCTTCATGTGGTGTCTGTCGTACAGACGTGACACAGATGTCGATTTTACCTGGCAGGAAAGACGCTTTGCATGTCAGTCATTGGTCAAATGGTTGTAGGTTAAATCTCCTGTTATGACAGCTGTCCTCTGATCAAGGGAACATAACCCCAGACACATGAAACCACTCGGGGATGGAAAGTAAAACCATCTCTCAGCTGCTGAAATAGATATTTAACTCATAAATTCTGTTTAGATTACTAATTTGATTAGAGATTTATATTGTATACTTTGATGAGAGTTATGTGGTTGTGTCAGGTTCAGACAGAGATTATAACATTATATTAAAAATAAAATATAGCCATACTCTCAGATTTTCTTGCAGTGTAATAACATTAAGTAATGCTGCAGTGAAATCTGAGTGTTCAGCTCTTTTTTTGTTTTTACATCATTAAGTGAATTTCATGTATTTATGACAAAACTGACCTAAATACTGTATACTGTATCTGACATGACCATCTATGCTATATTCGGCTCCAAATTATAATTTCACTTTAATGTTCAAAAATGAAAAGTTAAAATTGATCGCAAAATCAAAGCAAAGCAAACGTGCAGGGTTTCCTGTGAGAAATCTATCTTTATCCAAAAGTAGAACACAAAAAAAATCCAATAAATGTAATCCTAACTCATGTAACAGCCGCATTTTCTCTTTGAACTCCGCTACTTCACAGATGGATGGTGGTCTTCTTCATAATGCACATGAATGGCAATGTGTGAGTGTGGGTGATTTGTAAATTCATTATTTTGCATTTGTAGTAAGCTGTACTGGTTTTGCAGTCTTTGTTGTGTGTAGGTGTCTGTGAGTGTGGTGAGGTTTGTATTTATGTATCTGTATACGGGGGTTAACTGTGTCAGAATGATGTGGGTGTGCAAAGAAGTTGAAAAACAAATCTTTGCACAAAAAAAGAAATAATCTATGTCTGTGCATGCATGTGTATTTGATGTAAATCTACATTATGTGTGTGTGTGTTTGTGTGCAAAGCCTCATAGATAAGACACTTTGTAGGCAGTTTGCTCTCCGCTGGATGCTGAATTACCATTAAGAACCATTGGGATACATTTGAACTGTATGGTAAGAAGACAGAAAATAAATAAATAAAACCCATGATTTCTATTTTTACAGTGAAGAATATCCAGTTTCATTTTTAATAATTGATACTGCCCTTACAGTATTTCTCTGACCTGATGGATTATATGAATATTTCATTAATGACAGTCCTTTTGTTAAACTTTGAATGTGTATTTAACTTTTCACCTACCATTGCTTAGCTAGCCATGTCAGTATATGGATATGTTTCAGTTTAAATGTTTGTTGTGCTTACCGCGAACAAATTATATCACGGCCTACAAAAACTCATCTTCCAACCTGAAAAAGCATGTCGCGGTATGTAAAGTAGCTACTGACGTTAGCTAGCTAAATGTTTGTTAAATTGCAGATGAACATTTTAAACGTAATTGTATGAGCTTGTAGTATAAAATATGGCAACTGTTGCAGTGCAGTTGAATGATTAAGTTGACTTTCTGTTCATGTTTTTTATACAATTCATATCAAAGAGTCCAAGGTAGGGGTTAGGTGTGTGTGTGTGTGTGTGTGTGTGTCTGTCTGTCTGTCTGTGTGTGTAAGAGAGAGAGAGATAGAGAGAGAGAGAGAGAGAGAGAGAGAGTGTGTGTGTGCGTTAGTGAGGTGCGGCTGTCTTTGATGTGGGTTATCTGGTTCATTTTTGGCTGTGATGCATGATATAAGTAAAGTAAACTAGCCAATGAGTTGTTTATCCGTCAATATAAGTTCTTGTAGTGCCTATTTAAGATATTCAGTTCATATTTTCTGTCTTTTTTTATGTAGAGAAAGCATGGATGTCAGATGCAAAAATATACTAAACTGACCGCAGCTGTCTGCAAGAGAAAGAGTGAGGCTGGGACAACGTCCTCAAACCTCAAACAGCAAAAGCTTGAGCAAACAAAGCAAATATCCCAGAAAACTGTTGACAATGCAATCCTGAACTTAATAGTTCAAGGGCTCCAGCCTTTTGCACTGGTGGAACAGCCATCATTTCAAAGCTTTGTTCAAAATACAGCCAAACTGTTCTGTCATGTCTGCGACTACTGTGCGGCGCAAAATTGATAATGCTACAGTAGTGATGAAGAAGCAGGTGAAAGAGGCAATGCAGAATACTGCATATATAGCAACAACAACTGACTGTTGGACTGCGAGGAGGAGAAGCTTTATTGGAGTCACAGCACACTGGCTGGATCCTGGCACTTTTCAGAGGCAGTCTGTTGGTCTTGCATGTAAGCAGTTAAAGGGTGCTCATACATTTGATGTCTTAGCAGGTGCACTGAATGACATACATTCAGAGTATGAAATCCGTGACAAAATCGTCCGAACAACAACTGATAACTGTTCGAATTGTGTCAAGGCCTTCCGAGTCTATGGAGAAGATGAAAACAACAATGTTGCACCTGAAGAAGTAACTGAGCAGGAAGCAACTCAAGATGATGGCCCTGATACTGAGGAGATGGAAGTTGAAGTGGATTTCATCAGCGTTGAAGACATCATGGCAGAAGACGTCAACGATGGCCTTCAGTGACAGCTCCCTAAGCATCATCGGTGTGCTTGCTATTTGCTTAATTTGGTGTCTACAGCGGATGCAAGTAAGACAGAGGCATATAAGAGGCTGTCAAGGTCAGCTTTCTCAAAGACACAGGCTCTCTGGAACAAGACTGCAAGGTCCACTACTGCTGCCGAGGTGATAGAAGAACACTGCAAGCTTCAGCTGGTACAGCCCAGTGCCACACGATGGAATTCCTTCTATCTAGGTGTAGAGCGCATCAAGGAGAGGGGGCCATGAGAGCTGTCTGTGCTACACTCAATGTACCCATGTAAGTTGTAAATGTTTGGATGTTTTGCTTTCCATTTTATTCCAACAAAACTTAATAATGCTGAACCTGTAGAACATTTTTCAATAATTCACAATACTTTCCTCTCTGACATCCTGTGACTGGAGACGAAGTAATGGGCACATTTATTATTCTAATCACTTATCATTCTAATTGTTGTAGATGATTTTGGCCAAAGGAAAATTATTGTTTTATTACATCACATTCTGTTTAATCTGATATGTTGCAATTTATATATTAATTTGTAAGATTAATATATGCTCCTTCCTTTTTTTCCTTTTTTCTTTTAAATCTGTTTTAGGTACAGTCCAGCTGATATTTTTTTATCTTTATCTTTATCTTTATCTTTTTGGGTGAATACACCAACACTATGGCTCCAGTTGCCAAAGCTATCAACATACTACGGGGAGAATCTATCCATATGGGACGGCTGCTGCCTACCATCACAACCCTCATTGCCAAGCTTGAGAGAGCAAGAGTGTCACTTAGATTCTGCAAACCGCTTGTTGATGCCCTGCTTGACGGTCTGAAGAAAAGGTTTGGGAAGATAATGTCTGACCCAGAGCTGGTTGCCACAGCCCAAATTCAAAACATCCTGGACCAGTGATGAGGATGTCCTCAAGCAAGGCAAGAAAAAAAAAAACTGTGACTGCCTCTGTTACATCAAAAGACACCTCGCTGACCATGATGAGTCTCTGCAGCAGCCTGACTCATCAAGTACTTCTGATGAAGATGATTTCTTCTCCAGCATGAGGCATGGACACACAGAAGAAACAACAAAACAACTGGATGCCTACCTGACACGACATCTGAAGGTATGGACATGTTGACCTCTTTCCCTGCCGTATCCAGTCTGTCACTCAAGCTGAACACAGCCCTGCCAGCTTCTGCTGCCTGCGAAAGGCTGTTCAGTGCAGCTGGACTTATCGTCAGCCAAAGAAGAGGACGAATTGATTCTCACAACTTCGAAAATCAACTTCTGTTGAAGTTGAATAAGGACTCCCTAAGTTTGAGTAGTTTAATTTGAGAGAATGTTCTCATCTGTTATTTCATCAGAGGCAAAGCTGATCCAACAGACTTTGTTATAAACTCTGTCCGTTTAAAAACAGTAATCTAATGTGATACATATTTGAACTGGCAAGATAAAAGCTAATTAGCCAACCAAAGGACACACTGAATGTTACGATAAATGTTTAGATATTGGTAAATATACTTCATGATGTGTTCAAATGTAACTACAATATGTAGAAATTTCATTGGTTGATGAATGCAGCTGAGTCTGTGTTCTGAGGCTTCTTGCCTTTATTTGTTTATTTTTGAGCTATAAATATGAGCTATCTGCAGCAGAATGGCATCAGTGTATTGTATAATGACAACAAAGCTACTTTCCTTTCCTGTATTTCCTGAGATATTTTTTTTACTTAAGTAATTTTTTAAGCAAATACTTTAGTACTTCACTTAAGTAATATTTTGAAGCTACTTTTACTTGTATTGGAATAATATTTGACAAGGAGTATCTGTACTTTTACTCACGTAGTGAAGTTATGTACTCCATCTCTGGTCACTACTGGGGTGCATTTTGGATCTCATTGAAGCATAGTGTCCTTAGATAGACCCCCTCATTGAAGGTGGTGAGTTTGAAATGATGGAGAAAATATGTTAGGTATGAAGTATAATGGAGTTTTGTCTCTGTATTTTTAGTTTTGCAAGCTTGTATAATGAAGTTTGTACCTGTAAACATGAATTCAGTCTTCTGCCTACAAAGTATGTTTTACAAATCTGCACATTTAGTTTCAATTTCACTATAAGTGAATGAGTCACTCAGAGGATGCTTATTTGATCAGAAGCTGCTGTCCCACCCTTGTCCTTCATTCTTTTATGGAGCTCTTGTAACAACATTGTCCACATATTAAATTGTCAGAAGCACGTTTTTTTTACTCACAGCTCGTGAAAGTAAGTCTGCAATCTTTAAAAACTGAACGAGCAAACTTGCACAGGAGTTTGCAGACAGAAACCAAAGTTAAGCGTGCAGGTTCAAACCTAAAACACACCAATTCAAAAAGGTTCCATAGGAAAGTTAATCTTTATCAAGGACATGGTTTCATCTTAAAATGTATTCATCCATCATCATCATACACAAATTGTACCTGATAGGCTATTATGGTATTCTGTCAATCGACCTCCTTTGCTAATATTGACCAACACAAGCTGCCATGAGGTCTCTAAAGGTGAGCCAGCACTCGTAGCTAGCAGCCTTGCTAACTACAGCTTTATTGGTAGATGCTAATCTAATGGTGGAACATTTACAATGTTAATGTTCGATGTGATTTAACAGAGATAAATCCGTATGAAAACACTTCTAGGTTTCTGTCATCCCAGGGGACAAACTGCGATAATCCACCCAGTATAGGTGGTGCTTACAAGCCTTGAATGATAAAGACCAAAGGAAGATGAATATAAAGAATGACCTTGAAATCAAGGTAACCTCGGTACATGATCAAAGCATCCCTTGTTCATTGTCCTCTGAGTCGGAGACGTCTCTAACGGTTTTGCATAATCACCGAGCATCAAACCCCCACAAGGCAGGGGATTCTCACTTAATCTCTGAACTGAAAATGTGTTTCTGCCACCTTGTCTACCACCACCACCCCCCTCCACGGCTGAAATAATAAAACAATCGATAAGGACATTTGGGAGTGTTTAGTCATTGCTGAACACCTTTAGGAGGCTGGAGAAATAGAACTGTCTTGCAGAGGCAAGACAGCGTATCGGAGTGCACCAGCAGTCAAAGGGAGCTCAGGCGAGACGAGCTGTAAGTGGATCCTCCACCTGATGTCCGCATCAGTTTCATCTGACTGATTTCTGTCTTCACTGGTCCCAGTCGACGGGGCCGAGGAGGGAAGGGGGCACTTGCTCATCACTGCCAGATGGCCACAACCAATTCATACTTGGCAAGATCTTTTCTTCGTGTTTCACTTCCTGGTGATTCATCGACTGTCTGCGCTCTTCCTTCTCAGGTCTGAACTTGTGATCATGAAAGTGTGAGCGCCGGATTCAGCTGCAGATCGGCATCATTAGTGGGAAACACGTTGTTATTTTTCTTTTTTGGTGCCGCCATCAACAGGACGGGCATAAAAGTGAACCTTGCTAAAAGCCACAGGGGTCTTTTAGATTTATGAAAACAGCCTGAAGGCCATCTTTTTACAGTGTCTTTCTGCTGGTTTGGCATTGATAACTGTGTTAAGTTTCCTTGAGTTTCTTGACATCCACCATATCAGTCTGCAACAACGTCTTTTACAAAGCCTTTGAATCTAGTACAACAACAATCAAGTGCAACACTGAAAAATAATACTAGTAAACAGTAACTCTCTCTAGGGTTCACTGATTGTTGTGCTTGGAGTTACCTGTCGTTCCATCTCTCCTCTCTTGTCGGCTGGGGGTGACAAGTTTGTATTGATCAATTTTACATGGTGTGTCAGGCAGAAAAATGGGATGCCAGGAGTGTAGTTTGGTTTTCCACAAGGGAGGAGATTGAATATAAATTTCTAAATTGCCTTGTGTGCTTTTCAACTCCTTCCTGTCACTCAACCCACTCCATGCTTTGCCTTGGTGGAGCCGGCTCCCTTTTTTCTCTCTCTTGCAGCAAGAGATATTGGTATCTTATGCTTCCATTTTGTTGTTCTTATAGTCAAATGAACAAGAAAAAGAAGAGAATCTGGCATTTCAAGTGCTCCACATGAAGGACCGAATGAGGAGGAGCGCAGGGCTGGTGATGGCAGCAGTGGCAGTGGCGGGAGGAAGGGGGTTGCAGAGTTCTCATCAGCAAGCTGCCATGACGAGCTGCCATAGCTGTCAGGGGCTATGAGAGATCTTTTGCCAAGGTAAGGCAAATTCCTCCTCATTCAGCCCTAATAGGACTGTCAGGCCTTCAGAACAGGGAGGGAATGTAGTGAGCCTGGAGCTCAGAGCTCTCTTCAAGACTGCAGCACTGAGGCTACCTCATGGCACATGCAACAAAGGCCCCTCAGTGAGACACACAGGCCAACACAGAGAACTCATGACAGGCTTCACTGTAATGCATCGACTGGGTCTGAGTAGGCTGTACTGGAGTTGAAAATAGCCCTGAGGCCAGCAGTATGTCTTATACTATGTAACTTGTAAGAGCTTGTTATAACATTCACACTCTTCACCTACTACTTTAGTTCGTTTCCCTGTTGCCATTTTGCTTATCACCTTTGCTTTTACACGCAGTAACCCAGTGATAGGTCATTATCCGGTTTATTAATGCAGATAAAGATATTTATTTTGAAACCCAGACTTCGAAACCCATATCTGATACTATGAATTGCCTCTCAGTGTATTTGCATCCTGTAATTGCCTTGTCTACATAGGAGGTCTCATTGCTACTGGTTGAGCTTGTGATTCCAGTTACTGATGCACAAGCCGGTCCATGTGTGCATTTCATGTAAGGCAGGAGAGAACTTTTGATCATGAGTTGAAATGATGAAATTCTATCTGACATGACTCGGGCATAAATTATTCACGGACAAGGTAATGTCTTAAATTTAACATCCGACATATTGCATATAAGTTGTAGCTACTTGACACAAGCACCTGAATTAAATTACAGATATCTGCATGTTAACATTGTTGGCAACACTTGACGTAATGTAACTGCACAACTCAACAATATATAGGTCATAGACCTAGGATTTATAGATATTTTACTATGCGCAAATCGTATTGTACCTTTCAAACGAACAAACAAACAAAGTGATGAAAGGAATTTTTTACAGCATACAGTTTGAGTTTGTTTGGCTGTGTCGCATGGGAGTATGAAGAGAACTGTGTTCCAAGATGGTGCCACTTTGCTTATAATCTGTTGATCTCTGAAGGCATACACCAACATGCTTTTCCAGGCTTGGACTTGGAGCATGCACATTAGAGACTTCCTCCAACTGAGCTGGTTGACCTTCTATAAGAATTTGATCAATTAGGTCCAATGCAAATATCTCAAAGAGAGTCATTTGGGGTGTTTATGTCAAATTTATTAATGACTAATTTACAGCCGATTGTTTTGTAATGACTGAGTCATGGGAAAACTGCACTTTGGGAAGTGTTGGTCATGGACCTTGAATATCACCTGTGGCCACTACACCTCACAGTCCAGACAAGATGATATCACGCACACTGTAAATCTTTGACAGAACGAAGAAGAGCTATTTTCAAACAGATCTTTATGGTTTAAAAATACATGTAGGCTACAAGGATGAAGGATTGACCTTGTTTGCAGTTAGATGTGTCTGGTAAACAGTTTTACAGACATCTCTTTTAAAAAGTCTAAAGTCTAAAGGGAAAATTCTATTTGGGCTGCAGGGCATTATTATTGCGTTACTGTGGTTGGCCACTTGTACAAGGCTGACTCACCACGCTGTATAGATTCTGGGCCAGAAATCTACAGTATAGCTTGTGGGATGCTATCCCACTATTGCCATTTTGTTTTTGGGTTCTGACCCAATGGAATAAAAGATCTGGACTTTTGTGCAACTTTCCGATGTTCCAACAAAAGAACTGCCAACACCAAGCAACAGAGAATAACATTTAACAGGTGAGATGTTGTTTTACAATATTTTCCTGCTACATATTTTAAATTTGATATATCACAAGATATGTTAATCTAAAATGAAGTTCAAAACTCATCCTTTGTCTGTTTTTTGGTTGTTTTTCTTTTTCATTCTTTCAAGTTTGAAAAGTGGGAGACAAAGAGTTGCCTGGCTTCATCAGGAAATGCCCAGTATCATAATATTGGATGATCAGAGATCTCGCCGCCTACCAACCCGTCTGGGGATTTCTAAATGCAAAGTAGTTGCTTCAAGGGCGGCGAGAGCGGCTGCTAACAAACGATGCTCCCCCCTCATTCTCCTCCATCATGAAACGAAGGAGCTTTTTAAACATTGAAGATGGATATCCTGAGCAACGTTACAAGAGCGTTTAGAAGCACACGACTTGTGTCACTGCCCTAAAGACTGGATGGGTTCGGCATTGCAGGTTTTCTTCTTTTTCCAGTCTCCATTGAGTGAACCATTTACAAACTCAATTGTGAGTCTAGGAAAAAATAAATGTGTTGAACCAAAATGTTATTTTGTCACATTTTCTCCGTAACGTTTTAAATTTGTGCACAGATGAAAACTCAAAGTGAAATAAGTCAGATATTTCCATGTCAGTAACTTCCCTTTCTGTCAGAGCTTACTTGCATTATTCCATTTACAAGCATCAACCCAGAAGATTGTTATTATTTTTTGAGCAATCATACCAAATTATGAATTCATTATGTCTGAAGCTCTTTTCATACTCTTTTTTTTTTATTATAGCCACTCATCTCTCCAGAAAATGAGAGAGTAGTGCACTTTTAGTTGTCCATCATCTTCACTTTTTGTAATACTGGAAGTAAACAGAAACTGAAACCACAAGAAGTAATTTCAAGAAGTATCACTTGAACCTATAGAGCTGATAGAACTGGTTATTACAATGAGGTTAGGGTATAAATCTTAATTTCTACCCCTGCTACATAAAGTGGCTATTTGATTTCCAGTGGTTACTTTTCTGTGTAATCGCCGTGAAGCCCGTCCACGCATACAAAGAGTTGGATTAGCTGAGCAGCAAGAGTGGAATCGTGTTCAATTTCACTTTCATATAGCTTCTGAGCCACCAAAATGCATCCTTGTTCCCAACTGACAATAGATTGCAAACTCATTCTCCAGTTCAAGTCGAATGACTTTCAATTTAGGGTGTGCATTATTGATCCAAAGGGGAACAGAGCCAAAGTTTCCCCCCAAAGTCCAGCTCTTTACCAATTATCACATGTATCCGCTGGTTTCCGCTTGTGATCGGCAAGGTGTTTGCTCACTCAAACACCTTGCTGTGGAATACAGCAAATGATTTCGCAAGTTGAAACAAGGAAAACACAAACGTCCTGCCTTGCGTAGGGCTAACTTTGCGACAGCTTAGCCCATGCAACAGTGAAATTGAGAGAGGATTAAATTAGTTTACTTACTGACCATACTGTATGTCTAATCCCAAAGTTCGCAGCTCAACCTTCCAGAAAATTATTTCACACAAAACATTACTGAGGGACCAGTTTGGTACTGAGTTTAGTTGGCTGTGGGTGCAAACTGCCACAAGCAATCAGTCTCTGCACATTGTAAGTCATGTTCATTGTCAGACTGTCTGAGGACATTAGTTTGAGCTCAACACAGATAGAAGAAATGCACTCTCACTTCAGTGCAAATGGTTACATCAGTTTTCTGGAGATCCATTCTGATTTTACTCAAAATGTCAACATGTGCAGACTCATAGTTGTGCAACAGGCACTGCATGTAAATCTGCAGAGGGAATTCTTGTTTTTTTTTTTTTTTTTTTGGGGGGGGGGGGTTGTGAGAAACATTGCCATGTCTAATGGAATCATATTTGTTGCCCCATGTTTATAGATGAGCTGTTTAACAGTGATAAGCCCGTATCCATGCTTCTGTCAGCGAAGGAATTCACAAAACAAAGCACAGCATAAAGTATATGTGACTTTAAATAAAGAAGCGAATCCATTCTGGTGGCTGTGCGTGCACAAACAAAAAGCAGCTGCAGTACATGGAAATCCAAAGCAGCTTTGCAGGAGATTAGAAGCGGGCAAGAATCATAGCACAGGCGCAGAAAAAAATAATAATAATAATAAAGTAAAATAACTCGAGCATAAGACAAATGTGCTAATTACTTTTCAGTCTGACTCCATTGTTTTGACAGAGCTAACCCATCACATGAGGTAGGAGGAGTGTAAGATGAAAAGCATGTAACACCTGTGAAGACATCAACTCGAACAGGGAACTTAACTCCTCAGTGGCTCCAATTAACATCTAAACCTTCTGCGTAAATGCCTACTTTGTTATTTTATTCCCTTTAAACTGCCTGATTTGCATATTTTCATCTATTAATGCTCTTTGCATTTGATATTCATCTGGTGCTCAGTGAAGCAGTCAGAAACTGTTTCTACAATCCAAAATAAAATGGAAACGCAAACTGAACGCATGCACACATGTCGTCCGAGTCCCTCCCACATGGATATAAACTCGCAGCGTTCTGACAAACATTGTTATTAAGCTGGAATGAAGTCTGGATCTTCACCAAAACGCCGTAATGATGAGCCAATTCAAGTTAGCTGGCAATGAAAACGTAATGTTTTTGGCCACATTAAGCAATAAACAAACACTGTGTGTTAAAATGCATTTTAAAGTGTGTGAGAGTGTGTGTGTGTAGTCGAGTGTGTTGGTGCAGCGCTGCTGGCCTTGCTAAAGAAGTAGAAATGAAACACTCATCCTCAAAGGGAATTTCTCTTACCAGATTGCCAAGTCCCGCCCGTATGATTCAGCACTCTCACTCAGAGCTTTAAATGGCATTCAATCAAAGACTAATGCTGCCAAAAATGTCTTCCTAATGTTTATATTAGCTTATATTAGGAAATCTGTCTTCTGACATTACAATATGGATAGGGCCAGGGGGAAAATGTCACGCCGAGTGAGGGATGCGGTGGGCGGTGAGAGAACATGTGAAGCTCCTCAAACATACAGAAATCATTAAAATGTGTGTGTGTGTTTCCCCTGCAAATATTCAAATCGACAGAGGAAACATTGGCTAATCTCTCAATCTCGTCTGTCGTGCTCATCTTAAGAATAGGTCCACATTAATGTGGCTTTATAATCGTGATAATCTCTCTTTAATATATATTCATAAATGCTGATACTCCAGATCTATCCGCAATCCAAAAAGACAACTGACACCTGCTGATAGCGCTGATGTTTCATGGAAAAAAGGGAAAATGGATGAGACAGCCATGATGTGTGAGAGCTGTTAGCCTACTGTATGGTCTTGTGCACGGAGGTGAATCTGCCGATCTCTGCAGCTGCCTCATTTGTATTGGGCAGAGAGCATCTTGTGCATAAGGCGGAGACAACCCCCCCTAGAGTACCACCAGCTGTACACGACATATGTCTCATGCCTCGTACTCAACATGCGTCCAGAAAGAGACTTTTTCTTTTGGAACATAAAACCTGCATCAGGGTGAGAGCGCACACTTACATCATTTTTAAACCCCTCATGTGGATTATCATGATTTTGTCTCCAGGCTGTTTCTCTATTCATGTATTTTCGCCAATGTGGTGGTTCAGTGGTTAGCACTGTTGGCTCATCGCAAGAAGGTCCTAAGATCTAAGCGCTGGACCTTTCTGTGTGAAATTGCCTCCAGTTTCTCCAATTTCCTTCCACAGCAAAAAAAAAGAAGAAAAAAAAAGGCATGCTCTGTAGTCGTTACTGGCCCTGACCAAAGTGCTGGCCTCAGAAATGAGTTGGTCCCTGGGTGCTGGACAATGGCTGCCCCACTGCTCCTAAAGTGGGTCAGAAAATGGATTTCCTGCATGCACCACCAGTCTATTACAGATTTTTGGCTTTCTGCTGGTGTACAAACATCCACGACAAGATGCGGAGCAGAAATCTTCAATATTTTGGTGGAGTTCTACCAAGAAGTCTTCTGAAAAAGAAACACATTACACTATGTTGTTGTTATGTTTACATCTGAGTTAAAACCCCTTCAAACCCTGTTATGTATTCATGAATTTACAGTCCACAATCTTTTACTCTGAAAGGCCATTGTTGTAGTGCACTTGCTCACCGATCATAATGTTCTGTGATAATGACATATCTCAAATGATAGCACTGGAAGTGTTAAATAATACATTAGTTGCAAAGCTGTAGCAGCAGTGGGAAGTGATTTTTGAGGTTTGTTTATTTGCACAGGTTACAATCAAAGGGAAATAACACAGAGAGTATGTTCTGGGTCATTACCTGTATCCAAATTATGTGATATTATTCATAATGTCAAAGATAGATGAAGGTAGGTTAGAACATTAAAGGAGACAGCCATGATAGCCGTTTTGTGAGGCACAGCCGTACTCTGGGCTAAATGCTAACGCTAACATGCTCAAATAAACGATGCCAGGCACCTGGAACGATATGCAAGATATCTCTGAACTGTAAACCGTTGTTGCTGATGCTCGTTTGTTTCACCAGCTCCGTTCTTTCAGCACGACCAGCTGAATAAAAACAGCCAAGTTACCCTCAAGAGAAAAAACGTTTTATTAATTGAAGATACTTAGAAAAAGTAGTTCAGGCTGCTCCACTGGAAAATAATCACATCTGCGTCAGCGGTGTTATATAAGAGGAAATCAAATGACACACGTAAAAGTACCACTGATTAGGATATTTGCAAATGTTGCTGCATTTTAAATTCAGATCAAGTTCAGGGAATGGTCACTGAAGCCCACACCCCTACCAGCTGCCTGCCACTGATGTTGTTGGCTCACGTCCATCAGTCAATATTTTCATTTTCAGTCTCTGTGACAACTACAGGGGTGTTAACTCTCTCTGTTGGTGTCTTCTTCACACATGACTTGTTAACATTAGGAGCAAGTTTCTACATTTATTAGAGAGTAGAAGCTAGCTGCTGCACTCAGGGGAGCCCTGGTTGCTCACCTGGTAGAGCATGCACCCCATCTACACTGTTAACCGGTTACTGTGAAATTCACAGTAACTAACTGGCAGCTGTTGACAAGTAACTGTACAGTACATCATTGGTTACTGTAATTTTCACAGTCACAGTCACAGTCTATAATTGCTGTAGTTTTTGACTGAATACGCAGTATACTACTTTGAAATGGTTTACAGTATTTTACTGGGTGCAAACACAGTAAATTACTGTGGATTTCACAGCTGAAATTTACAGTATACCTTCCTGTCAAACTTCGCCTGTGGCTATCAAAATAAAAGTTAAAAAATAAATGAAAAAAATGCTGCACCCTTTATGATGGCAGTAGTAAGTGTAGTGCTGTAACAGTTAGTGCTGTAACAGTAGTATTGTTGTAGTTGCAGCATTCATTGGAGCACGAGAAAGAGAGTCCAGCACTGAACTGAAAATCCTTATTGCATTTTCATGAGCGTGCAAGGTTGTGCTACGGCAGCTAAGATCTGTGGGTAAAAACTAATGAGTCCGCTTGGGCTACATATCTGGAGCCGTCTTCTCTTGCACCAGCTGGTAGATGTAATTAATATGTAAAGAAACCTGTTCACGGCATAACATGATCGCCGTCCTGTCAGACGAAATGAAATAAATAAATGTGTGTCAGTCCCACACTGCCTGCCTCCTGAGCTGAGGAGAAACACTGAAGCGAATCAGAAGATGCAGTCAAGAGCTTTACATTTGCTTTTTTGTTTTCTCTATTGTGCTTTCATTCATTTGTTTTCCATTTCCATTCATTTATTCACACAGATTAGATAAATATTAATAATAAACATTTTTCCGAGAAAGAAAGAAAAAGAACATACATTTCTCTCCGTCCAAAATCGCTACATTCACAGTGGTAATGGATTTAATAATCATAGTCACCTTTGGTTTGACACGGATACAATCTCATCTGAATAGTTCACCTGATTTATTCACTTTATGTTATGAGAGAGCCACACCAGAGTGCCCGTAAATGAGTTTAGATGCTGAAACCTCCAAAGGCCAGCCAATAAATAAAGTAAAGCCTGGCATTATGCTCCACAAAAAGCTTACTCTAAATGCCAAATGAAAGGGATGAAACCTGGATACCCACAACAGAAGTCAACAGATTTCAGAGGTGTGGGATAATGAAATATTCACTGGTACAATGTAAAATAGACATGACTGAACTAAATTTGCAGTCAGAGGTAAAAAAAGGAGCTGATCAAAAGTGCAAAGATTCATTCAGGTCAAAAAACCTTCACAAGCAATAATTCATTCTTTCATTCCTCTAATTCATACATTAACTGGTGCAGACTTTTGGATCTGGTGAGTTTAACATGGTTTTCTTTGCTGGCACTTCCAAAAGGCCAGCCAATAAGAAGCTGAGCCTGGCACCACTTCCTGCAGAAATACTTACAGTGAATGCCAGAGGAACATGATGGGGAGGTGGATGCCTGCGAAGTGTGCCAGAGGGGAAGAGAGAACATATACCTGGCATGGGAGCTGAGAACGAGTCTTTTCTCTACTCATTGCTCTCTGTTTAAATCTGAAGATGAACAGGTGCTGGAGTGGCACCGGGTGTTTTTTGGAGCAAATCTGGGCAAATATCAAGGGACAGACAACATGCACTCACAGACATCTATGCATGCACAGACTCCTCGGAGTATTCATTATTTTTTACGTTATATTTTTTTCCAGGGCAGTTTTATATGATGTGTGATAGTCTTTCCTGTGTTTCAAGTTCATTTGCACTCTTCCTCAAAGTAGCCCCTCTGCCTGATGGACCTGTTTCATTTTAAAACCCATAAAGCCACGTTCATGGCCATTGTAGCAGTCCCCCATCATGCATCTATCCTGCATCCAAACTGCAGCCAACACACACTCTCTCTCTCTCTCTCTCTCTCTCTCTCTCTCTCTCTCTCTCAAATTATGTCTATGTAAAGCTAACTCAAGGAGAATCTAAGTGGGAAACAAAAAAACTTTTTTCTGCTGCCTGTGAGGTTTTTAAGGGAAATCTCTGCACACCTGAAAAGACAATAGAACACATCGATAGTACAATGCTGTAAACTCCCAGTGAAGAAGTAAAAGCTTTAACTCCGGCTGTAGTTCTATCTAATTAAAGTTCATCCAAATGACAGGTGAATATATGGCGGTATCAAACACAATGTCTACACAGGTTGCCTTCAGTGAAAGCAGCACGATAGCAGAGCAGCAGCAGCAGCTGTCAGTGTTTACACAGGATGCATTCAGGCACAGTACCGCTGTGTAGGTCACCAGAGTTTTGGCAGCGCTTAGAGCCCCATACAAAATAGTTTTTAGTTACATTTTGTAAAAACTGAAGAAAATTGTTATTATTTAATTTAACTTAACATCACCTTTACAGCCATGTCATGAAGAAGATTATTCTGTTTTGCTCAGCTGGGGTTTGTCCTGAGTTGCTCCCCTCCATGGGAACGCCTATCATTAAGCACAAAATCAGACCTATTTTTCCTCAGAGATGCACAGAGGTCTGGAACCATCTTGCCATGCTCTTTAAGTTTTGCGAGCCCGGGTTTTGAGAAATGTAATCCCGCTGCAAAATTTGTGCCACCCACCAAAATGATGAAGGTAAATTGAATTTCATTTTTAAAAGAAGTGAGAGACTCTATTTCTCTTTGTAGGAGCAATTACTGCATAGTGAATGAAAGAGACTATATCTCACATTTTACTGTGATATTGGCTGTAAAGACACCTGCAGAGTTTTTACAAATATAATATAAAGTTTCTTTGAGCACCTCAAAAACTTTTAACAAAACCAAAACTATCTGCTACACCAGTAGTAAGTGAGAATATATTTAAATCTCTTTGTTTTGTGTGTTGTCAGTGAAGCAACCCTTTAAGCATTTATGTAAGCTCTTACTTATGCAAGGAAGTTGTACGGTGCACCGCCACGGTTCAACTTCACAAAGCCACATAGCTTGGAGGCGCTTACAGTACACTAAACAGCAGCAGGGAGTGTAAACTGAGTCCCAGGAGTGTACCGCTGGGTGGAAAAACAAACTCTGGAAGTCAGATTGAGGAACCCGAAAGCAAACATGCTACGAGTGTACTCTTCTGTGAACAGAAAGCAGTACAAATGTGCTGTTTATGGTACAGCAGTCTTACTGATAGAGCAAAACAACAGGCAGACGGAGCCACCAAATGTCCTGTTAGTTAGTTATATAATAAAATAACTAACAAAGGAAATTAATTCATCATTTAATATCATTTGTATGCCTTTGTCTATAACTTATGTATGGTATTAACATGAAACAGCATTACAGTGTGTTAAAACAGCAGGTTGCGTGTTTGTCTCATTAATATGCAGAAAACATTCCGTGCTTTGTCCTTGAGTCACTGAACTCACCAAATGTGTCTGCACACAGGAGATAATGTACTACATACTCCACATACATCCAGGCCAACAAAATTACAAATTAAGCACGATCCAGATTCATAATTAGTAGTCGAATAGCAGATTCTCTCTGTAGGTATTTAAAGTTCACACATAATAGGAAGCATTCTGTATGCAGCGAGAGCAGAAACATTACTAATATTATGAGTGGGACCACTACTTGTGAAGAAGTGTTGTTAGAAGTAGAGCACTATTTGTAAGAGCAGTCAAAAGGTGCAAAATGTAGTTAATTTACCTGAAAATGGAGTATTACCATGTGAGGATAGAACAAAAGCCAAATGTGATCGTAAACTGTATAAAAGATCACACTGCCATTAAGGACCAGTGACAGGAGGAGCTCAACATTTAGCAGACCCAAAATGCACACACCAGTCTCAGACCAATGATAGTTACACAGTTTATTGAAACAGATTGGAATATGCAGATCCGAATGGAGATGGGAGAGGGAATCCAGTGGCTGGTGCAAGGCCGGTGGTGGCATGGCAAGGTCCAGAACAGAAGCAAAGCTGAGCCGAGCGTGAGACCAGGATATCTGCGATTTGGACTGATGATGACGGTGAGGTCCAGGAAGGTATAGCCAGTCTTTTGTTCTGCAGAGGTTGATTAGATGATGAGGAGCAGGCGGCAAGGTGATCACACAGGTGAGAGGAAAACCAGTGGCAATGCCACTTTTCCCTGACCTCGATGGAAAACGTCACAAGGTCAAGGAAAGATGTGAAGGATAATTCATAAGGAGTTAGGAAAAGATCACTGCAGTGTTCAGAGAATCCGACTGCACTTACACTAGACTATGTTGTTATGTGACGCCGATGGCGAATGTTATTGACGTGATCTGCGGTAA
Source organism: Argyrosomus regius (assembly GCA_946959425.1). Taxonomy (NCBI): domain Eukaryota; kingdom Metazoa; phylum Chordata; class Actinopteri; family Sciaenidae; genus Argyrosomus; species Argyrosomus regius. The sequence goes on from OX336888.1 coordinate 3,142,443, forward strand.
AACTACAAAGCTGTCATTTCACTCAGTTAGGAACCCTCCTAAGCAAAATAGACTATTTGACTGGACCCTGGGAGCTATAGGAGGGAGCCAGCTGCATCACAACACAAACAGCAAATCTTGTGATTAGTCAGCTTTGCCTGCCTTCTACAGTCTGCTAATTCTTCTGGGTGTTTTTAAAAACATAAGCATTTTTTCTTTAAACATCATTTTTTTCTCACCTGGAGTTTCTTAAAAATGTCCTGCAGACTGGCTTTAGCTACAGGTTTTAGTGTAACCAAGCTCAAAGTTCAGATACGCTGTTCTGTTATACAAGAAGCTGAACTCTGGGGTCCTTGAGAAGTTCCACACACCTCGATAAGGGCATGATTAGTCTCAGCTGTGACACACTGACACCTTTGATTAACACTTACAACTGATGTTTCTTTGTTTAGTCAGTTTATGTCCATCACTATTTTCTTGCAACTTAGTATCACTGTACAAGCGTTTGTTATAGTAGTAGTAGTATTTATTACAGCCACAGTCAAATGAGCATATGTGAGCTGATGTACAAGTCAAAATGTGTTGAAACTAACACAGTGATATATATTATCCTCACCATGGAAATCATTTGAAATGATTAATCCTAAACATAATTATGGGTCATTAATGGATTACCATACAGCATCGGAAATCAGGAATCAGGCATCACAGTTGCCGTAATTATTTTTATATCTACAGAGTTAGACACATAAATATCCAGGATTTAATGCCTGGAAACCAAGCTGATGTGTAAATCAATACTTTGAGTGCAATTTTGAACCTAAATCTCGGGGTGTGTTGTCTGGATCATAAATTTCATTGTGTAGGGAGCCATTTATGCACATTTACATGGAGACAGGATGTTGATTGCAGGATTGCAGAGTTACCGAGCGCCACGGTGGGGAAATTTTGAGAGAGGCAAAAGCACTAAAGAGTTCACAACCACATCCGCATTAGGCCATAAATCTTTCGCAACTGAATAAGCACTCTTTTTATTCCTCTTCCGAATTCATCACGCCTCCCCCTCTGTGTCTCTTTCTGTGGCTTTCCTCTCCTCTCTGTCTCGCTGTCTCCCTCTTTTACTTTCTTAGTGTCTTTATCGGATAATAAGTGTGATGACAGTAAAAGTTTCATCATCAGCCTCCATTCTATTAGGCTGTTATTGGATCATGTTTGTTTTCGGTAAGCCTTAAGGAGAGAAGAAAGCCGAGCTAAGCCACATAGCAAAACAGTGAGACGCACTGTCAGATTTTGTCTTAGCTTTGTCACTCAAAGCAAATTAATATTTAGCTCATCGTCGAGCTACATAAAGTATATGCATTATTGTGTATGCAAAAATAAGCAGCCATTCACATATTCTTCGGTTGAAATGACAGAGGAGTGTGTCTAAATAGTAAATTGCCGAGGTTTAACCGCTTCAGCTGACATCCACGGTTGAAGGAATTGGGGTTTTGTTTTTCTATTTGCTTTGCTAATGTCATTGCCCAACAGACGCTTAACTCTAATTATTCAACTAGAAAATGTTGCCTCAAAAATGTCATCTGTTAGCTCTTCAGCCAAATATTTGTTCATTTTCCTGCCCTAATTAAATGAAATAATGAACCCGGTTGAAATATAGCACCATCAGGATGAATGATTTCCCCATTTAGTAGAACACTAAGTGGCCAAAGATTAAATGACTTTTGGACCAGTTTCTTGCACAGTCAAACACGGAGAACACAAATATGAATTATGGCGAACAGTACAATTATATTAAGTACCAGAAAGGTTAACTAATTCAATTTAAAGTGGAATAAATCACGTCCAACGCTAAAATCAAGCCTGTCACCAACAATGGAAAATCGGCTTTGGTTAATTCGGTAATGCCTTTGAATGACTCGCCTGATATCAGACCGATGACATATACAGTCCAGTCCACGGAGCACGGTGACAAATTGTCTGCTTCCATCAGACTGCCTCTGATCAAACAGATCGATTCGGGAAATATCACAGCCGCCTCAGGATCTTACAAAATTGAGAGGAAGTGTCAACAAAGCTGAGCGGAGAAAGAAATTTCACAAACACTGGCACCTGATGTCAGAATTGAAAAAAAAACAAAAAAACATGGAATCAATACTCTGACCCCGAGAGGGTCCACTGTTGTGTATGTGAAATATCAAATAACAATCACCTCTACAGGGCTCCCGGAGGCTCATGATAGCATTATTTGAGCGGAAACAACATATTACAGAATCGGGGTTATGGATGTTGTCTGCTTGTTTTGTGGCCAGTTTGCAGAACTAATGGTGTTTGCAGTTCAATGCTACTGTAGAGAAAATGAAATGGCATCATTTGATGTTCGTCCTTTTCTTTCTGACAGTTGTCTTTGGTTCTGAAGCCTGGTTCAGTTCAATCAAGAACCCCATGAAACATCCTCGAGTCAACAAAAGAACAAGGTTTTATTGTGAAAGAAACATACATTTCCTCGAGCGCGTCGGCGTTCGCTGTCCATCCCCCTTCCTGCTGTTTGTCTTTTGGTTCCACTAGGATGTCTGATTTTTTTTATCTTGACCAATTGTCTGTCAGTCATGTTCGTTATTGCAACTCAACAGGGGACGTAGTGATTGGCAGCTGGCATTGAGCTGTCTGTCTTAAACATAAACATAACTGCATTAGCTACAGGAAGCCTTTTAATGCTTCCCACTCCTTCATTTTACATTTTATAATATCAACCCAAGCAGCTGTTATGCTGGCCAGGCTGAAAAATAAACAACCTCTTAGCTGTGGGATTTACTCAGATAGAACAATTTGACAGGTATGATTGTGTTTATGTCAACAAACTTTATTGGACACAGTTGGCACCTTGTCATACGCAGGACACAGGCGAGGAAATCATAAATGAATATATGCCAAGAGAATAAGATGGGAGGAAAGATACGCTGTGATGATCATGAGGGAAACAGCAGCAGGTTACCAGCACAATACGATGTTATCAACGGCAAATGCAATCAAGCTAATTAAAGTCCATGTTTGCAGCAGCAAATGGTTTCAAGCAGACTATTACTGCAATTTTCTTCTGGCTTGTTTTGCAGAAGAACCTTAACCTCTGCCTTCAATTTACATTTGCTTAAGATCAGTGTCACGTCCTGTTTTGCCAGAGTTTAATTGTTGCAGTTAGTGGTTTCAGAGTGGTGCTATTTGTGTGTGTCACTCTTCTGTTCATTGACCTTGAATACATGGAGTGATACTGACAATTGCCTTCTGTTCTCTTCTGAACCAAATTTCGATATGGAAAAAAAAAGCCCATTTTGCAAGATAATTCAGAAGTCTCATAGACTATGACAAACACACACACACACAGCAGATGCTTGTGTCGAGCCTTTTACTGCTGTTGCTGGCAGATGTGGCCACTGGAGCGTCATATGAGTTGAGCTGGAAACCATGACTGAGACTAAAAAAGGTATTGACCCTTAACAAACGGCTGGTCAGCTCAAAGCAAAACATGTTTAAACGCTGAGTGAACCTGAAAGAGAAAGTCTGGAGCTCACAGAGTCCAACAGTCAGGCTCATTCTGTTTCTGTTCAGTAGAGGGATGTCGGGGGCTACCGGGCCCTACCTGCCAACTGTCTTCCGACTGCAGTGATCTGAAATTAGGGTAAAAGGGGAAAGCCAGGAGGCGTTTCTGAAGATGCTCAAGAATTACTGTCTCACCAAATGTCCTTTTTCATAACTGTGCTGAAGACTCACACCGAGTATGAGCTATATTTGAAACTAGGGCTCGTTTTTTTCTTTTTTCTGGTGTGAAAGAAGTAATCAATGATTCAGAGTTTAGTCCTCTGGGGTCAAGGGCTGAGAAAGTTCAAGAACTTTAGATTAAAGAGAAACCACTCATGGTTATGCAACTGATTGTCCTATAAAGGCTGCTGAGTGAACAGAGTTCTTGGAGCAAGAGACTGCCTGGGTAAAACCACCAGATTTAAAATGTAAGTCATCAAAGGCAGGCTCAACAAACAGACACATTCAGGTTCAAATGGGAAGACCTGGAGAGACAACTGAGAGAAACATTTAAGTTCAGACTCAGACGAAGAAACATGTTTAAGATCAGACAGTGAGACAGGTAGGTAGACATGTTTTAGCTCAGCTCATGCATAGAAACAGGTTCAACCTCAGACAGAGAGGTTTTGACTCAGAGAGCAGAGATGGACTGCTACTGAGATTAGTTTCTTGTTCGATTCTTCTCTCCTTGCGTGGAAAAGACTCAAGTGAGGGAAATGTGGATGCGATGTAAGAGATTTGGGGTGTACCTATGGTTGTGCACACTTCCTGCAACGTCACACTCTTTTGTGGATCTATAGATGTGGCATCACCATTAGTTTTGTGGACATTCCTCAGGTCATGGGGTTCTGTTACTAGAAGACGTTTAGAGCATCAGCTTTTGGAAACTTGGCCAAATTGTGAGATTTTTGACATTTTGATTCCAGTACATTGTTAAAAACAGATAATTTGAGACAACAAAAATGAGACAGGGTGTAATATAGTATAGTACAGTGATATATTACTTAAGAAGTGTGTATGTAAGGGTTAAGGCTTAGAGAGAAAGATAGTTTCATGCTCACAGTAAGAAGCAGATTTAGGCTTAAGTTGAGATTCTCAAAGGGATGACTGGTTCACCTCATGCAGAGAGACAGGCTCAACCTCAGGCTTTGACAAAAAAGAGGAGGTTTAGGCTCATTTTATGTCATGTAAAATCTGAAATATCATTTTTGGTTGATACTAAAAAACTTTATCCTTCAAAAATTAGCTTCAGAGCTTCAAATGGAAAGACTTCCGAATTTGAAATTCCGAATTTATAAAAGAAGAGAACAAAAGAGCAGAGCATAGATCAGGAAACTATAAATTACAATAGGTTCAGTAAGGCGGGGAAACACAAGGGGAAGCAAAGAAGTCATAGGAACCAATTGAGATTCACTCCATTGTACAGTTTCATTCCCTGGAGAGCTGCCATGGTGTCATATCTCAGCCAGTCTGATTGAAATGAGAGGTGATGACACAGGGGTATCGATTCCCAACATATCTGCATTTTCCTAAAGGACAGGTCCCGTTGTATTGATTGACCCTACACCTCAGGGATAATGTTAAGCGATGTACAGTCGTCAAGACCAAGCCCATCTCGCAACATAAAATCTTGACAATAAAGAGACAGCAATTACTGACTGAGCAGTATTCAAATCAGACCCCTTTAGCTTAAGCTGCTGTCGAGAATGATGCCAGGAAAGTGCTGACAGGAATTTTCCAATTTATATGATTACTCTTAATGCATGAGTCCATACGGTATTTATAGCGTGCTGTACTAAACTGTTGACTTTTTACTTGTGCAGTGTAGGATGGACTGTAAGTAGTGTCTGCAAACTGCACTCTAAGGAGGAGGAAGCTTCAACATGTCGGCCTCAAATGAAGTGCTCGCAGGATTGTCTGACAGTAACTAAAACCCACTCCTGCCACATCTTTCATCAGAATTTGGGGTGTTCAACAATTTTGTAACTTTCCAAAAAAAAAAAAAAAAAAAAGATCTGAAAATATGCCGACATAACACATTGACTTGCTAGGTGCAGCATTTGAACTTCTAAAGAACTCATTTTATTCTTTATGCAGCATTCTTTGGGAAGGATTGCAGGCAATGTGAAGCAACCATGTCTCCTAGATTATTTTTTTTTTCTTTTGTCAAATATGTTTTGAATGTTATGCAATTTATGCCTGGATTAACTTCAGAGGCAAGTCTTTTGTGAGTGGGTGGCAGGATGTGACAGAGGGCGTACAAAGCGACACTCGAAACCATCATCGTTTTTTAACCAAGACTGCGTCTTTTCACATCACACCTTTTCCTGACCCTAGTCATGTCTAATTATCGTCTAAGTGCCAAAACATAACAATAAAACAAATGTGAGTCATGTCTTAGTTGCTGCAAGCAAGATGTTGTATTGTAATTTGACCAATTCTTTATAGCACAGAGCTGGAAACGACATATCATTGAGTTTTATTCAGTCTTGCCGGAGATCACATTTTGACCGGTGACATTTTTTTTCTCACAGTGTTTCTACACCGCTACTCAGCGAAAGGGACATCCTACCTGTCTCTGATTGGCCGGTACTCGTTGCCTTCGTGGCTTCGAGTTGGTTGGGTTTAGGCATGAGGAGGACTGAGATCGGTCAAGGTGAGGGCAAGAATGTCAGCCAATCACAGGCAGGGCAGGGTAGTATTTATGTTTTCTTATTTATTTGATTTATTATTTATTATTGTATGTAGCTCTCCAGAGTATATATAAAATAATTGTAATGTATAACTAAATCATAATGCTGCGAAACCTGTACATGATGAAATTATGTCTATCCGGACATCCTGAAATTATGTAAGACTACCCCTGCTTTAGTATTTAAGCAAAAATTGTAGGAGACGGGGTTGCACCATCGAGTGTGGCAACTCAGAACAGGAGAAAACACTTTTACCTTTATAGGTGTTCTTATGATTCTGTTTGTTCCGAGCATACTGAGCCTTTAAAACCGACTTGACTAAATTAGTAATTTTATAAGATTTTTTTACAAGATTTTGTACAAGATCATGCACAATGTGTGGGAACTATAACATCTGTTAGAATTGTGTAATACAATAGTGTCCATAGGATATCTGATGGACTTTGTAGGGAGAATAATTAATTTCCATCGCTGACAGTTTAATCTGTGCAGGACCAGTAGCCTCCAATATATATATATATATTTCATAAATGTGTCTGTGTATATTTTGCTCTCTTTTGTTGAACAATGCATTCATTCCAGCCATGCACAGAAAAAAAAAAAATCTTCCTGCTTTTATAATAATGAAATCCTAAATGTACTTTTCTGCCTCCACTACAAGATTTTCATGCCATGAAAGAGTTAGATGCGTTTTTGTGTGTGCACGCCTTTTATGCCATTTTCACTGTGGCAGCCCTGCATTCATTTGAACTGTGTTTTGCATAACCACCATCGCCTCAAGTCACTCCATCTGTGAAACCCAAGCGGCATGAACAAAAGAAAGAAAAGAGAGAGATGGGTGAGAGCAGGAAAGGAAGGATTGGAATGGGAAAGAAGCAAAGGAGAGGACAGATAAGAAGGGTACGAGAAGAAATAGAAATAGAAAAGTAGAGAAGGGATTAAGAGGCAGAGGGCAAGTTTCGGCTGTCACCTCAGACTCAGAGAGTAAAACAGTGAATTAAGTGTAATATTTATTTACACCGTTCGAGTGGAACTGTTTATTGTGTGCACAGTTTGCTTCTGTCATTGAGTTATATGTGACCATGTGTCTGCGTATCTCTTTGTATGCTCAAGCACACATGCCTGGCTGCCCATATGTAATTGAATCCCCTTTAAAAGTCTCCTAACAAATCTTCACTGACTGTGCACTGCCGCAACTTCAAAGTGACCTTGTTAGACTACTGTAGTGTGACTGGCTCACTACAGTGGGTATTACAGAACCATATCGACTGTAATAGCAGACTGCTGACGCACAAGTACCGAGGTGGAGCGCGCCTTTAATCATCTCTTAACGAGAGGACTGATGACATGTACGGCGGAGTGTTATCTGTCCTGTATGCCTCCGTGTCCCTGAATAATTCAGCTGGCACGAAATAAAGGAGACATGAAACAAGCCCATTCACCAGATTAGCGCTTAATTAATAAACTTTAGGTGGTTTCAATATTTCAGCCAGCCTACATTATTCAGTTTAAATATCTGTCCTAATTACTTCCCCTCAGGCTGATCTATGACTTTGTTTTTTCTCCCTGGGGGCTCCATGCCTCCGGACCAAGTCTGCTATAAATAAAGTTTTGTGGAGGCTGTTTCCCTTTTTTTTTTTTTTTCTCTGCTAATGATCATTAGATCTGACCTGTCCAAACATACTGTGCACACACGCAAACACGCAGCCAAGTTTACTGGAGCATGTGGAAGAAATAAAAAAAAGAAAACAAGTCCGAACAAGGCTCACCACAAGGTGATGCGCTACTCTTCTCTGAAAAGTTGTGACCCTTAAAAAAATGTCTTCACCATTTTCTAGTTGCTTCCCTCGATGTAAGCTTATGTGAAAAAGTCTTTTGGGCATGACATCACCATTGCTGTCATTACACAGTTTGGCCACAGATACCACAGATCGGCTTCAAAGCCCAGCACTTTTTCTGGGGGCCTGGTTCGTGGGTTATGATAGCAGCAGCTTATGTAGACAAGGGACAGCTACAGAGGTTCTGGTTCGCTGACTTCTTTAACTCGACACCCCCAGATTTTCAGCTCCTTCTCCTACATCTTTTTTTTTTTTTTTTTTTTTTCACATATACAGTAGAACTCTCCAGAAACCTGTAAGCATATTTTGATGTGTAAGATCTGCAGAGGTCTCCTTTAAAGGCGCCTTTATTGTCAGATTATGCAACAGATGCGTGGTGAGACGTAGTGCTACATTTAACTATACAAAAGTATAAAAGCAAGGGCAACATTAGCTTGTGTCATCAATCTACACTGCTCCTTTTTTAAATATTAGTTGGATGACCAAGTTTAAAATAGAGAAGAAAAGTGAAATCTTATTATTAAACTTATTAAACACTGGCTCTAGAAAGGGCCTTTCACATTTTTACAGCAATCATAGTTTCTCCCTTAAGCTAGGAAGCACAGAGTGATGTGATGGGGTTACAATCAGGAGATACACTGTTAGCTAGATGCCAATCTGGTTTGGACAAATGTTGATTGCATGGTCATCCAAATGTCAGCTGTCTTTCCTCCTCAGTGCAACAGGAAGTAAATAGACTCAGATACTTGATCGGGCCATTTGCAGCGAGAACCTACGATAAGACAAAGGGGAAGAGGGGGTAATAGGATGAAGGATGACAGGAAAAGGATGTCAGAGCCCAGAAACTTAGAGAAAGGGAGGGGAAATGAGAAGCAACAGTTAGGTTCATTTAAAATCCATCTACACTATATATCTGCAGTGATTAAATAGCAAATGACACTAAATCAACAAGTATAAGTGATGTGGATGTATTGGTCCCCTAAAAGTAATTCATTCTTTGACCATGTTGTTGGAATATAAAAGAGTGCAGCGATGGACGCCACGTGCGCTCTGACATCTGCAATTTAGATTGGGAGTCTGAATGTGCAGTAAGCACATCAGCATCAGCATCAATCATTGAGCATTTAGTTCACTAAGCTGTAAGGGAGGAGGTTGGTTCGATGTTCTCCTCTCTAATGAGAAAATGGTTCCATCTGAATTTGCCTCATAAATCACCGCCACCGTCACCAAACAACTCTGGTTTTAAAGTAGCAGTCCCTTCAGACTGCTTTTTATGATTCAGCATCTTTTCAATGTACTTAGCTGATTCCAGAAGCACCTTATTTAAAGTGCACTGTGAGGCATAATAAGTATGTCAGAAAATAGCTCGTATTGTAATGTATTGATTATTATCAGCTTTGCATTTGCAGCAGAAAATATTCCAGCCCTTGAGGTTGTGCACATTATCTGAAATGTAGCACATGCCATATTCTGGTTATTCACAGCAGCGCTTACTTTCTTTTCATTATACCTGTGAGCCACACTCATGTATGAGCTACTCTTGTGAGAAAAGTGGTTTCTTATGAACTATTTTGGGATCTTCTAATTGGTTTGTTTTGGTGCTCTCTCTGCTAACATCAATTCAACACATTTAAAGCCCAGGTGTAAAAAATGACTTATGGTTTCATAATTTCTAAAGCTCTTGGAAGTGCGCTCCATCATAATCAGTCAAAAATGAAATTCTTCAGTGAGTTTGAAGAGGCTCACTCTTCTGTCGCCTGCCATAACCCCTCAGGTGTCGTTTTCTAATCAAACTTTCATTTATTGTCACCTTCCTTCTTCAGACAGGCGGGCAAAATGTATTTTTCTCCATTGCTAAGACCATCTGCTATTGTGGGAATCATTTCAAGGTTGCGTATGCAATTTCACACCACAGTAAGCCAGAGTAGGGTCCACAGTGCACCCGTAGGTCTAGTTATGTGGAACCAAAAGCCACCTGAAAAGGCGACAGCTTCAGAGCCAAAGGCTATGGAGTAGGCTTTTAAAAGCAATGTCAAGCATAAGCTTTGTGGTCAGAAATTGTATTTAAGTGTCAGGCAGCACTCAGTGTTTTGTTAGTCTACGGTCTTTTGTCCTTCATGCTTACTTATTCAAAGTTGCAGGTTTCAGTAAAGTGTTTGAAATTGAATTACTCTCTGCGGGCTTTCTGCTTTATACATGGAGGCACCGCTTCCTCATCCATTTCATGACCAGTCATATACAGTCGACCCTGCTCGTCCAAATGCCAATTGTTACTATGCATTTGCACTTCACCTGACTGACTGCTGTGTCCTCAGGGGAAATTCGTGATTGCATGGCTGAAGGTTGCTTTTTTTTTTTCAAACATTATTTTGCTGCAGAAAAACAACAGAAAACGACTTCCACTGCCTTTCTTTCTATATAATCTTGACTGTATATGAAACATCAGTGCTTGTGTTATATTGATGTTCTTACCATATTTATCAAAGTTGGCATTTCATGGGTTGAAAATAGCTCAACACGCCATGTATTGTTTTGAATCATTCAGAACTTTGCAAGGTTAACTCTGACATTTTAATTTACATCATGACAGTTTTATAATTAACGCTGAGTGAAATTCTGTCCTTTTTTGCAATGGTTTTGACTTGTGCTTTTGACAACTGTAGAAGCACTCGACTGCCTTCTTTCCCTTGTTGATGATCTCACAATAAACAGCAGGGCTAAGGTCGGCTACATACTGACACTCCCTGACAGACACAATGGAAAGCCTCTCAACCAAGTGTTGTAGTACTCAAGACTGGTCTCTGCCTCGTCTTGGAATGAACTAAATTTTTGCTTGGTCTTAGACTTTCTGCTTCAGATGCAAGCAATAATTTTTTGTTACTGTTAATGGCTGTCCAAAGAAATGAATGCAGGAAACAGGAGAAAAAAGTTGTGGTTGTCTGGGAGGAGACGTCAGCCAAATCTTCTGTAATAAAATTTGGTTCCCTAAACCACAAAGAGTCCAAAGAAAACACAGCAGTATATATGTATAGTAAATACTGCAATGCAACACTTAATGGGACAACTGGGACTATGCCTCAAGACTTTTGGTGGACGTTAGCTACTTCAGTATGCATACTGTCTGGTTTTGGTCTCTACAATTCTTTGTTCTTGGTCATGACTTGGTCTCGGTTTAGGTGGTTTTGACTACAACACTGTCTCAGCCTCAGCCACTCCAGTGGACTCTGTCCGGTTCCACTGAAACACAGAAAATCGAACAGTAACTGGTCATGACCGATTACTATGGTCAGCTCTAACTACTAGCCTGCTATATTGGGCTATGGTCAGAGGGAAGGGAGGCTAGTAGAATTTGGGTGCACAGTCACACAAAAGACAAAGTAAATAATATAGAAGCACCACTTGTGTTCACTATAAGCTACTGATCACGCAGTTAAATTTGTTTCCAACTGCAAACAGGTGCTTCTTGCTCAGTCTGACGTGCAGGTCTTCTCAGGTCAGTTCTGTATTTACAGCTTATGAGCGGAAGGTCAACGCTTCAAACCCCTGGACCTGATCGAAACTTTGATTTGGCAAAGAGAACGGAGTACCTATGCACGCTCCCATGACACCTAAGATGGAGGTGCCCTTGAGTTAAGCATTTAACCTCCCATTGCTCCAGTGGAGCTGCTCATTGGCCAGCTACTGAAAACAATGGCTATAGCTTGCAGCTCCCCAGGTGTGAGCTCTGTGTACAGTAGCTGGATGAAAATGAGTGTGCCTCTCCAGCCAACCTTCCCTGACTAAATAAAGATTAAAAGAAAACAGTCAACCAAGGAGATCCACAGTGGAATAAGTAAATCTCATAAGCAATAACGCTGATTTGAAAATTGTCACCGTTCTCTGTAATGCATTCGTGTTTACTTTTTCCTTAACAGAATTATAAGTGAGCACGCCACTGTGAGTTTTATTTAGCCAGAGCATACAGGCCAGAAGGCAGAGAGAATATGGATAACACGATATTACATTCTGCAATAAAAGCCCTACCATCTTGAAAACATGGCTTTGTTTATGATTCATTCCTCTATGCAAGCCCAAACTAGGCCAGCAGGGAAAAAAAGTGCAACAGCAACAGTAACAACTTCTGATTTGAGTCAAATCAACTCCAGCACATTTAAAAAAAAGTGCTCTAAAGTTAACTTTGTAATCTGCTCCGATATTTGAGGGTACAAATTTCCCAAGTTTCTCTGCCCCGTGGCTTGACAGTTTGGAGGAAGCTGGCCTCACACTAATCACTGTGGAGTACAGTACATCAGCTGCTGTGTCTGCAAAGCGGGCCTTTCCCCCTGGATTTCATACAATCAAACCTCCACAGGATGTGTGTGCTGTGTGACTAAGAAAGGAAAAGAGCGAGAGGTGTGTGGGTGAGTGTGAGACAGAGGGAGAATGAGTGAGAAAGAAAAAAAAGCAAAACAGAATGAGAGGGAGAGAGATTAGAGAGTTTGGTGACCTTGGCAGCCATGTGGTAGAGTTGTATTCAACCGTTCTTGACTTTGACTGGGGGGAAACTATCAGAACCCTCTAGTGCGGAGGCAGGATGGGGATTAGATGGCTCTCTCTCTCTTTTTGCACGCTGGGACCCGCTGGAAATGACTGACCAGATGGGCAGAAAGCTTCTGGCTCCAACTGTTGATTTGTCTGGACAGCATGGGATAGATTGAAGGCTGTGAATTTGTGTATGTGCGCGAGTGAGTCAGTGTGTTTATATACTTGGTAAGAGAGTGTATCAGTGTGATAAAGGGGGAAGCGGTTGAAAGGCGTTTGGAGCGGGGAGCCCGATCCAAATGGAAGGGAGGACAGAGACGGGGAGAGAGCGAGCAGCAGATCACACTCTGCTGGTGAGGGAGGCTGTCTGAGTGTAATGGGCACATTTGCCTCCCTTTACATACCCGTAACCCTGGCACCGCACAGTGGTCTTTGCAGGCTGCCATCCATGGCTGAGGCTACGCTGCTCCCAGCCATGTAACCTACCTCACTTGGCAGCAGATACAGCAGCACTCAGCCAGGGATTTCTGGAAACAAGGACTCCGCCGCCTGCATGCCATGTTTATATGCAATCAAACCAAAGTTAATGGGAGAATTCTCCCTTGCAATACAACAAAACAGGGTTTTATCATTCTCACACCCTCAGGGGTTTATGGACGCCATATCCACACACCATATGACAGCCCTCAGTATGAATTTCCTCTCTGCAATGTCACATGCGACACCAAGCTATCAAGCTATTATATACCGTAGCTAGAGAAACCCCCCTCCCACCTTCCCCTCTACTGCCCTCCCCCACACACCACCCACCATCACCGCAACCGTCACCACCACCTCCCTCCTTCAACTTCTCCAAGCTATAAAAATGTATACTGTGAGAGAGACTGTGACAAAAGCACATAGATATACACTCTCAGATATATTAAGTCATATACCCCCACAGATAAAATGTGTTCTGGTAACTGCCAGAAGGATGCAAGACAGGGTGCACATAAAAAGTGCAACCTTGCTGTTGGGATCTGTGAATGTGCCAGAGCTTTATAGAATGAGCCAGCCAGTGTTCTCTACCTAAGGCCTAATTTTTTTTTTTTTTTTTGAAAATGTAAGCATAAAGGCATCATCTTGATTTACTTGCATCATCAGAATGAAACATGTCATCATCAATGAGCTATGTAAGTTCAGTCAGGAAGCATTTGCTGGCTATGGTCTATTGGTCTGATCCAGCAGAGTGCTCACTAGTATTCCCTAAAGACTGTGAAAACGACGCACGTCACAAAGTGGCTGGCTGCGGTTCTGTCAAAACTGCTAATAGTCACAGAGTTAAGGCTGAGGCAGGTGACTAGTATGCAAGTATGGCAGTGTAAACTACTGGATGTAATGTATAGACTAGTGCTGGACCCAACTGCATGCTACAGACCATCACTTCACATTAACAAAATAAAATGTATACAGTGAAACCACTTCTGTTCACAACATTTTACTGACCACACTCTGGCAGTCCATTTGAACTTTGAGCATCCGGTCTGTCCGGCACTGCAGTTGTTGATGCATGCCATCAAAATCTTGCTGCTTTTGCTGACACACCACTCCAACTACCACCTGCTTAGATTTGTTTTTATGTTCTGTATGGGAGACATTATGTGCTCCTTGATTGCTAGCTAATTGCCCCCACTGTACCCGCTGAGTGCATAAAAGCAAGCATATTCACTGCCAAAACCAAAGAATTGCATTGTCATATAACTTGTATTCAATATTATTTTTGACCAATGTCCAAAATGTTCTGAATATGCTGTGGTTGTAAAACTTTTTTACGATAACAATAACCTGATTTTGTACAATTCTTACAGAAAAGATGTGAAAATGTTGAGTAAAACACTGCTACTGTGCTACTGGAACCAAACTATAAAAACAACCTACAACAAGTTTCTTCTGTTTGCCAAACTCCGCTCCCTCCAGTCGATCGGAAAATGTTAATTAGGCTCAAGGCACAGTGGTAAGTAATGAGTAGTGATAGTAGTGATTTAAAGCCAAACTTGACAAAATTGTGGTTAACATTCAGAGAAATCACAACATGCATTTGAAGCACAGAGGAGCCCACAGAAGCACATTTATTCAATCGGTCTAAATTTTAATTTTTGTGGCGGGTCTTCGGTCTCTGACTACAAAAGGAGATAGATCAAACATTTAAGAGTCAAATCCAGAATCCTCCCACAAAGTCGAAAGAGACATGGCTGAACCTCTTCCACACCTCCACCCACACAGCTATACCTACTAGAAAGAAGACGGTTGAGAGGACTGAATACAGTTTATTTCATTGCGACTTGTTGGCATTGGGATATATTTATTCATGCGATAACAACATGCCAACACCTCGTGCTGCCAATGTGTAAATTCATATTGAGCTGTTAAGTGGCAAAAATCCAGCTGTTCCAACATGTTACATGAATATATATATATATATATATATATATATATATATATATATATATATATATATTATATGTGGATAACACATGCATTTTTATTATTATTTTTTACATGTGTTAGAAACAGCTTTCCTGTTGGTTTGTGAAAACAAATCTTCTAGACACGATGCCACTGTTATGGCCTTGGGTCTATAATTCCTTTCTAGCTGACCCTATCTGGCTCTACTGAACCGTACTTAACACTATCAGACTATGTACCTCTTATTTTCATGAGGAGCATGTAACACTGCAGTCTGCTAAAAAGAAACAGAATTGCATGTTTTGTTACTGTTGTGATTTTTCATTTGTATCTCGTTTTTGACTGACAGTGTGATGTGCGCTTTCAGTTCCATTTAAGTCTTTTCATATGATAATTGCACAAACTGTCACATGACATGAAACAAGTTGTAAAGAGATTGTTCAACATTTGAACAAGCAACCGATTCTGTTCTAAATATATTATATATATTTAATATATTTACCAACAAACCAAAAAAAAGAAAAAAATGTTCAAAATTTTATAAGGTTAATACATCAATACTATATTTGCAGCTTGTTGCGCTGCCCCGAGTAGCCAAAACAAAACAAGTAAAATCTTTATGACCAAGACCACAATCTTTTCCTCACCTTATCCAACTGATTGAATTGCCAAAACATCCTCATCAAATGTTAATCACGCTTTAGTTGCCAGAGGCTGATATTAGGTTTCTTTCCATTACAATTTACTACGGTATTACATGTCATTCTCTGTAGTCGTCTGCTGAGAACAGTTTCATACCACCCTGATCCCCACTTTCTCCCCTCTGCATCACATCTCCTCCCCTGCAGCTCTCTGTGAGTTTGACAAACACCAAGGCTGCTACAGTTGAACTGCTCTTGAGGACACCCTGTGCTTTACTCTAAGAAACTAACGGCTGCAGTCTCACCGTTCTTGGTATAGGCTTGTGGTGTGAAAATACATTGTTCTGCAAGTCCTGCATCGATCTCTCGCTTCCTCTGATTTTCAAAAGATGAAAGCTCCCAGGCCTAGAGGTTAAAGGGATTATTTATACACAGTAGTATGACTCAGTGCACGTGGAAATCACTATGCACTGGCTTTAGACAAAGTTCTAGGCACAGTAGTATGCAGTCAATAAATCTAATGCTCTAATTCAGAGCTTATCACAAAGATGATTCATGAAGAACTTAAAATCCCCCCGTCCCTTTTTAGAATTTTATGGTCTGATGTTGAAGATGTAATGATACAGATGAAGTTTCATTAGTGCCTGATAATCTCATTAATGGGAGCTTTACTGCATTACAAGGGCTAACTGCTGAACCTTTACACCCTCAGTTCGGGCAAATATTGGAATAGTTGCTACCAGTGTGAGGTATTCTAACTGCACATGAGCGTGGATACAGGGCACACTTCAGCTTAATCCATGGGGGTTTCATTAATTCTGTTCTGCAAAAAGAGGATCAAGCTAATTTGCCCCCAACGGTCCGACCTCGCTGTTCATTAAAAGTAGCATCAGAGAGACCAATTAATCAGTGTTCCTTTAATCTGTCAAACAGGAATAAAAAAAAAAAAATGAAGGTATGCTCCCTTTCATAGATAGAGTCATTAGAGGATACTGCTTTTTCTCTAAATGTTTTTTGTGTGCATGTATTAGTTACTCTTGCTTTTATCCCTTAGGAAGGCTGGTGGTGTTTGTTTTTTTCCCCTTTCTTTGGAAGCAAGGCTTGCTAATTTATGATGCTGCAAATTCTAAATATTGGAAGTGAGGCTAATTACTTCCTGTCTAATTTAGAATTCTCACCCTGAGAGAATACTATCTCATAACACTCTTTACCTATGTTGGTTAAAGTTCTGCTTAGGGATTTGCTGCTCCTAGAAAATAACAAAAAAACAATGGATTTGTTCAAATTTCGATGTATTTAGTGTTTTAAAAAGTGGAAATTCAGAGTAGTCAATTTGGAAATACTGTATAAGATGTTGGTCATAAAATCCATGTTTACTTCATTTTTCACACCAAGTGACACAAAGGGTTTACTCACTGTGGAAGAAGAGCAGCTTTGTGGCCTCTGTTCGAGTTAGCTATGGGTGAGTGGAGCGTGATGTGTGAGTGTTGTATACACAAACACACACTTTTGCCACTTTCATAGAGAGGAGAGAGTAAAAAGGAGTTAATACAGTTAATAAAACTTTTGTCTCACTTCACTTTTTGTTCCTCACTCTCTTTATCTTGCCATTTATTCTTTCTTGATATGCCACCTATGAAACAGGAGAATAAAGAATGACATACAGTAGTTTGGACTAAAATATACCGAAGAGCCATAGGTGAAGCTCAGTGTGGTGTCTCTGGTGGTCGCCATCTTAGCAGTCCTGCCTCTGCTGCCTCCTGGCTAATCTAAAAATGGGCAAAGATCATCAGTAGACCTGAGGTGTGCTGAATGATGCACGGGTGCTCAAACAAGCCACCGGTAACAGCTAGCACCTGTCAATCAAATAAGCCACACTGTTAATTATGCATATCTTTCAGCCTTAATACAATTTGAACAGGTGAGTTTTCAAGGAATTCAGGTATCATCTGCATTTATGCATTTTGAGCGTAATATCCTGAAGTATTCTTTAGTCTCTACTCCATCCACTAATGAAAACTGGACAACTCATTCTACCATATTGCCATTGTAGGAAAAAAAATAAAATGATGAACATCAGAGGATTTAGAAGTGGGTATACCCAATGCCAAAGGAATTAAACATTAATACAGAGCATTTCTGTAAAATATTGAAGAAAAAGCTAGGGTTCTGGTCTATATTAAATATTACAAAAGCACACTGGCCCGAAGAAAACAATTGGACACATTGACATTTTCAGTATTCAATCAAAATCCTGCTAACCATTATCAGATGTTTTTAGATGCTTACTGTAAACCTTGGACTGAAATGACAAAGAAGTTACTAGGAGAAGTTCTGGAAATTGGAAAAATAAAAGGCAACAGGACTACAAAGAGTGAGAACAGTTCCGGCTCTTACTCTCTCACTGCAGACAAACTCCCTCACACTACCTTGTTCAACAGGATGTCAGGTCGGGTCAAGGTCAGCCTAAGAAGTTGTGTAGAAAGCATCCAGTGCTCACGTGGTACTCTGCTCCTGCTTTGACATTTCTCTGTGTCTAGCCCAGAACTTTAACCTGTGCTTGTCTGTGTCAGACAGCCCAATTGCATGTCAAGTGATCGTCTCTGACCTCTAAGCAAACTTAGAAGAGAAGAGCACCCCTATTACACAGGGTTTCTTGTCCTGGAAGGCGTTTATGCCCTCTGTTTGAAAAGATGCTTTACATTTACCGTGGGCTAATGCAGACAGTGACATGAATTGATTCTCTATATCGATCAGGGCCATGCTTACCAGACCTCAACATATTGCTGAGTTATGTTGGAAGTTTTTATAATGAGTTTTCAGCTGGAGCCAAAGAGATCTTCAATAAACATCAGCGTTCATTTAGAGAGGACAGGAAGCGCTGCACCCTTGCATCAACCCATGGAGACAGTCTTTGAAAGAGACAGGCGTGCTAGTAACGACAGAATAACTAACAGCATTGAATAACAAGGAACTGTCCCAGAAACTAGAGACCCTTCTTCCCCTCTGGCTAAGTGTGTTATTGGTACTAAAAAATGTGGAGCAGAAAGGGTCTAATCATTGCTCAGAACTGTTGAAACCTAATGGATCGGTGTCAAAATGTGTCCAGCTCCATTATAAAGGGTCATACATGAGCTCAGGATCAGCAGTACTAGCAACATGTCAACATTGCAAGTAGTAATGTGTTTCGTAAAGCAGTGCTGAGTGGTGCTTGTTTATAGCTTCAATTACAAGTCCAGTGGACATCCATTAGGAAATTGCTGTCCACACATTTTTAAAAAAGAACCAGAGTAACCTTGCAGAAGATTGTACTTAGATTACATCATTCTTTTTTTTTTTTTAAAAGGGTTAAACCTGGGGCAACTGGACTTGTAGATCCGTGAAGACCATTGTTTCCACTTCGTTCCACATTCGTTAGGGCTTCGTGTTGTTGTGACCACTTCCATCTGAGTTGTTAAAGTCACCTGAGGTCTGTTGTGCAACAACAGTCTTTGAGGTCGCCTGAACTCAGATGTGGACCACAGACATTGAAGTCACATGAGGCCAAGTGTTACATCATTATGCCATTTGTTTTTCCAGGTCATCAATGTCTTTAACAACTCAACAACAAAGCAGCAACACTCACGCGTCTCATCTTCTGTATTAAACACACGTATGAATAGTGAAAATGAGACATTGTGGATTGAATGTGTAGCTCGTTTACTGACCATCCAGAAGAAGACATCTAAAAAGACATGAAAATGACAACTTGGATTTATTAGAATGCATATTCCTCCTTTTATGTTGGAGGCTAGCTGCCTCTCCTGAACCTGAGCCTTTTGCCAAATGACCCGCCAAAAAGTTGGGAGTCACATGGAGTTGCTTACGTAGCTGGAATTACTTAAACTGAAATTGCAATCACTTACATAACTCGTTGAAAAAGCACAATGTGTTAGCGAGGAGTGGAGTACACATTACACAACACTGCCCTGCCTCTGAATAATTTGTTTGTTAATCAACTTTGAGTGAAACAGCTCTGTCAAAGTGTCTGTTCACATTGAAAGCCACCGTTTTATCCTCTGAGATGTGGCTACCGTTTAATCTGCTGCTGCTTCTCTCGTTGCCATTTATTTTTTTGGCCGTAGAACATACAAATGCAAAAGTATAAAAACAGCAGTCCTTTATAGTCATTCATTTCATGGACAAGTGTTTTGTTTTCACATTTGACATTTTGGCCAACAGTTGTCACTTCAGAGCACCATGGCTGTATCCTCACTGTTTGTTCTGACCCATCAACCTGACTGATCATCAAAGCTCTAATGGACTCATCAGAAACACTAAACATGTGCCAAAACACAGTGTAGTGCTCTGACAGAAACCCACACTCCCTGAGATATAATATATCAACCCAGTTAATTTGTTCCTCTCTGCAATTTATAATATTCATCCTTGTGGATGACTAACTTCATAGAACTCTTCCATTTTTCCAAAGAAGCAATTACCTGACGTTCTCGTATCTGTCATGTCTCGGGCAGTAACAGATTAAACTAATTTCTGAACTGACCTTGATTGTAGGAGCCTCATGCATTTAGGCGCTAAGCGACGAGCTTCTCTATACATCCGTTAATGAGGTACCAACAGCTAATTATGCAAAACAGGTATCATAGCAGGAGACTGATACACAACTGCATTGGTCTTACTGTGATGTTCTGGAGAAGCATTTTCAGGTTGTATGCTCGTCACGTTACTGTGAAGAATTTCTTGCAATAGACACACACGCACAAAATATAATTAGCCAAAAAGAATACTTGCTTAAATTTTATGATCCTTCAAGAAGCAAAATCTAATATGGCATAAAGCAAACATGGAGAAATGGTGTACTGTTCTACAACAGCAGGTTTTGAATTTCAGGATATAATACAAAGCGTGGTCAGTGTTGTGGCACCAGTAATAAGACAAAAAAAAAAAAAAGAGAGAGCATGAAAGAGAATATGAACCATCGAGCATCGATGGATTCAAGTCCACTCAGATGGGAAAATTGCCAACATTAATAAGAATAGCGCTGAGCCATTAAACATTTAAAATTGCAGAGCCAGTCGAGAGGGACAAGCAAAGCATTTTAAGGAGGGTTATAAAGCTATCAGCCAAACCATGCATTCCACCTTACTTAGTGCTCAGACTTCTCTCGTGGAAGAACCTGAATATCCAAATGACTTCTTTGTAAAACACATTTCACATTCAACAGCATTGCACAGAGTCAGGCTACACACACCCTTAAGGGATGTGTGAGTAAAACCTTTGATCCTAAAATATGCTAACCTGTATGAGGTGCATCCAATAACATCCAGGCAGATAGATGGGTGAATTTAACTGGTGCTAAATTCAAAGAGTTGAAATAATTACACTGTTTTCTACATTCTGATTCAAGCAAAGTGTCGGTAGCAGCCTGTAGTTGACTGATTAAGCTGCTTTGTACAATGTATAAGCAAATGTCAATGGTTATTCTATCAATACTTGAAGGTGTTACAGATCTTTGCAGAAACAAAACAAGAAAAGCTATTGTGTGCATGGGCAGAAAAAAAAAAACTAACTGAACTGGCCACAGACATTAGATTACAGATCTTTGCTGAAGCCAACACAAAACAAGAAAATCTATTGTGAGAATGGGCAGAGAAAACTAACCGAACTGGGCACAGACATTAGACAACTGAACTAACTTAATAAATCTCTTGAAAGAGGCAGAACTGACTGGAGGCTTGGTGTTGGCATCTCCAAAATAAGGTACAATGTTGTCAACAGGTGAGGAAAATGATGAAGCTGATCAGTTATTGGCCATCACTAATCACCCAGGACAGATTCAACACCCTGGGCAGTGGTTGTGACACCTGATATACAGTAATGCTCTCAGGTTAGAAGTCAGTGCCAAGCCAGGGTTTTGTAGCCCAGATTTTCTGTTTAAATTGTTGCTTGTGCATTTTATTTTTCACTTCTTCAGCCTGAAGTGGCATTCTGAATAGATTATTAACATCCCAATCACAACACCCTTTTATAATCAACAGTTCCAGTTTGATATTTTGCTTTTTTGCATTTGTGAGGGTGTGTTAGCACATCAGTACAGAGACAATCAGCAGGAATGTGAGGCCACAGATCAACAGATAGTAATGATTCAATCCCAGCAGGCACTGCTGTGTGTTCCGGCTGCACAGCGGCTAGTGGAGCTGATCACACCCGTTCTGGACAACGATTGTCATTCCGCCAGAAGTGCTGCCATGTATTTAAGAAGAATCCCAGAAGCAGCTCTGCACTCTGCTCCACAGAGAATATGCGGTTGTTCAGTTATTGATGGATGCGGCAACCGGGAGACGCAGAAACAGCATAGAGAATCTGGTCAACTTTCAAAATAAGACACCCTGTATAGACTTCTAATCATAAAAACAGACAAAAGGGAACCTATTTAACTACGTAGCCTACTTACTCATGGTAGACGGACATAAACCAAGGAAAATGAGCAAGTCTGATCAAGTCTGAGCAAGTCTGGCAAGCAAAACACTCTGCTTCTGCTCGGATCAAGGAGTAAAGGGTCCACATTGAACAGGCAGTTATAGTCATATGATAGCTGCAAAGCCAAGTGGATCGGGCCAAACACTTTGTGTTTAGTGTGAATAAAGCACATGTCATTAGCATGTTATGCATTAGTATTATCCCTGCTAAACATCATTACATCACAGCACTGTGAGGATGTTAGCATGCTGACATTAGCATTTAGTTCAGTGCAATGCCTCACAGAGCCAATTATAGACTTTTAACTGTGCTCTTTAAAGCACCTAAAAACTCTGACCATCAGCCAAATCAAAATATATTAGAGATTTTAAAATGACAGCATATATAGCCAGACTTTACTGAATGCTCTGCCTAATCAACAGTAGTACATAGTTAATGAGGGGATCCATAGTCTGTCAGTCAGCGATCTCTCTAAAGAGTCCTCATTCCAAAGTAATGTCCTAGCTGTCCCCTCTGTTTACTTTGGGTTGTTTAAAGAGTATAGGACTGGCATATTGATGATTTTGGCAGTCAGTGTTCATTGTTAGTACGAAGCCTGTACTGGGATTTAACAGGACCATGTCCCGGCTGTGATCTAGTAAACGCTGAACATACATACAGTTTGAAAACATTGGAAGAGCCAACTCTGCTATGAGCTCAGTTGGGTCAAGGTCAGCCGTATATTTGTGTTGGTCTGTTTATCTTTTTCCTCTCAGACACCGGCCTCACACACTGCCAATATTCACATCTGTATGCACTGTCAAATGCAAACAATGTCAAAGCCCATATCGTTTGAGTGTAGGTGTGTGTGTCCGTGTGTGCAGTGTTTAAAAACACACATTCCCACACTCTCATGTCTGTTAAGGTCTACTGTTCATCAGTACCCCTCAAATGCAGATATTCCTCTTCCTGTCTTTCTGCATGTATGCATGGTGCCTTTTGTTTTTCATATGTCTACTTCGGCTGCCCGCGGCTTGTCCGTTTTACCACTTTGGTCCAGACTGAAATATCACAAAAGTACTTGATGGATTTCCATGAAATGTGGTAGACACATTTCTGTTCCCCTCAGGATGAAATGCAATATCTTTGGTGATCCCTTAACTCCCATTTCCATATTGTCCAATCCTTTGATTTTAAATACCTGCGGGACTAAAGACATCCATGAGCCTCACTTTTACTGTTTTTAGTGCTTAGTAGCAAATGTAATCCCGTTATCAAACTAAATTAAAATGGCTTAAAACCAGCATATTAACATTGTGAGCACGATAACATGCTGGTGTTACTTCAACACGCTGCTGTACAAAAGTACAGCTCAACAGAAATGCTTCTGTGGCTGTAAAGTTTGTCTTGCTTTGTTGTTATTGGCTTTTCCCACGCTGCTGTCCATTGTACTATTTCAGCCTCATTCTTTAGGAATGCTCAGCCACCCTATGCCTCTTTTAACTTGATCTCAACTCCTCCTGTTTTGTTTTTAACGAGGTTACATGCTAAATCTTAACCTAAATCTTCAAATTCTATTTAGGTATTAGCCAATAAACAAAGCAGAGTTAAATTGTGGTTAATTTTTAATGCTGGCATCTACATGAAAGAACTGGATTTTAATTTGTATGCACTTTTTAATCGACAGTGTTTAATGTAGTACAGACTGTAATGTGAGCGACAATAGTCATTAAAAGGCGAGTCCTGCTCAGTTGATGGGTGCTACCATTTTAAAAGGGTTATGCCCCCTCAACGTATCAAGAACTGGCTGAGCATAGAGCAATAGGTTGTATAGTTTCTAACACAAATTACATGAATCATCAGACACTGAAAGATAACACTTGTTCCATTAGAAATCCATGTAAAGCTCTTCCTGACAGGGTTATAATCACTGCACCGGATCCTTTATTACATCAGTATGTCAAAGCAGTCAAGTGCTCTTCACATTCTCCATTGAGACAATTCAAAAGGCCCACACACTCTTTAACTGCAACTGTGTGGGATTTATGTGATGCAATGACAATTGTGGTAACCTCTACATGTCACCTGTCTGGGACAATTTAAGCGCAGTTGATCCTCTGAAAGCCTGACTGGAGCTGTCGGCTTAAAAAAAGAAAGAACAACTGCAAAAAGAGAATTTTTAAAGAAATGGTGGATTGGGCTGAAAGCAATCTGGTGTGGAGGTAATTCTTATAGCTAATAAGAGGAGGTAATGTAAGTATTACTGACCTAGTTTAGAGCATTTTCTCAAACACCTCCTGTTCCCTTTCAGTTAGCTGGTTTGGTCTCTTGGAATACAACAGGAGTCTATCAGTCTGGAATTGAGTGCACTCCATGAAAGATCAGACAACAGATCAATACTCGACATCCTTAAGGATGAGTCTGCTAAGTCAAACAGAAAGAAAAGGAGTGCTTTGATATACGGGGAATAGCAAATCATGCCAGACAACAAGACTAACAAGTCGACCCATCGTTGCCGAGAAAACGATCAATGAGGATCAGATCTATGCTGGAATAGTTTTGGAAACACAATACTGCAAGACCTCATCGTTGACCTCATTGTTTTGCAACTGTGTTACATTTTCGTTCTGCATGGATTTAAAAGAAGAAAACCCAAAACCGCTTTCTGCACTACATGCAGACACACACACATAATATAGGGCACCTTTACAACAGTCAACACTATACAAATACAAAGTGGCTTTCTTTGTAAATTTTCACATTAAAAACACTTTGCCTTTCGAAAGGACATGATTATACCCATCATTGTTCAAAACAACTGAATCAAGGATTACAAAAGGCAATAATGCAGCTGAGAGATGCAGTCTGAGACTTTTGATTATCTGCTAAACACAGTTGTTATGAGATGCATCCTGCAGGAAAAAAAAAGCAATGCTGTTTGGGTATTACCTCTGCCGAACTGGGCAAACCCAATGATTGGTATGACTATTTTGTATATCCCATTGACTGTTAATAGAGTTCTTTTTTTTTTCCCAATTGAATTGGGATGGAGTGAGCCATTCATCCAAAATTGTCTGTGCATGGTTATTAACTAATCCTGTCTATTTCAGGCTGTCGTGATGACAGTTTAAATTGGACAACACCATGTTGCACACTGGAGCACTGGGATGGCAAATCAGATCGGCATGTTTTTGAGATTTATTGAGTTTCTGCAGTGCGCTTAGGAGATGAGATTTTTTTTTTTTTTTTTCATGTTCTGCAGCTTCTTCGGACCACTCAGGTGGTAAAAGGTAACTCAGTAAATGCCACTACTTCCGCTCACTTGTGCTTAAATCACTTCTTCAAAAGCGTGTAATTTTCCCAGGTGGCAATGGACTAAATAGAAAGAAAAGCTCATCTTAATGGGGGGGATGCTTTCAGGCATCATTGAGTTCTGGTCTGCTGTTTGGCTAAGTCGTTCACAACCTCAGGGAAGAGTGTTCATCGCACCACCTCAGTAGAGTATATTTACATCAAATAACCTGCGCTGTCTCAGTTCTCATTTACAAGCTAAGTGAGATGGATCAAGACAATCTCACCGACCTTTAATCCACTATGGAATGTTTGTCATTTAGGAAATGCATCATGCATTGATTTTGAAATTATACTGCAATACTGAAAAGCAATAACTGCATATTTATGATTAATCTAGTGGCTGAAAGATGGGCTCACTTCTATTTAATGAAGTAACATAGACTCAGGTATCGTATACTCTATAACCAGTGAGAAAAGTCTTTGACATTTACACAGGCTTCAGAGTCATCTGCAGTCTACTTCCAACCAAAGAAATAAGTGTCTGAAAATTATTAACACATTGCTGTGGAGTTTTAAAAAACAGTTAAGTATGCCATGAGAAGAAAACCATTGGGACTTCTGCACATTAAACCAAAACTATACCACTAAAGGCAAAGCTGAGTGATTGCAGAGTTTTGAGTTGGAATACTTACAGGGGCATTTCACCACTGGAAATATGTTATTTTGCTAAAACTGGGCTGCAAAGATGCAGATATCTTTGGAATTGTGACTATATGACCAGAGAACACAGAAAATAAGGGCTTTGGTTTTACATTTTGCTAAAATAAAGGTAGACAACCTGGAATACTCTGGGCATTCTCATGGGGGAAGTTTGTCCTCAGGGCATTTTGCCAGAAAGCCCTGAAAGCATACTTCACCCACGTGCCACTGGACCACTAAACGCTCTGGCTGGTGGGTGATGTACTACAAGGTGCTTAGCTTTGGCTCACCCATTTTATTTATTATTTTATTATTATTAATATATACATATATATATAAACTTTATGCCTATCATGAAAAAGCAATGTGCAATTTTATATAAATATATATTTGTTATGTCTGTTTTGTTGTAGGTAGCTGTAATTGTGCCTTTGGTGTACCTCTGCACCATTTTGTTGGTATATTGTATTGTAGATGTTTCCTATTTCAAGTCACACTTAACAACAGTCTTGTCAGATGTAAGTTGCAATGACAGTCATTATCTCGTCTTACGGTGTCTAGGTCCGGGGTTACTTTGGAGCGGTCAGCTGTCCTTTTGTGGCTGTTATCTGTAAACTCTCCATACTGTGTGATGTGATTCTTGCGTATATTTGGCGTTTGAGTCTGCTGGGTAGACAAGTTTTTGGTCTGTGTCGAACCTTTCATCCCCATACTGTGTCCATCCGGGCAGTTCTTCCTTTTCTTTTGGATTGCAGTTGTGTATTGCTACATTTGTCCAGATTTAACGCATTCTGTTTTTAAGTTCACTCTTCTCCATGTTTATTTGTGCATGCAAATTTCCTGCCTGCAGCTTGCATCACTGCTGCATGATGCAAACCAACATTCAAATGACAGAATATTGCCATGAAGACTCACCAAAATAAACAATAGTGCATCATATGAAACCATTGTTATATTATACAGTACTGTGGCTGTGGCTGCTCCTACTTGATTCACTACCTGTAATAATTAATTTGTTGTATACATTCATTTTTGATGAAAACAAAACTACTGTCAGTACTAAACCAGAAGACAAATACATTACATTTCCTCTGAATCATTCACAATAAAAGACACCCTTTGTTAGGCCCGTAATACCAAGAAGCATCAGTGGGAAATGTTGTGTTTCAATTTGCAGTAACTAATACAGCTCTGATAAGGCTGTAGAAAAGAACAGTAAACAGGCTCATAGCATTTAGGTGAAATCACGGCATACATAATTTCAATCACTCAATTAGGCAATTTGAATCCAGTGTGGGAATGGCAGACCTTGCCACTAAAGATGAATTTTACTCTATAGAGAGGTTATTACTGAATGTAAATATATTGACTAATGCAGAAAAAAATAATAAAAAAGAACCCTATCAATCATGAAACCTTAATGACTTTAACTTTGCAGACATTCAGATCCTTTAGGACGCCTGAGAACAGCTACACAGCTGTGCAGTGCAGCCAATAGCAGCTATTAAACCTGGTTCATTATGACTCAAGATCACATCCACCTTGACTTTAGCTTTCGCCGAGGAGTCTTTGAGATTTTGACATTTTAACGTCATAAAGGTGATCATTATGGATAACTTTATAGTATCTTGACATGTCCCTTCATGTTTAAATGTCAATTGTTAGAATATTGACACTTTGCATCACCTGGAACTGCGTTTTAAGTACATTTTTATCCACGTTAGTCCTATTTTGGTGTCAAAAGGAACCTTTACATCTTCAAGCATCACAAACTGTTCTGCGTAGTGTGGTTTTATGTGTGTGTGAGGCACTCCAAGAGTATCCACGGCTTACAGCATTGGATACTAAACAAACATCGTGGTCATATGCTCAGGTAAAGTACTGTATGAAAGTGTGTTAGAATGCATGCAATAGAAGAGTAAGAAGATCCAATGTGGTGATGTAATGAAAGGCAATATGTTAATTGCAACTAAAAAGACTAGAAGACAGATCTACTCTCCTGCTATCTATCCTTGAAGAGTCCCATAGGATGCATGCTATTCACTTAAGAAGTAATGGCTTTAATTAGTCATTATATAATAATGAGAATGTCTATATTGAAACAGATATAATTACTATCTTCAGTGTGATAATTATGTTAATAATGGTACACTCTCAGGTTCATCAAGCATTACTTTAATGGGTATCTAGAAAGTATCAAACTACAGCTGAACACATTTGTCAGAATACAGTACCTTTGTTGCTTTGATCCCCAGGAAACACTTCAATAGGGAATCCTTTAGGTTCGCTGTAAATGTCTGACATTTGATCAATTTAATCAGTGATTAAAAGAGGCTTAAAGAGTTCCAGTGAGATCTTCCATCACATCATATCCTTTGTTACCCATTAGAGGCAACGGTGTGCATTTTGGTTGCTCCTTTATGCAAAGCAGAGCCTATGATTAATGCACTCTATTTGCATGGGGAGGTGAGCATTGTAAGCTAATGACATTCAACAAACGAGCTTATAGTGAACTTGCATCGGAGAACATGCTTAACAGAGTGCATAGCAAGTTGAATTTGGTTTTCATGGTTATTCTTTAAAACATTGTTTGATTAAATATGAATGGCGTT
Source organism: Argyrosomus regius (assembly GCA_946959425.1). Classification (NCBI taxonomy): domain Eukaryota; kingdom Metazoa; phylum Chordata; class Actinopteri; family Sciaenidae; genus Argyrosomus; species Argyrosomus regius. The sequence goes on from OX336888.1 coordinate 3,171,197, forward strand.
TCATTCCAATTACAGGGGTATCAATAATTTAGATTTCCATTTAACAGTAAAATAAACTACATTCCAGACTTTTTTTTATCCATAGCTGAACTTTTCTGCACTGCACAAAGAGAGTGGTGACTCATCCTATCCAGTTCATTAATGTTTTTGTTCAAAAGCGCCAAAAATCGTGTACTACACAATAAATGAGGCATGTTACTTTTTTAGCAGCGACAAGAGAATAATAAGGAAACCTGAGGAGTGAGAGCTGCAAAATCATTAAAAATAACGATACACAGAAACTGAAACTTCAATCGCAGAATACACAAAATATGGAAAATGTTGTGGACTGGTCATGACAAGCTTTAAGCCTAACACAGAGGGTAAAGGCAGAATGACCAACTGGCCAGAGAACTGAGTGCATCTGAAACTGAGCCATGAGATGGTATGGCAGAGAAGCATCCCTCATTTACATTTTCCCTTCATGGCTATGTTCTATCTTTGGCTTTGAATTGAGTTCAACTCTTCATTTTTGAGCATTGCTGATAACTCGCTTTACGGATGAAATCAAAGGTTTATGTGAGAGAGCCTTTGACAGAAGTCCTCTGTGGAGGTTTCGACTGACTAAACTTGACATTCGGTTTGAGGTTACACAAATGAAATGGCGCCCATGTGGTCCCGGGGGGAGTGTGGCGATCAAACCATATTCATATCATGTTCATAAAAGCCATGCACAATGAGACGACATATCTCCATACACCCACTATAAAGAAACAAATAATATGGTTACATTTCCCCTTCAGGGCTGTGAAAAAGAATTTCCACCCACCCGATGCCTCATGAATGTCCATCTATGTGGGACTTTGAGTAGCAAACTGCAAATGGGAAAAGATTTGGGCAAATTCATTGAAGAGAAAGAATTCTGAATCTGGGCTCTCTGCACATCTTGTAACAATAAGGAGCTGTATTAGGTGCTTCTCAGTTCGGATATGACAACAGAGCATTAAAAAATGGATGGCACGATTATGGAAGAAGCTAAAAAAGCGAAAACGAGAGAGTGACCAAGCAAGAAGCCGCCGGACAAGAGTAAATCTGGGACTGACTTTTAGTCATTGTCGAAAACTTTGTGAAATAAAAGGCGGAAAGACAGACGCCGAGCTGGGCTTCTTGCTGTTGAACTAGTAAGTAAAATAAGCTGGCTATGTCTTGTGTTGTTGGACACAAGTTGTTGGTTCACTACTTTTTGAAGTGTTTTTTTGGTGCTTTAAAGTTACCAAGGCAGAAGTACAGAAAGTACCAGTATCCATCAAGTGTCACGAATTAAAGAAAACATGACAAGTTCAGTTTTTCATTTAGACTAACACTCCACTGTGTTAAGAATGGAGTGGGCAGAGAGTCCAGTATTCCTCTCTGCAGAGCAGTGAGTTGATAATGTTCAAGGCTGCAAAACAATCAGTGTTCTCCAGTCCTTTTTTTTTCTCCAAGTTTTTATTTTGCAATAAATTTCAAACAATGCAGTATCCATTTAACCTCTTCAGTATATTGTTGACTTAGTTGAGGATTTACTTCATTAAAACTGAGTGTTTTGAGTTTATTTTCTGCTTATTCCATTTTGAGACGTGCATTCAATATTGCTGATATTTTTTCTCACTGGCTTTTGGACTTTGTAGAGGTTTTTCCTGACTAAACTTTATTTATTTATTTTTATTGTGGACATAAATAAATGTCTCCACATGTGACACTGTGGAAATGTAGCAATCTCAGCATATGTGCCTCAACCATAATAGTCATCCCCAAGATGACACAGCTCCATATACCCGCAACTGGTCATACAGATCTTTTTGTTTTGCGCCAGCCTGGTTTCCCTAATACATTGCTGCCTTGGTTGAATATTCAGTTTCTTTATGAAATGTTTGAATTTACATATTACATTGAAATATTTGAGTTGTCCTTTGTTGAACTGTACTGAAGTAATCTGATTAAATAGTTGTTGTGCTTGTTGAAATTACACAAGAATAGACAGAAAGTTTTTTATTGTCATTGCACAATGTACAATGAAATTTGCTTTAAAAAACATCAGATATGCCAGATGTGCAAACACTCCACATACAAACATTCACCCACTCATAGATGGATTACAGTAGCAGTGGGATGATGCAAAAGGGATTAGAAACAAGGCAATAAAGACAAAGAAATGGTAGTATATTTAAAGCTGCTATTGCATATTGTCCTCAAATATTACTGCACCTTGAAGATATTTATTGCATGTTTTACAGAGATATGTACAGATTGAATGCATATTCAACAGTGAGTTGAAAGCCGTTGAGTTCTTGGTCCTTTAGTGTGAAGTGTTGAGATTATGCTGGGAGGGTGGTGGTGGTGGGGGTGTGGGTGGAAGGGGGGCAGTGATTTGTGGAGTTCAGTTCAATGATGGCTCTGGGGTAAAAAATATGTTTTAATATTCATGATATTTAGCTTTTTGTTGAAGTTTAGTGACAATGTGAAAGACACACTTTTACTCAGTGTTTAACAGATTAAATTAGATGGACATGAGTTAAACTTCTGCGACTGTAAAGGTTAAATAAGCTGTAAAATGCAGAAAGTTCATTGTTTTCCTGTGGTTTTATTCACTTTTGGCCCATCATGTTGTCCAATACTCCAAAAAAGTTCAAAGAATTATTTAAAAAATGTGATTCAGACCATGGCCGGTGGTCAGGGATCAGCACCACCCACGTTATTCACCATGTAACCTATCCACTAAAACAAGGTGACTCCTTCAGTAATATTTTGCCGTTTGAATGAATTTAATGTTAAAACCACGTGAAATTATGTCCAACTTCCTAGGTTTGTTTTTAACCAAACAGCACTGTCAGTAAAATTAGTAGGTCCAGGTGGAGCTGTTAAGCCTTACACCCTCCATCAGCTTCCCCACACTCATATTGAAATCACTTACAAGTCATTTCCTTTCACCAAAAATAATCCCAGTACATATTTAGCGATTTGTTGCAGTACAGTCATATCGTGTGCTTTCAGATGGAGCCCCATGAGAGAGATTGCAGAGCTCCTTCCTCCTCCTCCTCCTCTGTTCTGATCCTGCCAACACAGGGGGCAAGCAATTAAACTCCTCGTTGGAGTGAGGTTATCTCTGTGTCCATGACACAAGCACAACAAACAGAGTCCCACTGCAGGGCTACATCAACAAGATGTGCCATGGGATGTTTGTTGCCTGTTAGGAAGCAGCTATCAGCACATTGAGGGGATCCCACCCCCTTTTCTCACATCGGCATGAACAATACAGATTAATCTCAACAAACACCCACAGCTGATTTAGTGGCTCCGGAGGGTCCTGCTGCTGTTTTGGAGAGGGGGGGTGACTGTTCTGGTAAAAAAAAAAAAGGCACGCCAAAGGGCAATAGTTTAGAAGACTAAATAATGAAGAGCGAACCTGTGGCCCTCTCATTACTACTCCTGTGATTCTGTGGAGATGTGGAGCCGTGCAGCAGAGCAGCAGTGGGGGTGCCTCTGCTGTTATCTAACGCAAAGATTGGAGCAATTTAGATCCAATCTCTCTCTCAGGGTTCTGACCTATTCTCTGCTCAGCTGGGGAGGATATTTTTTTCTTCCTGCTGGAAACGATGACCGGATCATTTACATCGGTTTCACGGAACTCAATGTTGTGTAAGAAATGTGAATCTTATCTTAACTTTCGTGTTTTTTTGAAAAATTATTAAAACTTGCTGGCCTGTGTTCAATGCCTGTTTATGCTCATTGGAAGACGGCATTCATCTCCCGCTGCTGTCAATTGCACACATTAGGACGTTTAAACTCTTTTTTCTTTTTCAATCTTTAACAATATTTTTTTTTCCCACAAAATAATGAAGCAACTATCTGCACACCACGGGAGGTAAAATTCTATTCAGGTGCCGCACTCCATAAATGCAGCTCGGAAACAATTTCATCTCACTAGATTCCAGGAAGACATTTATCTGGATTTTTGTAATAATACTTTTTTACTCATTTAAATTATTTTTAATAACCTGATAATACATTCCCCAAATAAACAAATAATAATAAAATAAATAAGTTAAAATTTGCTACAATATAGTTCATCTCTGAAACTATTTTAAATAAATAAATGCAACAGCTGGAATTGCGCCGTCTGGCCTCACAGTTGCTTCCCCCATTATGAGCCAGCAGCATTGGCCCTGCAAGACTTTTTCTGTGGGTTGCCTGCTTTTAGGCAAGCTGCAAGCCCAGAAAAAAAAGCCCCATGCTGGCCGATAGTGGTTCTGCTCATGTGTGGTAAACTACCTAGGCCAAATCACACAACAGGGAACTTCACAGCTACACTCTGCACAACTGCCATATCTGGCTCAGCAGTCTTTCCCATTACTCGCTCCATAACCGGTATTTGTTTTGCTCAGTGATAAAATTAATTTTAAAAAAAAAGTGAACTTAGATGTGTAATTAAATAAATTCTGCATTTTGAAAAGAACAAGACAGGAATTAAAAGCTTTTCATTCACCCTGAATCACTCTCTTTGAAAGAGAAAAATCAGGTGACATATGGTGGATGGCAGGGCTTGTTTTTATGGGTTTTTAGTTTCTCTCACCTGTGCCAACTTGGTATTTACTGCGGAATTGGTTGCACCCAAGGAGGGAGAAAGGTGAGGTAGAGGGTATGTCAGTAACAAGCAGTGCAGTGAAGGATGGTGTCAAGGATTAGCACGATTTGTGCTCGTGTCGCCTACTTGCTCAAAGAAGCGCGGCAAAAAAGTGCAGCACGCTCTGTGGAATTTAGTTGGCTTTGACTGCAACTCTCATAAAAACAGACCCTACTCAGAATATTACAACCATTTTGTGGATATTATGTTGAAACAATTTGACTTTTATGCAAATTCTTGAAGCAGGAAAAGAACAAGACGGACTGCATTGTAGCGGGTGGTGCAAATGCCAAAACATCTTCTCTGAATGTCAGAGAGAATTGTGAGATGTGTTAGCAAGTGAACATTCATACAATTGCACAATTATTTTCTGAATTAATTAGCTGCTCTGATCTTCACTGAAGTTCTCCAATAAAGAAGAGATCAAAGTCCCACTTTAAGGTTTTTAATGGGCCATTTTGAGAAGAACGAGTTTTGAAGATTTAAAAAACCAATTTTTGGAAACTATTAATAATAGAATCAACATAATCATCTGCAATGTTTTCATCATTTGCATATTTTTTAAGTATGTCGTGAAAGCTAATCATGTCGGGGTGTTCAACAGGCCTGTAAAACAGTTTTTTTCTGCCGTTCGACAAGGTTCAGATGAGAATGGGACCAAAAAAAACAAACTATTATGTGATAAAACATGATACACAGCCGATGTCAAACGTGATTGGTTGCTGCACAACAACTTTCCACCACCTCTGGATCAAAGTTCACTCATTTATGAATTTATTGCCTGCCCCTCGCCGCCGGCAACGCTCTCATGGTCGGTGATTTCCCACAACTTGTAGAAAAAGGAATGAAAGGCGGCCACGCCTCACTTTCCACATTTGGTGTGTTGTCAGAGTGATGCTTTAACTAAAAAAACAAACATTAAAAGTTGTCCTTTAAATATGCTGACATACATTAAAAGTTTGTGAATTCACTGTATAGTACTGTATGTGGGCGTACAAGAACAATAGGTCAAAAGCTTAACGAGAGAAGCAGTCAGATCTAATGGACACATAAGTGGGTAATAATCTGAACGTCTGCCTGTGTTTTTCTCTCCGTATAAATGAAGTAAACATGAAGATATGTCTGCAGTCTCTCGTCTGCTCGTGTTTTTTAATATTATAGCGATGTTGCTGCATCCTCAGATCTCACACACGAATTAAGGGTTTATCATAACCAATAACAAAGACAAAGATTAACTAAACATGGGAGAATTTTATTGCAAATTTGGCACCAGATGTTTAAAGCAGGGCACGTACAGTAAACTGAATCTATGTGCACTGACACAAACCCCCTTCCTGTTAGTCTCTCATTCATTCTCCAGCTCTGTTTCACTCAACACACCACCCGGTACATAACACCACCAGGGGAGTACAAACAGGACTCTCAGTTAAACCCACTGTCTTTTCTCAGCTGTGACAATTCATCTAGACCATCTAGGCACCGGGCTGTTTTTTTTATTCCCTCATCTCTGCTTTCTAAACACAAATGTTCAGATGGAACTGCATTTTTGAACTGATGTCTGTGCTTTTTTAAGGCAATGAGACAGCTTAGTCAACATATGAGTAGTTTTATAAACGCAAAAATCCTCACAAAAACACAAGATAAATCAATACTCATATTCAATGCTGCCTTTAAGCTGTGCTTCTTAGATAGGTGTTGTGCTTTAGTCTGGGAATCCAGCTAATCCACATGACATTTGACCATCACTACATCTTCGAAATTTGAGAGCTTTAAGCAGCCACATCTCAATTCAGCTCTCAGCTGTGTGTGTGTGTGTTTGTGTTTGTGTTTGTGTGTGTGGGTGTGTGTACTGTATGTCTCTGGAAAATAGAATAATGTTGTAGAGAATGATTTATGAAAGTCAGAACACATATCATAGGAAGATATATACATTCCAGTATGGTTTTAAAAAAAACGCTGCTTCTGCGTGACCCGCACTGTGTCTATCTGCAACATTTTGACATTTCACTTAAGACACGGTTATCCGCGGCTGTGCTGCATATTGGTGTGCAGACTGCAGCAAGATGTTTGCCCTGTCACATTATGTGATCTGAAATGTGCAATAGCAGATTGCAACAGATCCCACAGCTCTGGTGCCTCTCTCTCTTGGGTCTCTTCCGAGAGGAGAGTCAACACAAACAGAAAAATAAGGAAGCCACCACCACCACCAGCAGCACACTGCCCAAAAATAGAAAACATGATTATTGAGGCTTTTCATTCTCAATACGAGGGCTGACAGTACAGATGTAGCCATTACAGAACTCCCAGTTTTCATATACAGACGCCGCTCATAACAGTGAATTCTTTCCACACTGCTGCTCAAGGGAAAATTCAGATTTTGTTCTTTTTTTTTCAGCTGTCAAAATGCACAAGAGACGATATGGAAAGCAGCTAAATGAGAGACAAGAGATTTGTGTTGCGGTGTTCTCGTTTCAAAATTTGAGGACACGTTGGTTAAAGTTGTATGATGGTTTTGCACTGCAAGACACTATTTTTCAGATGTAGAATATTTTTGTTTCACTTTTCATAATTAATGGAGAGGAAATTCCATCACACTAATGTTCTCTGATTGTTGGCACATTAGTACAGGTGATCTTTCCAGGAATACACACATTTTACGTCAATAAAACTTAATTAATTAAAGCCTTTTCTAATCAAAGTTAACTTGTATGTCTGCATCGATTTAAAGTTGAACCCAATTCTCTGGCTCCTCCCTAAACTTGTCGCATTAGGCAGAAGTTTAAGGTATATTTCCTGCATTTAACCAACTGTGGCAGTTGCCGTACTAAATAGTCTATAAGTAGCAGAAGCTGGCTGACTTTAGTCCCAGTTTGAACATAACTGCTGGTAATGATAGCAAGCTGTCGAATGTAAATGTGCTTCTAGTGACTGTCAATGCACCACCAGACACCACCGCCAGACTCACTTGTCTTTCCAGTAGACAGAACGTGGATAGTCTGACAGTATAGCTGCTCTTGCATGGCTGGTTGACTCTGAATCCTGGTAGTCAGTGTCCCTCACATCACACACATTGTAGCTACAATGCCACGCCTCATACAGCCCCTAACTCCTGTATTTTTGAAATATGCTGTAAATTAATCTTAAAGTTCCTCTGAAATAGCTAGCAGGTATTTGCTCCTGCATATTTTCCTGGTTGTCATAAAAAGACAGATTGAAGGGACATGTTAAAGATCTTAACTGTTGGCCAGTAGTGCCTAATGTGCACAACATCCCTCTAAACTGCTATGGTATTCCCATTAGCTGACTTTGCCGAACTAGGAGGTAAGGCAGCAGATCAGGACACAGCATCCAAAACCAACGGAGGCCAGTTTGACGACAGGTGCTTTCCTCTGTGGGTTCGGCTCCCGGCACCCTGCAGCTATAGCTGCATGACAAATAGAGCCAACGGCAGCTAACATTACAGTTAACAGCAGGTTACTTTTGCAACAAGTTGATCAGGAAACTAAACATAAATCACCTCGGCACTCCATTCGCCGTCGTCAAACTGGCCTTCATCTGTCTCTGAGGCTGTGTTCGGTCCTGGTCTGGCTGTGTTCACTGAAAGGCTGAGCCTTTCCATTGCCGACTGCAGCTTCAGTGGCTGTTAGCTATTTTAGCAACAAGTAAAGTGATTTGTCCATCAGGAAACGCTGGGTCGATGTTGAATTGGTTGAAATTAGCCTACGTACGCATGCATATTTTGTTTTACAGGAAGAAAACATGACTGGAATATAAGAATAAAAAGAAATTAACTTTTTGTATTGTTCGTTTTTTGTGGCATGTTCTGTGAAACAGTTGCACAGTATAATCGGGGATGTTATTTTACATTTCATCTTGACTTGAACGGCTGATTTATGTAAGCTGACCAGCTTAACGGAGAAGGAATGCAATACTCTGACATATGTTGAGATATGCCGGTAGTCGGTCAATTGTCCCTGAAAGTGTAAATTATCTACCATCTTCTTGACAAAATTCCTCTGCAGCTTCTGTCACTGAGAGTGGTTGTCATAAGCTTGTGTCAGCACCAAGCCCCTTTAATTATTGGTTAAATTTATCTGGAAGATGAGCTTTTGATCAAGAGGGAGAAACACAAATACAGTGTGGAATACGGCTTACGTAATAACAGAATTATGGCATCCCAAGGGCTGCAGAGTTACACAGTAGCAGAATACCATGTAGTGTACCATGGGCTGAATGAAAAAGCATAATATACAGTGTCTTGTCAAATCAGGAAGCAAGCAAGCTTCAGTGGTGACCCTGTGCGATGCATTATTTAATGTGCTGAGTGTCCGCTTGTTCTCATCTTATATGCATCTTATAACATAATTCGAGTCTGCTGATTTCATGAGATTTTTGTTCCTTTCAATTTCATGTGTGCATCCACTGAATCTGACCAGGCTGTGATGCTTTTTAGCTTGACCCACTTCTCCATTCCTGCCTCAGCCGCTTTCAGAGGAGGTCTTAATTAGAAGATAATTGAGAAGTTTAACAGCATCCTCACAGATCATAAAGCAGTTAGTGCTGCAGATATTTAAGATGTGAGGACTTTAAACATTTACGCGCTGCTCAGCTGGAACGCGCGTCGGGAAGCGAGACTGGATGGGGATGTGTCAAACACTTGGGCACTTTGGTGGGCCTGATTGATCTGGGCCTCTGAGAGTTCGTCATGTATTTTGGGACTTCCCGTGCAGAGAGTGCCGTGACATGAGTGCGCAGTCACGCAGCATCAACAGATGTTCTTTCAGTGCTTTGATTCCTCTATCTAACAAGTTGATAGGAACAGCACTGCTCTTATTTTGAAGATAGTTGCCCCTCTTTTATAGACATGCAACACTACACCAACTTTAGAATTCAGGACAGCAAACACAAAGGAAGTTACAACAACTCCAGATTTCTCTTCTCTGACTCTGCTTTCTGTTAATTAATCATTTTAAAGCTATTCACCACCACCATTAATTCTTAAAGGCTAAATAAGTGAAGTAAAAATTAGGCATGAGGGTGTATTGTTCCGTTATTAGGGTCATTAAAAAGTCACTTCCATTGCTCTTTGGAGCTGTTTGGAAGGTTTTATCATTTCACCTGACTAAATACTCATTACAAAAAAAAAGTTCTGTTGTTTAACAGCCCCGGTCTTATTTTTTCTATCATTCCTCTGTGTCACGATAACACTTTACTCACTAGATTAATTGCTGAGATGTAGTGCTACAATGAGACCACTACACCGGCCATGAGCTGCATGGGTATGAAACTGAAATCAATAAGTGTTTTATCAAGTGGCTTTAATCCAGTTATGTAAAACACTTGAAAGTGAAAAATGAAGTTGAACGTTCCCCAAATGCCCATTTTAATCATCCATCATCATCATTTTTATTAAATGTCTTAAAAGCATGCACACAGAATGGTGTAAGTTTAAGTAGTTGAACCAGGTAGTAGCTCTGCAATATCGAAATAAACCTTTATATTCAATTCAAAATAAGTGCTTTGAAACGGATGCATCTGTGAACATTCATTCAGTCAGGTCAGTCAAATTTTAAACAAGTCTATGTAGAGCTGTGGTATCAATTTCACCCTGGCCCTGCATGTCTACAGTTGAGCAAGTGAATAAAAATCAAGTGTATGATTTTAAGTATTTTCACCTCTTTGGTTAACGTCTGAGTAAAGCTGCTCTTGACATGTACTGTTGCTTTCACACCAGGATAGTCCGGGGGACTCGCACCTTCACACCTTCATTTGGTTTGGTTCACTTTCACACTGCACTTTTGAAAGCGGACCAAACCGCCAGGACAACGTCATGCAGTTACAACAGCTGCTCGTTTGGGGGCGGTATTGCCCAAAACAATCACTGACTAGGAAAAAAAGCACGAGGAAGAAGAAAACCCAACTCATCGATTGGCTTTCTGATCTTTGGTTCGCTCGATAGTCCGTTTGCTTTCCCACTGTAAGCAAACCGCACCAGTTGCTTGCTTCCATTTGTGTGCTGTAAATGTTGCTGTTTAACCTAAAGAACAACAAATATGGAGCAAAGCAGAATATTTTCATTCTATAAAAATATGTCATGATTTTTTAAAACATGAATCACACAATCCTATGCAGTCCAGTCCAGTCCAGTCCATTTTTTTTTTTCTGAGGGGAATTATCTCTGAATCACTCTTGGAGCCAGCGTCAGATGAACTTTCGAGAGACCATAAGACGTCAGTATTCGAACCTGCTCCTCTATCAGAATCTGCATCATCTCTGAAGCACTGCTAAAGCCTCTGCGGCAGTCATTCTTTTTCCTGCTGACATTCTGTTGTGATATTCTTCAAAGCTTTCGTTCCTCTTTGGTTTTAGCTCGAAGCTAACTCTAGGTTTAACTTTGCAAAAAAAGAAAAAAGTTCCTAGGCAACAATGATGTGCATCTTGAAGCGGGAAAAAGGATCAAACACCGAACATCTATAATGCATATGGTCCATATGACGGTTTGCTATAGAAATACTCTGTTGTGTTCTTGTTTCTTTAAAAACAATGTTAGAACAAAACATACACATTTAAGTCAGGTTTTATTGTCACATGGATTTTATTTCAACAGGTGCTACATTGCAAAATAGTGAGAGTGACAGCCTTTGTGGTTCCCACTCTGTAGTTCCTGTAAAGTGTACAGAACATTTTGGTCTTTCAGCTCTGTTTTGATTTTACCTCCTTTCCTTTTGGCACCTCGGTCCTTTTGGTTCAGTCTGACTGCATTCATCAGTGTTGCATGCTGATGCAAATGACAGCTGTTGTTTTTTTGGAAAAAAAAAAAGTTATGATGAATCCACTGTACTGTATCATAAATCCACTGCACTGGATGTGCCCAAGCACCAAAGACAGTGGAGCATTTAGCAGCTAAAGAGCCAGATATTTCCCTAAGGAGCTGGCGGAGACAAAAATGGAGTAAATATGATCTGATTGTAAGACTAGTTAGCCAGTTAAAGGCAGTTGACTAACGAAAGTGATGTGAGAAGATCACTTATAGAAAGTATGTGTGATGATCTGTGATGTTCAGAGGATGAATCACAGACTTTATGAAGGACTACAGTATACTTAGTGTTGTAAATAAGATATACACATTTTTCATTTAATTTCATTCAGCACATTCACTTTGAATGGTAAACACTAAAGAAACTACTCCTAATAGCTGTTCTATATGAGGACATGGACACCCTGCAGCCAGTCACGAGAGTATTCACCCAGAACATGATTCAAATGCAACCAAACTACTTGGTTTAGTTAAGGAAAAGATGACCTTTTTGGCTGTAAGAAACCAACTGTGATTGATAGTAGGAGAGAATACATGAACTTTGGTTAGAGGTGTTGAAGTCACAGACCTGTACACAGCCCTCAACTTCCTTCCTAGGACCTTTCGGGATAATAATAATGGACAAACTATACATTTCCCCTCCAAAAGCCAAATACAGCACAGCGCTGACAACAGGCGTCGTGCCTTCATTAAGTGTTCATGTAATACTTGTGGCAATCAGATGGACAAGTAATCCTTGGAAGTTCCAGTTGACTTCATGTAATGTGTTTTGCTGTTGTTCATCCTTACTTTGTGTGTGGTGGTTTCCATGTCAGCCTACACACACACACACACACACACACACACACACACACACTCACACTCACACATATATCTCAGATCAAATATCTGTGAAATATCCTCATATATATTCAGTGCTATATATAAGGTGGCCATATACCAGAGAAATAAATGAACCGCTAACTCAAAAGGACTGTATGTTCAATGGTCTTTCATCATGAGCGATAAAGCTAAAAGGAAGAATTGTTTTTTTGTTAATGCAGAAAAAAGACAGACGATTAATTCTCTGTCCATATATATATATACACACACACATACACACACACACACACACACACACACACACACACACACAAAAATGCACTGTGAACTGAGATTAGTGTAAAATATTCAGCACTTAAACATTTATACGCTCAGTGTTTGTCTTTCTTTACTGATGTTAACCAGACAGTTTCATTAGTGTTTCAATGTTGTGTACTCCATCTATTTTAATGGCTTTATCATTCAGTGGTTATTATTGCAAAGTAGTGAATGAACAGCCGCAAAACTTAGGTGGCAGAGATATTCAGTAATTAAAAAAGAAAAAAGAAAAAAAAGAACAATCCAGGAACTTTACCAGGAGATTTTCTTAATCGGTTTCTACTCTATTGCACCATCTGTTACAGTCGACAATAATTAGCTCTCCAATTACCTGTGAATGTATAAGACCCACTTCATTCCACGTAGCTATGATTACCATACTATATTTTTTTATTCTTTAACTTCATCAGTCACGTCTGTGGAGAATGACCAGGGAGAATGCTTGATCCAGGGATATTTCTCCGGAGATGAGAGTATATCATTTAATTCAGAGCTGACTGAACCTCATTTAGACTTAAAGCCCAGTTTTTTAGATTAGTTTTTAGATTAAAATGTAAGCTGTTTTACCACAAACTTGCAGGTATTTACCTCGAATAACCCCCCAAGTCAGACACTCATGCCCATATGTAATAGCTGATATTAGCTTTGGCCCAAGAAGACAACTTTTGCCTTGAAAAGCTGAAAATATGAACTCAGGCGTGTTTGCTTTAATGAGAGGCTTGGGCTTGTAATGTGGACAAAAAGAGGGTATAAAAGGTGAGTGCAGATGCACCACAACCAAGAGTCAAGTTTAAAGTTTGGTGTTATTGTTTATTTTACAGAATATGGCAGAAGTGGGACATAATATGCATAACTTTGTTTTCATTAGTGTATAATCACCTGAAAATAAGAATCTTTATGTTTTGGTTACCTTCGAATGAACATTTATATACAGAGAAAGCCTCCTTTTCCACCTAGTCAGCCATGTTGAACCACCATGTTTCTATGGAATGGACAAACTAAATGAGCCAACTGTTGCCCAGAGGTCGAGCGTCCACTAAGCCGAAGACTGATGGGTCGATCCCCAGATCCCTCAAGTGCGCATTGTTGAAGTTTCCTTGGGCAAGATACTGAACCCCAAATTGCTCCCGAAGGCTGTGCCATCGGTGTGTGATCCGTTACTGTCTGAACAGTAGTTGGCACCTTCCATAGCAGCCTTTGCCATCTAAGTAGTTTATGAATGTGATTGTGACATGTAAATGAGTAGTCGGCAGATTAGAAAGGCAATAATTCAAGCCCATCTACTTTTTAAATTGTTCTAAATAGCCTTTTGTGGCACGAGGGTTGCAAGAGGGTTACACTGCTGCATGGCACCATATACACACTGGACCTTAAAATAATTACAGCTTGTTAAAACTTGGTTTTGAGAAAGTTCATATAATATATGCACCTTATATTCTGTATATTTCTTTCACACCAAACTTTCTGTAAAGTTTATTAATAAATTTATCTTCAGCAAAATTAGATATTTCATAAATCAGCAACTGTTTTGCGTGATGAGGAGATGTTAATCTCTTTCCCCTATCAGTCATCAGCAATAAAGCAATCATAATGAGGCAGGTCGTTTAGAAACAAATCATTTTTGAAAGACAAGTTTGACAGATTAAGCATCTTCATATCCAACTTATATTGTTTATCGCTTTATTTCTATTAATAATGGTGTATGGAATATTGGATGCAACTCTTTGCTTAATAAAACCATCATGAAAGTTTGCATCAGAATTAATTTCATGAACTTTATTGCCACAGATTTTGCATTCAACTGTCAAGATGTCCTCAATCAAAGCACTTTTATCAGAGCAGCCAGAAATATAACTTGTGATAACTTTGATTTTCAATTTGTTATTTGATTGAGAAAAGATAAACATTTATTGGGACATGACATATGACGGAAATGTCAATCAATCTGAGGAAATATCACGACTTCTACTAATTCAATTTAGGCTTCCAGATCGTTTGATATCTTCGCAGAAATGATTTAATTTGATGAAACTCTCGTGACATTCTTCCAATATCCTCTCGCTGAACTGAAGCATACACTGTAATTTCTCAATCCTAAGTCTGCCAGTGGAAACGGCCCTATTTGAGAGTCTGCTGGTGTGCTGTGTGGTGGTGCTGGGTCTTGGCAGATGCATGAGATGGCGGAGGGCTCTCACTGAGGTGATTAATCAAAGCTGACATTTGGATGGAAATGAGCTAAGTTGGAGGGCTCATCTCAGTAATAACAGAACGCTGCAGCGCCATTGTCCAATGTACAGAATTTAACTTGCATAAAGTATTCCAGTGGAGCCATAACAGCTTTATATCAGTAATAATGTAACAGTATCATTACTTCAAACTGCTCATCGGCAATAAAAAAAAAAATATATGCTCAACAATGAAAAATCAAAGTCATGTAAATAATCTTTCTGAAATAGTAAAAACAGCAGGTGCTCACTCTACCAACTAATGATCAACAACATATTTGGCTCTATATTTTAGTGTTTCCAGCTCACAAAATAAATCACATTTATCAGCAAAGAACTAAAGAAAGAAATAAAGAAAGCTACAGCGTTCAGCTAAATCTTGTGGCCCGCATCAGCAGATAACATGAGGCCATATAAAGAAAAAAAAATACATATTTAGGTCACAAGATAACAACTGAAACATCGCCATGACCTCCACTGTCAATAATAAATCTTAATATGGAATAGAAATATACTTAATGTAATGTGTTGTTCATTGTTTTCAGGCAGTATTATCTGAAGTCATGGCGCACCTCTTTATTTTGACCCACTGAAGTTTTTTTAATTTTTTTTATTGAGTTTTGTTTTTTACAAATGCTCTGCGTTGATATAATTCATTGTACTGAGGACCTTTCTAATGCTGCCCGCTGCCTCCAGGAGTCTACCTCTGGTGGCCATGAAGAGGGATTAGAATCTAAAGCATGGACAAATAGCAATCAAAACGCTTAAGATGAGTTTAAGTGCATAGGGGCCATGCTAGACAGGCGGTGCTTGCACTTTTGGGGAGATTGAATTTGTTCCATAGGACCAGGCTGCGGGATATGATTCATTTCAAACCCACTTTCCACCTTACATAATCACCACTTGCTGTGCTTTTTAGGGAGGCTATTCTGTGGAGTGACAGAGTAAGTGTCAGAGTCACTATGGCTGCGAAGCAAGGAGGTTATGGCTTTGCTTTGCATATAAAACAGTGTCCCACGGAAAGTAGCCCCCACCCTAACCTTAGTTTCTATGGGAGAAGTATTTGCAGAAAACAATTCTAAATGTTTACAGTGCAGGGATCTGCAGTATACAGTGCATGGGGAAGCATCAGGCAGCCTCGTCACCAGGCAGAGTGCAGATAATGGATTCTTCAATTCTCTTAACATTTTTTTCCTACATTATTGCACATGGCAAGTAATGGTTAATGTTACAGAAATTACTACCACTTAAAAACTACTTAGTTAAAAGCAAAGTATGTGATTAAATTATGGTAACTAATTAAGTGATTTGGCAAGAATGAGGTTCACATATAAACCATTGGTTAAGGACAAGCGGAAACCTCTGTGTCTGAGGAACTGCAGTTTTTGGCACTTCCACATTGGCTTCACTTCACAAACAGCCAGTTGAGGCTGGCGACTCAACAAGTCAATCTATGTAAGCCCCCATGTTCAAATGTCCAAATTCACAGCAGCAATAAACATGTTTACAACCTGGTACAATAGAAAATAGCTAATTTCCCCATTCATGATTTTTTTAACACATTAATTAAGGGATAAAGTACCAGCATTGCTGCTTTTATTAACAGGTAGGTGCCGTTACAGATGGCTTGTTTTACCACCAAGCTGTCATTCGGCCTGCCTAGAGTTGCTGGGAAGTGGAAGAAGCAGGACTACCAACATGGCACTGGCCAGAGCTGTGTATTGTGAGCTTCAAAACGCCTCTTCAGAAATCCACGGGTCACATCATGCAGACGCTGTTCATTCTTTATACTGTCAGTGGTTAAGGGTAGAGAAGGACTGTGTTCATGGTTTAAAAAGACAGAAATTAATTGCTGTTCTGAGAGGTTACTGCAGGTGTGAAAGTCAGATACTGCAGAGTCTAATATGAACATTAGGGAAAAGGAATACCGGACTGTTACCATTTAATGTACTGAACTAATACTGACTTCCGTAAAGCAAGGTGCAGAAGACAATTCTCAGAGGTGCAATTATACGATTCAGACATATCAGCAACGCCATCCGATCGGGCTGCCTCAGAGGGAGATGTTGAATATATTGTGATCTGGTTGTGTTCAGGGAATACACGGACAGTTTCATGTCAATACCATGTATTGTTGATTTAGACTCATAATGGCCTTCATCTAACTGAAGCAGTTTTGGGACCAGCTTTGTGTTCCTGAATTAAAACGACTTTCTGAGTGTTAAAGCAGCATGAAATTGGTTCTGTTTGCAAGCTATTCCTGGGACGCATATTTCTTCTTCAGAAGAGCACCAAGTATTTCCAGTCGGAAAACTATATGTTCAGTCTCCGTGGAGCAATGGAGATACAAGATAGAGTGGAACTCAATGTTTTTTTGGCTCAATCTCCAAAAAAAGAAAAACAAGCAGTGACATTAAGAGGCCTGCATGTTGAAGGACTATGACCCAAAAGTGTATTTATGGTAGCACTCTCAATAGCTGTTTTAACAGCTCCATATTGGATAAATAAAGTGAACAAGGAGTAAGAAAATTATTTTTAAACAACATCTTATATCTTCTAGACCTCCTGGAGGTTAAGAACTTGTAGTTTATTTATTGTGTTGCCCACTGCCTGCCGCATAATTCTTTGGTGGACATTTATAGCATATTAACTACAATAAAAATGATATTTGCTCACTCATTGTATTGAAGACTTCAGCACATATTGCCATATTAGAATGCATAAGTGTAACTAGATGAAACTGAGGCATACAAGTCACACAATATTCAGTATTACATTATCAAAGATTCCAAGTCACAATTTCAATACTTTGTGTAGTCGATGGTGGATGATGATGATGATGATGATTATTGCAAACTTTCACAGAGAAAGTAACTGCATAACAGGCCAGCATTCAGCAACAACTGATATATAGACCTAAACATATAAAACTGCCCTTATGTCCTGATGAGGTTGGCGGTATATTTATTGCATTTCACACTGATCGACAAGAGGCGGTATCGTGCCAAGAAATGCAGTAAATTACCAGAAAAGGGCAGGGAAGAAGATTGCAAGCTAATAAACAGATGTATACAATGCCGGGTTTAAAAATCTTCTTAACCCTTTGGAGTTCTGTCAAGTGCTCAGGCCCAAAGTGTGAGGAAAGAAAATGCATTCAACATGTTGTTGTTGGACCTCATGAATATACATGTGGTTCATTAAGTAACACTCCATGTAAACAGTAATTACAAGTACAATTTGAATATACTTAAACATTGAGTATTTCACTTTCAAGCCCCTTCATTCTTCTACTTTACTGCATATAAAGGGCAGCTATAGTCACCAGTCATTTTACAAATTAAGATTCTACATACAAAACCTATGACAGAGCATCTAAAGTCCTCACTGCAGTGGGCCTGGTTTAATTTCTAACCTGCAGCCATTTTTCTGCATGCCGTCCCTTTGGTATCTATTTCAAGCTGTCACTATGAATTGAAGACATAAAAGGCCCCAAAATAACGCTAAAAACACCTTGATAGATTGATAACTGTATTTTTGTACTCGTACTTAACATTTTGAGCTCGACTCTCACTTGCAATGAACTATTTTTGCAGTGTGGTATTGCTACGTTTAGGTCTCATCACTTTGTCCACCAGTGCAAGCAAAGCAGCAGGACATAATGTATGCTTTATATTTATAACTGACTTGATTGCATTAAAAATAAGATACACAGGAGTAAATATTTTGATTTTGACACTGCACCTATTGTTCCGTATGTAAAGATGTGGAAGCAGAAGTTTACTTGTTTGCACTCAAAAAAATCTTGCCTGACTTTAACAGTAACCTTGCCATAAGATAGACAGGTAAATATGGGGTAGTGAGTTTATGGTTTGTGACATGACTCCTGTTTATGCAGGATAATGTTCTTAGTATGTGTCCAAAAAAAAAAAAAAAAAAAAAAAAAACCTACCATAGCATAATCCGAATGAGCATTTCAGAGTTCATGCTCAGTTCACCAAGCTTTAACTGTCACTTGTACTGTATGTTGGCTAGATTATACTCTCAGCCAACTTAGTGGCGATGAATAACCCTCAGAGTAGAGTTCTGAAAAATTACTAATACACTCAATATGTTCTAGTGGGATTTGTTGTTTGCAATAAACAGACCTATTCTTTGCTTTCCAGTTGTGACTAATTTTGTCAGGGTAAATTATTTTCGCCAGTCACCAGACTACAGCTCTGTGTTGAGGCAAACATGTGGCGGTTTCCTGATTGATGGAATGCAGCATATACACAGCCATATTACTGTTGTGACAGCTGGCACAGTTTGAGTAATTGCTCGCTTCTGTATCTTTTTTATGCATAATTGGAGTATTTCTTTGTCAACAGGGTTCACTTTGCTCCTGTTCTGAGTGCTTGTGTGTTTCAGTGTGTGTGTTTCAGTGTGTGTGTGTGTGTGTGTGTGTGTGTGTGTGTGTGTGTGTGTGTGTGTGTGTGTGTGTGTGTGTGTGTAGACATGTAGAGTAAGTGGGTTCTGTTTGTGTTTGTGCACGCGTGCAGACTGTATGTGTGGGTGGGTGTTCTGTCAATGCAGAATGCATTAAACCAACAGATTGTTGTGAGCTGTAACATCATTATTTAATGAAGCTATCTGCTGGCTGTTCTGTGGTGTTTCACTAATGATGTAATTCCCAAAAAAATAATGCGATATTGAAGCCGGGAAGACATCTGCTTGCTGCATGTGCATGCCATTGCCTTGTATTTAATTTATGCAATTCATGGGAACATATGGGCCTTTATTTGAATGGAAATTAAGAATAATGCAGTTTATGTTGAGGTTTTGTGATTACTTTCATAGAATTCTCATTCCAGAAACTCATTACTCACATTAAAATCGTAAAAAAATTGCATTCCGACAAATCCCCTTGTGTAGTGAACGTCCATTATACAAACTGACCTGAGGCGAACTGAAATATGGAAATACTTCAATTTTCATTCTCACTGAAAATGTGTGTGTTTGTTTTTACGTGGGAGTAGTTTGGCCGCTGAAAGCTGATGCTAACAGCAGCAGCTATAATGAAACTTCACCTGTTTTGATTTCCTATTTAAGCACCAATAGTGGCAGTGGCAGTGGAGGCTCCCTCTGCCTGATCGCCTCATTAAAGAGCCATAAAGCAGTTTGACACTCACAGGATGCCAATCCATCACAGCTAGGCCACTTCTGATGGGGGGGGGAAACCTCTAGGGGAGGCAAGCTGCAATGGCTGGGAGGAAGGGGGAAAAAAAAAAAGTCCATGTCAAACTGAGCTGTCGTCTGGTGAGCTGAGATGCCAACACCCCTGAGGCGGCAGAGCTGGATCCAGATCCAGTAGCCGACTAACACGTCCCACAAACTCATGAGCGAGGCAATTAGCAGGAGCCCCTGTGGATAGCACATTCCTCTCCCAATGATTATTTCTCTCAACCACCCCTTCCTCCACCTCCTCCTCTCCTTCTCTTTCGTTCCGTCTTTGCTTCTGCTAAAATTCCTCTGCTCGCTTGCCAGTCCGGCGCTTGCAATACAGCCATCAACACATTTCAGTGCAGCAGTGGTTGTCTGCCCAGGCACAGTTGTGCGACCTGTTGTTGTTAAACAGCAAAGTTCCTCATTACTGTGATTACCTCTGCAGGAAAATAAAAAGAAATAAAATGTCATTTGGGAGACCAATTAACAAAATTGAAAGTTAATCTATACTGTGGGGAAACTTAGTTAAACTGTCAACGTCTCATCGTTGTGCCTGATACAGAGTTTGTTTTTGTTTTTTTTATTGGAGGATAAGATAAATCATTTAACTCTTGGGTTATTGGTGCATATACAACAGCTGAAATATTGAGATTTAATAAAAAATACACAAAGGAAAATTGTTTTGTAATTGTTTCATGAGGTGCACTGAACACATTTTGCCTTTAACTAAATCCAGTGAACAAACTAACAATTCCTCAGTGCTAAAAATGATACACATAATACAACATATGACCATGTGGCATGTGTTGTAACCATTTGGTAACCAAGGTGCTCCAAAAGTAGCCAACTGTTGATGAAACAAGCGATATGTGATGGCTGTGTAAATGTGTATGGAACATATTTTCTGCCCTGGATTAATATTTAACATTTTAGTCATCTAGCTGCCGCTTTATCCAAAGCGACTTACAGAGAAAGGAACAATCAAGGTACAGTGTTAGTGCAGCAGTAAGTGCTGTGACAATTCTTAAAAGGGGTAGATTTAGTGTGTCCAGTTGTTGGTAGTGTTGGAGAGGAGGTCCTCTCTGAAGAGCTGGAGGTCTTCAGAAGTTTTTTTAAAGGTAGACAGGGACGCCCCTGATCTGGTAGGAACTGGTAGGACGTTCCACCAACGGGGAACGACAGATGAAAAGAGTCTGGATTGCCTTGAACGAACGGGTGACAGAATCAGGCGTCATTCATTGGAGGAACGCAACAGTCGTGAGGTAACATATGTCTGTATGAGGGCGTTCAAGTAGGTAGGTGCAGAACCGGAGACAACTTTGTAGTCAGCATTAGCGATTTGAATTTAGTGCGGGCTGCAACAGGTAGCCAGTGGAGCTCAATGAGCAGCGGGGTGACCTTTTGGGTTGGTTGTGGACCTGGCGCGCCGCCACGCTCTGGATCACCTGAAGGGGTTTCACTGTGCAGACTGGGAGGCCCGTCAGGAGGGCGTTACAGTAATCTAGTCTTGAGATGAGCCCAGCTTGTGTCAGGAGTTGAGTAGTATTTTGAGTTAGGTAAGGCCTGATTTTTCCTGTGTTGTGTAGTGCAAAGCAGCATGACCAGGCAACTGAGGCGACATGATTGGTGAAGGTTAGCTGGTCATCAATCATAACCCCTTCTCGCCACCCTCAGTTTTGATGATGATGTTATGGCGTACAGTAGGTTTGGCTGGGAGGACCAGCAGTTGAATACGTGCACATATTATTAACAACTGCCAGATGTATGTAGTAATTTTTTTCTATAGTTAAAAGGTGAAACTTTTTACATCACTGTATCATAGTGACTTTAAGAAAATGTCAGTTTGCATCAACAACTGACCATGCTAAGGCCGCAATAAACCACACATGAAACATGAAGCAGTGCAGTACTAAGAAATGCAAAGTTTATCACTGTGCTTTATAAAAAACTATACTTCTTCCACGATAACATACTTCAGTTGTCAGTTTACATTTGAAGCTCTGTTAGCAGCCTGTGTAAGTAAAAACAGCTTTGGCCCTGTCCTTGGTGTTGAAGACGTCCCCACAGTCATTTCAATAAAAGTCCAGACAAAAACGACTATTTCAGCTCGCTATCTCTCAAAAAATGTCCGCCTGAGAACTCTGAGGTCAGCATTATTCTTTAAACCCAATCCATCGTTTGAATAGTGAGAGATGACCATGGGCGAATCATTTCGCATATCTGAAATGAAGAAAGAAAGACAAGATAGCTCTATAAAAAAAAAACTGCTGCAACTCATACTGCTGAAGCAACTTCTACGACCACTTCCTGTGCTAATGGCTGTGAACGTGTTAATCTTGATCAAAAATTCATTAATGCAGATTTAAGAAAGTTCAAACACTGTCAGAACAATCAAAGTTAAAGTGAATTCTGAGCCAGTGGCTACGTTATACCGACACCATCTACCCCATATACTATTTTCTTTCCATCATGGTATGATTTATGAGCGTAGTTTCCACACCATAAGAACAATGGATAGAAAAACACACACACAAACAAACACATGCATCCCTGGGGAGAATATTTCACTTCACCTGATGATATTCTGTCATCAGTAACCCCCTAACCAAATACCCTACATTTTATCTGTGCTGCTCACACACACACACACACACACACACACACACACATACACACACTCACTGTATAAATATCGCTCACCTTGCCCTACAAGCCTCACATTTTACTAAAGAAGAAATGCAGGGATGGTGGTGAAACATTTAGAATAATATATTAACAATACACTCACCATACTCTACTGAGAAATGTGAAATAGCTTGTTGTGTTACACTCGTCCACTTGACAATGCCAGTGCTGTTTTCATTTCAGACCAAAAAACAGTGAAGGGAAACTGTGTTTTTTTTTCTTTCAGACACTGGAAATAAAGAAGTAAATAAGACAGGGTACAGAGAGTGAGCGAGGCGAAGGGTTAAGTTTGATACAAAATGTCACGGAACCTGAGGGACGAGTGGTAAATAAGCCTTCCCTGCCTCCTGACACTGACACACTGTAGGATGGCAGAACTGCTTTGGAAAAACAATGAGCGCCCTTTTTCCCCAGGCCTGCACATGCTGTGATATTAATAAGTGTCCTTCATCATTCCCCGCAGTGGGATCTTGTTAACCTATGCACCACGCTAAATCAATCCTGAGGAAAACAAACTGTGTCACCATGCAGGTGCTTTTACTTAGCCTATAAGGCTAATAAATAAATATAAAATAAGTATTGAATTAAATAAATAAAAACATTAAATATCTTGGACAGTGAAAATGGAACCAGAGCACCAGAATGCACCAGCTGCATAAATGCATACACTAAAAACATTAACAAAATGTGTGTTGTGATGAACCTTTTTTTTAAAGAGGTTTAATTTTTCTTATTCACTTGAATCCAACTATTGTAATATTTAAAATAGTCATATTTTATTCATGGCAATCTTAATTTGTGTTAAACTTGGAAGCAACGGTCCTTAGAATCAAAACTTTTTATACAGTAACACAATATAAATATGCACTTTGACAAATTAAAAATCAACACAATGAGGCAGTCAGTTGGTCTGATTTAAGATTTAGAGTTGTTTCACCGTAAACCAAAGACACAAAGTCTTCCCTCCAGATGTGGTAAGATATGTTACTCCAGACTTTGTGTTGTAAGACTTGTAAACCTCAGGCTCTACTACAACCGACAGTGCCATCAGCCATGGAGGGAGTTGCTCTTTCAAACAATCCTGCTGGAGGTGAGCACAACATGGGCAAAGGGTCAGATGCAGTATCATTCATTTCACAGTGGAAAAATGGTTCAATCACTGATGGCTGAAAGAAAAACTGGTTTCGAAACAGCAGGAAAGGAGTAACTAATAATGACGTTCAGTTCCAAAACCCTGGTGAATGCTGACATGCTGTGGCACTTAATGGAACACATTTATTTTGTTGTGTAAAAACTTCTCTACGACTGTTAAGGTTCCACTGGTTTCTACAGCAGAGGCACACACTTTATTCATGCGCTATCAGCTGACAAGAAGACAGTATCATCAGCTAATGGGCAGAGTAAAGAAGAGGGATGACATGGAGAGCAAATACTTTAAGTTCTCTCTCTCTTCTTTGCAGACTAAATGTGTTGCTGCTCCATGTGGTCGATGCAACAAATTCTATTTCAATCTGAACTGTGGGAACTGTATTATGAAAGTGTGCTGCTGAACACCGGCATCACCAAAACCACAGATACACTTTTGATGTGCGATCAAATTCAATTGTCTGCCTGAGGTTCTGTGAATTGCCCCGACTTGAGAAAGTCAAGTAATGTGCAGCCCAGGAGAATGAGAAGAAACAAACACTTGATTGTTATAAAGCCAACAATTGCATTTTACATCTTAGCACAGATTCTGACTCACGGAAACAGAATGCTACAGGCTCATACTGTCCAGAGAAAACATTGTTATTAATCTGTTTATACAAAGTGAAGATTCCACAACAGGTAGCATAATGTGGAGTAAATTAAAGAAAGTCTTATTGCTCAAGCCAATTAGTTTACATACTGTACCGCACATACTGCATTCAACTTGATTACACACTCATGACCTGAAGCAGATGAGATGGAATGAATGCATTTCAGTATGGAGAGCATTTCCATTTAACAGCGCACAAGTCGTCTAGTGAAAATGCAGTTTACCGTGGGTCATCACGCCCAGCTCCATGGGAAGAGATCTAACCGAATCAGTGATTAAAAAAAAGAAAAGCAGAAGGAGGATTGGTTCCTACTGGCTGAACACACTGTGATATATTCATCAATACTGCTGAAACCATGCAAGCAAAGCCGCAGATAGTTTAGCTGTTCTATTCTTGGCCAGGCAGATAGGGCCCCTCTTGTTAAATTCATCTGTCAATGCTGTTAGAGGGGGGCAGATAAGAAGTGGAGCGACCCCCACATGGAATCAGTCGAAGTCATATCGATCACTCTTGCCTTCATTTCAGCAGGATGGTTAAAAATGATTAGAGTTCCGGAGCTCAAGTTAATTCTCGGGGATTGGCTCTCTATAACAAGAGCATGACACAATCAATGTAAATGATCTCACACTCCCGTGCTATCAAATCCACCCCCCTTAAAGGCAGAAGCTTAATCAAGGACTATCTGTCATTGTTTAAGATGTGCATTATAGTTGTCTGAAAATACCTTACACGGTGTGACCTGGCAAGTGTTCTGCACTGTGCTTTTTAATGTCCACCGTTAACAGGCTAAGCCAATGAGCACCTCTGACTGCTGGCACCATTATACAGCAGCAGCAGAAGCACCAAGTTTTTCATCGAAATATACAGATTTTTTAAGCGGCTAAAAATCAATATTCACGACTAGCTCTGAGGAGGTTTTTAGCTATATGATCTTTCAGCTCATTGTTTTTGGTTTTCTGGTCCACGGCTTCGCTGTATTAGTTCACTCACGCAATGTTGTTTTCAGCCTCAGCAGACAGCTGTAATGAGTGATAAAGCAGGCAAATAGCATATATAGCTGGTGAACATAGTGGAGTATTAAATTTTTGCTATGAGCTTAATGGAGCTAAAATAAGAGTGAATATGCAACTTAGAGAGGTGGCAGAAAAAAGTAAACTACTTGAAAATGAAAGCTAATGCTCCATCTGCCTGTAAGATGTGTACAGTAACTAGGCAACTGTTTAACATCTCCACCATATCAACTTATGTGACAATGTCAATACTGTCAAGTGGCCAGAATTTTTACCATTTTTGCAGATGGCTTATGATATGTAGGAATGTAAGCAAGGGTGTGCGTCATGTTGAGGCTGTTTGTCCCCTTCCTGATTACCCAAAAACGAGTCTTTGTGCTTCAGGAAAATCCTTCCTGCTATTCTCCTCCTGTCACGTCCAGCTCCGTTTTCTCTCTGCACTGGCACCTTGGAGTTTTGCCACCACCAGCCCTGCACCATTCTAGAAACCCAACCACTGGATCTTGTCGTATGCTGCACTTTCACCTTTGTGACTCAAATTAATGATGAATGAAATTTTGATGTCTGTTTTGTTTCCGCTACCCTAACCGTAAAATGTGTCTGTGTAGCTGTACTTGTGATGGAGGAAAATCCTTGTGCATGTGTTCCGTTCATCGATTCACTGATTTATTTATTCAGGTTTATGAAAAGTGACAAGTAAAAGTCTAAATTATCTTTTTATTACCCCACACCAGCCATTGTGATAACATGAAAAAATCTCAACATTTTCAGCAGCGATGTTTTCATAATAGATGTTATATAGAGGGGTGGCGGCATTTTCAGTCATTGTAAACATGACTCAAAGTCAGAGGAAAGGCACACAGTGAGAGGAGGTGTCAGTAACAATCAAGCAGCACAGTACAATTTTGTTCTTGAGCTGTGCAGATATTTTAATCATCATCTGATTGACGGTGAGTGAAAGTCACTGGAAACAAAATCAAACAGTTACTGCAGCAATCCGATTGTTCTCTTTTCCCCTGCTCCTCGAATGTATTACTCCAGTTTGTCCCTTGGGAGTTGCCATAGCTGCTCTCGCTTGTTCAAAACCTGTTGGTCAATACAAAAATTGATCACTGTGATGATTCAGTGTCTCTTCCACTCAAGCTTTCTATAACTAGCGAGAAATACGACCAAAAATATTTCCCTTGAAAAATGGCTTACAGTCCTATTTCGGTTTACAGCACATATTGTTCTGCACACAAGTTGTTCCTTCAGTGAGTCTCCAACACAGCCACTCAACTATATTGATGAAAAGCTGGGATGAGTGGGCTACTGACCTCGTAGCTGGTGAAAAGTGACATTTTTCAGTAATCATCTGACATGGCTTTCTTCACTTCCCTTCAGCATTTGGTATGTGGTAGTATGTAGGACTATAAATCAATATGATTGTCACATACAGTGTCACAGGCCAGCATCCAAAGGAAACAGAGCATTTACAGTACATCATAATAGCAATCACGCAG
Source organism: Argyrosomus regius (assembly GCA_946959425.1). Classification (NCBI taxonomy): domain Eukaryota; kingdom Metazoa; phylum Chordata; class Actinopteri; family Sciaenidae; genus Argyrosomus; species Argyrosomus regius. The sequence goes on from OX336888.1 coordinate 3,198,219, forward strand.
GACAAAAAGACTGAGCAGTGCCTTCCAAATATGTTGTGCATTTGTACTGTACCGTTCATTATGCAGAGAAATGAAGAGGGTTGAAGGGCAGATTTCATAAAAGTCCACTTAAGAGCTTAGAGTAATGGTAGGCACTCTAGATGACAATGAGACTTACTGATAGCATTTAAGTAAAAACTCAAACACCTGTAGGGAGGTGTTACTGATTTGTTGGCAGCTCATAAGAGGAGACCAGGAGCCTCATTTATAACCGTATATGCATATGAACAAAACTGGACCTGAAACACTACGCCACTTCCCACACAACAGTTGGAATCTATACAAAACAAACTTGATTCACCACAGCTGTTGAAATGCTACGATGGTGCAAAGATGTGGCTGAATTCAGGAAGGTCTGGCTTTCCCTGTCATGAATATACTTCACTATACTATACTAGTTGATTCAACGTTAACTAGAAATCCAAGAGAACATCAAATAGCATTAAAAAAGGACCAGTGTGCAGGCTTTAGAGGCATCCATCTTTGGCATCTTGCTAATTGCAACTGCCTCGCCTCACCCTGTCCTTCTTCCTAGCATGAAGTAGAAACATATGTGAAAGGCCTTTTCTAGAGCAAGTGTTTTGTTTGTCTGTTCTAGGTTGAGATAGAAACGTGGTGGACTCAGTCATAGTAATGTATATTATAGTGCATTTCTTCTGCTATATTCTGCAAATAGATCCCCCTAAATCTGTGTAAAATTACTGCAGAGCACACCAGAGACACTGCCGTGGCTGCAAAAACACACTCTGCCTTCTCTAATCATGCAAAAGTTAAAATAAATTGTGTTTACCTATCAAACTTCCATTTTCAGATGATATCCCAGGGTGGGGGATACCGCTGATTGTCATGATCATTTGGCAAGGTGTGAAGCAATCAGTCTGATTGCTGTACATGTATAAATACTGTGTGACACTCGTGAAAAATGCTGCATGATGGATGTGCTGGCACTGTCAGAAGACTATGTGAATGGAAGAAATAGGAGAGAACGAACCACAAAGACTTCCTGGCCCATGATGATGACTGGCTAATAAGCCGATTTAGATTCCCCACAGAGCTGTGCTCTTGGATCTATGTGCTGAACTCAGTCCAGCATGAGACAGACCAACCCGATGGAACCATGCAGTCCCTGAAGGAATACAATATATAATGTTTTAATAGTATAATTCTGTTAGCTTCTATCCTAGGTCTGGGATATCGCAGTCATCCCTGAGTTCAATAATGTCAGTCGTTTTGGAGATTATTAAAATGAGTAGTCCATGGTTCTCTTACACCGTGGGGGAACAGGCTAAGATCAAAGGCAATTTGCAGTAAAGGCTGGTTTCACAAATTTAATTGGCACAATTGACTTGCTACAAGAGCTCCATATGAAGCGAAGTTGTCCTGGTCCTGACAAATGTGGTGGTGTGATCGCCTGGGCTTAACACATGACTCTTTTATCCTGGCCCATTACAGTGTAAAGGGAAATACCATTTTGTAGAAATTCTAACCAAGCTTGATGTATGAATTACTCTACGTTAAAAACCCACGCTCTTACTTTTCAACCCATTTCCAAACCCACAGAGGAAATGAGCTCCAATGATGCCCACCCTTGTGCTTGCTCAGTTGTGGAGGATGCCATCAGCTTTCTCAAATGCAGATGGTGGTCTTGCTTCCAACTTGTATACTACCCAAATAGTGTGCCAGATTATCAGGGCATGTGCGGTTTTGCACAATATGGCACAAAGGATTGGCCTTTATCTCCCTCTTGGCCTCCTTTACCCCCCCAGCATGAGGACCCTGACCTACAGCCCTCTCCCCAACTGGAAGATTACCAACTGGAAGCAAGGATCCATGGGGATAATAAGGAGTTTGTAAAATGGCAGCAGTGGAAAAGGTTAATTTTCTAAAAAAGATCTTTTAAAATTTCACACATCAAGACTCATTTGTTTCAGTTCATCTGGTACAATGGCTTTGACGTTCTTCTGCTTCCAGCCCCCTCACAATCTCCTTGACCGGAACCTCCTCACCACCTACTGCTCCTCCTAAAAGGACACAATAACACATTTAGCCAACTGTGCATTTTCACACGTCTCTGTTTAATTGTTCAAACATCCGTGCAATAAAAGATACTTTACCAGGTTCGCCTGTAGTCTCGACTATGTCACTTTTTCTTTTCTTCTCAAACATCATGCCACACACACATTTCCCTGAGTAAAGAGGCCATTCAGGTTGCCAGCCGTGACAGCTCGGGTGTGCCCTTTCCACTACCGGTAGCAGACACGCTTTAATGGTGGCACGCAATTCTTTTTCTCACTTCCACCTTTAGATCTTACCATTTTTTATTTCAGGTACTGTCCTGTTTGATGAACTCACTACATTAACCGCAGCAGCACCATGTGGCCCCTAGCTGCATTTTCTTGTGTTTGTGACTCCTCGGCTGTGGCCACCAAACAATCCAAACTTTCTAACCTCCACCTTACCCACGGGTACATTTGTCTCTGTATCCTTCCTTTTCTTGGTCTTCTCGGTTGTTGCTGTGATTCACTATAAAGTACCATCTAACAGCAGGCTCATATTCTATGCATCAAGTTGGATGCAGGTGTCTTTGCCTGATTATATATCGGCGTGGTCTATTTTCAGCTTTTGTGCGCATGTACACTTTTAGTATGGACCCAGCGCTCTGTTTTATAAATGAGGCCCCAGGAAGCTCATGTTCTGGGAATCATGAGTGCAAGATGTCAAAGGCTGGGCAACATAGGCTTCAGGATTCTGAACATTACAGTGTGTTTTGGGGAGAAGGTAAACTGTGTCAGACTTGGTGATTTGCCACAAGCATTCAAATCTGAGGTAATTGCAAAGATTGCTGCTCTCTGCCATCCTGGAGAACAGCTTTTGAAATCCATGGCTTCTTTAACTGCAGCTGGTTGACTGACCTTTTGTTCTTAGTCGATGAACTCAACATTTTTTTCAATATCCAAACTTTATTTCACAAGAGCGTTGTGATGAACACTGTGTGCATATTTGCAGATTGGATCATTGAAGCATCACATTTACTAATGACTCAAATTTGTGACACCAGCAGTAATGATTGCACTAAATTGAGTTCATTTAGACAGAATTGTTGCACTAAAAGGCTGATTGATTGATCCTCAAATCCATTGTTAGACACGTCTATCGATGACTGATTTAAAGCTTTGTAGACCAAAGACAGCCTGAATCAAAAGTATTATACCGTCAGAATTTTAGGACAGAGTTATTGCAGTCATGAGAGTCAATTTGTGCTGCCAATATGATCCACATCTACAAATAGGCCTTAAATCAATAAAAGTTATGATGCAGAATACACAGCAATGCAATACTATGACCTTCATTTTTGATAAAGTAAAATAAATGCTTGTTTTTCATTTTGGTTCATCTGTTTGCATATTTTTTTTAATTCACAGTGCCATGATTTGCTATAGTTTCTACTGGCTTGTTTAACAGGTCTAAAAATAGATGAGACTGATTTTATTAGAGTCATGTTGCAGTGTGGCATGGGATGAGTCTGCAAAATTGTGGTTCTTGTGCAGTGTTGTGCCTTAAGAGGATAATTCACTGAGTGTGGAGCTTACCCATGTGGTTCAACTTTGTTGACATGCAAATTTTTTTGCTGCACACCAGCAGTAAACTGTCTTGGCACTGCCGACCTCCGAGGTGGTGGTGGTCACACTTAAGAGGCCACATTGGCAGAAGCTATCCTTTGAGCTTATTCCATTGTAATCTCTGACGGATTTAAAATTGCAATGCTTACGTCCTGTGGGACGGGTTTGGGTATCCCACGCTATGGTAACAGTTTACAATAGTGTACTTGAGTGTTCTTTAGCTGTGTGAGGTGAGCTAGCAAGCAAATTATTTATTTTTTGGTTAAGATAGAATTACATCTTAGAATCATATTTCCAAAATGACTAGTGTTTTATTTTTTTCTGTTTTTGTTTGTGGTTTAATTTGCTTCTTCATAAGAAATTCACGTGAAATTCAAAATGTTTTCTGCATTAATTAATCTAAAACATTGATTGCATAAACCAAAGACTTGTCTTAAACTATTTTTAACAACAAAAAAAGACCTTTACTTTCACATTTGACCAATTACTTTTTGTGCTTTTGGTTAATTATACTGGTCTGTCACCGTTCTCAGCCGCTGAGACTCCAGCACACATACTGACAGAGCCTAAATACATTAGGGATAATAAGGTAGGCCTTAATTAGAAGCAGCTGAGACAGGGGAGCAAAGGACTGCATGTGGGAAAAACACAATGGGAGACTTGGGGACTTCTACTTGGCACTTCTGCTGTGTGTGTGTAGCATCTCAATTCAAAAGGCTGCATCCACCTTTAGTCCCTGCTTCAAAACGCAGCCTTCCTTGTTTGAAATTGGAGGACACAAACCCCCTTGCGGCCCATTGTACGATGGTCAATTGTTTAATGGTGCATTCAGAAGGTCCTTGTCAAAATAGCAAAGTCAGGAAATATCATAGTACATCAGCTGCACTGCAGTACGGGAGTAACAGAATCCAGGCGTAAACTTATTTAAATTTGTTGCAAATAAATGGAAAGTAATGGCGACATATATAAAAGTAACTCATCGTCCAAGTGAAATGTCACAGCTCATAATCTAAACTTCGATATTAGTGAATGCATCCCTGTTTCCCACTGCTGTTTAATACTTTGTCAGGCTGCCAGGACCCCCATTTTTTAAAGTCATTCATGAGACCCAACACATTGATTCCTCGTGTGGAAGATCACAATGACAACATTCTGCACTTCATTAAAAGACACCACCTTCGATTTAGGATAAGAATTTAATGCATGAGTTTCTGACCACAGCTACCATGAGGCAAAAAATAAATCATTGAACATGAACTGGTGAAAAAACACATCTAAGCAAGTACAAGGTGAATTCTGAACCCCATTTGTGTAAGGAGAAAGAGTCAGAGCCAGAAGGAGTTGTCTTGGTTGAAATCCTGCTGGATAACGTGTCATAGCCTCCTGCCATCTAATTGATACACCTACATGATTTCCAGTGGCTGCCATTTTGAACACACAAGGTGACAGAGGAGAAGACGACTTGGTGTGAAGCACCGTAGGCAAGATTTCAGCTCAGTGAGTAGGATGAACATAATGTGATGAGTTGGTATTCAAAGTGTAAAGGAAACATCACCCGACTCCTCCACCACCACCACCCCCTCAGGCCCTTTCAGACTCCAACTGACTCCTCTTGATAGTTGTGTCAGCGAGTGATTGACATTTGCTAATTTCCCACTTTTGCTTGGGCAGTTTAAGGACAGTTAAAGGCTCGAGGCTCCGAGCAGGAGTCCATGTTAATGACAGCCCCCGCTGTGACAAAACCAGCCTTGGAAAAGTTCATGTGAGCTCCATCTTCATAATCATGGCTCCACTGTGCGTAATTGAGGGAAATATGTGACTGGAAATGACAGAGACTCTTACAGTTTTCAAAATGTACAAATGGAGGAATAAGATTTTTGCAACACTGCCTTTGAAAACACAGCTAAGTGGTGAAGTAGGATATTTTATATTCCTATTGCTGTGAAAGTCATAACAAGAGGAGCAATATTCTGCCTTCACCTCTAATTTTGCTGTCTGTGGGTTGCTTTCTATAATTGCTGTAATCAATTTTGCTACTGTATGCTGGCTGATTTGGATTAATCTGTTTTGAGAGCCCAAACCTCTTTCAGGCTTTTGAGTTGTCTTAATTGTTGGAGCAAACCTGACCCAACAACAAGGTGCAGAACAGAAATTTAAACTTTTAACGAGAAATTTAACCACTTCATCTTCCAAATAATAAAAACTATGATACATAATTTGACAATAAGGACTTAAGACAGTGGGAGTTTCTTGACTTTTGAGGTTGTCTGTCTCAAACTTATGCAAACTGATTCAGAAGAATCAGTGCATAAGAATCAAATCATAAGAATCGGTGCTTTCAGTCAGTAATAAACTAGTTTCTAAAGAGGAGGCTGTCGCTGCAGCTCTTGCTCCAATAGAGACCCAACGATTCTTTTTTTCCCCCATTTTCTTTTTTTCTTTCCATTACACTCAAAGATTGCAAGCTATTTGTTTTAGTTCTGTTTATAGCGAGTAACAGTGGAAGACATCAATCATACAAAGGTTGACAGCTGTAGTTGTATAGCAAGTTGATAACTCACGTACAACCTGTGCAGTTTCCTGTAAACCCTGCTGCTTCCTGTAGGAGAGGATGTTGCCACCACTCTGCCTCCCTGCTGTTTGTTGTCAAGAGCAAAATCAAAGACAGTCAACATGCATTCAGTCTGGGCTAATGTGAAGCCAAAACTTTGCGTCGACAAGTACAAAAAAAAAGTATTACTTCAGAATAAAAATAGCTCCCATTTTGAGTCGATGGTCAAAGCCATCTAATCGTTTGTGACAGGTAATCGTGGAATGTAAATTTCAGTGGAGGCAGACAGCCAGTCTTATGATGGGTTTGTTTGCGTTGGCCATGATAATGCTTCATTATCAAACTCTTGCCCTTGGCACACATGTGGTGAAGTCCATTTAATAACTGTTGGACCCATTTGTAAAAAAGAAATGTGTTGGCATATACTGCAGAGCAGAAGTTTGCCGAAAGAAAAATGTACTTAACAATCTTAAAAAGATCTCCGTCACATTACAGGGAATACGATGAGGCCAACAGGATGCACTCCACAAAGAAAATATACTGATGTGATAAGAACGCGAGTCTCTTGAGCTCTGAGTGATTGAAGTCGATCTAGTGCTTGAATGAAAATGGATGGCAAGTCTTTTGAGAACCCAGAATAAAGTAAACTGATTCCAATACTTAATGTCAATAGAAAAATAACAGTGCTAAGCATGAAGCACAGACGCACCCTGCCCACCCTCGATCTAGTTATGTGACTGCTTTGCACAGGAGTACTTTGTTTACTCTTTGGTTGTGAAGGAAAGTTATTTCCCTCTGATTTTCCTCTGGTGGTGATTTATGAAGTTCACTGATGGACTTATAGATTCACTTGTTGCTAAGTAGCTAACTAAGTGCCAAAGGACTGTGAGCTCGAGACCCTGGCCATCCCGACGGTCAGAGCTCCCGGTCTGGACACAGTATAACAGAACGGCTGCACGGCTAACAGCAGCTACATTTTATGGATGAAGTATAACAACAAGTCAAGCAATCTGTCCATCAGGAAACTCGGTAAAATCAATGAAAGTTGAAGCAGAGCAGGCGTTAGGACATTATAGGCAGACCAGAGAATATTTTCTCCACTGATTTTAGTGTGGCTGGATTGTATTTCATGAATATAGTTAGATAAATTATATTTTGTTTTTTTTGTTTTTTTTGCAGCAATCAGTGAGCCTGGTCTCACTTTTTTTCCCCCTCATTCGCAGCTTGACAGTAACAGCAAATTCATCTAATTCAGTGCTCCTGTGATCGCTATTGTCCGAGCTAGGCTATCGAAGGTGTCATGCTGTTGAGCACAACGGCAAGAAGCTGAGGCAGTGTTCACGAACACGAGGTGCAGCCACTCAAAAGCTTCTGGACACCGGCCAATTGGAAGGAAGTAGGCTCTTAGGAAGAGAGAGACCTTAAAGAGACAGAGGATAAACTGAGGGGCTGCACGGAGGGCCAGTATGAGATAAATGAAAGGGTGTTTGAACTGTGAATGTGGAGACTCAGGCTAAGAATATAAAGCTGGAAACGAGAATAACAGGTCCTCTTCAAGGATCATGGAAGGCTCTGATCTTAAAGATGCTAATCAGACAGCAACAGGTGAGTCTGTTCTCCCACACAGGTGTTTTCACTTGCTTTGGCTGATGAGATGAGAGCTTTGTGGGCAGAGCACAAGGCTGACATGACATTTCTGTTGCAGGACAACTTCCACCTTATTCATTTTTTTCTTCTTCTTCATTTATTTATTGATTGGTATGGCATAGAAATCTCTAGCAAGATAATTAAAAAGTAAGGTCTTGTATGTTTTTCCTAATTAAAAAGGTTTAATTAGTTTCCAGGAAATAACTAAAATAGAGACATAATCACGGTGCAGAACTGATTGTCAAGAAATCAGTGGCTTAGATGTGTGACCTTTTTAATGTTCATTTTCTGTTTAATAGTAAATAAAAGATTGTTCTTATTGCTTGTGTTTTAATAAAAAATCTATTCTGGTTTATGAGCGCAGAGACGCTGAATACATTCAGCTCAAATATGCCAACAGCGCCAACTGACCTGCAATTGTTTATTTTCTTAAAGATCCATTTAAACCAAAGTTAACATTTCCGCATTATTGGGAAGTTCATTGTTGAACTGTAATCTTGCCTGCAGAAAAGTCATATTTTTACATATTCAACTAATCCTCTGTGGACTGACAAAGACCGTCAGGGTTATTCAAGCAAACACCTGGACTAGATTTTCTGGAAGTGTACCAATTGGACATTACCCATTTCCCCTAAGGTTTTCACACCAAATTACACAGCCCTTTACATAAATCTTGCTGAGAATTTATGTCCTGAAAATATTTAAGATATCCAAAACCCAAGTGTGTCCATTAGAAAAAAGTCAAATTTCACATTGATTTTTATTTTAATTCTGTAAATATTTTTTAACATTAACATATTACTTCCTAAATGGTATCCTACTGTCTGTATTGTGTCATAGTTTATTTTATTTCTACCAAACATCAACCTTCGCAGAGGTCTAATCAACCTGAACAGAAAACACCCTTGTGGGCCTTTTTAACATGACACACTGGGAGCTGGGCAGTGAGGTTAAAACATGCTGGTGCTGTTCTCCAGCTGAAATGATCCTGTAAAAAAAAAAAAAAGAAGTGATTCAGTGTAACATCTCTGCAACTCACTCACTGCTACATGCATTTCAAAACATGTCTTATGAATATTTGATGTCGGTCCCAAGGGAACGCTTTGAACGCCAACACAATCAGACAATGGCTACTTGTTTACTCACAGCTGGCTGTTAGAAGAGAAAATGCATTAAAATCATTTTCAAATGAATATCTAACCCTTCTGGGCTCTCTTTACTCAACTGTGCAGCATGTGTGAGTGACATTTGCAAAGACTTGTGAGTAAGTCCTGGGTCAAAGACTACTTGCAAATCAATCTCAGTGTTTTAATCTGCGTGCAGTACATGATGGCAGGGATTTACTGCACCAGTTCAATTAAGACTGTGTCAGCAAAGTGGACAGGTTGTCAATCACAGAGAAATATACTAAATTGACTTTCAAATACATTCCTGTTACTGTCGGAAAGCTAATTGCATTGATCTATGGCAAACCCAAACATGACGGCACCTTTTACACAAAGACGGTATTTGGGATGTGGGTGACTGATGCGATGGATATTGTCGTGGATATTTAAGGACTGAGGCTTTTCAGTCGGCAATATTTCTGTGCTGTGACGTTCAATATGTCTGAATATCAGCATTGCAAAAATAAATAAGTATTCATTGTTCTGCTAGAATTGTGTGGAACAATGTTTACACTATTACAGGACACAAAAGCACACCTCTGAAATTTAGGCTGATGAAAATCTCAGTGTAGCATTGTGGCATATTCCTTTCAGGGGGGAAACACTGAGAGGAAAGACACGCATGAAGACACGCATCAACACACATGAAGACACGCATCATATCACAAAGAAAAGGCAAAGAATATGAAACTGTTTTTCTAACTTCTTTGTCACAAGTTGAAAATCAAAGATCTAAGACTTTTTCTTTACACACAAAAGATCCATATCTCTCAACATGTCTTCATTAATGTGTTAAAATCCATGTTAGTGAGCACTTCTCTGCCAAGGTAATCATCCACTTGAGAGGTGTGGCATATCAAGATGCTGATTAAACAGCATGACTATTGCACAGGTGTGCCTTGGACTGGTTACACCAAAAGTTCAGTTTTGTTGCCGCAGAAGGAAGCCCGCAGTTGGTGTGCTGATTTTAGGAAAGTCCACCAGAGTCATAAATTGAATGTTCATTTCACTACCACAAGCCGTCACCAATATTGTTTCCAGCTCGGCCTCACAACCGAAGCTCATGTGTAAACCACGGCAGTCCAGGGCCTCCACATATGGCCTTTTCACTTGCAAGCTCGTCTAAGATCAGCGAGTCAGACAGCTGACGCAACAGTTGGTTTGCACAACCGATGAATTTCTGCACAGACTGTCAGGAACCGTCGGAGTGCTTGTCGTTCTCACCAGGGTCTTGACCCAACTGCAGCTTAATGTCTTAACCATCTAGAGTGGGCAAATGCTCACGTTCAATGTCGTATGGCACTTGGGAGAAATGTTCCCTTCATGAAAAATTGTAGCGGACAGATGGCAGACAGCGTATGGCATTGTGTGGGTGAGTGGTTTGCCCCATGGTGGCAGTGGGGTTATGGTACGTGCAGGCATAAACTATGGAAAACTACCACAAGTGTGTTTTATTAATGGCTATTTGAATGCACAGAGATACCATGATGAGATCCTGAGGCCTTTGTCGTGCCTTTCATCTGCTACCATCACCTCCTGTTGTGGCACAACCCCATGGTGCAAGGATCTGTACACAATTCCTGGAAACTCAAAAGCATCTGAGTTCTTGTATAGCAGGCATGCTACGAGACATGTCACCCGCTGTGCATGTTCTGGACTCTCCGGATCAGTTTGTACGATGCCGATATCAAGCAACCTCAGGCAGCCATTGAAGAGCAGTGAGGCAACAAAGAGCAATAAAGAAACCATTTTGATTAGTGGAGCTTTGAGGAAGTTAACAAGAAAAATCTGCAATTTGTCCAGTAGTGCGCCTCCATCTATTTTCGTTCTTTTTCAAAGAGGGACTAATGGAAGGCGTAAATTTACAGTATTACACATGCATCCCAAAGACCTGTGAGCTTATGAGGCAAAATGGATTAGGTAAGAGGTGATAAAGAGGAGACAGCTCAATTTGCACAATTAAACGAATGTGTTTATGTCAGCTGATTCATTGACTCTTAATGACATCACACACTCACCGTTAGCAACAACACGCATGCAAAAGTAAACCAAACTGGAGAAAGATAAAGAGCCCATAGATTTTTGTCCTGTCCTGTCTCCCTCAGCCTCGGGCCTGAGCGATGGCTCTCAGTAACTTAGGTGACGGTGAGGTTATCGCCATGATTGATGGAGCCCCAAAGGAATCAATAGCATGCATGCCTCAGACGAGGGGAAAATGCCTACATATTTCATAACCATTAACTGACCACAGTTACCATACTCAGGGCAATGCTTCTCAATTTGACCTGCCTCTTCATATCAGGAGGTAGGCTAGATATGAAAAATTAAAGTCAAATACAGAATGGAAAGGTGCGTGTACCGCTGCTGCTCTCTGCTGAAAGTGTCAGGGGGCCGAGCAGAAGGGCTGCTGGTTTGTTTCTCAGGTCAAAGGAGATTTGTTAACAGCATCTGCTGGATCTCTACTATCCTTTTTAAGTGATAGTGTTTACAGGCAGGCTTGATGATTTATGACCTTGCCTCCCACAGTCGTATACCGTTCTCCAGTTCTGAGATACCACATGTAAAGTCAATTAAATGATTGGGTGACATGGTGTTTTATCAGAGGGGGCAACGGCACAAATGGAAGCACTACCTCGGTCAGTCATTTGACCTTTAATTATCTTCCCTCAAAACTGGATTAGATAAAGGTTTGCGCCCAATGGAAACATGTTGTTATCTGTCTTTTCAATTACCCCAGTCCCTTGATGAAGGGAGGAGGGGTTACATCTGAGAGGGGGTGAGAAAAAAAGGTTTGAAACTTGTTGTTAGTGAAGGGTAAAGTGTGTTGTTTTAAATGCAGTAATTATCTCAGAGGTGGTATCCACGGTTTTATCTCTAAGTGATGTTTTCTGTATTCTAATTTTTTGGTCAATTATAATGTGTCCATTCTGTTTTCAAAACAGTCTGTTTGAGGCTTGATGGTTGTGTAAAATTGTGCATTATGTCATATATACGGTTTGTTTTCTAATCTTCTTTTTTTCTTTTAGCTTCTCATTCTATTTTAAGTATGCTATATTTGACCTGCCCCCGAAAAATCAAAGATTCGAGTCATTAGTAAAGCTGATACCCAGTCAAATTGCATCTTGTCAGTGGATTCTGTGTTCTTTCATTTTTAGCTGCAGCGTAACAGGCTGTAAACTTGTAAAGGCTGTAAACTTTACAAACCGAGTCTCACAGTGACCACAAAACTAACTGTGATGGAAGTGCAGAAAGGTGACAGAGAAACGGAGGGTTACGGGACAGCGTGAGGCACTTCCAGTTGAGTCTGTTGGATGCTCCGGTGATGACTGTCAGTGAAGTGGGCTAAACCAGATGGTGCTACAACCTCGTCTACAGCCGTCCACTGTGATTGACTCTTCAAGTGACGGCGCTGTCAGCAGCCTGACAGGAGAGATGCTCCTGGGATTTTATAACAAACTCTGAGCAGAATTCACATTTTTATTTTACTTTACACTAAAGCACGAGACTCGTGTCAGCACCCTGATTATATATTCATTTTGTTTCAATTCATTCATTTTGTCAAGAGGAACTTCTTTACTCACAGGGGTAATTGTTTTTCTTGCTGTTTGGTGATTGCGTAATTTGTCGTTTGACAAAGCTGATGGGAATTAGTTTTGCAAATATTTGTTTGCACAAATTGAAATCTTGACCAGATAGTGGTGCTAGAAGAGCAGTTAGGGGATCAGCGAGGGGAATTCATCTGAATGTATGCACCAAATCTGGATTGTCCATTCAAAACCATAGGTCAGTGTCACTGGTTTCCCTCTGACTTTTCAGCAGCACAAAGTCTTTCATTCGGATTGGAGAAGGTTCATCCTCTTGGGACCATAAATGTCTGTCTAGAATTTTTTCATCAGTCCATTTATTAATGTTAAGATATCACAGGATAAGTGCAAGCTTTAACTTTTTGGTAGAGCTACAGAAAAAGTTAAGGGATCATCATGCACTTTTGTCAGTTTTGAAATCATAGGTAATTTTTTTTTCTCTAAAAAAGGAAGTTGGCAAATATCGTTATTTATCCCTCCAGTTGGGCTTAAGTTTAAAATGAAGTTTTCAGCTGTTGAAAGATTAGAGATAAATACAAAAACCTAACTCTTAGAACTCTGAAATTTTCTGTAAAAAAAAAAAAAAAAAAAAAAAGACTTACTAATTGGACTTCATTGGATTCTTGATGAATCAGTATATTGAGTGAAATTCATTCATCTGTGTGGAAGCACTAACTTCTTTTCAGATCTGACAGCACATGGAAGCCCCAGGAGCTGCGGTACTGAAATTAATCCCAGCATTTTTTGGAAAGCGATGACTCCGTAAACAAAATTAACAAAGCAGATGAGCGGGCCAATAAGGGCATGTCCCATTGACACCAAAGCATTATTGCCACAATAGACACGTACAGAGCAGAATATTTCCTCCTTGGCATTGTATGTCTTTCTGAGGCCCAAGCAGCTGGGGTTCTATTAATTAACTTGGCATTAGCAGCGTTTGGTTTTTGTTCAGCGCCGAGTGCACATGGGTGTTTTAGGACTGTTAAATTAGGGCTCGGGAACAGGGGAATGCTTGCACCAGATTCAGGGAAAATTACAGCCAGTCAGACCACGAGGGAAGAAGCCTCTTCTGGAAGCTCTCTGTAATTTAACATGGCTGTCAATCACTGTTTGTAAAGGGCCTCTAAATCCCTTGTCTGTAGCGGGGATAAAACAACAACACCAGGGATTGGTGACAGCGCTGTTTCTCAGTAAATATTCTCCAAAACCTTGAAAAACAAATGCCCAACATTCAGATCTAAATACATGTTGATGGGGTGAAAGTTTGACTTGAAAGCAAGCCAAATTACCACCGCTCCATCACAGTGTCCCAATAAAAGCCTACTTATATTCCTGAAGCAGGCGGTTACTGACTTTGAGTTTGGACTTAATAGTTCACTGGTGCAAGAATGCTTCTAGCAATGACCTTTCCTTGTTTTCAGGTTGATGACCATGTACTTTTGAATCATTCTATTTTAGGTTCTATGTTCTCTGAGGATTTAATTGATAGTCAGTTCATTAAACTCTATTCGTGTGAAGGTTAGCAGCTTGAATAGTTTTCCTTCCAGTGCAAGTAAGAACTGTAATATTTTCAGCGACTTTGACTAAAGACTTTGTTTGTTTATCATCATCACCCTCATTTAAAGCAGCTATGATGCTTTTAAACCTACAGAGAATTAGCTTGTGCAATCTTGGCTTTACAGAGCTTTGGGTGTTTCAGACAAGCAGCAACCTTTGTGGCTGTGAAGCAAAGCCAATGCGCTAGTGCCTAATACTGTAGTTCCTCAAACGTCCACTTGAGGCTGGCGCACATTCACAGCCTGGTACAGACACTGGTTTTGGTCTCTATAGCTAGTATTAATCAGCCATCAGAGGTGGCTTGTTTGAACATCCAGACTTCCACCAACGAGCCACGTCTTTAGTCCATTTATTAGATGAGCCAAGAGGCAGCAGAGGCAAGACTGCAAAGATGGCGATGGCCAGAGCCGTCTCAGTGAGCTTTACAATGGCTCTTCAGAGACCTTGGGTTGATATCATGGATACAACGTTTTATGTCTTATACATAGTTTCAGCTCATTATTTAGCTATCTGGCTACTTTACTGTTTTGGTTCACTCTCACTGCTCTCATTGCATCATTTTCAGCCACAGCCAGCAGCTGTTTCCAGCAAAAAATAAGCTCCACAAACACAGTGTTCACTACCTGCTCAGCACCAGCAGACAGACACAGTTAACAACTAGCTGTTGAATATAGTGGAGAATTTAGCAGCTAAAGAGGCAGATATTTCCCACGGGAGTTGAAGCAGACTAAAAAACGGAGTTAAAACAGAGTGAATATTGGATTTACATTCACCAAGTCGTTAGAAACATGAACTCCAAATGAATTATAATGCTCCTCTGTAACTGCTGGATGTTTAAACAAGGACATGTTCACCATGTTAACTTAAAAGACAATGATCTGCCAGTCTAGTGTTCACAACTTCTTTCTGCTGCTATATCAGAAAACTAACTCATTTTGTGTCATTATAACGGACTTTATAGACACCTGACCTGTGTATTTTGTTGCTTCCATTTCATTCCCCCATGATTAATATTTAGTGTGACAATCATCAGCTCAATTTGTAAAAACACCAACAACACTTTAGAGATTAAACGGCTGAGAACTCTCTACAAGCATTCATCCTGAAGAGTGTTTTCAGGCATGTAAAAAGTGTGAAATCAAATATTCTGACTTCATTAATAGTCACTGGCTCGAATGATATACATGAGTATGAAATGGAGAGCAAGCCTAAAGTCTAAAAGAAGTAATTTTTCTGGGAAAAAAAAAAAACAAAAAACAGTTAAGATGCTAAACAACAACGCCGTCCGTCCTTGCTTATATGCTACAAGCTTTGTTTACACTGTGACTCGATAATCCTGCTGGCTATCCCGTCACCAGTCAAACACATTCATCGGCTTAGAGCTTAAAGGATCCTCAAAGATATATCCTTTATATATATATTCTGGTTTTCTTGCAACATAAATACATCTCAATTAGAACACAAGTTAAAAGTAATCATTAAAAAAGTATTTGGACATGAGACGGGAATAAGCGTTAAATACTTAAAGAGATGTGCATACAGAACATAAAATGTAAATATTTGTCATTTTCCATTATTAAGACAAAAAGAGGAGGATGAATATTTATATTATAATATTATAATTATATTATTATAATATTATATAATAATAATAATAATAATATTATATTATTATAATAATATAATATTATATACATATTATGAATAATATTTCATCCTCCTCTTTTTGTCTTAATAATGGAAAATGACAAATATTTACATTTTATGTTCTGTATGCACATCTCTTTAAGTATTTAACGCTTATTCCCGTCTCATGTCCAAATACTTTTTTAATGATTACTTTTAACTTCTGTTCTGAATGAACCAGAATATTGTTCAATATTCAGTAGATGATCAGGTAAATATTGGGCACATTGTATTCGTTTGACTACAAAGAACAGTGCAGGAAGTGACGTTCAGAGAATTTTATGGTGAATGACAATGTTGTGGTGTATATATGAGCTAAAGCACCCAAGTATTACGTGAATCTACATTCAATCTCCCAAAGGATTTTATTTGAATACAAATATAATTAGCAATATTCTTTCTACATGCAGTATTTATGAGTGAATTTTGATCAAAATAGAAGTGACTGACTTTTGCTCTCTCTCTTCTGATCTATTCTGCTAAGCGCTGCTATAATTGAAGTAGATAATTTTGGCAAACAGATAAAAGGGCTTTTATGGCAACGTTAAAAAGTAAAAACCTAATACTCTGCATAACGTTAGAAGAGTTCGTTTTAGTGATACTTCAATGGGAAAAGTCAGGCTTTAGTTATGCTTTATTTACCTATTTTACATGTACATAGCTTTGTCTTTGTTCTTGTTTATGTCTACGTTTTTTCTATCTGCTTGTACAAAGAGAGCAAAGTGAAACCGGAGTCAAATTCCTCGTGTGTGTTCACATACCTGGCGAATAAAAGTGATTCTGATTCTGATTCTTTTAATTTGTGTGTTTAATCAGGGGTTTATCAGAAATGTATCAGTTCTGTCCACAGGTTTCAGGTCACATATTTTCCTTTTTTTTAAAATTTTATTTCTCTTTTTTTCTGTCTGCTCGTTTTGGGTACTTACTTTTTTTTTTTCTTTTAGAATAATAAACGCTCTTCATCGCAAAGTGGTATAACTCAGGAGTAATTCGGCCTCTAATCACACCCAGTGTTCTACTGAGGTTTTTTCAGACTCAAATCATCTGTGCCGGGAGTAACGTGGTACCTGTCGCCCTGTTTGACAAATTAAAACCCCGCCTTAACCGTAACTGTTGACATTGTTACGACTCTACATGGAAACAATAAGTATCCAAGCAGCAGCGGTACATTATGATATTGATTATTCAAATCAGTGCAAATAAAAAGCCCTCTATAACACGCTTTAGTGAACACATTCATGACACCCTCTCCTTTCTGATAAAATGGAAGCTGGAGATTTTGACATCTTTAATGACAGAGGAAGATTCAACAGCAGACTGGGCAGACAGTGCACCAGCCAGCTCATCCCTGATAAATTAACTGTGGACAACACAGTGCCAAACCCATCACTGCTTCGACAGCTTAAGTAGTGGTAGGTGTAATAAATGATTCAGTAGTCCCAAGAAGTAGGGTGTCAATTTGTAATGTCCTCCAAATGCCCAACCACCTCTGCCTACAGCCACAGAGCTTACAGATTTGTCTGAAACCAGCTGTAAATTTAATTTTAATGGTGCGACACCTTTCGCTGAGTCATGCACTTTCCCCCTGTTCTCTGCTTTTGCTCGCTCCTCTCTGCTTTTTCCCAACGCTGTCACAAAACGGTCTTTCTCTCTGCCTTGTATTATCTCTGTCAGCAGAGGGCCCATGGATCTATCAGGCCAAGCTGGGAAATACAGATAGTGACAGGGGTAATGTGGACCGGGTCACTTCACATGCCTTAACTTGTCCCAACGCTCAATCCTCTGCAAACCACAGGTTGAGAATTTATCTCTACGACTTCCACTCAGCTTTGTGTCATTTGTTTACTCTCTTCTAGCCAAAGCAAAAAGGTTGGATAAGAAGAATACATTGGGGGAAAAAAAAAAAAAAAAAAAGACAAGAAAACCAATTCAATTTTCCAACAGTTGTCGTTTGCAGTAACACTGTGCGCCTTCCAGGGCTAAATAATGAGGAAGGTCTCTGATTAGATGCCATAAATTTATTCTATTGTCAGTTATGGTCACAGAGAGCGAAATCTCTGCCCTCAGAAGCCGCTGAAACAGAAACATGAGATCATTTCAGAGGCTGGCCCATGGTTTTTGCGGGACCTAATCAGAACTATATTCCCAAACAATGTTGTTAATAATCTCATTCAATTCACATTGGCCTGACGATATGT
The DNA here is from genome assembly GCA_946959425.1 of Argyrosomus regius. Lineage (NCBI taxonomy): Eukaryota > Metazoa > Chordata > Actinopteri > Sciaenidae > Argyrosomus > Argyrosomus regius. Next base: position 3,216,267 of record OX336888.1, read on the forward strand.
CTTACAGCAACACAAACTAAAAGTGGTATTATGGACTCCATCGCTCACGCCTCGTAAGGCTTCTTGCTAGCAGGTGAAACAAACCATACAGTACGTATCAAAGGAGGCATGCGGGGAGTTGGTTGGTCTGGCGTGGACATGTAAGCCTTTGATACAGGGACCACTGTTTGCATCCTGAATACTGCCTGTGGTTAGGTGTAGACAAAAACTTTTGTTTAGAAGTAGTTTTCTGTATTAAACCAGGATTTTTACATAAACCATTTGATAATGCTTTAGTTGCTATGAGAAAACAAATTAAACACAATGTCAGTGATTGTTTTACATATTTACTTTCCCTCATTATTTTTGATGAAATCAAATGAACATAATGTAGGTAGCATTTCATTTCCTAGAAAACATATTTGCTGTTGCAAATTAGTTGTATTTCCAGAAGACATGTGGGCGTACACCAGTCCAACAGTAACCAACAGTGATAATTAGAGCTAATTGATCCCGACGCTACAGATACCAGGTCTTGATTTGAGTATCAATACTAATGTCAATGGGATCAATACCAGAAAATTGATACAGCACATGTTAGATGACACCATGAACACTTGAACATCCCCCATCTTCTTAGTGCTGACTGGAATCTCTGCTGCTGAACATTCTGTTAATTTACCATCAAAAATGTGTTTTAAACATGTGATTGGGGTATTTACAGAGTAATAAAAAGAAATGCATCATATAATGAAAATGATGTGGTGACATTCAGAAGTAGAATATAAGTTAATTATGGCATATTTCACTCTCTCACAGTGACATTAGTATTTCTCAGTGATCCTAGCCTCAGTATTACTTTTGTGGAATCACCCACCCTTAGTGTTAATGATAAATATATGTATTTTTTCATTGCATCTTTTTAAGAACTGATCTTGTTCCTGCTGCAGGCTGAAATTTGTCCATCCAAACCTGCACAACAGATCCAGAATGACACAAAACGCTATACAATACTTTATTAAATTTTATTGAAAACCATTAAATGTAAACTGTGACAAGGCTCCTTAATGCATGGGCACTAACAAAATATTCCATTATATCAATTAGCTCATTAACTTTAATGCAGCCATTATACAATGCATGCACCGAGCAGTTGTGTTACAGTGTGAAAAGAAATGCAAACATTGTGTTGACCTCCATCAGCAGACGCTCAACATTAAAGGACTCAAATCAGGACTGTGGATATCAAGGGGGCTGTTATTGTCAGGATGTTATTATGGAGAGATATTGCTGTGGGTAACGTTTCTTTTTGTGCCTTTTGATAGATGAGTCATCTCTTCGTCTCTCTTCGTTTATAGACTAACTTAGGTATAATGTGGCAGTTTACTGATGGCACTGATTCCTTTGCCACTAAAGTACTCAAATAAAGTCTGCCCCGCGCCGCTGTTTGGCGCTGCTAAAGTGCAAAATTACACACCGCCCGGGATAGATTGTCTTAGACTCGCGGCGGTCATCAAACATTTACATCCAAACACAAAATGCAGGTTCAGCTGCGGTCTATTTATCGATGCCAATGTGGAGATAAAACCAGGTGCTGTTTGAACAGGTGCGCTGAAACACAGGCTAGTGAAAACTGCACTGTGTTAGACTAGCCTTCCCCACTTCACCTCCCAGCACTTATGTCGAGGAGACGGACTTTCCATCCCATGTCTGGAGACAAATTGCATGTTTGTTCTTTTCCGTCAGCGCTGCACACACACACACACACACACACACACCACCCCCGAGAAGTAGTCGTGTTGATATGAGTTCCCCCTTTTTACAGAGACAAGCTCTGACTGTTGTATTGAAAAGAGGGGGCCGTGCATGCTGGGATGGCCATGGGGGAGTTTTTCGCTTTCATCAACGAGGTCAGCCTCTCAGCAAGAGCTTGTTGCTGCCTGGTAGTTTATCTGCAATACATCATTGGTGATGGATGGGTAATGGAGAAGCCATACCCTTCTCATTCACAGCACTATATCATTTCTGATAAATCTCCAAGCTATCTGTTCATTGGGTTTCGGTGATAGGCTTCCTCCATGGCAGCATACTCTAGGTATAAAAGCACACTGGTCTATCCATATCTGGGCTCTCAATTTCCCAGTTTCTTTCTTTTTTTTTTTCTTTTCTTGTCTGGAAGAGAACTGAGTGATAATATCTGCACTGTTGAAATGTGTCACTACAAAAATGCATTCCAGCTGTGCTGTGGATCATAATTTTTATTTCTTTATTTAATTCTTATCAGTTTCTTAAATGTTTAAACTAGGCATGATAAAAAAGAGTGCATAAGAACTAGGAATTGGTCACATCGGGAATTCTTTGTCAAATGTTTATCACGGCTCTGTTCCGTTCACCAATGAACAGTTTAACAGGGGTAGTCGAAAGTTCAGAGCTTAACCAAAGGGCACTTTGACTGTAGTTGATGTTCAACTATTTTCTTTTTCTTTTCTTTTCAGCCTGTCCAGGGATTTTTGCCAACAACTTTTCCTTTTTTTCTACTCCTAACTGCAGAAGAAATTACAGTTCTGACTCGAAAGTTTGACTGAAGCACTCACAATTGTGATGGCACCATTTGAATGTGTGAATGTTGATCCAGAAGAGAGAGAGAGAAAGAAACAACACATTAGTTGTGAATGTGATCTGTGTTTACTGAGGGGTAGACAAAGCAGCTTACCTTCCTCACTACCCCCCCCACAGTTTGTTTTATCAATCCCACAATCCCTCTGAATTAGCGGGCCGCGCTAAGCGCCGAAGCTGCCGTACCATGATAAATATCGTGAATGAAAACACTGATTACTATCGCGGCATTTACTGTTGTTGCCTCCAGCCGAGAACAAGGTTATCTCACCTTCTTTATAACTTTGCCTCCGGTATCAACTTAATTCCTCTTCTCATCAGGGTCATCATTAAGCCTCACATTGGCCATTATATAAAGTGTTGTTTATTGTATAATAAGTACAACAGCAAGGTGCATTTGGGAACTGGTAATGATATTATGAGAAGTTCCGGCAGATTAAAACATTAAACCTGAAGAGTCTCATTACAGTAAGTCTTTTTCACCTCCCAGTAAGGAGAAATGTCAATGGGTTTGTTCTTGAGGTTTTGTTCGATAAAGGGTAAATAATTATGATTGCTGCTCGTCTTCTAAAGAATTCAAGAGGGGAAGAAGCAGATTTTGCTTTTTGATGAGACAAAAAAAAAGTTAAATATTCCCTGAGAGTAGTTTAAAAGTTCCTCCCGTTCATGAACCTTTTGTCCTGGGTGCGCACTGATAAGCATATACCATAATAAACAGGTTATAAGGCTGCTGGCACTGGCTTATATTCTAATACCGAATCTGTAGTGCAGCAATAGATAGAAGGCAACGCAAGATAGCTTGAGGTAATCTGTATGAAGTATGAGCTGAATTCATCCCATGCACCAAATAATCCTAGCTGTTTTAAATATAGAATAGATAACTGCTGGTCTGATGGTATTCTGGGGGAAATGATAGACGGTGAAATGGAGCCAAAATGAATGGGCCCTTAGTTGAACAGACCTAAATTCATTTTACAGGCCCAGTGGAATGGAGTTATCTGAATCAACTGTCCTCCATGGCTGCCTGAGGGATATTGGAGACGGCTAAGGTCAAATTATAGGGGGGGTTCAGCTTGTGTGTGCGTGTGTGTGACTGTATTTGCAGGAGCCTGACAGTCAGCCAGTCAGCTATACAGTAAGATCTACCAAGACGGAGCACAGAATGCGAGAAAAAAATTGCAAATCCTATTCTGTATTAAAGTTGCGATTGTCAAAAACGTGAAATCAAACAAGCATGCGAGCAAACCTCCCCGAAAAAAAAAAAAGGTCACATCTCTGATTCAGGAGTGACTCGTCGCTGACATGGACGTGAACTCCTTTCTGGCATTAGAGAATGAGGAATGACAGCGAAAAAAGGCCAAATATTACACGTGACAGCGCTCTCTCCGTATTGGAGAGGAACATTTTCTGCAGCCCCGTCCAGACAGTCACCGAGCTAAAAATGAATGCAATGCTTTCCCAGACACTCCCAGGTCCTTTAATGAGACTGTGCTTAAGGTGTAAATTAGTTACACAGCCTTGCCCGTCACAGACACTGGAGCAGCAAATCCACTGGGTTGCTCCAGTTCCAGCAGACATGATGGAGATCCATTTCATGAACATCACTCATTAATATGCTAATGGTGGTCATTATTGGTTGATAGCGAAATTAATTGAATTACAGTACTTAGCGGGTCATGGCCAAGAAAAAAAAAAAAGGACACTTTTTTTTTTCAGATAAAGAGCCATTTTGAGGAGAAAAATAGTACTTTTGTTGACAGAACACATCCAGATAAAGTGATTAGAAATGTTAAGTTTGCTGTCATGTGAGGAGAACACTCCTGGTGAGGCTTTGCTGACATAAAAAAAAAAAACTGAATCACTTATTGAATCAAGAATTTTAAGTAGTTTTTAATCAAAAAAGTTCAACTTTGATGATTCCACTGGCTCCAAACAGTGTGAGGATGGTTATTCAGGACCATGGACAGCGCCCCATCCATAAGCGTGTCATCGCCACCAAACCACAGAGCCGGATGGCTTTTAATATGAATGATGAATGGATCGGGTTCGGGAACAACGCTGCCGTTTTTCTAATGGAGCACACAGATGGATGGATACACTTAAGGAAGTGGTTAAATTAATGACATTTTTCTAACAAGTTGTCACTTTTTTTTTTTTTTTTTTTTTTTTTGTCGTGGCACCATCCTGATCAGAATTGACAGTTAGGAATATAAAACGGAGTCTGCATTACACCGAATCTGGCACAAATCTCTGCTGGGATGCAACATAAATCAACTTCAGGACCACGGACAGCTACAGTACAGCACGGCATACTAAATGGACACCGGAACGCACCGGGAACTGGGTTAATTAGCACCACACTGAGGCTGCTGTGTCTGTAGAATTCCTGAAGAAGACCTGATTGCTTTCACAGACTAATTTCTGCTGTTTCTGGGTAGATTTCTTTTCTTTAAACCCAACAGTTAACAAATGACCCCATGATAAAACACCCTAACCCTTTACAATAACCACATTATCAGTATTTATAACACATTTCACATGGGATTACTACAAATGCAATACATAGTGAATTTGTGGACATTAAATATAAAATATTGATTGGAAATAGCCACCATGGACTTTAGAACTTACTCAACCAGGAGAGTGAAGGATTCAAATTGTATTTCAGATCAAATTCAGACAAAAGACCCCCTTTTTACCACTCCTCACTACATATTAGTTATTCCTGCAGAGCAGAAAGAGCCAATGGAAGACAAGAGAATCTGCCTTGAGCTGGTCACTTCAGATCCTCCACACTCTGATCAGTGCAATCTGAAATGAAATCAGGTGCACGGGCATACAGTTTAACAGAGCTGATTCCCGTTACTATAATATGTGCTGTCACAGTCATTATGAAAATGTCAACATCTATCTATTCACTCAGTGGTCATAGTCTCTCTGCGTTTTCATTCTTCTTTTTGAGCAGAGCTGTGCCTTTGCTTTGCTGTGCCACTTTAATGACTCATGGTTCATGCATAGGCATGCTCCACAAGACAAAACCAAAGAGGATTAGACATTATGCTCAACACCTTCGCTCTCCTCTGACTAATGTGACAGCTCAGACAGATAAGGACTTAAATGTTGACGTCCTCTCCAGAGACGCTTTTTTTTTTTTTTTTTTTTTTTTTTTGGAGTGGACCAGCCAAGCAGTTATGGGGGATATTCAATTACTTCCAATGCCCATGTCTTTATAAATAACTGCGGCATTAAAAGAACTGAATTGGGGCATAAAGTTAATGACAAGAGTGTCATTTCGCTTAGTGCACACCAGTGCCTTTCATTTAAAGTGAGAAGGAGAGACTGTTAACCAAAAAAAAAAAAAGGAAAAAGCTTGTTATCATTCTCACCACGTCGCCTATCCTTATATTCTAGCCTCCTTTGGCAGCTATTACAGAGGGCTACTTGTGTCTTAAACATGTGACTAAGTGAGAGAGGGGCACAGGGGGAGAGCTGAGGCGCCCAATGCCTGTTATCTTGCTGCTGGGCGCCTACCTACAGTTTCCCTACAGGATCTGGCTCCTCCGCTCCTTGCGCTTTCTCCACACAGCCGATGCGGAGTAGGCGGGTCAAGTAGAAAAAAAAAAAAAGCAAAAGACGCTGGGGTGGAATACATAACGGGATATTTAACCATCATCGTGGGGCGGCTGTCTGCGTCCCCCCCACCCCAGTATCCGCATTCCGTCGCATCTGTCCGACGTTGGACCCCGCCGGTTTGTGGCTGAAACAAATGCGCAAACGCGTCTTTTTAATCTTCTAATCGACAGCCCCTTTGCGCTCCTTGAGTCTCTCTCCTCCTCCTCCTCCTCCTCCTCTACTCGTCTCTCCTCCTTGACTACATCTCCTGCTGGATGATTTCATTTTGTAAAGTCATTATCCCCAGAAAGGTCAAAGCCTCTGCTTCCAGGAACGTTGAATTACACTGGGATAAGCCGACTTTTCACCCCCTCAGCGAAAGTTTCTCACTGGTGTAGAACCGTGCGACGGATTGGTCCGGAGCAGCAATCTTCACCGATCACTTTTACCTCTTTTTCGGATCCCTGAGTGTGTACTGTGTGTGATATTTTTTTTTTTTTTTGGAGTGCTGTTGTTTTTCCCGGAGTTGCTATTGAATCCCGACAAACTGTGAAATGAGTTTCTCCACAATTTCGCCAGTTGAGTCAACGAGATTCAGCGAGGGAGAATGGGAAATACTGAGTTAAACTTTATCTTCTGTTCCAAACCGCGGTGAGTTCCTTGTATTTATGTAATATTTTGTCAAATTTTGACGTGTCAATATAAAAGAGCATGCTTAAACATCTATAAAAACCTACCTGTGGATAATTTCTGCCTTTTGTATTATTATTTCTGAGAAATAATCACATAGCAGTGGCCTGGATAGCACTCTAAAAAATCTGCTGTGCTGTATGAAATGCTCTCTGAGGCTTGACCACAATGCAAGCAAGAAACTCCCACAGAAACCAAAACAAACACACACACACACACATGTATGCACAAACATGGCTGCAGACTCACACCTTGCAGACTCACACCTTGCGCACACACACACACACACACACACACACACACACACACACACACACGCAAACCAACTATCCACGGCTGCTGCTTTCAGGACAGCATACACAGTATTTCTTTTTCATGCACACATGAGCACAATCAGACTCATCTTTTGCCTTCATACCAGCCCCTGACACACACACACACACACACACAGAAACACACACACTGCCACCCTTTCTCTGCCTTTCTAACAAACATCTCTAATCTATATTCCTTAGGGTGTATTGGCATTCTCGCCTGCAAAGGATCAGATCTCTAACACTGATGTGTGCACAGAGCACGGTTTGCCATGCAGCAGCGAGGCAGGAAAAAAAAAAAAAAAAAAAAGCTCGCTCTCCAAAAAATAGAGATATAGAAAAAAAAAGTCCCACTGATTTCATAATTATATAGTTCACCCTCAAGCATCGCCCTCAAAGAAGGCACATGAGTCAGGGCAGCCTTATGGGATCATCGGTGGAGGCTCTGATAATGAGCCAAATGCCCTCAAAGAAAACAAACAACATTTTATGCATGCAATCATGCTGGCCCAAGGGCAGGTTGGGATAGGTGCTATTTGTAGTGTTTTAAATTTAACTTCATATTAAAGCAGAGTGAATAACCCACATCAGTGACAGAAAGGTAGTTTTGTAGCTGCGCTGCAAAAAAAAAAAAAAAGGAGCAGTGAATCACTGCTGTAATTCTCATTGCCACTTGCCAGTGTTAGGCACAAGTGCCAAAGCCTCCGACTTTTTATAGGGCCACAACAGGGCCACTGTTCAGCTGTGTCCTCATCTATCCTGGGAGACTGGTGAACCCGAGCGTGTCTAGGCCTGAAAGGCACACTGTCTCCTCCCATGAAAAGGGAGATTTCTCTCCTTGTATCGCTCACCTGCCCCACAAAAAAAGAAAAGAAAGTTAACAGCTCAACACATTTCTGCATCTTAGCCAGGCTACGTGTTCATGTGTTCATGCTTTCGTTGCTTGTGAGAATACGATTTTTTTTGTAAAGGCGTTGGTGATTAGACCAGCTGACCGTGATGGACATACACCTGAAAGGAGTCAAATTGAGCTTGAAAAACACTTACACGGCGACTGTGACTGAGCAGGGAGCCATCTATAGGCTTCTAGACTAATACCAACAGGAGGAATTACATGCCTGAGAGGGCGTCTTGTTCTTACAGTTTAGCATTAGCTGCCTGATAGGGTTGGGTGAGGCGTCCTACGTAGGTGGAGGGCTGTGGAAAGAATGGGACAGGAGGGAGGAAACGAAAAGGAACCTTTCCACCCCTCCACCCACAGCCACTGTAAACACAGCACAAGGGAATGAAAAGACTTTGTGGAGTAAATGCAGCTTGATGCAAAATTGTTCTTCGTAACTTAGCTTTGGGTTAGAGGGGGGTGGGTGGGACGTGGTGGGGGCAGAATGCTAACAAGTGTTCGACTTAATGAATGAGGGCCCTCGCTGTGTGAAATACCACCGCAGTGTATTTGATCATAACAGCTATTTGCAGGCAAGTGGGAGTTGGAAGAGGGAGGCAAAAATGAAGTCTGAAATAAGAAGATAAGGCACAGAAAGACAGGAAGGGAGAAAGAAAGAGAAATAAGGATGAAAAGAGCTGGAAAACGATTGCCTGTGCAGGTTTTTGCTGTATTTTGGGGTCAAGTTTTTTGCCAGGATCTGCTCAATATCCACAGCCCATTATTTTATGATAATGAGCAAACCGTGGAGTTTGACTTCTTTGAAATGATGGAGAAGAGAGCGTTTGGAGGGAGAGAAGGGAAAAGAATAAGACATGAGAATAAGGCAAAAGAGGAGAAAATCATGAATCTCTCAGATTAGTGCGACTGGGGTATTAAACTAAAATCTCTCTGTGAGGCAAGTGGTAATTGAATGTTGAGTCTGAACATATTCTGTAACACACACACACTCACACACACACACAAAGACACGGACATGAAACTGCTCTTACAGCAAATTTGCAGTCCGTCACAAAAAGTCATTTTCGTTTTATGTTTAACAAATCAAGTGCATAGTTCTCCATAAAACAGGAAGGTGCCTGAACTGTCGTAACCATGGATAAGACTATACTAAGCATGACAAAACCCGCGTGAATGTACCTCAGATAACTCCATATCAACCAAATTATTGTCACGGCAAATCATGATTAAAGCTGCCTTCAGGAGAATCTTGTGAGGTTGTGTTTTCGACAGATGAAGTCAGGGATCAAACAGAAATGGATGACTGCTGATGTCTTTTCAAAAAATCATCTTTTGTTTTCTACACAACAATAATTTAATCCTAAAAAAGATTCAATCTTTCAGAAACTGTCTACTCATGAAGGTGTGAATGCTGCATCAGTACATCTGGTTCAAATGGCCTCTTCTCACCTCCACCAAGGCCTATAGCCCCTGTCTGCTATGATATACAAATCTGCACACTATTCATTTTAACCCTCGGGGGTCCCGATCAATTGCTTTTGCAATCCTGGGCAATTGTAAGGACCAAAGACAGGTTCACACACGTCCGACACACACACAGAAATCGAGATTTCTCATGCCAGGTTGGTCATTTCTTACAGACATGCAGCATTTCTTTCTGCAGTGATGTTTGAGGTGGCTGTTCATGTTTTGTTGTACGTTTGATCACGGCGCTCTTTAAACGTGCAGTGTATAAGATTTTGGGGCCTTTATTGTCAGAATAAGGCACACATGGAATATAATATTCCTAACTATGTTTTCATGCATGTATGATCACCTGAAAATAAGAATCTTTTTATCTTTGTTCCTTAAAAATGATCCTTTTATATTTAAGGTGAGAGCAGGTCCTCTTCCATGGAGGCCGCCATATTGAAACACCATGTTTCTACAGACTAAACTAAATACTGACTCTAGCCAGGCCCTCAAAGTGTTGTTTCTTCTTTACACTAAGAAGGTGAGGGTGATGTGAGGAGATTGCAATGCAGCGATTAGACCACTAGATGCAACTAAAATTCTACACACTGGACCTTTAAGGATGACAGATTTGCGCATGTGCGACAAATCCAGTTCATTTTGCTACAGACGCCCAAAAAAAACACTTTGTTAGATCCATTGCAAAACTTTATTGTTTTTTTCTTGGCCCCTTCCAACAAGTTTAACCAATACTGGCACTGCAGTTTTTCAGGTGAAACTTTATTTGGATAGTCTGCCTATCGATTGTCTATTCGTAACATCCCAACAGCTCATGAGTTGAGTTTGAACACCTGATATAACACCAGCTTACATCTTTGCCAGGGTATCTGTTAAACATCGACAGACAAGTAAAACAGCTGAAATGTGACAAATACTCTATAAACTAAATAAAGCGTTACCTATTTCTGCAGTTCTGCTGACAGACAAACAAACAAGCCAACCAACAGCATTGAAAGCATAACCTCCAGGTAAATATACAGTGCTGAATAGCATTTTCCAAAAAAGTGCAAAAGGTTGAGCTCAGGACAAGTTAAAAAGCACCTTTCGAATACATCCTGTGCTTTCTACATTTCCTAGCCTTCCTCTTCTGCAGTGAAAGGAAGTGAAGGGAGAATGGTAGAGAATAATGTCTAATTTGTTCCATTTGTGGGTATTCAAAGGAGCCAGTGTGGCAGTGGAAGGCACAAACAAAATAAAGAAAGGGAAAAAAAGCCAAAGAAAAGAGTGAGGAGGGAAACAGTCCTATTTAATTTAAGAGCAACCTTTGTCCCTGTTTGCACAAGGCCACCAGCAGAAGAGGTCTATTTGTGCTTTACTGTGATTTATAGAAGCCTCCCTCTCTGTGTGTTCCCGGCCACTCGGTGATATGCAGCCATATAAAAATGTGCAAGAAAGAAGTTTACAGTCTGGGTAGCAATCATTAAGGTGACTTTTCCCCTGTTTGCTTTCAACTTCATTTTTTTTTATGTACTATAGCTTTTAATGATTTACTGCAACGCCCTTGTGGATTTACGAAAATGCACACTTAATTTTAACTTGCTAAAACCTACACATGAGCACGCGCACAGACACTGATGGACACCACAAGCTCAGTGATTGATTGAATCTGTCTAAATAATTAATGTCCAATCACTGCCGCAGCCATCGAGGAGAACAAAATCACACATACTGTTGAGATTCTTACAACCACACACACACACACACACACACACACACACACACACACACACACTCCTGCTACTTACATAGTTATATTGATCGTCAACACTCGGAAATCAAGGTTTGTTTGGAATGGATTTGAACGAACCAGGGGCATCTTTTTTTGGATCATTTTTTTTTCATCTGTGCATAATGCTGATAATCTTTGATGGCAGTGTGTGTGTGTGTGTGAAGCGACCAGGCTCATTGTTATCCATCTTCCGTAATGAATTGTCACTGTACAAACAAAAAACAGAGGGTTTGCTGTGTTTGTGATCTGTGTTTATTGCTTCCTGCAGGCAAATTTCCATTTTGCTTTTGTGAGACTTTGGGATTTGTTGGCCTGATCAGTTTCAGTGCTGGCCTAAAAAAAGATGTCTGCCGTAGAGTTTCTCCCGCCTTAACAAGCCACTGTCTTATTTTGTAAATAGTGGCAGCAAGATTTCAATGTGATTTTTACAGAGGCACAGTTTCTGATGTGACGCATGCTTGGGTTCCTTAAATAGAAGCGGACACTATAACGAACTGTACCGCTGTAAAGTCCCACAGCGCATTTGTGGCAGCAGCTCTTGTCGGTTTATTGGTTTATCTGCTATCTGGCTCCCTGTTGACCGTCCGCTTTCATCTCATATGGAGAAAACAGAGATTTTGGACTGTTTGGAATTCTGTCGAGAGGGTAGCAAACAAATGTAGAGCAAACTGATTTAGCACACAAGCTATAACTCGCTTAAACAGTACTTAACCCCAGTGTTCTGTTTGGGGTCTAGGACAGCCCAGGACATGTAAAAAAAAACCCCAAAACATCCTTAACATTGTTTTATGAGCTTGATGACTTCTGCTAATTTTATAACAACTGCTTTATACATGATTTGGATGACTGATAACATGTTTCAGAAGTCAGATACAGAAAATGACTTCTGTTTGGAGTCTCAGAGACTAAAACGAGGTTAAACACGACTGATTTTTATAAGCTCTATATCTGTGATTGATGACCACAATACCTTTTACACAGCAGAGCACTCTGGGGCCTAATTGACCCAAAACATAAGTAATGTCACTATGGATGATACCAAACTGCCTTTGGCAAACACGGGGAATATATTATGAATGTGACATAAGGAACATGATATATTCTTTATTTGCTGTAATGAGTTGTAGTTCATCAGCTTCAATCAACAACAAGAATTAAATAGCAAAGTATGCAATTTGTCCGAACCCTCTAGAACGACATACACAGTGTTTTTGGATCCAGAAACATCAGGATGACATTTGACTGTGCTTTCCAAAAAACATTACAAATGAAAATTAGTCTGTTTTATGATTAAAGTTTAGTTAGGCTTGGGCAACAACAAAAACAAAAATCAATAGAAAGAATGGAAAGATCACACATCATACAGGTTTAGTTGAGGTTGTCCACCTCTCTACACAGACTTGCGACTGTCACTGTACATCAACATCACCTTCAATGAGTTGTGACATGGCTGGGAAGGGAATATGGACTATGAATATGTGACATGAATGGATATGTCTCATATTTTGAATATGTGAAAGTATGTTCATGTAAGCCTGACACCATCTCAGGATAGTATATACTATCTTATACATGAAGAGAGATTGTAAACCAAACCTTGTATATACCATGTATGAATACATTAAATTACATAAAGGGAATTATTCATTAAGAAGAACAATAATAATCTTCCTTCCTCCTTTTTCCCTCTCATACTTAGCCTCTCTCAACAAATGTGCAAGCCCAGTTTGTTTACAAAAAGAATAGTGATTGAAAAGATTTCTACATATTGACTTTTAATGTCACCGATAAGAAAACATTTAAAAGTAAAGATCTGGTTGATTTTGCACTTATTACTTATTATTATTACTATTTTGACTATTCAACATACAACAGTGGAGTCTATAGCAACCCAAACAATAGAGGAAATAAAGCCAATTTCAAGAAAAGACAAAGTTTAAGGAAGCTACAGTTTGTAGTTTGTGTTACATAATCTATATCTGCAGCAGTCTGCATCATTATAATAGCCTCTTTGAAGTCTCTTTGTTTGTTGACTTAACTAAAGCTAATTTACATACAAAGAAGATTATGAGAGATGAATATTGCAGCCAAGTCATCAAACTTTAAGTCAGACTTAAAGCAGGAAATATTAAAACCAACCAAGTACATTTGCATGAGATCTCCAAGAGGCTCCAAAGTAAATTTAGCTGTCCACAAAACACTGACACAACAGAACACCACACACTTTCATTCGACCTTCCCCGCAGCAGCCTAGCTGTTCATGCATTATTGCTTTGAGTCTTCTTGTTGGATGGTTCTATATGCATGTTTATAGATCTGCACACATGTGTGTGTGTGTGTGTGTGTGTGTGTGTGTGTGTGTGTGTGTTCAGGCTCATGCATGTGTAAGCTCATACATAGTGACATCTTTTTTTGTCTTTTGATGTCGTCTTCCCAGCACACCAAGGGAGCTCATCCTTTTGTATTTGTTTGTAAGACAGCCGGATGAGTGCAACTGGCAGTCATATATTATAATTTCACAAAGGCTGTGTTTTACCCGTGGCGCTAGTATGAGAGGTATTGTTGACAGTTGTAGGAGGGAAGATAACTGGGTTAATTAGGGCCAAAAACCTCATTAGTCAGCACAGAGGGGAAGATGTAAAGTTTATCAGTTCCTGTTTCCCTACTTTGAGGATGGTTTTGGGGCTGGCTCGCAGACAAGTTACAAAGTGGATCCTGTTGGAAAAATTCTAATGAAATATTTTAAATAAACCCCTCTCCCTCCCCGCCCCCCCTGCAAAGCGAGCGCCCCGCTTCCATTTCCTTTTTCTCCTATCGTTTCAAATGTGTTCAAAGTGTGAGATATCACAAAAAGAGACTCATTTCAATTTGCATACTTGCAGTGCCAACAAAGAGGATCTGCTGTGGAGAGTGTTCCAGTCATGGATATGGACACACACATTTGCAGTCATCTACACACACACACACACACACACACACACACACACACGTGCATACACACAAAGCTCAGGTAGGTGACCGTTACAGCTCTGGCATCCTACAATAAGCGAGCAGATGTTTAGGGGCTGAATGCTCTGCTTTGTCCCAGTCTCCAAAGAAAACGGCTGCTGAAATTCTCAAGAAAGATTAGGCTCAGGGAGTTCCCACATCTCATCAAGCTTACTGTATCCTCCAAAAAACCAGGGTGAGACTCCCAAGATCCAACTCTGCACACAGTAGCCAGGCCTAAATCTCTGGAGGAAACATGTCATTTTGGCACAAAGTTACAGGAAGTGTTGCAGAACAACCTGAAAGACACGCAGCAGAGATTTTTGTGAAGACAGATAAAACCATTCATTACGAGCGCCGCAGACTGGTAGGAAAGGCCAATAAATAAGCTTATTTCAGGATGTTCTCTTTAGCAGAATCAATTGAGATATTAACTCAAAGTGGCAGCACTGGCAATTTAGTTAATTTAGCTCAAGAAGTCTGTGAATCAATCACATAATTTCAAAACAAGCGCTGAATAATAAGAATATCAGCAATCATGGCTTCTATCAAATTATCTATTTTTTGAGTGACACGCTGAACATTTTATTTTCCCAGAGGGTGTTAAATTACAAGATTTCAACTGCAGGAACCCACAATTATATATATATATATATATATATATATATATATATATATATATATATATATATATATATATATATATATATATATATATATATATATATATATATATATATATATATATATATATATATATATATATATATATATATATATATATATATATATATATATATTTATTTGAATGCTTCCTTCTTGATCAGTCATATAAAAAGTGGGAAAAACAAAGAGAGTTGTGATTTCACGCGGAGGTTCCAAACAGCTGGAGGACATACCAGACCCACACTGTGCATGTGTCACACCTTAATGTAACCACCAGTAGTCCTTGTAATGAAAAATGTCTTTTGACTCACTCATTTTTTTTTTTTTTTAACATCATGCCTTGGGGGAGCACATTTCCAGATATGTTTTCAGTCATGAGCATGTTGTTTTTTTTTTCTCTCTCTCTCTGCTTGACCGGTGGTTTTCCAACATGGACTCCTGTTTTTAAATTAGAAATTATCCATGAATGAACTTGTCTGTCTCACCAAAATCTACTGTAGACGTTATGTAGTTTTACTGGACTGACATGCAAATAGTTTGAGATGTTTTAAATCCATTCATTTTGAAAAATTATGTGACAGGTGCAAACTATATATTTTGCTCAAAAAGTAAGTGTCATGAGGGGAAAAACCAGCGGGGATTTGCAGCAGCCTTTGCTCTGCCATTGATCCGTGGGGCGTTTTGGTCAAGTAATGACGAGACATAAAACCTTGCATACGACGCAGAGCCATCACAGATGACTTGTTAAGTATTTCTGCAGCTGAGGTATTTGATATTCAGTGGTGCTTACTGAATATAGCCTGTCATTATGATGGGCAGTGGGCGTAAAAACGTTGTAGAGTTTGATCCACTGTTGGCTGTACTTCACTCGAATGGCCATTTGTTCAACACCCTCCTTTCTCTATCGAGCTGGCAGAACAAAAAAACAGACTTCCAAATGGATATTTCTCCCCTGCAGAAACAAACAGGACCTTGTCTTAAGTGTCATTTAAAAGATAAATTGCGATCTCTGGGCTTTCTCTCTGCTCAAAGAAATGTTATACGTTTCCTGTTCAGATGTGATGGTCATTTTTTAAAAACATATAAAGAAAGATTGTTTGTCACATGACAAGGCTGAAGTGATTGTGCATGAGGGCGCATGCTGACTGAATTTCGCCAGAGAGCCGCTTTGAAACCTTGGGGGGGGGGGGCGTAACATTTTCAAAAGCAGGAAAACATGCGTCTGAAAAGCTCATACCATTTCTAATTTAACTTAAAATTATGATTACCTCGGTGCTCTGAGAATACGTCTGTCGATGTTTTCATAATCTGGAAGGAGATTGTGAAAAGATTAGCAAAACAAAACAGTCACTTGATAGCTAGAATCTACATGGAGATATACTATATGAGGCCACATCTTTGCCTTTCATGGATATTATTCTTGGCATTTGCCTATTCAGGGAACGCACATCCTCATTACATTCATGTGTGGGGAAAATCTGCCACTCCCACCCCCCGTCATTTGCACTTTCCTCACAATTCCTTTGAGAGGACCTCACAGGAACAAACATAGCTTTCATTTTATACAGAGGTTTCAAACAGCCCCGGGTTATTGCTGGCCCACGTTGTGCAAAATCATATTTGAGTGGAACCACTGGAGCCTTGGTGCTCGTCTACTGCTCGAATTGAAAATTCCTCCTTGTTGCACCGCCCAACATTTGATTTGTTGTTTCTAGATTATGAGATGGCTTCCTGCCCTCAAGGAGGAGCATTTTTTTAAACATTGTCTGATGAAAAGCAGTATTTGCATAAGGTTGGAAATGTGACATAATGCCCTTATAAAGTGAAAATGGCGTGTATCTGATATCATCCAGGCGTCTGATAACAAAGGCTTAGCGGATGGCTTTATTTGGATGATAATGTGATTATAAGGTTGGCGCAGACCTGTCTAAAAACAATGAATAATTACTGACTGTCATAGCAAGTGTGTAAAAGACAAAAAAAATTTTGAGCATTTGAGTCAAAATTGGGTTGTAGAGTTATTTTAGAATGCAAAGGAAAAGAGAGTGGGTTGTTTGAGGAAGATGAGACAAAAGAAAAAAGATAAAGGAGTCTGAAAAAGAGGAAGGAGAAGCGAGAAAGTGGGCAACAGGGAACAGAGAAAGCCCAGTGTTTTCCTGCATCAGCTTTTTGGACAGCTGCCTGTTGGATGATAGGATTAAAGAGTCTTTTAATATGACCTCTGTGCTCTATTTTGATATTAACACGCCACACAGTCCCCTCTAAGATAGGTCACTTTATACACAACGTGCACCATGTAAAGCAAGGCAGTGCAAGGAAGCCGAGGGTAGTTTTGTATTCAGCAAACAAAGACGTACTTGTAACTTTTCTGAGGCCAATTGTATTGCAGCGTAGACACGGCGTCATACTTTATAATGCAGAAACTTGTACTCAAACCTGATACTATATGGTAGTAAGTCACAACTTTAGTGTCAGATTTTGTCAAAACACCCATAAAGTGTGACTGTGCTTGCTGTGCGGCCCTCCGCTGCTGAAGGAACAGAGAGAAAAGTGTGATTCTCGAGCTCGAACAGAGAGCCGAAGATAACAGAAAAGCTGGGAAGACAGAGGTCCCCCCGTCTCAGTGTGAATAAACTATTCCACACTGCTGCAACGAGAACAGATATCGCTGAAGGACTCATTCACAGTTTAACTGCATCAACATGAAGAGAAGTTTAAAGAGAATTGGGGAGAATTTGCTCCATTTCAGTGTTGGGTAACTTTATTTCTGCCCTTTTTACTGTCAGTCGTAGTGTTGTGCAGGATTGTGCCACATTCATACACGCTATGCATTAGATATACATGAAGTGTACATATCAATATTGCAGGTTTGAAACTGGAGACTTTGACCCGAGTCAGACAGCAGGTGCACAAATTACAGTTATAGTGGTGATTACGATCTTGCAGAGTTCACAGTGTAGACCGGTTGGTGTTGACAGTTGGGATATAAAAAAAATATAGTGTGTGATTTTATTTTTATCATGATCATTTCCCTTCTGATCAAGTCTCTGCCCATTTTGCACCAGTAAGATTATTACAAACGTGCGGTTTTAACGACGGGAATCAGGACCGATGAACGATGTCTCTGCAGAGATCCTCTTTCCCACATGTAATTCTAATCATTGTTCTCCTTCAAGAACTGTAATCCTACAGTGTGTGATCTTTGTTGGTTTCACTGATTCTCTACAGGCTGGGTTAGGGTAAGTCACAAAAATGAGAATCTGAATGTTGACTTGGATTTGGGACTTTACTCTTTTAAGACTTTAAGGTGTATTTGAGACTTGATAGCGAAAATATTGAGCTTTAATTAAATGAAACACTCAAGTGTCACTTCAGTTTTGATCTTGGGGATTTGTGCAAATCCTATAAAGCACCTGGAAACTGGATCCTGGATTGGATCGTGACTTTTGCCTTTTTCTAATGAAAATTCAGGTACCCATCAGGTATGACAAGGGTGCTCCACTTGTATACTTACAGGTCTTGGGTAGTACTACTACATACGTGACAAAGACAAAGAGTGAGCTGTATGAGGACTAGTTTTCTCCAAATAAATTGAAAAAAGGTCTGATTTATGAATCTAAAATTAACAAACAACCTTTTAATTAATAGCACACTAAAAAATAAGGACCGATACACAAATGCACACACACTGTCCCAAGCACATTGGAAGCAGACTGAGATTGGGCAATGTAAGACTCAAATCAATTTCCAGCTCATCTCGTCTCATTAGAACTACTAAATTAAAGTCCTGAACTTTCAATAATCAACCGTCATCTCCATCGCCGTCTGTGGATGAACATATAATAGTGTTTAACATCACATTTTAAATCTGTCTCCGCTCTCTCTGTCCACCTCCAGCTGTTGTGCGCTCTCCCCATGCCGTCTGCTGTGTTGTCTGGAAGTTTTGAAAGCCACACACACGTGCACACACCCACACAGACGGTCATATGGCTGAGTTAACTTGACAGATTGTCATCAGAATACTGTAATGGGACTCAAACCCCACTACACACCAACACACACATACACACACACACACACACACACACACACACACACACCGACACACAGAAAATCAGTGTGTCACCGCAGGGGAGATGATTGACGGGGCTCGAGATGGTGATGGAAACTAATGTGAGCCTTGGACAGTACTCGGAACAGCATGCAGTCTGATAAAACACAGCAACTGAGACTTTTTACAAAAAAATAGTGTGTGTAGTTTTTTTTATTTCTTTCACAACTCTGAATAGATGCTAAGAAAGCGAGTGGAATGATGATGAGTATAATTTCGAAAAAGCAGCACAGCAATTACTCGCTGCATTAACGGGATGATTTCACAATTAGAATCATAACTTTCACAATAATTAATGATTAGAACCATCATAACATTTTAGAAGCATTCGCACTAGGCAATACTTTAAAATATATCAAAACATCTTTGAATCACAGAGCGAGACTTTAGCAGAAATATGTAACATTATTAATCAAGTCTGCAAAACCTTTCCCTTTTTCACCCAAATGAGGTTTTTTTGTCTCGCGTATGGAAATCCAAACTCACAGGAAGCGATGACTCATGACGGACGTGAATTGTTCTCTCTCCAAAGGGAAGATGGATTCATAGCACGTCACAGCGCATTTAACTTTAAAGTGCTGTGATTTTCATTTTATTTGATTACTTATTTCCCCACCAGCCCCTAAGAAAACCATATTTAGTTTTGAAGGAGCGTACTCCCTAAAAAATAAAAGGTTAGAACCTGAAGTGGTTCTTCATAGTAATGGCACAGCAGAACTTAGTTTTGGTTCAAATAAAGCTTTAAATAAAACAGTTGGTACAACAACGATTTGCAGAATAAAAAAAAACCACAACGGGACCCGCCATATATATATATATATATATATATATATATATATATATATATATACACACGATGCATATATAAATTTAAAATATTCTAATTTTAAAATATATATATATATAAATAATTTTAAAATATTTAATTTAGCATTTTTCCCAAAGCTAAAATTCCTGTTTGCATAAGTTTAAGTTGACAGTGGTGGTCGGATAGTAACGCTCCACCTAATTACTGGTTTATATTAATTAATACTGCAGTGCTCAAAGGCAAGTGCCTAATCCTCCCAGCATGCACCGGGGTATCAAAATCAAGTCTAATTTCTTGCATTGTTACTCATATACCTGATAAGTGATAAGCAGTCACAGGAAATGGACGCTCTGCGAAATTTCCACGCATTGCCATCGTGACTGATGCCTGGTGCCCAATTTGTGACATTCTCTCCAGTTTGAGCGCTTTAGAGTAATCCGGATCAAAACAAGAGTGAGGCTGCCCTTAAATCTGGGGCTTGGTGTCTTAAAACCTGGCTCTTCCTGTTCACGGAATGAAGTGTCTTTGATCAAGACACTTAGCTGCACTTTGCTCTCAATGAGTAGAGCTTGCATGGCATGATAATATGACAATTTGGATCACAACTAAAAAAGAAGATAGTTTAGAAAGTGTGAATCGTTACCTCTGAAGTTGAGTCAAGGGTTGTTTTGTTCAGACAACAATCAGGTGTTCAATTAACAAGTTGTTTGAACACATTTGAGAAGCTGCTGCCAAATTATTTAAACGATTACTCCATCATCAGGAAAATGAATTTCAGGAATGGGTAAATCTTCAACACAAAAGGATTGTGTAGTTTACTGATCGTATCACAGGACCATTATTGCTGCTACGTGGAGCTGTTAAAGTATGAAATACTGTATGTAAGCTTCCTGTCTCTTTCCCTGCGTCAGTTTTTATGTTGAATGTGGGTGTTTGCAAGTATCTTTATCTGTGTTTGTGTTTTTTTCTTTAGGTGTTCCGGGGGCGTTGAGGTGATGCAGGTCCCCCGGTCATCCAAGTGGAGGAGCCAGCTAATGACGAGTGGCTTTGGCTGCTGCTGAACATCCCCCCACCTCCACCATCACCACCACCCTCATCCCTCCCTCGCTCCCTCCATCTCTGATGGCTCTATGGGGCGTCATCAGCCTCAGCCTTCACTGCTGGGTGTGTTTACGGTCTGCGGTAATAGTAGCAGCAGCAGGAACAGCCAGCCTCCCCAATGACAAGCCCGGAGGCCCCCTGGACTGGCTGCTGTCTGATAAAGGGCCCTTCCACCACTCTCCAGAGTACATCGACTTTGTGGAGAAGAACCGGCAAGGCTTCTCCACCAGATATAAAATATACAGGTGAGTCATGACTGCAGGATGAAGAGGCACTTCACACTGTATCAACTACTGCTACAGTATATCACTGCCACCAATTGACTGTTCTTTGAAAGATCAGCTGTATGTAAATACACACGCATAATGTGATTATGCTCTTATGTACTTTGTCCTTAGTGACAGCCTAGAGAAACGCCTGAGATGTACAGTTATGGCCAAATGCGTGCAAGTGGCTGTGTAGCCAATGCTGAACTGCCAACAACTTGAGCATGAATGGAGGCTACAAAACAAGTCAATCTACATTAGCCCCTATGTTCTTTGCCCATTTTTGGATTAGTGGGGAGCTGGTGGTGCCAGAGCCACCACATGTTCTTCAGAAACCCATGGATGACGTCATGGATACTACTTCCATGTGTGTGTTTTGTGTGTAACCTCATAGAGCCTGTCACCTGCCATACTAATAATACTGACAATGCCAAAATAAAGTGACAGCTGATGGTGTAAAACCAATAGTTCAACTATAATAGCTAAAAGTCATACCTGCAGACTCTGTGCACGATGACGATGCACTTGTTAAAATGTAGAACTAAGGGGTATTAATTAATGCTAATCAATGAACTTTCTTCTTCTGCACATCCAAAAAGGTCACAGTACAGTGAAATAGTCACTCAATTAGAGCTGTGAAACTTTTAGCTACTGAAATACATTTTTTCTTTTTTCCCCAATTTTCACTGGAGAGTTTTCTGTCCTGTCAATTTTCTAACTACAGTTTTTTTGGGGGGTTTTGCTGTTTAAATATTCACAATATTTGCTGCAATGACTGTGTGCAGCCTCTCTAATCATTAAAGTGAATCATTAAAGAAAACACTCATACATCAATACAGCACACGATGAAGAAATCACCTGGAAAGCTTGCACTGCTCAACATCCCAGGGTGCTGGGATGAAGCACTTGTGCAGTAAGTGAGAAAAACACTGTATGGGCACGAGTTAGGGCGTGTGTCTCTGCATGACAAACTGCATTATCACTTTGCAAAACTCTGTATGGTTCATGTCCATGCCCATGTGTTTCATCCATAAGATTCAGCTAATTTAACATGAACAAACACTTCATTGAAGTTGAACATCAACAGTGATCATTTGAAGATGCTTGGCACTGCTTAATATACCGTTACTATATGAGGTAGCGTGTTACTCATGTTTTGTTAAAGATTTAATGTTAGCTGACCAAAAAGTAGTTTCACAATCACAAACTGGTCAGATCCATCACTCGTTAAATACAATGTCTGCCTGTCTGTTAATAAAGTGTTTCCCAAAATGTTTAACTATTCTAATTTGCCTGCCTTCCGAGAAGATGAGAAGATCGATACCATTGTCGTGAGCTTGACATGGAGCTACAGCCACCAGCTAATTAGCTCAGCATAAAAAAAAAAAAAACTGAAATGGGGAAACTTACTAGTTCTATTCACCTCTAAAACTTTCAACTTCAGTCCAGCACACATCCTCCTGTAACAACAGACAGACACGAGACTGGCACATATCCGAGAAGGTCGAAGCATTCCTTTTAAAAGCACGGCCGTGACACAGTTTACTGTTCACACCCACGGCTGCCTAAAGGCTCGAGGACCTCCGTTGCAGCTATCAGACGCAGTCACCGCAATAATCACTCAATTATAATTTCACAAGCGTTGCATTCATTGTATGTAGGTTTATATGTTGGTTTGGGGGAGAAAGATTCTGCATAAGGGATTTTGCAGTATTAATTCACTGATTCAGCATCATTCTTGGACGTTGGAAGAGAGAATCCCCTTGCATGTTTTCATTAATACTGGATATTTCCTGTACAGTAACAGTAAGCTGCTGTAGAAATTTTGGGTGGGCTTTCTAATGTCCTCCCCTGACCTTTTGTTAAAGCACTCTGGTGAAATTTTTATCGCTTACAATGAAATGGACTGCAGGCAAATCAGGTGAAGTTGTATTTAATGATAGAGATGGGAAACGGAGGGATTGAACTTTCATCTGCCCTGGTTGAATTAACTCACGAGTTTCCATCTGTACACCTGTTGTAATATGCTGGTTAAAGAGCAGATTAAATTCCAGGACAAGGTCAGTCCAAGGCCATTTTAACATGGATGTGATCAAGTTATCTGAATGCTACTGTAGTGTGAAGGCAGTGCTGCAGTTGCAGAAGGTTTTTATGAGCAGTCCATTTTTCCTTCCCCTGCTAACTTCTTTATTGCAACATCAAAATGATGTAAGGGAGAAAATGCAACACAACTGCATATCTTATATTAGTGCACACAGAGGACATATGCTTTATGAAAGCCCCATTCATGCTTATTTAGTAGGCAGACTGCATTATTTTCCCCTGTGCTGTCATGCAGAGAGGGTTTCTTGTAAGCATGTGAGCAGGCAACGCTCACAAAGGTATCTGGCACATGCCAGACAGCATTAGGATGTATGTCATGCAGGCACGTTGCTATCAGCTGGCTGTATATCGCATTATACTGCCTTCCAAACCCTCCAGGGAGTCACCTGATCAGGTGGTCAACTGAAATATGTTGATTAGCACGGAGAAAAAAATGATGATTTGTCATGACAGCAACACAGTTTGAGATATCGGCATACGACTGAATTAATGGAGATTGTGTCATGAATTATATCCATTGTCATTTAGGAGGATGTTGTCCAGGCTTCAGGAAATATACAGACAGGGTTCCTGACATCTATGGATCGGCGCGAGGATACTTTATGGCTTCGGTGAACAGTTGCTGCATTAGAGCTTTTTAATATTTCCCTTTCTGGCAAAAGGCAGCGATCCGTCGGAGCCGGGCTGCATGGGCGGCAAGATTAATAGTCTTATCATGTGGCCAAGTGATTAGTGAGCTCTTAGTACTTATTACTCTGCATTATCACAGAATCCCCCAAGAGGCTTCTGTCAGCTGCAAGGTTGTGTTTGAGGCTCTCTAGATTACCACAATGCGGCATTGATTAATAGTAATGATATTAAAAAGAAAAACTAACCTAAAAAGTAAATAGCTTGTAAATCTTCCTAAATTGAATTTCATTTGGATTCTTTCCCATTTGATTTCAAAAAGGAATCTGAATTGGAAGACAGGAGCGATACAGCTGTGGGTAATCTTCTCTTTTTTTTTGGTTTTGGCAAATAATAGCTCCCTTTCCATGCCTGCGTTGGTGGGACGATTTTGGGAGCTCACACCTGGAGCTGGCTCATAAAAAATTCAGCAGGGTTGTTTTATTAAAGAAAGTGGGCACACTGCAATATTCTCTCAAGGGGGGCAGCAAATTTCATTTCTATGGTATACTCCTGCGGTCCTTAAATTTCCAGATCAAGCTCTGGCGTTCGTGTACTGACAGGAAGAGGAAGTGACGCTCTGTTGCATCTTTTCTGTCAACTTTCAGTGCTCGGCATTTTGTGATATCTGAGGCTACAGATGCATCAGTATTAATGCGAGCTTAGTTTTTAATCTCCTTTTTTTCATTTTTCTTGTGACTTTTTGTTTTGGGGGGCCTATTGCTCTTTGGAGCACCTTTATGTATCTTAATTATTGTGTCCAGTGTCCTGCAGTGCAATAACCTGAGTAATTATCCTTTAAGGTAAATTAGCTTGGTTATTATCAGCTGTCTTTTTTAAGGAAACATGCTGCATTAGTTTCCTAATTAAATAGTTCCTTCACAATATTGGAATGGATTCAAACGATTTCGCTGCTGTTTAATGCTCATAGCAACAAGGATTACCAGGGATTATTGCATTTGAATGTCCAAAATCTGAAGTAAACAGAACAATTGTATATTGGGTTTATTGTTTAGCTAAAGGACAGATGATCAGGCTGCTGTATATGAATAATTTGGACATGGAACTTTAACAAAGGTCAAATATTATTCAGTTCAAGAAGAAATACAAAAACAATATTTTCCTGAGGTATAAGAATGAGGAAGGACAGTGATGTTCATTCTTGGTATTGTTAAACACAGATTTAGGATGATGATCACAAATATGTATGGTTCACTTGGGTGTAGATTATGTATGTATGTATGTATGTATGGGTATGACTATGTGAAAATGTGAAATTATGTATATGTATATAGAAATGTATGTACAGGAGACAGTCTATAAATTAATTATAATTAATAATAATTTAATAAGTAGAGGAGACGGGGTTGGAATATATAAGTGTAAATGTAAACTTCTAAACCATAAAACAAATAACACATGACAATAAAACAGGCTTAGTGTTAGGTTTTGCTTGGGTAACACTTTCACCTTTTGTATCGGCATTTAAGGCTACATTTTATTTAATATTTTTAAAAAAAGAAAGATCTGGATGGAATATAAATAAAAAAATAAAAAAAAACCAGTTAATGTTGAAATGAGATCCAGAGTTTAAGAGTGTTAAAACTTCAGGCTTTGATTTATGTTGCTGAAGCTGCTGTCAACACGGATGTTTAAATCACCAACATCAAGTAATTACTTTAATTTACTCCTTTCTAAACCAATTGGCTTTCCTTCATTTTAAATATAGAGTGTCAGCGTGTCAGTGAGCATCACCATGCATCAACATATAATGAGATAAAACAATGGGACAGATATTTATCTGCAAGTTTATTTTGCAGACTGGAGCATGAAGGACACACTGGGCCTTTGAGTTGAGGTTGATCAAAAGAAAGAAGCTTTACTGTTTGATATAAGAGCAACTTCAAATGCAATGAGCAACGGTAGATTTCTCAAACCACGGGGGAGTCTGCGGGTGCTCTGAAGAGGGTTGAGGTGAGTGCTTTAGAGCAGACTCCCTCAGCGCTGCTTCTCAACATCCCACTGCTTCATTCACACTGATATTCTTTGTCTCGTCTCGTCTCGTCTCGTCTCCTGAAATTCTCTCAGAGATTTTGGCAACTCCAAGTTTCTCCTTGTGGTTAAAAAGATGGGGAAAGAGGAGTAATAAATAGAAAACGTGTCTTAATGGGGGAAAAGTACTGACATTTGAAATAGCAACTGAGGAAAAGTGTTGGTCTCTGCACTTTATTTTTGTCAGAAGAGACAAGATTAGACAGCATACCCCAAATCAGCACCATTAATTGCTCGGTTTTTACTTCAGTTCTCACTTTTTATTCAAGATGTTAACGCTGCAGGCAACTGAAGTCGGTAATTTCTCTTAGTAGAGCTGTCTCGCTAAAGTTTGATTCAATAAACATCACTAACGTGTAAAAATAGGTGATGGTTCGAGTGTAAATGGAGGGAAGCATCATTATGGTTTCCCTTTTTATCCTCATTGCAAGTTTTTAGACACACTACACTAGTAGCATGAGTGGATAGTAGTGTAAGTGGAGATGGCCTTCCACTAGCCTGGTTTAAACTAAAAATACCTCAACAAATATTGAATGTATTGCTATAACGTTCATAGTGCCAAGAGGATGAATACTGCTGACTTTTCATTCAAATTATTTCTCCCTGAGGATGGAAAAAAACAAACAAACAATGATGCACACATATGATGCCGCCAGAGCAGAGTAATTCCTGTTTGAAACAATCTATGAGTGATTTGATGGTCGGGCCTCAGTTATTATGTACAAAAACACAGATTTAGAACTTAGTTTAGTAGTAGTAGTTTTGTCTTCATGATCCAGTTTCACAAATCAGTGTATGTGTAAACAAGGTATGAAGACAAAAAGTAGCACCTGCTAACATCCATTGTCTCAGCAATTTCTGTGCTGAATGCTACGCATTGTGTTTGTTGTTATAATGTGAGAAACTTCCAATCAATACATGCCTGTAGCCATTGTTCAGGTACAACGATAGTAACAGATAAATCTTGAGCTTGTGTTTCTTGTAAATGATCAGTTTTTTTGGCGGTCTATGTTTGTTTGAGAGGCACAACACTTGAGGAAAGAGGGCGGAAGGGATTGAAAGTGACAATATTATTTTCTGGTTTGGTTTCCTTCATGTGATGCTCAGACCTCTGCTAAATCCTAATAAATGCAGGAGGAGATGGATTACCGGACTCTGTGCTGTGAGTTGCAGCGTTTGAGCCACCTCAGCAGTGATGGATTAATGAATTCACACCAAGTTATTCCTCTTTTCAATTTCCCGTCTCTTCCAGATTGAATTTGAAAGAAATTTTGACAAATCATCTGCAGGAAATGAAAGCGGGTTTGGTGTGTATTTGGTGTGTTTTTGTATGAGTTGGTGTGTCTTTTTGGCGATTCACCGGCGAGCACAACCATTGCTTCCAATGCAAACACAATGTGGGCCTTCCGCCTCAGCCACCTGTCCTGGGGAAACCCTGCCAAGGGAAAGCTGCCATATCCACCAGGGTGAAGGCAGGAGTGTTGACATGTATTTGGCCGCGTTCAGAACATATTGCATTTGGATAATGCATGTGATTATTTTTTATGGGATAATATTTCATTATAAATATTATTTGACTGTGGAAAATTCAATATGCTCATTAAATGGTATTAAACTGCTTAAACATTAGGCGGCATGCCAGCGAATAAATGTGGATACAAGAAATATCAGAACTACAGAGGCAGAAGACGTATTTATATATTTTACTTAACAGTATCAATACGCCAATCTAAAAAAAAAAAATACTCCAATCTAAATAATTTAATGTTCTGCATTCAAAATCCTATTTAAGTATAATCAGTTAAATGCACTTTTACAAGAAGTAGTATAAATATAAATACTTCTCTGCAGAAAAATGGCTCCTGTAACTGATATAGCACATACATATTGTTCTACAAGGTAACTATGTGTTACTGAAGGTATAATCAGGTTCCACACCGACCCCGCATGATAAGTTTGGCGGGCTTCCTGGGTAGGAAAGAACACAAACTTATATTTTGGACTTTTCTACAGTAATTTACAATATTTCTTGTGAAATACTGGGTAATTTTACCTATGTGGACCTTAACAGTTATTTAAATGCAACCATCTCAGATGTAGAAATAATTCCTTCATTCCCTGAAAGTGCCAACAACTGTTAAAAGAGGAGTTGTCAAGGTTGACAACCGCTGGTGTGGTGATTTAACAGTAAGTTGTATATTATGAAACTGGATTAATGTTTCATAATTAGTAATTACCTATTAAATGAAGACATTGAAGTGAGAAGTAAAATATTCTCTCGTATGTAGTGCAGTATAAAGTAACATGAAATAGAAATACTCAAGCAAAGCACAAGTGATCGAAAAATTGAGTTAACATTGAACCAGCCGAGAAAAAAAAAAATTTGGAGAAAATTCAACAACTCAAACAACTTGGCCATGATAGCGTCCGCCGACTTATACTGATGAAACTGATGTACCTTGGCGAAAAAGGAGCAATGAACTTGATAATAATAATGACTTAGCTGGTTTAGAGAGGATTGCAGCCCCTAAAATCAACTCCGTGGTGAAACCCATTTCCTTTCCTCCTCTCCCTGCAGGACGAACCATTTGGCCTATCGGGGGTTTAAGATAAGACAGGGCTAGCTTATCACAGTCAACGATAACTGAAGAAACGAACGACAGCAGGGATTTGAGCATACTCTTTCTATACCTGTTCTCTGCCCACTCCCCCCTTCTCTCTCTCTCTCTTGTGCTTCCTTCCTGTGTATTCCTTTTTTCCCCCCACAGAACGTGCTGTGGCTTTGAACTAGTGCTCTCATGCTGCAAAGTGGAACTCAAGAGACACAGTGTCCCATTTGAAGAGGTCATTTATTTGTATGGCATGAAATGAGGTGAAGATTAATAGCTACACTAGATATATCTGAACAAGAGATTAGTCAAAGGCTTTGTCTGAATACTACAGTGTCAGCAAAAAGGTCAACGGCTACCACATATCCATTAAACATCATTATGTTTACATGCTGCCTACAGTTTCCGCTTAATATTGTGTGAATCAGTGTCTTGTTTTGTGGTTATATAACAGAAACTGAAATCTATGCAAATCTGGCCACTAGTTCATTCTAACTTTTGTGTGTAGCGGTTTAAATTCTCGGGAATTTACACTTTGTATCATTCAAACATCTGGGTGTTCGAGCTTTCCTCATTACTCCTGGTTTAATGTGATATATACCCTTTCAAAAGGCCACACTCCCCCCATCCATCATCAGCAGCCAAGGTTGTTCAACCCGTTCTGATTACAGCAGTCAAGCTTTTATTTTGGAGGGAGAAACGCGCACCATTTGACTGATAGGATAACGCAGATGGCATAAATTCACTGAATGTTTACGTCCTGCCACACAATGGAATCCGCCAAAAATAATCCATCAGTCAAAACAATGAATCATATGCATTCCCCCCGTTTTTTATGTTCTACGGCTACGTTTCATTGCTTTCTAAAAAAAGGCATCAGGATGTAGCCCATCAAACGATTTTTAAAACGAACAGTTTGCTCTGTAAAAAAAGGCAAAAGGGCTCTTTGAGAAACATTTTTCCCGTTCCTTTCTTCTCATATAAAACGTAATTATGTGAGTAAATTGGGGGCAGTGCCAGGCGGATTTAAAAAAAAAAAATAAATAAAAAATTGGCACAGCACTCTCGGAGCCTCCCAGAGAAATTTCAAAGTAATCACAACCGATCTGTTATAATTACAGCTGTGATGTCTGTCTGTGACTTCATAACTGTCTCTTTATATGTTCATTGCCGTGTAGATTTGTGACAGAGGGAATAGGGTGGCAAAAAATAAATACAGTCTCACCCCTGGCCCAATATGAGACTCTTTTTTAACATCAAAGATAGTTGTGGTCTTCAAACAGTCTTAATTTTGCAAGTACATATTTAATTAGCTACAGATGCTAAAATAGGTTATTTCTCTGCAGGTGGGTTTTTATGTACATGTGTTTAGTTTATTTTCCCTCTACATCAATTTGATTTTATGTTAATATCTACTCACACAAACACAAACTGCCTTAATTTGAGTTATTCTCACTTCGTCTGACTGTTGGTGAAACAGCCGATGAGCCGCGCTGCTATTTAGATTCAGATTTAGAGGAATGAGGGAACACTTCCTTTGCAAAGATTTAATGAAGAACATATTACCTTCTAGACATATTGAAAAATATTTCTGTTGCGGGAGTTGAATAAACTAAAACCCTTTTATATACCAAAGCATCTGTTACCTTCTCACTGAATACACAAAACACGATAAACAATGTAAGAAACATACTGTGGGTTAGTTAGTCTTTTATTTTCTGTGTGCTTATTGAAATCAGCTTGTTTAAAGCCACTAAAATGGCTAAGGACGAGATGCAGATGTCATACTTTATGTGAGCAATATGTGTGGAATTCAGCTTTAATGGTGTCTCTTCATTTCTTGGAGTTCATGGAAACAAAGTGAATCAAAACGCCTCAGAGTGTTCAAATTATACACAACTGGCCGTAAACTGACTCATCTATGTGGACATTTATGCTTTTTATTTCATGTTTCTAACAATAGGCGTACTTCAAAAAAGATACAGGTAATGAACATTATATTTGTAAATGGAGATTTTAGATGAGCTCTGCAGGTCTCTTGCTTCCTGTCCTATTAATTACCTGACACATTGCTCACCATTTATAATGAATAAATTCAGAAATGTGCGTTTGAATCTTAAATAAGTAAAAATTAAAGGATGATTAATTAGAACAAAATATCATACATTATTATATCATTATTTATGCAATTATTCTGTTGTCATTATCTTTATCTGGTTTGTTTCCTTGGAAAGATACGCAAACAACTTAACAAATGAGATTTAAAGTAACCTTCAAAACTTGGGAGGACCCAGCGGCAGTAGCTCCAGCTGATATTTGATTGGCCCCTGAAGTGCATTCAATTCAGAGCACTGCATTGGCAGAATTTTGAAAGAATAAATTATGCATGAATACATTTTTGTCTGCCACCGTTTCAAAGTTGATTTTGTAGTTATGTGTAAAGTAGGGCTCTTTTGTGGTCCCAGATTTTAAAATCCTAGAGTCCCGGATGGAACTGCTGTAAATCACCTGAGTACTGTATTCCCCATCATTAAACTGACCTCCGTTGGTCTCGGAGGATGTGTTTGGTCCCAGGCTAGCTGTGTTCACTGGGAGCGTGCTGAGCCCCGTTCCGTTGCCTACTCTCCCGGCTCCAATTCCACCAGCGTTCCCCTCTGGGTCACAGCGCTGGTCACACCCTGAAAACTTCCTCCTCCCAGTGGTCCAAAGCTCCTGTGCAAGCAGTGTAAAGTCCAACACTCCCTGAGTGCTCCAATCTCCCAGTCCAGAAAGAGTCAGCTAGTAGGACTGCTTACTGCACGGCTACCTGCCCTAACTAGCTAACAGCAGCTACAGTAAGCAGGAGTCACTGGTCACTCTGGTGATATGCTGGCCCCTCCTTGTTTGGAGTATGAGTTTCACGTCTAACCATTTATATTGCACCCTAAAAGATCTTCCAGTCCTATTCTATTGTTGACATTATTTGACCTGATCATATTCTAAAACCTTTAAGCTTAAAGCGGCGGGATTCCTGAGGTTAATGTTCAGTTCTGAGAGGATATTTTCTCTAAAGTAAGACATTATGACCTTGTATTTTTGATCTTGTGATGCCTCAGTCACATGGCGTTTTGGCCGTTGGTTCTTTCTATCCAATTTGTTATGACAGCAGGTTAGCTAGCAGTGGCCAGAGCACAACTTGTAGCCTCATCTGCTCCAGGGCATTTGAAAGCACTTCCACCGAAATTAGTTGAATTTTTCTTCGGGAGGTACAGAGCGAAACAAGCTGGCATTGCAGTTTACTGGCTGTTCATGCCATCCAGAGACGTGGTTGGTCTGATAGCAAGACATATTTGAAGAAACAAAGGGATGAGCTTTTACAAGGTGAATGGATGTGTACACATCACTTCAATGGTTTTTTTAAGAGTTTCTATGGTTATGATTGATCTCTTTATCAACCTGTTGTGTAGCAAGTTCCATACCATACCATTTCCATTGGAAGCATTGCATTTTAGCCATGCCAATGGTTTGGCTCTAGAGATGGGAATGACTGAAAAATCTCTTAGATGGATTGCCATGACATTCATGAATGCCCTGACATTTAATGCGGTGCCACCAGCAGGTCAAAGTTTTATCCTAAGACATGTTTCAGTGATGTGATCCTATATTTCATTTCCTGCGGCCCCACCACAAGTTTGACATCGGTTGTTTTGAGTGAAATGTCTCCATGGAGGGCTGTGGGATGGGTTGTCATGGTACATGCACACAGGTACACACATTCATGTCACCCTAGGATGAATTTTAATTGCATTCATGATCCCTTAACTCTTCCCTCTATCGCCAGGTTGAAATTGAAATGAGTAAATACTCTGATTAATGATCATACATGCACAACTAATTACCTTCACATCAGCCTCGGCTTTGTGTTAAGTGCTAATTAGCAAATGTCAAGGTATAAGAACATAACTAAACTAAACCAAGAGGGTAACCATGGTACACAATCATAAAGCTTGCAGGCATGGTGCCGTGGTAGCATCGCAGGGCTAACGTAGCGGAGCTGCAGATTCAGTCTTGTTGTAGAGTTGATGTGTGATATCTCAGCTCTTAACATTTTATGTCAGAGCTCACAGCTCAGCCTCCAAGTGAGGTTGTTGATTTAGTTTTATCTTTACTTTTGCTCCTTCGGTGATTAACTTCACACTTATGAGGCTTCTGCAAAGCATTACAGTTAGTGTCTCGGATCAAAAAAAAAGGTGAAATGAGTTATAGCCTGGCTGTACTTTGTAATCCAGTTCCAGCTGCTATAAATGTTAAATTGTATTGACCAGAAAGACAGAAATAGCGGCTGGCCATTTAAATCTTTTTCTCGTTGTTTCTTTCTTTATTTTTGCAATTTAAAATGTATTATTCCAAAACAGCAATTCTCCTTATTATGCATGCTCATATGACTTATTTGACTTTGCAGAGCTATTCAGTTGAAGGATGCCTTGCACACCTCTCTTCTCAAAACACAATATTCTCAGCCTATACTTTGTACCGTTGCCAAATCCCAGAAAAACAAAACACACGAAAGTCTGATTTTTAATTCATATCATGATCACTCCGTTAAGCTGAGTGCAGAACTGCAGGTGTAGGAGTATACAAAAGTATCTGTGAAGGACACTTCACATGGAAATGTTTCAACTTTTTACTTTCTGGTAGTAGAACTTTGTGTACGCTACGAGTCAAAGCACTGCCAAATGTACTCAGTTCAAAGAGCTGTGCCTTGGGCAAATGTTGTACAAAAATACTCAAATGAATGCATGTAGGGTGCCAGATCGGTCTTTGTTGATTGAACATCCGTATCCTTTGGTTCCTCCAGTTTTGCTTCATTTCAGATTACTATGCTTTTGCCTTTGACATATCTATTTCTCATAATGCGTGTTAGGTTTTTACAGTAAAGTAGAAAGTCACAGCAGCTTTAAAAGCTTTGAGAGGGAGATATGAAGGAAGACAGCACGAGTACAAACTTTATTAAAATCCTGTTCCCTTCCTGCTGCCTGCACGAGCATCATTATGCATCGTGTTATCATCTTAAAGCTGTCAGGTGCCACCAGATTTGAACATCTCCAGAGATATTATAATCAATGAAGCATGGGGAGGTTCATATACCCACAGCATATGTGGTCGAGGTCAGACATGCAGTGTTAGTTGCTCGAGGGGAAACAGAGTCTTTTGTTCAACATTTTTCTGACATTTTTGTCGCCACTTTGTTTCACTATCATTACAGAATACATTCTCCATTTGAGCAATGGGGTCATTTTCTTGTAGCACATTGTACTTTCTTCATTTCGATGTATATCTCATGTCATGATGAGGCTATTAAGGAAAACATCTGTCAGCTGCGTAGTGGGAGCAAGTATCCATCCCAGGTGACAATCATGGTTTCAAATGACACCTCTTCTTTTTTCCCTTTTGTCTTCACACTACAGTACGTCTGTCACTTTTTCTCATTCTCTATTTTTTTCTTCTTCATCGTTTCACTTTTACAGCTCAGGCTGTGTCGACATGGTCGACGAATTCCTTACATTGTACAAGCACAGAGGGAGATGTGCTAACTGACTTATTAACAAAGCTCTATAATTCATGGTGTACTTATATTGTTTTTATTATTATTATTCTTTTTCAGGGAGTTTGGGAGATGGAAGGTGAACAACTTGGCAGTGGAAAGGAGAGATTTCTTGGAGTCTCCGTTACCTCTGACCCCTGAGTTCGTCAGGAACATTCGACTCCTGGGCCGCAGGCCCACCACCCAGATGATCACTGACAATCTGATCAGGAAGTATGGTACTCACTTCCTGTTGTCAGCTACGCTGGGAGGTAAATAACAAAGTTGTTATAGGTCGATTACATTGTTTAGATATCTGTATAATGACTTCCATTAACCCCTATGTGCTAACTAATTGAACTTTTGGAACAGATTGAAGCATTCGTTGCTCTAACCAGTATTTTGTAGTTCATTAAGCCATGCACCCCTTAGTTTTTCATTTCGAGCTTTGCATTCTGGCTCAGCAAGTATGCAATTTTCAATAACAAAGGAGGAACACTCAAAAATTACAGTAATCTTTAGAACAATGGTTTCTTGATTTCAGACAGATGTAGACAAAAGCAGTTTCCTCATTTTCAGCGAGTGGCCGTCGAATGGTTACCACATTTTATAACCTGTCGCCAGTTAGATGATTAAGATTAATTCAGTGAGATCGTTGGAAACTCTGATTTAAAAGGACTAGATTGACGGTGATCATGCTAATACACCATTTATATTAAAAATTGTAATCATGCAGAAGAAACAGAAATTAAGGAGAAGTAATATTAAAGTCCAGAACTATGGAGGTGAAATGTGCTTTTATGAATTACAAGGCTTCTGCAGTAAAGTATACAATTTTGTTGATAAAAGCTCTCCCAGGCGTTGCATATGGAAAACAGATGGATATGGCACAATAACTCAGTCACAGTAAGTAACCGAATAACACAACACAGCAGAATAATATGCCACTGGCGGAACGGCATCACTCTTCAGAGATGTATGAATACATGTAAATGCCTGTGTACCCACCACTCCCACTCCCAATCACGCCACAGTCACCCTATTTTGGGTTTTCTGTGTTGTGATGAATGGACAAGCATTAATGGTCCTCTGAGTGAAGAAAAAAAAAGACAAAAAACACTCATTCAAGATGCCAGAGAGGCAAGTCCTGCAAAGCAGATTTGCTTTTACAGAGCAACACTTGTCAATTACTTCAGACCTGACTCCCAGCTTAGAAAAGGTCGCTGTTGTGAGTGGCTGCATGTAACGCAACCATACCAGCTGCCTGAGCTGATGCAGCCCCTCGCTCTGGCTCTCAGCCAGCACTTAGTGGTATGAAGAGAGGAGAATGAGGAGTTTGCCTTGGATCGTTGCCAGAGATATGCCTCTGTGGTTCTGAATGGATTGCCTCTGTGTTCGGAAACATATGGACTTAATGAAATTAATAAATAGATTGTGATATTAAGAGGGTGCCCTTCAGCAGCCGAGGAAAGAAAGGCAGCGGGCAGAAAAAGTGGCCCTGAAGCATTAACACTGCATTATGATGAGAAATATGATGTGCGGTGTCTTGGGGACTCTCCAGCAAAGAGAGTGCTGCACCATCGCCCCCTAGACTTATGAAGTGCTGATTGCGATGATCAGCGGCTTCTACGGGGTGACGTGGCTTATCCTAATTGTGGTCAAGTGTCTTTGTGCTTCAGAGGCTTTTACATGGCTGCTCCTTTGCTCTTAACCACCTGGAATCTAGTCTTTGTGTCTCTCCTGGAGCAGAGCAGGTGGTAGTTTTTTTGTTTTTTCTTCTAAACTATGACAAAGTGTTAGATTAATTGGGATAATTCAAAACAAAACAAAACAAAAACAAACGGTTTCATGTGCCACCATGAAAACAGTGGCAAATGCAGACACTCACAGAAAATCCAAGTAAGATCCAAATCCAAAGATCTGACACTGCTTGGCACAACTTTTTGACTGACAAGTGATTTGTGGGAGTGCAAGGCATAAACACCTCAGCACAAGTGCTTAGCACCAAAGATGGAGACAAACACCAAAAAACACTTAAACACTTAAGATATTAACTGTTTGATTTTATGTCAGTGAGATTACACTTGGAAAACCCTAATGTGCACTTTTCGAAAAGTACAAGCAAAATTAAATGTTGCATTTCTGCGCAGGAGAAGAGGCCTTAACGATATTTGTGGACAAGAGGAAACTGAGTAAGAAAGCGGAGGTGAGCGATTACTCAGGTAACTCCTCCACTGTGACTCTGGAAGCTCTGCACCAGCTGGCTGCCTCCTACTTCATCGACAGGGAGAGCACTCTGCGCAAGCTGCACCACATCCAGATCGCCTCCACTGCCATCAAGGTAACGCCTTCGTATCTCTATTGTCGAATTCTGGGGCAACATTCTCTATTCTCTCAGACTATAGTGCATTTATTATTAAAGATTCCGTCTTCTTTATTCCTTCTTCAGCCCCACATCAAAGTCAATATCATTATGTAACAATAAACTGATTTTCCACTGGTAAGAAAGCTTGAGGGCTGCTAGTCATGGGCGATTATGTTTCTCCTTTTCTTTTTGCCTTTGGTTCCCACTGTGTCTTCTCTCATATTTCTACAAAATGAATCATGTTTTTCTGTGTTTGCATACTAATTTTACAAATTATGCTACATTGCCAAACTAAAATAATGTCAGGTAAATTAAAACATCCGACATCTCCAGTGACCACTGGAGGCATATGGCCAACTTACTTTCAAAAAACAGCAGTCTAGCCACAATGTTCACTGAATTCCAATGAGCAGAGTAGCTATACTGGACTATAAAAAAAGCATAATTGATCAAATTACACTGGATTTGGGATGCCCGACTTGAATACAAACACTAAAAAAACAAAAGTATCTTCTGTAACAGCACAGGCCTGGTGCTCCAGTCTTTTTTTTTAATCCTTTGTTACAAAGCGTCAGACAGGATTTGATTGTAAACATGAGCTTGCACAAAATCACGGTACATGATTTCAGGGTTTTAGGATTTACCTCTGAATGCCATCTGGAGCTGCTATGGGAAGCTTCCCAGAGAAGCTTTGTTTGAAACCTCTCTTTCATTGAAATCAAAGCATAATTACCATAACTGGAAGTGATGTGATATGATATGAAACACTCAAATATATGATGCCTCTGGCAATGCCATTGTGTAAATGACAGCATGTAGAGTATGGAAGATAAACCCGGTTCAGTAAATGGTTTCACTACAGTCTAAGAGTGAAATTATACACCGGCTAAAAGACAATCGTGCAAACAGAAGTTTGGTATCTTATTAAATTGCTATCCATCATCTTGTTTACACATATTTACAGTAGCGTTAGCATTCTGTCAGGTATTTTTCAGCTAAACTGTGCTGCTCACACAGCTGGTGGAAAAAAGAGAGAAAGAAGAGGAAAGGAGGAGGGGGAGCGTGGACGGGGGAATCGAGCAGGTGTGGGATGAGTTGACTGATCTGTGTTCGTATCGCATGTTGGATTGATTTATTCCTTCTCACACCCACGTCGCTTCCAATGATGACTATTGAAATATGCAAGAGATCACTGCTGTTTGTGTCAAAGATGCAGGATTGCAATAAGAGGTAATAAACACATCTTTAAAGAATATTCATGCATAGTGTAAGATTATCTCAATGTATTTGATCTGTGTGTACTGCACACTGTTCATTAGAAACAATCACAGCTTCCAATTTTAATTTCAAAGTTTAAATTTGTCTGCCAGGTGGCATTTGCAAAGTAGAAAGCAGCTTCACGCATGTAGGTTTGGGCATGATTTGCTTTTTTTTTTTATAACACAATGAATCACTACTGAAGTGGAAAATGATGCTTTTTATCAGCCTGCTGGTGATGAGATATGATCTTCAGCCTCCGGAAGCACATCGAGTCTGGAGGAATTGCTCTGTGATGTGCACATATGGTGAGGCGAAGATAAATGAATTTTGTGAAACACAGCTCGTGACAGGTTTCTGCCTCCGGTTGTCACCTTCAGGTAGCATGGGGTTAATAGGGCTACGGAGGGAAGGATGACCCTCCTTTCTACCTTTTTCATTCGTCTGAACACAGTGGTAGTCGGCTTGTGTGGTTTTTCTCTGCTGTAGCAGAACATGAATCAGACTCCCTGTACTTATATCAAAGCTCTGTCCTCTCACTACATTGTGTTCAGGGAGGGTTGGGTATTTCTTTTGCAGCTGAGGTGGGCACATCAGAGGTGCAGAGGCAGATGCTTTTGTGTGTTTCATTTCTTGGGAATTAGGGTTTTTCCTGTAGCTACAGAGAGGAAGAGAGAGTGTGCTTTCATGCTCCAAAGGCAGTCATCCGGCGTAACTGACAGGTAGGAAGTGGAAAAAGGAGAAACTCACCTCCATCACTGCTAGAAAGTGAGTCAAAAGGAGCGACAGATTCCTCCACACTTGTGCATCATTTCCACAGGGCATTGACCCACACAGCAGCGTAACTAAGCACTCCTCTGCATGAATTTGAAATCGAACAAGTTGAGGGATGAATGAGAGAGGGCTGGCGAGGCAAAAGGGCCCCCCTGCTGTCTCCGTGCAAAGGGGAAATTGAAGCTCATTTTGGAGGAAAAGCCTGTTACTGTTGTGGTGTGCTGGGGGTTGGCTGTGGAAATCTGGGCTCTCCTAAAGAAGTCACGTCGCACAGCAGAGTCTGTGATCGGATCGGCTTGTTTCTACAGTGAGTAATGACTTCAGTTGTTCGAGAGCGCCTGGGATAATTTTTGTTACAATTTGAGAATTTCCTTTACTGAATTGATGGCGATATCCTCAACTGACTCAGGCCATGTTTGCCAGCCTGTCTGCACACAGTGATGAACAAGGCGACAGACTTGAATGAGGAGGCGGCAGGAGTCTCTGGTTTCATATTTTCATCTCGTGGACAGTGTCTTTATTGTATTGTGTTCTCATTATAGAGAAATACATTTTTTGAGTTCCCTGATTCGATCAATTGCTGTCTGGACTATCATTGTCTGCTTGATCATCCATGATCTCAGTTTCTCGCTTAAACATAAAAAGTAGTGTAAAACTGCCACAGCGACACATTTAAGACAACAAACTTACACTCATGAATGCGACGGTGGCAGACTGCATTCATCAGCTCTGAAGCTTTTCAGCCTCATTTACCTCATTGTTTTGCAACTCCCATTTCCACCAAATAAGCTTTGATAACTAAATTGGACATTACCTGACCAACACCAAGCTGCAGTCAAACTTTGTGAATAGATGGTAAAGAAAGTGTAAGACCTTACACAAGATAGTATTTCTCTTCTGGTAGAGAACAAAGAGGAGCTAAAAGGATAGTGACTATTGGACTTCAATCTTTGGGTGGACACAAATTGTAGTAACAAGAGATTATCTGCAGTCTTTGGAACTATTTTTATACTTTTCTTTTTTATTATTTTAATAATCTCAGTGTTTTGTAAGACAGAAATATGGACTAGGTTTGATTCTTAACTGTAGTTACCTCTTAATCACTGGAGTTAGAATCAAAACACCAACAACATAGCGGCCAAATTCATCCAAAAATGATCCAGAATCTGAAAAAAAAAGGTTAAGATGGAGATTATTGTGGCCAACATAACATAATTTTAAACTCACTGATTGGATGCTTTATACCACAGTAGACTTTGTGTATGTATATATGTGTTTTAAAACAGCACAGAAGTTAACCAAGGCTCCAATCTTGTACCTTTTAACGATTTTGTAACTTGACAGTATGTCAGGCAATGTGTGTGCCCTCTAGTGGCCCATTCAATGCAACTTTGAGGAAAGTGAAAAGATTCTTTCTGAA
Organism: Argyrosomus regius; assembly: GCA_946959425.1. Classification (NCBI taxonomy): domain Eukaryota; kingdom Metazoa; phylum Chordata; class Actinopteri; family Sciaenidae; genus Argyrosomus; species Argyrosomus regius. The sequence continues at coordinate 3,256,369 of OX336888.1, forward strand.
GTCTTCCTTTAGAAGAAGAGGTGAAAGTCGGAGCACATCTCAACCTCTCTGTCAGACTGTCGGAACATAAATTGTAAACATTTGCTTGCCCGTATGTGTTAAAGGTTTGTTTTAATAAGAAGATTTCATTCGCTTACTGATCCACTGTATGAGGCAACGATCAAAGCTTTCCTCTTCCCATGCTTCTCTTTCTCCCACTCACTCAGTGAAATACTTTAAGCAACGTGGTGCCACCTGGGCTAAAAGTTCACACCATGAAATAAAGAGAGAATGCAGCAAAAGAAAGACTTATATCTTCCTCAGAACTAGCCTTTGCTTTATTCCCTCATGGAGCCATGTGGCAAGATACAGGTGGCCAATAATGTCCTATTAAGTATTTTTAATATACCAGAAAGCATCTACAGTGAATAGCAGCTGCTATGCAAAGCGGAAATTGAATGCTCTGCTCATCAGTCAATGTTTTGCCATATGGCATATCATATGGCATATCAAATAATTCCTTATATGGATTCAATATTCATGTGGTCTGAAACGCAGGCTTGTATCTCATTTCCTCACATTCATATCAGGATTAAAATCCCTCATGAGGGAAACAAGGGATCTCTAATGTGATATAAATATTATAGTCAAAGAATTGCAGTCAAAGTATCTTGATTTCCCTTTTCACATTCACAGAGGATATTTATTCTTCCGTTCACAAACCCCTTTCTCCTGGATTAGGCTTTTGATTAAAGAACCACACACTGAGTTCTCACTTCCCTGCAGCACCGGCCTCATACTGTATGAGGTTCCTGAGCCCTTCAGCCCTCTATGATTGTGTTACTGATCGACTGACCCTCATTGTCTCGCCTCATCCATCTGTCACTTTATACCAACTGTCCTCTGACAAGCCTGACCAGGACAAATCGCTGAACAAAATATGGTGTCCCAGAACCACAAAGAGAGAAAAATGAGAATCAGTTAGACGCTCCCCGCTGTGTCACAGCAAGAAAAAGCAGGGTGCTGAAATAAGATCTCTTCTTGCAAATGAAGTGAAAAAGGATGCTTTGCTGGAGCTGCTTTGTGGCAAAGGTCAATCGAAACGTCTTCAATCAGTGACTGGACGAGAAAAGAAACGTTTTAGCATTCTTGCAGAAAAAATGAGTGCAGCAAAGTACTCTTACAGCAATTCAGAAGGATCTAAATGAGCTTACCCCAGTTCTGTTTTTTTTTATGTTCGCAAGTACAATCGATTATGTAGAAACTACTTTATTTATACAGAACAGAGAAAGGCATTTATGTGGCACAAGCCACATTCTTTGGTTCCCTTCAAACTAATTTTGTATCTGGAAATCACATTCAATCATTCAAGTACCCTTTGAATATGTTTTTGTGCAAACAAATACAACTTAACCAAGCACTTGTACTAAAATGGATGCTGTAGAGAATTTATAAATGAGCTTTTTTATTTGTTGTTGCCCAGGTGACAGAGACCCGCACAGGTCCTCTCGGATGCAGTAACTATGACAACCTTGACTCTGTTAGCTCGGTGCTGGTTCAGAGCCCTGAAAATAAAGTCCAGCTGCAAGGTTTGTCTGATTTTTACTATGATTGTCATGCTATTTAAAATCAAACACTTTTCTATATGCACAAGGGATAAACATGGCATAAAAATACAGATTTATAGATTTTATTAAGTGAGTTATAAGCTCAGCCAGCATGATATTGCCACTACGCAAGTTCAGTTTGATGACAGTACTAAACCCAGGTTCTTTTTTACAGGCTTGCAGGTGATCCTCCCAGACTACTTGAGAGAAAGTTTTGTACAGGCTGCGCTCAGCTACATCGCCTGTAATGGAGAGGGTGAATTTGGCTGCAAGGACAATGACTGCTGGTGCAACTGTGACCTCAAGTTCCCAGAGTGCAACTGTCCTTACATGGACATCCAAGCCATGGAGGAGAGCCTGGACAGAATCACGGAGACGTGGGGGATCCTCTATAAGGAGTTTGAGGAATCAGGTAACAAAGCCCTCAAGATGATCATTCTTTCTTCCTTTCACGTCGCATGCCTCATTTAAATGCAGGAAAATCAAACTTTTAGAATATAAATCATTCATATGAGAGGGAGTGAGAATGAATTCAAGTGTTTTATCTGCACCGTTAAATCTGACTGAGGATTCTATATGTATATTCCTCCCTATTCTATGATTTATAGGTGAACTATAATAGCTGGTTGTGAATTTTGGGTCCTGGCGCACTATCTGCATAAAGCAAATTAACGAGGCGACAGGACCGGATTAAAAAAAAAAAAATCAACAGCTTTCGGCTCAGGTAGTTTACAATATGTCTGGAGCAGATTAATCAGCTATAAAACCCATTTATTGCAGGTCCAGCTTTTCATATCACCAGGGAAACAGAGTTTGAGTAGAAGCTCCCAGCATAATGTTTGGTTATTATTGCAGTGCTCGGTCACCCTGCCTTGGTGATTATTACTCAGGTGAAATCAAATGGATGTTGTCGCCCCCCCCCACTCCTCAGATTTGGCTGAAATATCCCTAAGTGCAATTACTTTCAAAGTTTATGTTTTAATAGCTGGGTGCGAAGTGAGGGCAGGAGCGTGCTCTGATTGCAGACACCTGAAAGTGTCATAAATGTGTCCTTCAGCGAAGGGATATCACAGATTTCGAGCTCAGTGCTGTATCAGCAGAGGAAGATGCCAGGAACTGGCCTGACCATTGATGCAGATGGACTGATGGAGATCAAATACTGACTTCTCGATAGAAGCAATGATATTGTTAACCTTGAATCAAATGATGGCAAGGAAAAAGGACACAACAGAATGAAACACATTTCCCATCCAAACAGTTGCTCATTGTTTAGCTCGTCCATGAAGTATGATTAATATGTGACTATTATGCAATAATGTTAAAAAAAAAAAAAAGAATGTGCCAAAATTATCTTTCAAATTGGTTTTAACCTTAAACATTTTTTTTTTTTAAAGTGCAATGCAAAATTATTGTAAAACAAATTCAAATAAGTGTGTGAAGGAGTTTCAGCTTTAAGGAGGTAATGGTCATGACGACAATAACAATAACATATAATGTTCAAAATCATGTTGACACCTTGGCATGGGCAAAGTTCCCATTTAAAATGTTTGCTTTCAGCTTCAAAGTGGACCCACTCTGACTTTTGCTTCACTGAATATAATCAAAATGTTAGAGGTGACTTTTCAAAGCTCCACCTGACAGATGCTGTGTCCCAGTTCAGGTATCCCAAAGTCCACATTTCTACCCCGAACAGAAGAGGCTGCCAAGGTGTGTGCAGTTTCAAAGGCTCCTTCAACTGCAACTCAGCCATTGTTGTTGTGTCTCAAACTGGAGGACAAAACTGTTGGACCACTCTGTGTTTTATCGTATCCAATGTGCACTCGTCGATTGTTTAATGGAGCATTGAGGTGATGCTTGTCAAGTCATAAAGTCAAGAAATATCACTCGACAACATTATATTTACGAGGCACTTGGTTTCAGGTGGTCATCATTGACCACAGTAAATATATCATATCAACTGGACTCATGAAATAGCCACTGCAGGATGTTAATGAGCATAAGCAAAATGTGCTCTTGTCAGCAGCCATGACATGTTGTAAACACAGGAAAGAAAAAAGTAGTTGCCAATCATGTGATGAGGGAAAATGTCAATTTGTGTCTATTTATACTTGCAAAGTAGTGTAATTACACCCACAGCACATGTAGGTTCAAAGGAAACACCTGCAAAATGACTCCAAATCACAGATGTGCATTGATGCATAATGTGTATTTAAATAGATGATATTCAAACCCAGCTGGATGTGTAGCAGGTCAAAATGTTTTTAAAGTCAATTGTGACCACAAAAGTGAACTTTTTAAAATATTCATAACCCTGAGGAGGCTGGACGGTTAATCGCATTAGTCATCATTATTGTTAAGATGAAAGTTTAGTGGACCCAGAATGCAAACGCAAGTCTCAGACCAATTATAATTTAAAAGAGGTGGAATGAGCAAGGCAATCCGGTGGCTGGTACAGGGCTGTTGGTGGCGTGGTGTGGCAAGGTCCAGAGCAGAAACTAAGACAAGAAAGCGCTTAGCCTAGAAGATGAAAGATGGCAACAAGCACACAACATATAACGCTCACAGTTTGGCTAAAGTATGTGTTACAGCAGTGATTAGTGAATGATCTGGCAGAGTCTGGGAGGTAAAGCTGGTCTTTTGTACTGCAGAGGTTGATTAGAAGATGAGGAACAGGTGGTGAGGTGATCAGGCAGGTGACAGAAGGCCACAACCAGCGACACAGACGGCCAGAGAGAGAGACAGACATGACAGACAGATAAGAGAAAACAGGAAAAAACAGTGGGAACTAGTAGGCAAACATCATCATCATAACACTAATAGCCTATCAACATAATGATTTAAATATTAGTGTAGTAACCAACATTTATCATGATAGTACTTAATGTTGCATACAGTATAGATGATATCGGATGCTAAGCATCTTTTTGTAAATAATATCGCAGTGCTTTATTGATGTTAAGATTATGTTTAATTGTCTTTTCTGTTATAGATGAATTCAAGGCGTTCTATGCGAGGCTGCCCCAGAACTATTTCCTGAATGTGTCAACCATCCAGCACTTGTGGTCGATGGACAACTTGTTCCAGTGGAGATACGAGCAGCTGGAGAACAGCATGCGGGTCCTCTCCAAACGAGCCGAGAGAGTCATTTTCAAGCTCTTCAGTCTCAGTAAAAGATGTCACCGACAACCACAAGTCCGCCTACCAAGAGAACGGTGAGCACAGCCGATGAAACACGCATTTTCTTTCACTCCACGTGTTTTCGTCACAGGTGACTTTGGCCCTGAGTAAATCTACTGCAGCCAACATCTTGTGTCTTTTTTTTTTTAAATGTACTTTTCTTTTTGAGCATTCTTCACTTTCTGTTTGATCTATACACCCACAGTAGCTTTTTGCCCAAAGCTGTACATCGAATCACAGGCTCTGTAGACTGCAGCCCTCTCTATAGACCAATTCAGGGCTGTAGGAAATAAAGAAGCTGCCATGCGGCGGTGGAATTTCACTTGTATACCCTCGCAATACACCTTTGGTGAATGTAAAGGATTTTATGTTTATCTCTTTTGTACAGCAAGCGCCAAGAAATACGTACATCCTACCAAGGTTGGAATGCACTGAATTCACATTAAGCTAGACCTCTACGGTGCAGCACAACTTTTCAACCAGATTCAGCTCAGTTTTCACACATTCTTGCTTTCACGTGTCACCATGAATGAACTCACCTGCCCTGCTCTATTGGCTGCTCCAACAGTAAACTTTAACTTCAGAAATCCACAATTCTCCACTCCATTAAATCTTTATTGAGCCTCATGAAAAGATGAAATCTTCATTTCATTTCAATGTACTTCATCTCCTCGAGATCCCTCTGAAACCAGATCCTCTGCGTTGGTTCCGCGGCTGCAAAGAAGAAAATTCCACGTTTACAATTTCATATCTTTCTCAGGTTCAGAGGTTCATCAAATTCGGTCTTTCAGCTGATTACGAAATCAGATGAAATTTTGAAAGGGCATTGCACATTTATAGATCAGTTACATGTTAGAAAATTTAGTTAAATTAAGTTAGCCTTTTCACACCTATCCTCCCAAGGTTCATCAAAAGAGTAACAGTAGATGATCTGTTTCATAACCAGTTTGGTTATGGCTGTTCCAAAAATGTCTCTGATTTCTAACTATTACAAAGTTCAGTAGCGGCAACTTAAACTTAAAGAAAGACATCCATGAAGGTTAAGCGAAACCACTGTTATTCAAACACAGAAAGACAGCCATGGCCTCCGGTGTCACAGTTACACATTTTGTACCCACACTTTGACACTTTGACCTCCTCCATGACTTTTTGCAATGTTCTAACAGCGTCCTGCTTTTGCTGCTGACAAAGGAGACATTATTCAGATGGGAGCGAGAGGTCACTTGTCACTAAAACAAATAGACATAGGTCATTTTAAGTTTTTGACCAATGTTGTTATTGTTACTGGTGAAGACTGTTTCTGAGTTTTGAGAAGAAAATGCTACCTTCCTCCATTAAAAGGAGGTCAGTGCCGATGATGAGTCCAACCATCACTGTCAGTCACACAGTGCTCTGATGAACTGAGCTTCTACAGAACTGGCGGTGATGTCTGACGGCAAGACACATGAATCAACCAGCAGATTAATCTATACAGTGGAGTCTGTTCAATGTCCAGCCTCTCTCCCTCTCGCTTTCTTTTCTTCCTCTTTCTTTTCTCTCTCTTGGTGTACACCCCTGTCTCGTTCTTGCCAAAACACACATTAATCACTGATCTATGCAGCTGATATTCCCACCCACTTGCCAAGAAAAGGAGTGGGAGCGTCATCGCCCTCATCCAGGCAGTGTTTATCTATGTTATTACCGCCGCGTCAACTGTGAAGCTTTCCTTTTCTCTTCTGTCTTCACAGAAATCACCATGCACAGTGGAGAGAGATTGAGAATGGCGATGTTTGCCTTGGAGAGAAACGGAAGCTCTTGAAAAAAAAAAAAAAACTTGCTGCTCTCCCTTTAACGTCCTGTTTGAGGCACTTGAGATAGATGAGAGATATGTGATTGATTTTGCTTCCTGCGGGCTACTTTTGCTTTGCGCTGACAATTATGAGAGAATAAGCCAGTCGAAGCAGTAGTCAGCTTGGCTTTTATTGGGCAGATAATGATAAGACGACACAGCATACTTTGTGCTCAAACATTTGCCATTAGGCATAATGATGCACATTGTCATTCAAGTGATGTGTTCAGTACTTCTGCTTTAATCAGCTTAGAAAATGCTTCTTGTGTACAGCTTTCTGCCAAAGGAAGGTGCTGACTTTTTTCAGGAACATCAAGGTCTTGTCATCTCTGTGTGACTACGAAGAAAGTGCAATTAAGATTTGACTCTAAAATGTTGAATGGCTTTTTAATGAACTTGTCACGGCTTTGAATAGATCACACCAATTTCAACTTTACAGCTGCACACTATTTCAGTTATGTTACCTTTTATATGAAACATGTTCAGAAGGTGATATTGCATGTCATAACTTTGGTATTTTCATTCAATTCAAATTAAAATGCATTTTGTGAGCGTCTTAATTAAACTAAATAAGTAATAATAATAGTATAATAACAATGGCAATAACAGCAAAAACAACAACAGCAATATGGAATAAATAGTCCTAGGCATTTAGGATCCTAGTGGTCTGAGACTAGATGTTCCTGAGCCTCTCTGGTTCTGGATAGACCAGGCCAGAACTGAGTCTATTCAGAACCTTGTGATCAAATTCGGTGCAGTTTCCATACCGATGTTCCCCACCAGGATGCCCTCAATCATAAAGGAGTAGAAATTCCTCAGTATTTCAGGGGACAGCTTCAATTTCCTCAAGTGTCTTCACCTAGCCTTTCTTACCGCAGAGTCAGTGTCCGACTCCCCCGGGGACACCAAGGACACCTTGAAGCTCTCCACTCAGTACCAGCTCCTTAGTCTTGCTGATGTTCAGGAGGAGGCTGTTGCCTTGACACAAGTGGATCAGGCTGTCTAATGATGATGGTGTTGAAGTCAACACTATCAGTGTGCATGTACAGGGAGTACAGCAGGGGACTCAAAACACAGCCCTGGGGTGCCCCGATGTTAAGGGTAAGGGTGAATGAGGTGTGTCCAGACACCTTTACCACCTGGGGTTGGCCCGTCAGGGAGTCAACGCTCCACATGCACAGTGAGGTACAGTATTTAGTCCCAGGTTTTGAGTTCTGTGGCCAGACTGGAGGGGAACTTTGGTGTAAAATGCTGAACTGTAGTCATCAGCAGTCTCACATAGCTCCCTTGTCCAGTTTGCATAGGGTGGTGTGGAGGATCTGTGCTATGGCGTCCTCTGTTGATCAGTTGGGATGATTAGCAAATTGTAGTGAGCATTTCAAAGCATTTCATCACTACAGAGTTAATGCACTGGGCAATAGTCATTAGGGCAGGCTGGACTTTTTGTCTTGGGCACAGGAATAATGGCAGTCTGAGCCAGGGACAGGTTGAATACTGTTGAATACTCGCCACTAGTTGGTCAGCACAAAGTTTGAGGACCCACGCTCTGTTACCATCTGGTCCTGCTGCCTTCCTGATGTTCACATGTTTGAAAGCCCTCCTGATGTCATGCCCAGAAAGAGTGATAGATGTGAAAGGTGCTTCCTCTCATCCAGTAATTTTTGCGTCACAGAAATTGTTTAGCTCACCTGCTAGCTTCATATTGATGGATTTAGGCTTGATTGACTATTTGACTGGTACAGTACCTCTGACAGAAGATAGGTGAGTTAAAGAGTTCTAAAAATAAGCACAACTGTGCCTCAACTGCCAATCTGACAGTAAAAAAAATGAATATTAAAATAGTATAAAACATAGTATGAAAAAAATGTTGAGATTCTGTGTGCGTAGTATCAAATGCACGTTTTATAAAGAATATATAAAAATATAGAATGGAATATGACAATATGGAGTAAGTTAAGATGGTGCACAACTTGTTCATACACTATAGGGTCAAATATGTAGGCATATTGGTATGTACTTTTGGTTTAGTCTTAGAGACAATAGTGTGCTCCCAGGTCTGTGTTCTGTTTGCACGCTACAATGCACAAAGCCCACAAAAAGCGTTTTTCTCAGTTTGGACTCAAAGAACTTGTCTGGTTTGCACAGGCCCTGACCTCAAACCCGTCCAAAACCTTTGGGATGAACGGGGACACGGACTGTGAGCCAGGTCTGATCACCCAACATCAGTGTAGGACCTCACTAATGCACTTAGAGCTGAACAGTTTTTGTTTATTGTGTAGGTTATAAGATACTTCTGTCTGTTCGGTGTGTTTTGCCCTTTCTACTTTAATTCTGTAGTGTATATTACACTCTGCTGCTGTAATAAGTAAATTTCCCCGTTGTGGGATGAATAAAGTATAATCTAATCTAATCTAATCTAACAGGAGCAAATCTGTGCAGGTTCCAAAATCTTGTAGAAATCTCCTGTTTCTCTTCTCAACTCATCCTTCTCTAACATGTTTCTCTCATTTGTATTCATTGATGAGAATGTCAGTAGATTTTAGTAGTTTTTGTCATCATAAATGTGTTTATTTAGTTATTGTCAAAAAAAAAAAAAATGTTGATGAAACTATGACGAAGATTATTACTGGTCTTGTGTTTTATCAAAGATTACCAAAGGCTTCTCTTACTTAAAATATTATCTATAGAAACAAAGCTTGAATGTCATTTTAGTCATTGCCTGAGAGTTGCTTTTGAGTTTTCCAAAAACAACTATCTATTTTACTGAACTCATTTTCAAAACACAATGTTGTCTGCTCCTTTAAAAGTGGCACTGAAGTTGGAAGACACTGTGATTTACAGCAGTGGTGTGGAGGCAGAGTAGCAGGGAGCAGGAAGGCTGTACATAATCACACCGGGGAACTAACAGCACAACTGCAGTCTTGTGTTGGAGACTGCTTTGCTCTGCTGCAGCTGTCAGAGGTGAAATACCTTGCCCACAGGTGGCGAGTGATGGAAAGGAAGAGCCCTTTTGGTTCATTTCCCATCACTGTTTTTTTCCGTAAGGGGGTTTTGATATTCAAATCAGTGATTTTCTGAATTCAAACTTGCTCCCTATTGCCAAACACACAATGAGAGTGGGATACAGAGGGAGGATGCTCCGAATGTAATCCAGCCAACATTTTTAGATTAGCATAAAGTTTACCACAATACACCCCCATCAAAGAATAAGGTTGTTTTTGGGGGGTTTTTAATGGAAAGCCAGAGGTATGTACTGAGCATTTCTTCTTTTCTGCGAGCAAAGAGGATAAGAGGCATAAAGGGATCACAGTCGAGAAAGTGCTACAGACGGGAATCAAACTCGGGTCCACATGGGGGAATTATATGTATGTCTGAGACTCAGTTACCCTACGGCTGCAGCGCGCTTCTAATATTTATGTCACAAACTGATCAAAGACAACTTTCTCTCTCTCTCTGTGTCGCTCACTTACTCTTCCTTTTCAAACGACAGTGTTTGTGCTCATGTTCTTTGCATGTGTAACCTGCATTCATCTGGCACTTCAGGACAACAAAAACATGAAAACTGGTACGCCACAGGAATCTCAGGCCAGCCTGACTCAGTAACATATTCCTGCAGAAATACTTCCATACAATGTTGACATCATTATCCTGCTGGAAATATCAAACTGAAAAAAAAAAAGGTAGACTGTGGATTCACAAGAGTTTTGTAGGTGTGACATTAGAATAAAACTCTAAACTTCGTAATGCCTTTAAATCTTGTTCAGATGCTGAAAACAGTGATCACATATACACAGGTCACACTGAACAGCTAGGTTAAAACTGACCTAAATTTGATCTTGGAAAATTTCTGGAACTTTCATTCATATTCTATGTCCATCACTAATTTAAATAGTATTTCATAGCCTAGCAAGTCCAAAGTATTCATTGAAACATAGTGATTGAAATGTTGTTGGATTCATGGTTATGTCAATTTAGACTACCACTAATGTCTTTTGACCTGCAAATGACCTTAACCAAACTAACTTTAACTATAACTGCAACGATAAATTGATTTGTTGTCCAATTTTAAATTCATTGCAACTATTTTGATAATCAGTTAATCGTTTCTGAGTAATTCTTTAGAAAAGAGAAATTTGAATGTTTTCTGGCCTTTTAGTCTTGACAGTAAACTCGATATTTTTGCTATGGTAACAAAACAAGACACTAGAGGATGTTACCTTGGGCTCTGAATCAACTGTGATGAACACTTTGAATGGTTTTCTTCCATTTTATAGACCAAAAGAAATAATCCATTCATCAAGAAAATCATCAACATATTATTGAAAATAACTGTTAGTTGCAGCCCTGACTTGAATCCTGTCTGCTTGGCCTGTCTGCATGCTTTACATTATGCTGATTATGCTCTATATTTTTAACGAGCAAGCTGTCTGCACACCCAGACAGGTGTCCAGGACCCAATAAAGCAGCTACCTAATAAACCAGCTCATCCTATAAGCCCCGTTCAATAACCACTCTCTCACTGCCTCTCACTCTCTCTCCTGTTCTGTTTTTCTTCTTTTCCTGCTGCAGGCCTCAGTCCTACTGGCTCAGTCATTTCCAGTCTCTCCTGTATTGCTCAGAGAACAACCAACTTGGTGCATTCTCCGAGGAGCTCCACAGCTGCAGCTGTCGATACGAACACAGCCCCTGTCAGCTGCCTCCGCCCTGCTCCGTCGGGGAAGGCTTGGCTTGCGCTGCATGTGCGCCAGACAACCACACCCGCTGTGGGAGCTGCAACCCGGGGTTTGGCCTGACGCAGGGGGCATGCAGGCCCATGGTGGCAGACTCTACAGAGAACTACCTGGGATTTGAGACGGACCTCCAGGATTTGGAGCTGGGCTACCTACTGCAGAGAGCTGACCGCAGGCTAGAGGTATATTTTCTTTTAGCCTTTGCTTAATCATGTCAGGCTGACCGAGAGCTGAGCTGTCTTTCACAGGAGTAGCCTGGGGAGGATATACTCACTCATGGGAGCCACTCAGCATTACAAAGTCTTGCCCTTCTGGCTACTGAGGAACTTCATAGTTTCCTCATGTTTTTTTCTTGTATTTGTTGTACCATGTCTTAGATGTTCTGTACATCTGAGGCACTGTGGTTCATCGATTAGAATAGAGAGGAATAAATAAATAAAATATAATAAATAACAAACAGTTCAGAACTTAGTGATTCAATGTGTAGATGATGATTCATGGTTAGCCAGACATGGTCAAAAAAATAGGTATTAGCCTATATACAACATAGCTATGAGTCAAAAGCAAGCAGGCATTGTTTGACAAAACCTGCACCAGCAGTGTTGCATACAATAAAAGCAGAAGTAACCTATTTCTTGCCTCAATAAAATACAGGTTGAAAATAGGTCAGTTTGAAGGGTCATTCCTTTTGTTTTTGGTGGTGGGGCGAGGGGTATTTTTTGCTTTTCTTGGAGAGTGACAAGGGACAGAGAGAGCAGCTGAAGCAAGGTCCAAAACTGAACCAGCTATGATTGCAACTATGCCACATTGCAGCATACGCTGTGCCCATTCAGCTAGGACGACAAATAGTCACTCTTCACTTTGGAAACGGACGTCCTTAATGGCTAGAGTTGCTCTAAACAACTCCATCCGAAAGACAATGGGATGTGTCTGAAAGCTTTGAAAATAGCAAAGAAGTGTGTTGCATGAAAATAAAGATAAAATGGAGTGGCGTGTTCAAATGCAAGAAGCAACCTAATATCTATTGTTGTGCCTTTTTCCTCCTCTTCTATGCCTTACTTTTTTCCAAGTGAATTGCCTCAACTTTTGCTGCACGTCATCCCCTCCTACAAAAGTTTCCAAAACTACACCTCCTTGTATGTCGCTAATGTGTTCATGAGTGCGGTGCATATATATATATATATATATATACTTTTTCCATATCTGTGTGTTTCATAGGTCCATGCAATCTTCATCAGCAATGACATGCGACTCAACAGTTGGTTTGACCCGTCATGGAGAAAAAGGATGCTGCTGACGCTGAAGAGCAACAAGTACAAGTCTAACATGGTCCACATGCTGCTGGGAATATCCCTCCAGATCTGCCTTACAAAGAACAGCACCCTGGAGCCTGTCCTTACTCTCTACATCAACCCATTTGGAGGAAGCCACTCAGAGAGTTGGTACATCCCTGTCAATGAGAACAGTTTTCCAGACTGGCAGGCCACCAAGCTGGATCTACCCTTCGAGTGCTATAACTGGACTCTGACGCTGGGCAACAAGTGGAAGACGTTCTTTGAAACCATTCACATCTATCTTCGGAGCAGGATAAAGACTCAAGATGGAGTGAATGACAGTGTCTATTATGAGCCTTTAGAAATCACTGATCCTGCTCGGAACCTGGGCTACATGAAGATCAACAGCATCCAGGTCTTTGGTTACAGCATGCACTTTGACCCAGAGGCGATCCGTGACTTGATTCTGCAGCTGGACTACCCGTACACCCAAGGTTCCCAAGACACGGCCATGCTTCAGCTCTTGGAAATACGAGACCGGGTAAACCGGTTGTCCCCTCCGGGTCAACAGAGGTTGGACCTGTTTGCCTGTCTTCTGCGGCACCGGCTCAAACTGACTGCCAGCGAGGTGGTTCGCATTCATGCCTCCTTACAGGCCTTCAGCTCACGTCTGCCCAATGCGATGGATTACGAGACCACTAAACTGTGCAGTTAACAGCTGCTTGATGGGAAATCTGGACTGCCAATGGCCTCCAGGAGAACCTCTGGACATATGAATTGTGCCCATTGTGGGGCAGCTGCTTACAGTCTCTATGGATTACCAAACTGTATGGTAAATAAGGAGAGAAATCAGAAAGAATGTACTCATCTGGTTGTTTTGGTTTCTGTTTTGTGGCAACTACCTTCAGTGCTATATCATAAAGAATGAGGTGGATCAGCGAGAAAATGCACAAGAACAAACAAACGAAAGAATTCTAAAGTAGAAATTCAGATACCACTATATAAAAATTGAACCATCCTGTTTCAATATGACTGCTCATTTATACTGTACTGTAAGTACCAATGCCGAACGAATGGACATTTTATGGTAAAAAAATGGTACAGTCTGTTTGTTTGTAATTTTTATATGTTCCTTTTGCTTCAGTGACAGTGCACTTTCCATGAAGACCAGAATACAGTGGTGTCAGTCAAGATTTTGTAGATAAATTGATATTAAAAGATCATGTTATAACAGATTCCAGCTGTGGGGATATTTTTCACGATACTCTTAACTAGATTTATTTTTCATTTTAAAATACACTTGACAGTTTGAGTTGAGTTTTGACAAATTAGAGTCAGGGTAAATGAATCGGGTCTACGTGATTGTTAACACCCCCGTAGTGCATGTTCAGTTTAATTCTTTTCTGCAATTACTTCCGTGCATCTTAACATTTTCTGCTCACTTCATTTAACAAAAAACTTACTGAGGTAATTTCATTCCAATCAAAAACATCCCAAAACTGCACAACATGTATGATTACACAAGCTCTCCTTTACTTAATTCGCACTAACGGGTCAAATAAACATAGTAAATGGTGCCACGTGTAGTTTATTTAAAGAGCAATCTGTAAACTGGCACTCATCCTGGTAGAGTTACCATGGTTACCATGTTGATTCCAACCAATAGCCATTTTATCCTATTAATATTTTTAAATCTACAGGAAATTAAGATTCCTGTGCACAAACTATATATATTGCAAGGGAAACTATTTGTTCCCCATATATTTAAGAACAAACAACAGCCCCTCTTTTAAAGTTGAAAACTGTATGTAGTCCAATGAGGCAAGCTAGTGTGAAATTGAAAGGATGCAATATGACTAGTAAAAAGAAGCTGTTTTATTTAATAATGCTGGAAAGCCATCACAGTGGCTCAGAATACGAAATGCAACATGGTAATGAGTCTAGGGCAGGGGTCAGCTAAAGTACATGACTTGAGTCCAGGTTTTGGAGTTGGTGAATGCGCATTTTAGGCTAGGCTATATTTAAATTACAGGGCTCGTGCCAATTTCGAGAATGTGACATTAAAGTGGATTTTGCATGGAAGGAATATCGACTTTTAGCCTCCATCTTGCAACATCGCTCAGTGATGTATTTTGTGAGTAACATCCTACATACACTGGATGTTAAGTCATGTTTCCAGTCTAATGTGTGATGGAACAGACACATTTTAACCAATGCAGCTGATTACACCGGCTATGTAGTGGTGTGTGCCTCACTCACGCTTTGTTTTTTTTTTATGTATTTACACAAATAGATATGTTTGTGTATTGGACTGTGTGCTCTGTCAAACACGTCTTGAGTGCACAGCCGTACTGAGGCTGAACAGATCCAGTGTAGACACTGACAGAGGACAGCAGCTGCTGCTATTGTGCTGCTGACACGTTGCTTCCGCTGCATGGCCGCTTTAGACAAGGTGATGGGACCAAATACCAATTAAGGCAGCACACAGCACTTTCTGTCCAACCCGAGTGCATAGCAGCTCAACAAACTATTGTTAAACTGTGCCTACAAGACAGTTTGTGCGTGGTTATATCAGCGTGCCAAGGCACACTGTGAAGAGGAGGAAGGGCTTTACTTTTAACATCAGAGGGCATCCTGTACCGCTTTTATTTACGCATGTCCACAGTCTGTCCACAACCCTTTGCCAATTTTTTTAGCTTCCTGACCTTAATGACACGCTCACTATAGGCTGACATTCCTCGACATCTACCAGAATGGCAGTTTATTGTCCACAGTGTTTCCATAACTTTAAGGAAGGAAGCTTAAACTTAACCACACCTTTACTACTCTGTAACTGCAATGCACCAATGTTTTAGGGATAACCAAAGAACTGTCAGAATCTTTAGCTTAAAATCTGCATTGCATTCAGAAAATAAAAAGGCAGATGTGTTTCAAGTCCGTGACCAGAAGAGAAACTGTCAGATGTTTTGAGAGCAAGTTCATTAGCAAGCAAACCAGTTGTAATGTCTGCACAGGGTGGCCTCAATGGCAGGTTGCAGTTTGAGTTACCAAACGTCTTTATGACAGTGGAAGCTGGGTGCTTCTGTCTTAGTCACGGGAAGGCTCGAGCTTTTTTTCTGTGGATTAATTATACTAATGTATGCAGACCAATTATGATTTATTGATGTTAAAGAGATGCACAAAAGTAGAGACTTCCCTGTGTGCCTCTGTACTGTATGTCAACGATTCAGCCTGCATTATTAATGTCAGGTATAAGGTGCCACCTCGATTCTGTTAACCTTCACAGGTGCTTGACTTCCCTTTGGTCTGCCGTGTCACTAAGGCACGTACATGTTAACAGTCATCACCTCAATTTGTCTGCTCCTCCTATCCACTCCAACTTGTGTCAAAAGCTGCGTTGGGAGAAGGCTGTACATGGATGAGTAGTGTTTGATGAGATGTGTGAGTGGTGGAATATATAACCAAATGTCAGCATGTCTTTTCCCGGATACGGCCATGTCAATTATGTGGAGGGAAATGAGTGCTACAGCATGAAAAGAGCAAGAGTCTGAAAGAATGAGAGCACCTGCGGTTGTGTTTGTGAGTCTGTGATGACTTTGGACTTTTAGTGACTGGTTAGCAAAACCTTAAAGTCCAACCCTTTTAAAACTCTGTGCACAGGAGGGAAAGCAATAACAAAACAGGAAACTGCAGGAGTAAAACACTAATATATTTTACTCATCTTCACCCAAAAAAAATAAAAAAATAAATAAAACATTCACAGTCAGAGTAATTAGGAATATGGATGGTGCTTTTCAAAGAAAAATGGAAAAATAATTCGTCCCTCCCTACAGTACGTGTTCCTCCTCCGGCAAAATAAAAAGATCCCAAGGTAGCATACCCATAATTATGATGTTTAACAGCACTCTACTCATTGTGCAATTACCAGGCTCAGTTCTAAAAACCCATCCTGCAGAGGTAGCTCGCCATAAAACATTACAGCGAGCTTGTAAATAGCTCAATCTTTCATTCTACCAGTGTCTCCCTGCAGTTTCCCTCATGACTGTGTGAGTGGGTGGCAAGAGGCTAGTTTTGATTAGAAACTCTTTGACCTTTAGTGGTCTGTCAATCAAAGCTATCAGAGGGAAGAAAAATCCCTTTCTGATTCTCCTCTGTGTGTGATTTACTAAACACAATTTCTCTTATTGTTCTTCTTTTTCTGCTTTGACTGAAACCTAAGAGAATTTTTACCCAAAGGCAGAATCATCCCTATAATGTCCAGGACCTTTTCATTCATGGCTGAAAACCAGACAGGCACGGCGAGTTCATGACTTGAACATTTTGTACAGCTTACTAAAAGAAATGAAAAATGAGGATACTTCAAAAAAATATATTTTTGAATCAATAAAATAGATTTGCAAACGGATGCTGGAACTAACACAGACCACCTTGAAGTTGGTTCAGCATTGTAGCTAAAGACACCCTGAGAGCAGCTCATTGCAGTAGTTCATCTAGTAGAGATAAAAAAAAAAAAGAGAAAATATGTTCGCTATATTTTGAAAAAGGCTGACTTCATAATCACCTTGGTGTCATTTTAGGTCAAAATTTAGATCTGAATCCATCTACAGCTACAATGAACACTCATTTTCAACATGAATTGATCTAAAAGGAGCCATCACATAAGAAATATCTTTATTAACTAAAGTGAAAGTGTGTCCATGATGCCTGGTTCCTTCTCAGTTAAAATCAAAATGGATGACTCTTTTGCTTCAACTTATCATGATGAAGTAAATGCTGATTGCACAGGCTAATGGCTGCAGAATAATGACACCATCTGTGTTTAGATTGGTTCCCCATAAGCCTTGCTTTTCCCTGCGAATATTGCCCAGGAAAATGAAGGCTTGATTTACGAGACTTATAAATAAATCAAATTAACAAACAACAAAACTCCTAATGTTAATGTTACTCCCCCCTGCACCCTGATGACAACCCCTCCTGTAGTTACTTGTTTGTGTGAACCAAACAACGTTACTCAAACTAGGTTATTACTCTGCAATGCACATCATAAAAAAATAGCTTTTGCTTGTACCAGATTCAATATGAAATTGTCACAATTTCAATTTGCCTCTTCTGTGCACGTGCTGTGTTGATCATTTCTTCACCGAGTTACGTTCTGAGGAAAATGGAAAGCGATCTATGCTCACAACAGCGGCAATAATCGCTGGAGGAAAGGGGGCCTTTATGGTGTGCAAGAACTTTGTTCAACGTTCATCCTTAGGCAACCCTGTCTCATAGAAATTACATATGTGTACGTAATTTGCAACAGCAAATGTATTAGAAACCCAAACCTCAAACCAAGTATTGACAGTGATTGTATCAGCAAAATGTAAGCTGTTTCTATTGTTACAATATTCAATTGATTCCAAATCCAGCATTAACATCTACGTTTGCTTAAAGTTTCAGTGTGTACTGTAGGTCTTACTTTAGGAGTCTTTCATATCTACATTGGGGTTCAGATGAAGGGTTAGATTGATTTATTGACAGATGTGTAAAATGCAAGTCTTATCTAAAATGTAATCATACATCAGGAAGCAGGAGCTGTTTAAAATGTATTTAAAGTGAACTTGGTCAGTTTATGTAAAAAACGAAGGTTTGGCCAGTCACACTCCATTGTTGTTGGTCAAAGTGATATCTAGCTGAGTCAGGTAGCGTCTGCTCTCACATCTGCCACTTTGTTTCCTGCATTAATTCCTGCTCGCATTTACACATTTATGGATGCTCACACTTAAAATTTGATTAGATAATTTATTCCTGACAGGGGATTTGTACTGGGCCTGCTTTGTCATTTGTCAGAGTCATAAAATCAACGGAAAATATTTGTACATGATGATAAAGCCCCCAGTCCTGACTAGAAAAAAAATATCTACTGTGTCCAGATCTATACCTCTTGCATTGTATTTTCCCAGGGATCTTACATCTGAGTGTCAGTGTGGATGTACAATGTGCTGTAGCAAAGTGCAGGCCTTCAGCTTCCATACAGACCAAACTTTTCCTCCCCCGGGACCCGACAGTGCAACGAAACTGAGAACAGGAGGAGGAGGCAAAAGGTAACTGTCGCCCGCCAATAAATCAATACTCTCCTTTATTACTTCAGAGAACAAAAGGCTCTGCACCAAGATCGATTGCACCGCTGAGAAGCCTCCAATAAGAAAAAAAATATAAATAAATAAAATTCTCCTGGCATTTGGCTGCTTCGTCCCCACGACCAGATCAGCATCAATTTATTACCAATGTGATGGTTTCCGCCTGATGTGTTTTTGTATAAGCACAAATCAATCCTGAGTTTATTAGCTGCTATGATGCATTGTAAAATGACATTACTCAGGGTGCCAGATGAATGCCATTCATTAGGAAGTAAGGCTGCATCGACTGTGGATGTGCAGAGAATATTAGAGTGAAATATGTATTGAAAGAAAGCAGTTTTGGTGTTTCAGCTGAACTTATGTTAAATTGGGTATTATGTATTTCAGTACCCTATTAATTATAAGACAGATTGCTTGATATAGCAATTATGGTATTGATATAATTTCTGTGAGGAAAATAATCACAAAATGCACCCTTAATTAAACATTACAGATAGATAGATGGATAAATACGCCATACGCCATTGGATGCCACTAAATCCTTCACACTTGTCCTTTACAATGTAGTTCACCTTTCAAAAGTTTCTTTTTATTTAGTTCAGTTCTATTTACTCACTTGGTTTTCAAAGTTCAGCAGAAGAAAACAGCATTATAAAATGTCCTTGTAAGTCAGAAGCACAGCGAGCGGATGAAGAAGGAAAACATGACATCATCAGCGTAAAGGATGAGAGACCGACTCGGACACTTGCTTCTACTTTCATTAGGGAAAATATCCTTTAAAAAGTCACACACGG
The DNA here is from genome assembly GCA_946959425.1 of Argyrosomus regius. Lineage (NCBI taxonomy): Eukaryota > Metazoa > Chordata > Actinopteri > Sciaenidae > Argyrosomus > Argyrosomus regius. The sequence goes on from OX336888.1 coordinate 3,275,880, forward strand.
CACCAGAATGGTAAAACTGTTCAAACACTGCTGCAGAACGCAAATGTGCCATGCTTGAGTAGAAATTCTGCTCACAAGGCATCAAAAGCGCATTGAGAGCTCATTGTAGAGCATTATCATAATTGTCAGATTACTAAAGCAGATGTTATATATGGAGCTGCATGCTTAGGTCACTTGGTTTAGCACTGCAGAGCAGCTGCATGTTAATCTAACAGCATGCTGTATTCATTATTTATTATACAATATAAATATACGTATAATATTATCATAATGTGTACAGACATTAGGTAATGCTTTGAGAAATTATGAGGACACATCCACAAACTCTCCTTTTCTCCGCGTCTGTTACGACGAGGTGGTGGAGGGAATCGACGGAGCACACAGCCGATTAGACTTGATGAACCCTGTTGGATCAAGGAGTAAGTGGAGCACCGAGACATTTGCATTAAGTCCCCAGAGTCCACATGGCAGTGAATACAGAAAATAAAACAAGAGGAGGGTGAGCAACAATGGGAGAGCAAGATTTAAATATATATATTTAAATCTTGCTATCTATTTTTTTTTCCTTTTCCCTGTGTTTATTCATCCCCCATAAATTATAGATTATACCCAGGAATAAACTCAAGCACCTCATCTGTGTTTTGTTTTTACCGCTGTCCGACAATGCAAGTGATAGTCAATAATCAGACTTTATTAATATGCAGCATCGTCTGGTCTGCAAACACGCATTTGGAGATGAGACACACGACAGGACACACAAGAATGTGATTGGGCTTAATGGGATAATTAGATGTGAAACTGTCATTCCAACTGGTGAGTGACTGTTTGTGAGAGGAAAGCAGGCTAGACAGCAACAAAAAAACCAACCTAATCAGCTGGGCCCACTGAGAGCCATTTTATGCTGCAACATCAATTACAAAAGAATTGCTTCAGGGATCCTCTGGCCAGGCTTTCCAATGCATCACTTATTAGACAATCCTTTGCTGTGACATGTACTCATCAGAGGATTGAGGCACCGGCGCTAGACAAGGTCATTTATGAATTATTTGGTTTTGTGTCACATTTTTCCAAATACACTGCTCCACAGTCAATGTCTAAGTCTGCCTCTGTGTTAGGGGGAGTGGAGTGTGAAATCAGCACTATTTCTTTCCAGGATAACTGAGGCCCTACAGTGCTGCAATGCTTGAATAAAGTATTACACCTACTTAATGCTCATCAAACATCAGACTTGCCCTTAGATAAAAGCAATTCTGTCCGAATGGGGTGATTTAAATTGGGCTCATTATGTAATTTTTCATCAAGATGATGTAGATGAATAGGAATACCAACATAAACTGTGTATAAAAGGGGAAATCGGCTGTGAAAAGAATTTGATGAGAAGAAAGGGGCTGTTCATTTTTCAAATTATTGATAGGTATGCATTAACAGAGTTGTTACGCCATTCAAGATGGCGTTGCTGTATGATAGAGGCCTTGCTAGGGCCGTGACAGGAGAGATATTTACATCTTTTACTTAAGCTAAAGTAGGAATACCAGGACCAGGTTAGCCAGCTTGAAAGCCCCAAGGCAAAGATGCACATGTTAGGTTGTTTAATATGTTAAAATTTATAGCTATGATCTATCAAAACAAACTCACCATAAAAGTCTGTTTTGTAGCTGTTTGCTAAAGTCTGTGTGAAGGAAATTCAGAGATTTCTTTCGAAACACGTTATACATGTTGAGAGATAATTGCTGAAAACGTGAAAAAAGCTGTATAGTACTGTATAGTACTGAAGTGTGGAGCTAGAGCATTAAACTGCTCTTTACCAGTTTTGTGTTCAGGTTTTTTTGGGCAGGTCTTCAATCATGGCTCAATGTCACACTGAAGCCATACTCTGCGTAACCTCTCCCCTAACACTATAATAGTGTAAAACACTTTCAGCACATTAGCATCTGTGGTTTTCTCGCTTGCTCACAAGTTATTACACTTAGAGTTTAATTGCTACACCTTAGCTAGGTAGCTATGCCTTCAAGCTGTTCTGTAAATTCTGAAAACACAAAACAAAACAAAACAAAACAAAACAATGAAAACACGACGAAGAAGTGTACTGACTTTTCGAAGGGCCATGTTGATGGAGAGCTGAGGATCACCACCAACACTCACCTCTGCATTGAACATTTTACGCTGCCTAGTTTCACAGACTTTCATCATCCATGTTGTCTTATAAAATTGAGATTAAAGGTTCATTCTTGACCTGGGAAACATGACAATGTACATTTTGTTTTCATATTTGATAAATTGATAATGTGCTTGTAAATCTTAATATTTAAATTAATCAGTGAATATAAATGTCAGAAAACAATGTAAAATGTGCAAATGTTTAATTAAAAACATTTGCATTGTTTTCCACAACCTTGTGGAGTTTTCTGCCAAACAAATAATAATAGTAATTTCCATTAGCATGCCTGAGGACAACAAACATATTGAATTCATTTCCTAAAAAACTTTTTTCTACATTTGCATTGTTTACTCACTAGCAGTCTTCTTCTCCACAGCCTTTGCTGCTTTTCTGTTGATCAGTGGAATATTTGAAGGATTTTCTTTCCACCCACTTGCTTGTGCACATCCATGAGGCTCATCATGGCACAATCTTTCCTGTGTTGAAAGCTTCAGTACTGAGAACTAGGGAAGTGAGTCATGTGGAGATGCTTTATGCTTATGACTTATCAAGGTTAATATCACATGTTATGATATTACAGGATTCCAGTTTTGATCTCACCTGTGAGTCCCCTATTACCCCATTTGACACCAGTTTAATTGAAAAAGCCCAGAAATCAATAACACATTCCAGGATCAGATGAGATGATTATGTGATTATATCTGCTTTTTCTTGCCCGTTATCACAAATCTAAATGTTATGTGATGATATCAGTGCTATCCATGTTGACTTCACTATTATTACGCTTAATCATATCTGGCTGGCTATTGAAAAAAATATTTTAACACCATAAGTGCTAAAATATGAAAAAAATCTGTTTGTAAACTGCATGTATCACAGGTTAAAACAACCCACTTTTGATTTAAAGCATTTGTGCATGTACTTCTAAGATAGAAAAGGGGTAATTCAATCACTCCAGGAACAGGTCTTCTCATCCTTAAGGATGACAATTCAAGAACAGGCAGATTCATAAAAAAGAAACACTTGTGTGTTTTACTGAAAAAGCTCCCTTTCCAATGACACACACACACTCCAAATCAAATCGCGAGCAGCCTGGAGTGCTTGGAAACGATCATTAGGAGCCTCAGTGGCACTTGAAATGTCGGCGTTGATGTGCGCGGGATGCTGCTCCTCGCAAACCTCATGGTGATATGCGTCAGCAATCAGAGAGAGAAGATGCGTACCAAACAGCCGGGATAATTAAGGTTGAACCAACAAACATAATCAACGCCCAATCAGGCTGTATTGTGGCAAACAACTCCGTCTGAAGAAGCCCGTGTTAATTTTCTGGATCCATGTAAAGTGGTTGAGGGTGAGAACACAAGACGCCTGCATTCAAATTAGTGTTTTGCACTAAAGAAACTTCATGAACATGAAATGTTTAGAGCTTTCGTGGTTTTGTAATAAACTTAGTCACTAGCGGTGACCCAGTTCTGTAACCTACATACATATGAATTATAAGCAGGACTCAGTTACATAGAGTCAGTATTGATTCCAAAACATTCGATCCCAGTGTTCTGTTAATGGGCACTATTGTCCCACAATGCAATTCACTAATGGAGGAGCTACTCACTGCTGCAAATCATAATAACTTCACCTGTAGCTCAATCCTTGTTAAGCTTATGGTTGCAATTTTGCTGAATAAAACTAATTATGTTGTACAAAACTACTGTACATTTTATTTACAAAAAACGTACAACAGCAAAATTATTTATATATATATATATAATATATATATATATATATATATATATATATATATATATATAAATAGCCGTGTCCCATTTTATCCTACATTCTGTCTACAATGAAAAAGTGACAAGAGATTATGCGCACTCAATCACACAATCTGCTTGATTTTTGAGTGTGCTGTTGACAGACACCATTGTACCACAATACAATGCACAAAGGACATGGAGGAGTTACTAATAGATGTAGAAAAAAAAAAAGTTATTGTGGCATTTATTGATGGTGGTGAGACAGCTCAATAAAGATCTTGGAAAACAACAACAATAAAAAAAGTAATAATCTTGGAGAAGAACATTTTGCTCTCTCTGCAAAGTTTAATTAGAAGTGTCATTTCAAAGTCACTGTTTGATTTACATCCATTGTAAACGTTGGATCATTTCCCGTAAGTACGAAATCGTGAAGTACATTGATGTATTTTGTACTACACTCAAAAAAAGAAGAAATAATGCTCTCTCTGCCTCTGATTGTCTTACACTGATATTCCAAGCAATGAGTACTAGCCAATCAGTGCAGGGCGGGTCGTGACTTTGCTCTCCTGGGAAAAATAAAAACAGACATCTGTAGCCTGATATGAAATATCCATAGTTCAGTGCCTTATAAATGTTAAAATGTGGCAAGGCCTGAGCCTTTGTACACAGGGCACATGCTGGTGAGCTCCCAAGGTGCACCTAATTCATTTTTTAGTATTGCAGACGGGCAGTTTTAGTTATTTTACTGCCCCTAATGAAAAAGTGTTGCATTTATTGTATTGCACATTCATTTAAATTGTATTTATCTAGCACCAAATCATATCAGAAGTTATCTTATGATACGCTCCATGTAGAACAGGTTGTGTACTCTTTAAAGTATAATTTACAGAGACTCAGCTGTTCCCACCATGAGCAAGCACTTGGTGACAATGACAAGGAAAAACTTCCTTTTAAGAAGCAGAAACCTCGAGCAGAACACGACTCATGGTGGACGGACATCTGCTGAGCTAAGTTAGTAGCATGCGTTAATGGGACATGGATGTGTGCAGATGAAGAAGAAGAAGAAGAAGAAGAAGAAGAGAAGAGCTCAGTGCATCCTGGGAAGACAACATAGTCTTACACATAGTAAAATACATAGTAAAATGTGTTGCTGTATGGAACTTAGATGTAGAAACTGAATCTGGTTTCATCATTGAGGTCTAGGACAGAATTGGATATGTGCGAAACAAAAAAAAACCTCACAGGACTAAAACCAGAGTGAAACATATTGTCGTGAGTCTGTCGGTCAGTTTCACAATATTCTAAGCAACGGTGAATCTGATAAAGCTTGCTGCCCAAGCCTCCACATGGCTGCCAAAGGGTGTGTTAAATTACCTGACAGCCGTCTATATATCATCCCGTGGACTGTCTTGTCCCCTCCCAACTCTATACAGAAGAAGAAGAAGAAGAAGAAGAAAAAAAAAAAGCCAGTACAGCTGTGAGGAAAATACAGACCTCTAGATTAGACAACATATTTTTCACTGACAACGAATTGGTAAAGCAGAATTTAGGTATAAGTGCAATATTTTATTGCAAAGGAGTTCAAACGATGAGTTTCCTCCCACTCCTAATCTTTCTTTTATTTCAGCTTAATTACTTTTTTTTTTCTTCTTGCAGATGCATGAAATTCGGTAAAATAATGACGAGGCAGAGAAGCCTCGGCTTTAATTAAGGAATGCTATCATTGTAATCATTTTTATTCATAAACAAGAGTTAAAAGCTGTAAAAGACGCTTTAGAGAGAGGGACATATTATTGATTGAAGGGAGAGATTAGAAATTAATGACCCATGTGTCCCAGATTGAATAATCAATTTCAATTAATATCAATTTCACAGTGCAGCTGCTCTGCAACAGTTCCTCAGATCTGCTTTGGTGCCGTCCATTTTTCAACCTCTCAGGGAGAACACACCCATAGAGGGAGTGCAGACACTGTGCAGGGTGTGATCAGACCCTCCCAGGGGCAGAAGGCGTGGTTATATCTTTGATTCTGTTCCTCACCAGATAGCTAATATGAGTCCCACTGACCCCTAACTAAAACCACCTGTTCTTTTATCTCCAGATGAGAAAAAATATTAACACCACAATATTGATGCCACACTTTGTTCCGCCTCCTGGCAGGGCAGCGTGCAAGGAATCGGAGGAGCTGGGTGAGAGAACTCAGGGTTCCTATTTGGCCTTGAATACATCGTGAAACCATCCATCATTCGAGACTTCATTCGAGATGACAGTGATGAGGCGTTCAGACACGTGTGTGTGTACACACATGCATCTGTGCATGCACCTACATACTGTGAAGAGGTAACAATCTCTCCTGAGAGGTGCAAAGTGATATTTTGAATCCAAATTGAATGGATGGGGTGATTGCTCGGCGAGAACAGAATAGTGACATCTCAATAGGCATGCCCTTATCAGGAAAATAATAAGGCTATTTTCATGACCAAAATTAGACGCGCAGACTGTCAGATGGGAGAAAAAAGGTCTGAACCAATTGAACCAAAGAGGATGCTTATTAGAGAGGTTCAATTTGCATATATTGCATGTCAGACATATTGGTAAAAATGTCAAAAACTAAATCAAAAAAAGCCTTTCTAGTGCATGTGCTGAAATTGCTCCATGATCAGAATGAATGAATTTGACAGAAGGGTGACGTTATGGCTATCTGGCGGAAATAAATCATTGGTGAGACATTTATTAGACACAGCAGCAGTGCAAGTTTCTATCCCAGAAACGGTCTGACTAAGAAAGGGGGTGAGTGGAAAAGGGCTATCTTTCAATGAAATTTGCAGCAATTTCTATTTTCCCAAAACCAATTCTGACACATAAAAATCTCGAAATTATACGGCACAGAGAGTATGCAGAGTAAGACACATAAGAAAGAGAGTTTTACATCGAATCAATTCAAGTGCTTCTCTGCCTCTTGCAATCGTCCATCCCACCACTTAACTGGCTTTGGATGAATTGCTAAATTGGCCAAAGCCCATCATGCTGCTGCACTCAGTGAATAATCTGGTCATCTTCTAATACCAGCGTGCTGCAGGCTGGCGACTGGCTTCCTCTGTATATAGTTGAGGTTTTGGTCTCAGACCTCAGCTCAAGTTTCCCGAAAGTCATCTTTAGCGGTTAACTTCTAAAGTGCACAAGCAAGAGGCTTCTGACGGATCAGCGCTGTCTCGGATGGCTCCGAATCGCTTGTCAACCTCTCTTTGAGATGTGAGCCGGAGGGGCCCCGTAATGTCAAGTGCCTTTGACACTTAAGACAAATGATGCTCTCAGCCCACGTTCGAGAATATTAGACCACCACAGATGGATGTATTGCAGACTTGTGCCCGCACAGGCACACAGGAATCTAAATAGAGTTGTTATCATCATCACCATCATCACATTTCACGTCCACTGATTCAAAAGTGAGCATGGGGCGGATAGAGAGCCTTGTCATTTGCGCAGGCACTGGCGCCTTTCAAAAATGTACAAGCATTAATAATTAAGAATCCATTATGAGACCAAATGCATCAAAAAATGTGGACATTATGCAGAGTGACACCCCATTATTTCAGCCTATGTTGTGTTTTTTTGTATGCAAAAGTTGTAACAATTTCTTGTGGGTTTATGTAAAAAGAGCAGCAAAGCCATCTGTTTGGTAGCAGTTCAAGATGCAGAGTGAATATTGATAAGGACACCAGTGTTCTTGGTAATGTGTCAGCTCGCACCTCCATCAGATAAGCCCGGCAGTAAGATATCGTATAACTTATGTCGTAACTATCAATCTGACACAAACAGGTGCAGCATTTGTCTTTCTGCTGGAAATTCTTACACGACAGAACCAGCTAAATTACATCCTATTTTGCTCTAAAGAGACTCATTTTCACATGTTCCTGCTTTTAAGCCCTGGAAATCCCAATGCGAGGTTACCACAGGCCTCACAAGGTAATGGTTAACAGACAATATTGATGTTCTGATACCTGTGTGGGCACAGCATTCACATTCAGGTGTTGGCCGGTGAGAGAGATGCAAGTCAAGATGTGAACTGCGATGAGATGTGCTTCCAATATTCATTCACAGACCAGACCTTTTCTTTTTTATATATTTTAACAGGGTGAATCCCTGGCTGTTTTCCAGCTCTTTATATAATGGAGTCTAGTCTACTCAAACCAACAAGGTTATTTTAAATGTAGAGACATTAGAGCTGGTAGCAAATTCTGAATTTGTTCAGGCTTTCTCGGTGTGAAGCTTTCCTTTCACGGTGACATTATTGTGGAAGGCCAGTAGAGTCATGTCGAATAAAGAACCCCTGAAATGCTTTGACGGGTATCGTGGTCAGAACTTGATGGGATTTTGTTACTGAATGAGAAGTTAATTTATAGTTATTACAGATACATCACCTTCTATATCTGAATAGTTACAGGTTCAGATCGAATCATAAATAAATAGAAGGAGAGGTCAACTGAAAGGCACACAGCTCTGAAATAGTCCCAACACTTTTTTTTTTTTAAGCTTGCACAGTTCTTTCTAATCTTCATCTCCAGCCTTCATACCAAAATCAAACAGGGAGCAGAAAACAGCAAAGAAACAAGATTCATCTCAAATCCCTCTAAGCCTTTATCGAATAAATGCTCACTCACAATGAACTCGGCGCACTGGAACAGATGTAAACAAGGACTTCACACACACATACAATATGCACATGCACACGCGCACACACGGCATGAATCCACAAAAATAAATAAAGAAATACAAACAGCAGTGAAAAAAACAACCTCGTCCATGGAAACATAATATATTTTTGCTGTAGGCAACTAATGATTATTTTCTTTGTCAAATAATCTTTTGATCCATTTTTAGGTTATAGTTATTTTTAAATCGTTTAATTTATAAAATAATTAAGAAAAAAATGAAATTCCATCACACATTTCTCAAGCTAAAGGTGACCTTTCCATATATATATATATAAATATATATATATATTTTTTTTTTTTGTCCGACCGATCGTACAAACCCTCGCATTTGAGACGCTGCAGCTTCAAAATGTTTTTGCTTGACGTGGGATTTTAAACATCGACATTAACGCCCCGAGGGGCTTGCTAAAAAACAATTGTACGATGTCGTCTGTGGCTTTGAAGGGTGAAGGGAGTTTTAACACACATGATCGGTGTCAGGAGCTCTGTGGGGTGCAGGGGCAAAATGTGGCACAGGTTCATGATACCAACATGTGCCAGTTAGCAGGAAAGTGCCAGAAAAACAATGAGCCTTGCAAAGGAAGTTTGTGAATGATTTATTATCATTTATTTTCAGGTTATGTAATAGAAAGCTGACAACTCATTGGTTCCACGCTAAAAGGTTTCTCTCACACACGTAATGGCAAAGTTGAAACTGCTGGTGATGAGGTGTAAAATGGAGTGGTACACAATTCCCAGTCTTTAGTCTCTGTGGTCTAACAAAGGCTCATGCTCAAGCTGTATTATTGAAATATTGTTTGGATTGAAAATGTTTTTTTTTTTTAATTCTCACTTCCTATTCTATCTATGCCAGGGGTCTTCAACCTTTTTCAGCCTTGGATGAGAGACAAACAGAACAGGGACCCCCACATCTAATTATTTTTTAAAAATGTTTCACATTTTTAGCCTGGCCTATAATACCTTTTGTATTTACTTTATTCAACTTTTATTTCACCTTATTAACCTATTTATGTACTGGTTATAAGCCTATATGTGTTTAAGATTGATAAAATGTTGCATGCATAAATATTTTTGGTTATTAAATACCAAGAGCTGTGCTCTTGAGCTGTCCACTGATTCATCCAATTGGAGTGCAAATGCCCCTGCTGTGTGTAGTTTGTCAATCATCTGCACCTTCACATTCAACATTATTTTGGTGAAAATCATATCTCGTTGAAGACCCCCGATCTATGCAGTGCAGCTAAATATGGTTTAATTTAGGAAAGGTTGTGGATTTCACTGATTAAATATCTTGTAGTGAAGGTACAGTAGCATAACAAGACTTGGTTAAGGTTAGGGAAAGAGGTGATTTCAGGTCTATTGGTGAACTCAAGTCTGAGTCTCCCCAATCTCCACTAAATCCACAAAAAGTTCACCCTCTTTACATAAAAGGACAGAAAACTTCCTACATTAGTGCTGACGTTGGCATCTGACACTTGGTTCAGTGTCCCACTGGGCTAAAATATCAGGACATCATTATTTTTTTTTCTATTTCAAATTTGAAAAGTCATATCAGCATGTGCAAAAACAGAACTACTACACATTCACTAGTAACAAATATCACTGAAAACAAACATGAATCACTTCTTGAGGAAACAAGCGCGGTGCCAAGTCTACATTTAACGTCAAAATGTCTGGAGTATTGTGATTGCTTTTGGAATTACCGACCGAGTTGAAGCCTGATTAAAGTTAATTGCTCCCCAGCGTGCTATGACCAAGCATGACAGATTGCATGGCTACGTATATTCACATTTACGCCCACATAGACGAGTGTGAATGAATACCTCCGTGGGTGCTGCCAAGAGGGATTGCAGAACAGGGCTAATGTGAAACCTATCCATCATGTTCTGATCACTATATTCTTGAGAGGTACTCAGTGAGAACTGATGATAAACTGCTGAAAAGCCACGTAATCTCTCCTTGAGCCTGGAAGCTTTAGAGTGTTTTTCATGATAGAAGAGAGATTATTTAATGTTTAAAAGAAATGACCTAAAAATAAACGGTGCAGGTCGGAGTAGGCATTTCTTATTCATGTTTTTTACTCGTCTCACACACACAAAGATTCAATTCTGTGTCGGTTCACTCGAAACATTCTCAACTTGGCTCTGAGGATTCATGCAAATTCATGGTAGATCCCCACACTTGCATAAGGAAAGTGCATTATGCATAAAGTGTGAGGCTGAAAACAAGTGCAAATCTGATCATATGATTAGACTGGGGTAGTCTGACGGTCATTAAATATTCAGAGACCGTGTCCTCTATTCTCTCTGAATTCATGTGAACATACTCACCGCAGCGCTGTCTTTTATATCCACTCAATTAAATCCCACCATGGAAGATGATGGCTGTATTATTATTATTTCTTTTTTTCTGTAGAGAATAGTCTGCATAAGCTGTATCAACAACTACAGGGCTGAGGGCACAGCCACATAAAACCCAGCTGAGATCAGTATATCCAGGGCTGCGACCTCATCTAAAAATTATTTCCAATATTTACACAAACTGTCAAAAGACAAGAGGGTGGAAATCAAGGAGAAGATACGATCGCACACTATGAGTTTGTCTTTCATCAGGTCATCATGTTATTTTAGTATATTTAAAATATTCTTTTCGTGGAGGTGAATATTGCTACATTTGTGAATTAAACACAGTCCCTCTGATGTGGCATTCAACCACAAAGACAAAGAATTAGGAAAAACAAAGAAATGCAGTCGGAGGTAAATATTTACTCGAGGGGGAAAAAAGACCTAGCTACAGTGACGCCCTCGCTGGCTTTCAAAGATAATTAAGAAGAATAGAGCTGCATTAAACATATGCTCCTCAGAGAGGCTGTATTTATTTATTTATTTAAATTAATAATCAGCTTCATTGTCCCTGAAAAATACTTTTCCTCCTGCATGACTTTAAAACAGGCATGTCCAAAGTCTGGCCCGGGAGCCAATCCAGGCCCGCGGTCAGATTTCATTTTTATAATATATTATTTATGACCTGCTAGGATTGTCAGATACTGTATGGCTGGCAGATTTGGCTTTTTTGGTTGACATAATGAAGCATTTGAACCTCTAAGGACATAACTGGTGTTATGTATCTGTAGATGTGACATAAAATATTACTTTTTGAATGATCTTGTCAAAGAGAAGAGCAAGAGTGAAACGTTTTAAACTTAAATGTTAACAGACTTTGCATTACTCATAATAAGTCATGTTTAAAATGAACATGAGGTTCAGATTTGTATCAACTTCATGCGAGTTTAACGTATTCCATACAATTTATTCTTTATCTGACTCCAGATGTGAAAAAAAGGCAGAATTGGTTGAAAGATTTGTTCACACCTGATTGGCTTAGATTTGGTTACATTGCCATTTTAAAAAATGATAATTGTGACAATGAAAACAAAATTCTTAGAGAACAGTGCATTTGTATTTTTAAAATGTTAGTATTGGCCCCCTGGGTGTCCCCACATATTCTGGCCCTCTTCAAAAGAAGTTTGGACACCCCTGCTTTAATATCTGGATCATGGGCCTCGCTGTAACAAGGAAAGTTAAAGAAAGATTCATGAACACCGCAAAGATTCTTTACACCCAAAACAAACTGGTTAAACGTGTCTAATGTCTAAAAATTGAATTTCTTGGATGTCGCTTCCAGTTTTCAAAGAGTAGTCTCAAACTAAATGTGATGCTCCAGCTTCAAGTAATATGACTTTGAATTATACACTTTCTGACACACTTTATAAGCTTAACAATAGTCATGTCAGGTCTATTCTTGCATGGTCAGACCTGCCTACATACTTTTGGTTTAGTGTTGGAACAGCACAAAGAGAAATGCCCACAGTTACCAATTATGAAGAGGGAACAAAGGCATAGCTTGACATGTGCTGTATGTTAGTTCCAGTATGTGGCATAATCAGACTGTTAGACCGAGGTTGGTAGGAAGAGAAGTGACAGTAAATGAAAAAAACAGCAATTTAAATTTGAAGTCAATTAAAAGAAGTGTAAACATAAATAATAATAGTATAATGCACTTTTTTTGTTGATATCTTATCAGCCCATCTCCTCCTTTCAAAGACAAAAAATTCTCCACTCAGTTAACATTCTGAATCAATCTGATGTTCTGATTAAGGTCTTGCTGGCCGAAAGCCTGATCTAACAAATGTAAATGTCATCAATCTCCACTGAGTGAGCGGTAGCCACTGAATGATTCCCCTGAATCCAAACTCTACCTCTGCTCAGTCGGATGAGTGCGACATTCTTTAATTACAGATGGGAGAGAAAAGGCTAAATATGTGTTCAAGATGAACTCTTGAGCAATTCAGTTTTACTAATGCCATTGCACTCTGAATACTAATGGAGCAGTCGTATCTTATTTTTCTCTCTCTTTCTCTGTGACCTTTTAAGTGTCTTTGTTCGTGCCCGTCACAACTGTGGGGCATCACAGTCTCGTAGCGAGCAGGGAAAATCTCTTTCAACTATACAGGACCTTGAAGTGTCCTCAAGCAAGACAGAGGATCTACTCTATATCAGAAGTGACTTCTCTACTGATGACCTCAACCTATGGCTGCCATGCGGATGGAGACAAGAAAAAGGAAAAAAGATTCCCTGCCAGCAGCAATTCTCTATCCGGCTCATCCTGTTGAAACATTTTGTTGTTTCAGTTGAAGAATTTTAAATGCATCTGACCGTCTGTGCATAGCACATCTACAGTAAATTATTATATTTGTAGAACCTTGTTTATTAAGCTGTATCACATTGCAAAACTATGTAAGGCATGACCCCACAACAACCCACACAAAATGTCCTGCAAAACAGTATTTAATATGAAATCTGTAATGACTAAGACTTTTTAATGAGGAAAAAGCTGACATAGTTGGAATGACGGACAACATTAACTGCTCATTGATGCAAAGTAAAACCATACAAATGCTGTGGATGCTAAACACAAATTAGATGAAAAAAAAATGTTAGCAGTAGTCATTTTGAAAGTATGTTTTCTAATATATTCATAGATTCTGCCAGCATGTTCAAGCCTGATGCAGACTACACTGACTGTTTGCATTTTGCACACATATTTCTTTCTTTAAACCCAAAAATGAAAACATCAAGTCATCGTGGAGTCCACGCTCCTTCCTGTCATGACAGCTTGACGGTACTCACTTCACTTCAGGAGCATTTTAACCTTGAGCTGGCAGATGCTACAGCAGAAATCTTCAAAAAATGAAGTAGTCAGAACTTAAAGAATGTAAAGACAGGTGTTGAGATGGTGGGGAAATGCTATCCAAAGAGAATGCAACAGGAAACCAGAGACGGGGAAGGCTGCTGACACACACAAACACAAAATGACCTCTCGTCTGTTTCTTGTTGAATAATCTTTCCTAGTTCAATAATCTTGTGATCAGTACAGCTGAGATTGTGTAGGATGTGCAACCCTGCGTCAATATATGACAAGAGACTGGCAGCATTACAGATTTTCTGAAAGTTAGCAGTTTGCAACAACTTTTAGAATTGAGTCCTCGTTGCTGTCTGACCTTTCAGTTAGTTTGTGTACAGTTATTACACAATATGGACACAAAACACGACTCTGCTCTTGACACAAAAAGAGATCACCTTGTAGGAACTCCTTTAGCATCATTTCTGCAGATGCCCATCATGTTTTGATGTGTTATTGAAGTCATGTTGTGGTAGAAAGATCAAGAAAGTCTGCAGACTGAGGAGGTTGGGGTGGATGGATTTTTACCCCAGAGACCACTGTTCATTCCAACCAACATTGATTTCTTTTTAACCTAAATTATATTATGTACTTGTATTAAATCTAACAAAGTAGTTTTTGTTCTCAAACCTAACAAAACTTTAACTGTTAAAACTCATCAAAGGTGAAATGTTTCTCAGCAAGCGTCCTAGTTTAAAGACCATTGCACTGACCAATATGCTATTTTTAACAAGCTGGGAGTGAAAACACGTTGACTGAAAGTCCTGTTGGGTAATGTTGGTTTGTGCATTGTTGAATAAAGTCTTGGGAGATTGTCGTTTGCCTCCCACATACAACTTTAAGTATGACTAAGGACTAAGAATCTAGGAATCTAGGACTAAGGCTACCTAGATTTGAGTAAAGTACTGCCTGTGTAACTTTTTCGTATCAATGGTGGCATCACATAAGTAAAACACACTTGGTTCCTTTACTATAGAGGCCAGCAGGTATCAGGCTTTATTTTTCATCATTAGTAAACGTTGACCTCAAAATTACTAATTTGTGTAGGAGTGTTATTCATTTGTATGCATGAGTAGCTAATTCGTGTGCACATCTAATACATAACCTCTAATATGCAATTTGTGCACACAAATCAATTAATTTGTTCCCTCAAATGAATAGCATCATTTGATTTTAGCTGTAGTAACTGAAGTAACAGCATGTTGCGGCTCCAGTCAATGTATTTCGTGTCAAGTGTCAAATGAAATGAAATGAAATGAAATGATCAGACTACTTCACAAAAAACTCATCTATGGCTCTTATTTCTGAAACTTTAATAAAAAGTGTTTGCATCATCGATCAGAATGACAGTCTGTTTTTTATCGTGCCAGACGTGAGTTCGGCTGATCCTTATGGGAGTACAGGAGCCTTCAGGCTGCAGGTTCTCCCACAAAGCTTTGCTGTATTCAGCACTAACTCTGCAGAAATATAGGTGGCATTTCACAGATATCCTGGTACCTTGAAAATAGCATTCCATTATAAAGGGTGAATAATAACCAGGCACACACCTGCAAAAAAAACATGAAGCGAGACAGAGAAAGCAGTATTTATACGTACAACTTTGAACTCTGTGCTCTTTATTGGGCTGTTACTGAAATTAATGCTCACCATCAAAGTTCCTCTAAACATATTAATTGCTGGATTTGATGAGACCTACATTCATTCTGCACCTGCTTATTAAAAAACAGTGCACATACGGCGTTATGCTGGCCATACTGAAGCTCCCATCGAAGTTTCCTGCCTGGCTGCATTTTCTAAGCCATTAACGCTGTGCCACTGCAGAGCAGGTCACCAATTCTCAACAGGGAGGTCAACCAGGAACAAAGGGAACGGAGCTAATCGCAGCCATGGGTATGAATATACTGTATGCTTTTTGTTTTCCTCCTTTCACCTCTTTAGCATCTCCTCTTCATGCAGAAAAAGCTGTGGGTTTCCATTATCGTCTGAATAATCAGATATACACCACTGTAACCGTTAGTACACTATCCATACTGTATACTCTTACCTACATTAAGGCATTTAAATCTCAATTTCTGTCAGTATCATAGAATTAAATGGACTAATCAATATCAACATTCTAAAGATGGTGAAAGATTTGTATCCTGCAGTACCTGTTTGCTTCACTCTGATTATTTTGGAGGTATGCATAGAATTTTCCTTTATTCTGGACAAGTGTTTAATTATGCATGTTCAAATTGTTGCACAATAACATGGGCTCGGTGCAGTTAATGTCCACCAGCCAGCGTTTTCCCCCAATCACAGACTGAGAAGGTTGTGCCACCCCTCTCTCCTATCCTAGGCAACAATAATGACATACGGTCAAGCTGAAATTGTACATGCTAATGATGCAGGCTCAGATTGTGCAAGTCCAGGCCTGTCGATTCTTTTTTTTTTTTTTTTTTCAGCCGCAGTAAGGGAGTCAGAATAAAAGACCTCAGCTATTGAACAGGCTGTCAAGAAATTTTAAACAGACGTTCATGGTTCTCGGAGGATGAATTCTAATGACTTTTATGATCCCCTGACTTTTCCTCTAGTCCACCATGAGGTTGACATTTGTGTTTTTGAGTGAAATGTCTCCACAACTGTTGGATCAATTGCCATGACATTTGGTACAAACATTCACACCCCCGCTCAATGAATTGCATTAACTTGCTGTTTTCTCGCTTTGTTATCCGGTCAACATCTTCTCATCTCTTTATTTTTTTAACTTGACTGCCTGTAAAAATAATTGGCATTGCTATCAGCCTTTTGTTTAGTGCTAAATAGCACGTAAAATGGAGAACATGGTAAACATTTTACCTGCTAAACCTCAGCATGGTGTTATTATTTCAGTCAAAGCAAAATGGTGGCTAAGAACAGCCTCACAGAGACAAACTGTACCCATCTGCATGATTCATTTGGTATTTTGTTATCCATGACACGAATAATGATGTTATGATGTTTCTTAACGTGCTACATGCTAACAATGGAATATGTCTGGTAAATCTGAACAGATTGTGTAATAGTGAGCCCGATTGTTGATTCATTCTGTGAATTATTTGCCAGAGATTACAGTTTTAACAGTTGCACACTGTAAAGGGATGAATTCATGTTTATCTACAACAAATATCCAGCAAATG
Source organism: Argyrosomus regius (assembly GCA_946959425.1). NCBI lineage: Eukaryota > Metazoa > Chordata > Actinopteri > Sciaenidae > Argyrosomus > Argyrosomus regius. The sequence goes on from OX336888.1 coordinate 3,292,907, forward strand.
GTTTAAGTGTTGGTGTGTCCCCCTGAATGTTCTACAGTATTGTTTGTCCCTGGCATATTTTTTTGTGAAAAACACCAGTAAGTTCAGCACAGTTTAGACCTCCCCTTGACAATTCCGATCTCAATGCCTCTCAACCCTGAGTGTTTTCTCACCTTTCACAGAATAATAATGGGTTTGGCCGGAGATTCCTCCTGTGTTGGCACAGAGCTCCAGAACAGTGGAGGCGGGTCTGGCAATGTGAGACTCTGTTCACCCAGATAAAAAGGAACGAGGGAAAACTGACAATTTCTCCTCATTGAATGTGTGAAAACTTGATTTATCCTAAGAGATCATAAAGTATATTAAGTTTTGTACATGTAACTTTTGTAAATACTCTACAGTAACTCGTGTTGTTTGAAATGAAAATACTGTAAAAAAAAAAAAAAGTTCTGTTGATTTCTGCAGGCACATAAATGGTGACCCAATTATACGCTTTGCCATTAATGGGGCCTGAATGAGGGCTGGGGGTTGGCACTGAGCGGTCTCAGGCTATTTGGGACTAACGTCTGGCATGGCAGAGCGTTGGACACTGGCGTGATCAGCTCTCGCTCCCTCTGCTCTGAGATATTGCATTGACCTCTGCAGCCCACATCCCAAGATTACCTTGACATCTGCTGGGTGGGTTTCAAAAAGCTAATTAATCCCTGCTGACCTGAAGTTTGGCTGTCTGTTCTAAAAGCAGCTCCAGTCTCAGGGTAAAGACCCACTATAGGTCAGCTTGCAGCTCCCATATGACTTATTCTTGGAAAATAGTGCTTTTCTTGGACAGGTCTTTGGAAAGCCAGTGAGAAATTATGTCAAATATGTGAGCGGAAATCTAGCACTTTTGGTTGGCTTGATGTTTTTTTCTCTGGATCTATTGGTTATTTCAGTGATGCACTGCACTGAAAGCCCACAACTCCCACTTCACATTAGCGGCCATGATTTTTCTCAGCTTTGTTTCATGGCCTCTTCCAGCCCACTGAGTACTGCAAACAGTTCCCACCATGAGGTAACATTAATATTCATGAATAATGTTATGCAAAAAAAGAGAAAATTAATAAATAAACAGCCAACACATTTGGCAATGTCACCCCCCTAAAAAGTGCTACAGGGCCCCTGATGGAGCTTGTGATTTTTTTTTCCATGACATTTGTAATTGTTACAGTCAAAAATAAATAATAAAAACATATTGAAGGCCTCAATGATATTTCCCAAAGTCCTCAAGGGAAAGTGATATGCCCCTGTGGATGTATAGTTACTGCAGGTTCAGAGAAGTGGGAATTCTTGAAGATATTTGCAAATTTATTGCTCTAGTTTTCAAGCAGGTGAAGAGAGCCTTGGGCAAAATTAGGTTTATCTGAGCAATGTTTGTGAGGTATTCTGAGGGGACCGGATAACCCTTTCCGTTTGTCATCGCACAGATGAGTGTGCTCAGCTGCTGCACCGAGGGAAATTACTAGGTTGTTGTCTACATACAAAATCCACCTTTGGAATGGGATGGTCCTCGGGCAAACATGTCAGATGTTTTTTTTTTTTTTTTGAAGGTTAGACAAAAAAAAATAATAATAAAATAGAAAAATATGAATATCATTTTCAAAACATTTGCTCTAGTTCCTTTAAACAGCGTTGTTTACATAAAAGCCATTTTAGGCTGGTTATTGAAAATGTCTAAATGAATGAATATTTGAAGTTTTGCTTTCCCTTCAAAAGCTTAAAAAGTAATTATAACCATTATTGATTTAACTGAGACTACAAAACTGAACAAACTGAACAAAACTAAATTAAAAAGTAGCACAAAGACAAAAACAGAAGATAAAAAAAACACATTCAGTGAAGAGAACTCTCGACAAACATTATGGTCTCTTGATAACCCTTTAAAAACTTTTTACAACCAGTAGACCATTAGGCTTATAAGATTAATATTTAGAGTTCTGCTTCAAAACTCATAAAAAAAACTCCCTGTTTCATTTAGGTTGACCTAATATGGGGATCTGACTTTGTTAGTTATTTGGCCAAATTAAGCATAAGTTAGCAGAAGCATTAAAATGTAAAGAAATTAAAGAAATAGTTCTCGTGGGGTCTGTTTAAAAACAAAATGGTACATTCCCTAATTATAATGTGCAGTTTGGTTTAGATGACAGCTTTTTAAGATTACTATTCCATATTTTCATACCACATGAGCTGTTAATAGTTAAGATCAATACAATCAGGGTATCAGAAGTCTCTCTCTAACAACATGCCGGTCTTGAAAAGCTACAAAGTAAAAAATGAGAGGCCCAATCCCAAATCACAGAGCAAAGTTAAAGTTAGCAAAATGTCATCTGATGGCATTTGAGCAGCCTTATTCACATGGACGCTTTTTTAAGGTTAATCAGTGGATATGTGGACTTCTATCAAACTCATGCCTTTAATTACAACAACCTGTTTCTATTCATTCTGAATTTGATTTTTACATCTAGCCTTTAAAACACTGACAGCCTATACTTTATCTCCCAAACACTGTTGTTGCAGGGTAAGCACTGTCGCCTCACAGCAAGAAGGTTTGTTGGTGGCCGGTTCAAGTCCAGCATGGACCAAAGTATGGAAGGTGGTGGACTAGTAGCTGGAGAGGTGCCAGTTCACCTACTGGGCACTGCAGAGGTGCCCTTGAGCAAGGTACTGAACCCCTTTACAGCTCCCGCGGTGCCGCTACATGGCTGCCCATCTCTCCATATTTGCATGTGGTTGTATTTTGGGTAAAATGCATGTAAAAACTTGAGTGAAAAAAGAATTCCCCCTTGAGTGATCAATACAGTTTCTATTGGCACTTGATGTAAAATTGTACCCTGTGGATTTATCCAGCCTGAATGGTATTCTGGCTTATTTTCTAACAGCATTCTTGTGGTTTCTGTTGGCCATCCCCCTCGTGAGTTGACCTGATATTAAGTGAAACACAGTCCAAAATCACAGAACAAAATATCAGCATTATAAGGATGCTATGCTAACACATAAATGACCAATATGCTTCTTCTCAGCTGCTCTGACAAACCTTCAGTGATCTCTGCATCCTCCCACACCAGAAGGCAGGGTGAGGGTGACCGACCCACACATGCACACATACTGTGACACACACACAAAGCACTTTTCCCAGTCCGAATTTTGAACCCTCCTCCCACCACACTTGCTTCTCTATCTCCCTTGGCTCTCAGCCTCTTGTTCTCCATCACCTTCCCCTCCTCCACCCACCTCAGCCCTCTTGTTCATCCTTTTCCCTGGACCTTTGAAGACCTCTGCTTCTGATCTGCATTCCCCAGAGACCTGCCCAAACACTTGCTCATTCCCCAACGAGTTCTCCCTTGCCTCGTAGCAAAGTTGCAACTGATATCAGTTGTACTCCTGGATTCATTTGGGCTCTCAGAGGAACGGGCCAGGGGAGAGGGAGCTTTTAAAAATGTGAAATTGCATTGTGCAGTTGACCGTCCACTGAGCGACCGTGGGGCTTCTTTGTGAAGACATGGAAATATGTTGCATGTCATCTGTGATAGCCCTCATATGGCAGCTACACTGTGCCCTTAAGAAACGGTCAAGGAGCAGAAGTGTCAGTGATGAGAGTGGTCAGAGTATTGTAAAGGTGTCAGACAGTTAACATGAGGCCTGAACCCATCTGGTGCTGCCATGGATGGGGTCATGTCGTCTGCAGCTTCTCATTTGACAAGAATACAAGTCTGATGTCCTTCGGAGTAATTGCATGTCCTCGAAAGGAATAAAATATCCCAGGTGACTGATTTGACAATTGTGAAATCCTGAAAGTCAAAGTGGCTTTTCCCATCAGCAGTAATAGCCTATTGTTGTTCCAGCTATTGTTATGTTCAGGTGTAATCACTGTGTGACTAAATAAAGTCTGAAACAGTGAGGAGGAAGAAGAGGGCTTGAAATTACAAACAAACAAGAAAAAAAAGGAAAGAAACTTTAATCTCTGCCTCCCTTTGTCTCCCCTGTGGTTTTTGTTTGTTATCACTCTGCTGATGATACAAACACCATTTGCGATAAGTACATATGAGTTTAATGTATCATGAAAAGTATTGGATTCAGCGTTTCTCATAATCCTTGATCTGATTTTATGGATGAACAGATTAATATACATTACATTACAAAGAGGAGGAAGGATTTTTCCTCTCGTCCATGCAAGAATCTAATAACTATAAATGTACCGTGGTGACTTTTTGGATGTCTGCTAAGCTGAATGCGCTGGGCCGTCTAATATCATCGGGGAATTCATTAAGAGGAAAACTACAAATTATTTGGTTGTGTCATGTGAATGCTTGACATATTTGTGAACAAAATAAGATTCCGGCTCACATATCATATCATATAAATGTGTTGTAAACTGTGCAAACAACAATACAATGGAAGGCAGGGAATTAATGTGCAAAAGGCAATTTTTAGAGCATGACAACCCCCCAAAAAACCAAACATCTCTGAGTTAATGCACCTCTCAAGAAGGTTAAAAGGTTTAGAAATCTTGAAGACATGACCACAGGCCAGGGGAAATAATTAGTCGCAGTTCTCAATTTCTGCACTGTACTTGAATATTTACATTATGTTCCTTTATGCAATATGTTAGACAGAAAAAGTATGTTTGTTTTTACTCCACTGCATTTACTTCTCTGCCCTTGAGTACAAATGTTGGCTTTTAATGAGAAGCAATTGTGAAAATAAGAAAACAGTAAAAAAAACAAAAAAAACAATTGGAAATTATAATAACTGCACATCAGAACAATAAGATAAACAAAAGTTCATTACTCTTCATGCTAAGAAGAAAGTCCCAAAAAGAAGTCAAACACAATTAATTTAGTAAACATACAGTCTATAAAAGTAAAGAAACAATGAAACACGTAAAAGTAAATTTCACTATAGTTACTAATCAGAGTACTTTGCAATCATCTTTTACATATGATCAATGTATATTGTAATATGGGGTTAATGAAGATATGGTAGCAATAATGACAGTAATGACATATGCAGCGGACATCGTGCAGGACCACAGCAGCAGCCACGATCCATGAGAACCTGCTGGACCTTAATAATATGCATTAACATGCATTAATGAGACATGGGACATAGGGTTGGTATAGGTATAGGTGTAGGCTCATAGTGTTGCTCCATCAGCTTGATCCTTATTTATATGTTAAAAAAAAATGTGTTGTTTCAAAAAAATTTCCTGCCAAACTAATGCAATGTGAAGGAAGTGACATTTGGATTAGAGCACTGATAAACTCCATTCGCAGATTGCCTCCCTGCAGGTTACCTTGATGAGGCTACAGTGTCGCGACACGCAGCGAGGGTAATGTCCCTGGCCTTGCTTGTACACTGCACGGTCCGATGCACAAATAGACCACCGTGGCACACCTCTTAAAAGGCAGCGGGGCATCCGAGTGTGTAATGATGCCAAGGGTGTAAGGCACTTTACAACCAGCCCATACCTTCGCCCACAACTGAGATTAATTGCACTTGATTGACTATATCAGATGCGCTTCTGTTTCCTGCTTTCTCATTTGGAACACCCCAGAATTTATTGGAAGACCTCTGCTTACTCAATATATTCTAAGCCCTTATCAGAGAAGAGTCTAATTAAGCTCCATTCCTGTGTGTTTATTTCCCTCTTTATTCCAATCTCAGACCCACAGGTGGAGTGCAAAACAATCTATTAATGTGTTGACATGTATTGTGCTATCTCTGACGTCAATACTTTGCAGAAGGCTGACGCCAATGGCTTATATTGGCATCATGCATACAGAGATTTGCATGTACTTAAAAAAGATTACAGCTCTGGGTGTGTGATAATACCAAGTAAACCTATGATGATGTGACTCATTTGTTTGTGGACTATCATTCTAAGGACTAGAGTTTGGCATTATAGCCGTCACCATCTTGGTTTTTTGGCGCCATTTTTTGGATGATAAAATGTGGACTGCGCTGCCCTTCTATCCTGGTTGGATCTGACTGAGAACCCGTGGACACTCCGTGGTAGTGACTTGTCAATCACAAGATAGCCATGCCCTAAATTATATCCTACCTTTCCATCTATTTGAATGGAAATGCAGCATCATAATGCTGTATGGAAAGAGGCTTGAAACTTTGAATCCATAAACACAATAGGAAACTGTTTTCTGAAGTTATTCATTAAGTGAGAACCTGTTGGAACCTGTGGAGTTACCCCCTGCTGGCCATGAGAAAAAATGTTGGTCTGAGGCACTTATGCATTCACTTCATGTTTCAGACCCAGAAGCTCCATCCAGTATTTATATAGTCTATGGATAATTCTAATAATTCTAACAGCCAGTTCTATTAAAAACCTGAAATAAGAGGTTTCTAAGAGGTCACATGGATGTGGCACTTCAGTGTCTCGCTTCTATATTTGGTTGGAACAGAACGAACATTAATATTCTTCTATGCTAATAAACTTGAGCCTCCACAATTAAGAATACACAAATTAGAGGCTAGTTAGGGTATAAAAAAATCACAGTATTTTGAAGCCATAAGTCCTCACACTTAAATGACAAATTGCTTGTCATGGGAAATGTAAGCACAGGTCATTTAAAGTGTTTGAACAGCGACCAAGTGGTTTTGTCTGGTGAGGACAGACTCATTTAAGCTTCGCTTTGGGGCTCACAATGTCTGTAGAAAACATTAATGTCCTGCACTTTCTGCAGATCAGTCAGTATGAAAGCTATGATTGCAGCAATGTCACCTTCCACATCTACTTTAGACAAGGGCTTTTAAGCCTTAAGTCAAGTGAAGCATGGACTCGATGATGAGTTGATGTGATGCGATATGAACCTAACATTGATTGGCAATTATCACAAACCATGTTTATGACATCTGGTGACGTTAGACATGCAAGGACACATAGTTTTTGTCCTTTTGTTTAGGTTACATAAACCTTTTTAAATCAGGGAGCAGATGCATGTGGTAGTTCACATGGACAAGCGGAGGCCTACCTGTGAAACACCTGTGGCAAATGGGACTAAATTAGCAGAAAAATGATGAATATTGGACACCGACTGGCATCAATCATCTGAGTGTTTACACCCAGATTGTCTCAAGGCCTCAGAGAGAACCACATTGGGCAGCGGTACCGCCTCCGTTCTTTCCAACTGGGTCCAGCTCTCTACTCGTTTTCCAGCAACCGAGTTGCTTGCTGACATTTTGTGTTCTCCAGCCCTGGAATGTGGACAGCCTTGACAGAGTCTCAGTTCTAATGTGCTCCTCTCTCATTCTTTCCAGATTTACCAGGTGCATTTTGAAATTAAAAAAAAAATCTGTATTTGCATGCAACACAACCAACTCCTTACATATTCTGATAGTAGAACTTCAGCTCACGTCTTTTGCATGAATGCTGTTCCATTACCGATAATTCCTTTTAGACATCTATCACCCTTTAGATGGGGTGTCTGCACTATAGCGTCCCTATTCCCCTTGGAATTACATTGACATTTATGCACCTCACAGTCTACTTGCAATGCCAACACTCAGTTCCAATGAAGAAAGTTTATTTGCCATAACCACAATCTTCCCTCAACCACACCACAGATATTCTTGTTCTTCAGCATAGTGCAGTATTTTTGCAAAACCACTTCTTACCTTTTTTTTTTTTTTTTTTTGTGGCAGTACAACAACATCATGCTACTTCTACCTTTGCTTCTGATGTGCTTCAAATAACATATTTTTCTTTTGAAGACATTTATTTAGTGAAGACTCAACAATACTGCTTTCTCTAGGTGTATTGTGTTTACCAAAAGACTTCTATAGAACATATTGTAAAAGCGTGATGTATGGATGGGTATCTGATCTGAATCTAAAGTGAATCTGCTGTAAGTGTGATTATGTGTGGGGGCCCGGAGTCAAAGATCATCGGTGCATCAAGACAGATCGCTTTGCTCATTTCTTTTTACAACACCTACGGAAATGTCATGACGCACCCCTCCCCCCATTAACACTCATTTCTCTTCTTCTTCCCTCCTCCTCCGCTCTGCACTCAGGTCTGATTGACAGCCTGCTGTGTTCTATCACCTTCCTCCAGGTGGCCGAGGAGACAGGTGACCCGTCTGGCGTGAGCCACCGCATGGTCCTGTGATTTTTAGGAGGACGCCTCGCAGTGACAATGGGGGGAAAAAAATCTGTCCTTCAAATGTAATGATGGGAAAGGAAAAAAACGGAATAAAAGAAAAAAAGAAGAAAAGAACTCCAGAGCTCAGAGCAATCTCAGATCGAGCAGTCAGATAAACTCTAAGTGATGCAGGCGATTGGTCTCCAGAGTGAAATAATAAAGTCACACAGTTGGCCTTTGTGTTCCTCGCCTGACACCCCACTGCTGTTGAAAGAATGAATCAATGAATGCATACAAGCTCAAAACAAGAAAAACTTGATTGTCTGACAAGCTGACAAGGAGAACAAAACGCCACCCTATTACTCTTGAGTAATTTGTAAATAATGAAATCAACTCCGGTCTGAAGTCTAATTTGGTCTTGCAGGGATACAGTCGCTGCAGCTTAAATTTATTTGACTCTTTCGACAATATGAGAAAGTGACTCGATTCTAATTTTAAAGAACTGTAATTATTTAGCAATCATACATGAACATATACACATCGGCCTATTAAAAAGACATTAGATCTGAGATAGAACCAATTTAAAGTTAATCTATTAAACATGTTTCACTGAGAGAAATTTGAATTTAACCACATCTGGCAACAATGAATGAGGCATAATGGATTCTAATCAAAATAATAAACTGTATTTCATTAATTAGCTCAGCATATTGCATATCTTCCACTGTACAATACAAATGTTTGAATTCTAATCAGCATCATTAGATCATCTTTTACTGTCATGTCACAAAACCATTGTTTGGTGAACATTCGCCACAGACAAATACATCAGATGGAGCCATTGTTGAGGTCTATTTATAGTCATTTTGTGTGCTTGCTGCACTGTCAGTCCACTCCCAGGAGGAATTGCATGGAAAGTTTCTCTTCTGTTGAGGGCAGAGATGCGTTTTCTCACAGATGTATGCAACAGCATCCCCCATGTATACATGAGAACGGATGATGAGGTGCATTTAGAAAAAGGCGATTCTTAGTTTGCTACCTAAGATGGATGTTTAGTGTTCCCCCCATCACCTCCCAACCAATGATGAATTATTCTGGCTCACACATAAACCCGTATGATGAAATGCGTATGCTTGTGGGTGGGAGTGGCTCAGGGTAGGGAGTGTTGCAAGGTGTGAGATGGAGACAATAGGGTCTGAGGGTAGGAGAATCTCTTTATTATTATTATTTTTAATCTTCAAAGCACATATTCCAAGAATCTGCACAACTGCTGTCAGTTGGAAATGTGAAAATGATGTTGGTTTCATCAAAAGTGATGCTGGCAGGTACAGTGACTGATGGGAAAGCGAGGACACACTAATAAGGCTCACATTCACCCATGCCGGTGAGTTTGAGAAGCAGAGAAATGAACATGGCAATTACAGCACATGAGCAGTTGCAAGTTTAAAGTTTAAAATTCTGAATACAAGCTACAAGACCGTGATCCTCACATAGTCAAGGACGAAGCCTCAAAGTATCATCAGCTTCTTTGCTGATAGGGCAGGTCATTTTCACAGTGAAGTTTGTCGCTTTCCCCTCTCTAAATTCATTAACTGACAGTGTACTACAGCTGGTTAGCTGCCAGTTATTCCACTACAAAGTAATTCCTGGTGTAAATGTGGAGAATAATCATTAAAAGAAACCTCCTTTTCAACGAACAAAAGGTAGCGAGCTCCAATATTTTTATTTATTTGGGTTTATTTTGGTCAGACGTGAAAAGAACTATATTTTACAACATATTGTATTTTGTATTTCAACACTATTCTGGAAAAAAATGTCCTTGTGTATGATTGGATGTATGATTTGATTTTGGTCACAAAATGTTTCACCCTTTGAGGTCCTAATTAAGACCAGGTGACGTGGCAGGATAATCATCCTGGCATGAAACGTCCTGCAGCTGCTCCTCATTGGAGTCTACCAAACTAGCTAAAAAATGAGGGTTAATATAAAAGTTTGGTAGCTTTTATTAACTGTTGGTCTTCCTTACCAATGGCAGAGTTTGTCATGAACTCACTAATAGAAGTAATCAAATTGTTGTTAAGAGATAATTTTCACTTGCCTTCTGTTAGTTTAGTCTCCCATGTCTGTAGCTGATGTTAATGGTCCAGTCCAAACAGTATTTAAGTTGTCGCAATTTGTAACACAATACATTTAATGCAGACCCTGATATTTAACTTCTTTTGTTGGCTCACTTGAAATTTGTCTTGATATAGCTGTGAGAAAACTTTCTAGACTGAACTGTGTGCAGAATCGTTGAACATCTGGCTTCATGTTGTAGCTATTCTCCCAATTCATTTTGTTTCATTTGAAACAGTTCATGAGTTGAAAACTGCTATAAGAGTAAACTGGTTTTGACGTTTAGTTTATTGGCCGGTCCTAATCCAGATAGATTTCAGTAAACAAAAGTGCTGCAAGCTGAAACGGCGTATAATGTTGCTTCCTCCCACATACAGTTGAACAAATTGTTGAAGAATGAAAAATACAACAGATGAGCAGTTAAATGACATACTTGGTACATCATTTCAATTCATATAGTGCCAAAACAGTTATGACACTTTGGGTTGAGTTTAGAGAGGGAGGGAGACAAATCCACAGCAGCCATAATGACTACAACTATAATTAGAATAGAAATGATACTAATACTACTCTGAATCTGGGTTAGAGCTGGAGCAACTGGACTTGGGTGTACATCCATGAAGACATTTCACCTCTCAGGATCTTTAACAAGTTTGACTTTTCCACTTCATTTGTCTGCGTCTTCATGGATCTATAACCAAGTCCAGTTGCCCCAGATTTGCCAAAGAAAGATGACCTGGATGACTGAGAACCTTCAGACTGAATACTAATCCTCGTTGATAATAATGATGATAATAATGAATAGTATATTATATGTTATATATTATAATGCTGCTGCAACGAAAGAATTTCCCTTTGGGGATAAATAAAGTACTCTATCTGTCTGTAGGGGGCAGAACCACAGCAGCAGGAAAAACCACAATCCCCGATTTAGGCGTAGCCAGGATCCACGAGAACCTTTTTTTTTTTTATTCTTTGAAAATGGCAGTTTTATTACTCACATATTGAACTTGTCATTTAGGTTTAATGCTGCTCTTGTTTTTAATACCACGTCTAATATTACAGTATTCACCCTGCTGTATGAATTATCATTGAGTCATTGGGCAAAAAACAAACAAAAAATCCAAGACGTTCCAAGATGCATCTTGTCGAGGATTGTCTCCTTGCTGCAGTGTGTGTGGCAAGTTCAGCCGGATGAAATCCCTGTCAGCCGTGTTACCTTATTCCCGGCCAACCCCAGAATCCCTCTGAATTGTATGAACACAAAGCCGTTATGAATTTGTCACCTCTCGTCATTTTATCTTGGGCTGCAGGCAGTCCTTTCTCACAAAGCGGCACAGTGACTGCAAGCTGTGCTCAGGCAGGTTTCCCGTTCTGTAGAAAAAAAAAAAAAACCTAAAAGAGTGGTCTCAATGTTATCAGAAAATTATTCAGTACAGAACGTAAGCCCTTCATATCGTCCTGTGTTGAAAGACTTTTATTCTTAAGTCTTCACCATTTGGGTAAGTCCTCTTGCCCAATTAGCCATCCTTAATCTTTTGTACATGTTGGACAAAAGGGAAGACGAATGTTAAATGGGCTGATTACTCCATGGTAATTATGACTTTCAAAAGAACATCCCATCTTTTCTTGACCAAAGCAGCACAGAAAGACAGAGAGTAGACATAAAGAATGGTCAGCGGGGTTCAATTCTGACTACGACAGCATATAGCTTTCCGAGACTAAGACATAATGAGCTGAGACCTACAGATGACACCTCCTAGATGCATTTCTTTCATACACTCCATTACCATGTCCTTGTTTTTCAGATTCAATTAAGGCTGCAGCATTATGTTGCATATTGTGGCTCTGTGGAGTCTAATATCTCCTACTTGGTGCCACAAAATGAAAGCATGAGGAGTGGTAAACATTAGAGGGGATTTATTGATTATTGATGACAAGTGCATGTTCAAACGTATGAATGAAATTAAAAGTAAAATTTAAAAAAAGTTCCATTCTATTTGAGACTACAACCAGCTACAGATTTACTGTGTGGTGATTGACTATAATATGATTAGGTATATATATATATATGACGATAAATCATAAAATTGAAATAAAAAAAGAACAATATGTTTGCTGACAGTACTGTTTGGACCCCATTTATAAATACAAGTAGTCATGTGATCTAAGATCAAAAAAAAAATATATGTATAGCTGTGTAAGTCAACATTTTATTTTATCAATGGGGTGATTGTTGAGAATGTTATACTGCTACAAATTATATCATCCTGATGATAAAGGTCACATCATAAAACACTGATGTGTGGCTGGAGGGCAATTATAAATGTTATACCTTGTTTCATTACTTGTTCAGATTGTTCAGATTCAAACACAGTGAGGACCTGTCTAAAATCAGACCCATCATAATAATTCACTTTTGAATTGATGTTTCTCTAACTTGGTAGCACTCCCATCTGGGGTGTATAGACCCACTGCTAGGAGAGTAATGATATGGATTGAAACTAAATTGAATTAATGTTATTTGTGTAGTTTTTTTTTAAATGTATGGCAAATAATCAAGAGTTTGCTTTATTTTATTAATATTATTTTTTTTTTTTTAAATTGTGGGGTGGGAGCACAAATTTTATTTGGGGAAAACTGGAAATGTTTGAAACCACCAATGTAAGCCATGAGATTTAATTTAAGTTCTAAGAAGTGATACACTGATTTTGCCTGCCAGAGAACACATGGATGAGAGTTCAGCAGCTAAAATTGAATTGACATTTTCTTCAGCATTGTTTAAGGTGTTTATCTTGGTGTATTTCTAGATGTAATTAGTGAAAGGCCACTTTAGTTCTTTGACTGTCAGTCAGTTTTTTATTTGAAAAAAGAACTCTTTAAACTTGAAACATCAGAATGAAAAAATAAATAAATAAATCACACTACAACTATTGTAAACAGATATTCTCTTTTATAAGAACAAACAACAGGAACATGAAAAAGTAGTTGCCCAGTTTATATGCATATAAGTCACCATGACACAAAGCTGACTCTTTGGCGAACTGTAAAAGAGTCCTGCTGTTTACTGACAGTGATTATGTGATGTGATAGTGAAAACGCTTAAACACACAATGTCTATGCCGATTTCCACTCTGTAACGTGGGTCATGATCTCCCTAACAACACAATTTTACGACTTCCACAAGATTATGAATCCCAAATGCTTTGTTTTTAGATTTATAGTGGAAACCTGTGGAAGAAAAAAATCTTATCGTTATAACAGTCTTATTTTCCTGGTTCAGGTTATTGATGACAACTTAAACTATTCACAATATTGAGAGGGAATTTTTTTCTATGTTTTGATACACTAGGAATTATTATAGCACTATAGTGAAATATAGAGCAGGCGCTCTGGGGTCAAGAAGGTTAATTGTTCAGTGATTGGTATCATCTTCATCTTACCAATTCTCTTTCTGTCATGACGTGAAGTGATTTTTATATAAAAAAAACAGGACTGTTTAGTAATCCGTGTGAATAAAGATTTTAGTCCTCACCTGTCTGTGTGCACAGCTACAGTTGCTGTAAATCTGAAGCTGTAGTAGCACACACATCATGAACAGCCCAGACCTGAGTATGTTAGCATTTCTGTCAAAGGCTTAGCTGAACACACAGGTAGAAGCTTATGACTCAGCCGAATGTCACTATCTAATGATACATTCAACGCCAGCTGTAGGAAGCAAGCACAAATAGCAGCTTCTCTGCTCAGAGCACAGAAAAAAATGTTACACTTAAAAGCATGAACGATTCTGTGAAGTTTTAACAAATAACATCTAAGATATTTTGCTGATAGCACAGTGATTAGCAGGAGATGTACAACCACGTGACCTTTTTCAGACAAGAAGATTATATTCACTGAAAATTACTTTCTGCAGCACTTTGGACCACAAAAATCAATTGTTAGAACAGAAAATACAAAGTAGCACAATTAGCCTTCAACTTACAACAGCCTTAAGTGAATATTATGTCAAGACTTTCTTGAAATTCACATCTAGTGAGGCATCAGTCAGACGCGCTGGACATTTTAAGAGCCTATACATCTTTCTTTTCCATTTCTATTGGCCACAGTGTGTTCAGTATTCCAGGTCTACCACTGACAGGTAAAACTTGGAATACTTGGCTTCTGAATGTCACTTGTGATGTCCTCACCTTCAGAGTGGTATTAGCGGAAGGTAATGTGTGCAGAGGGGACCATCTGGTCTGGCTGACTGGGAGCCGTCAACTGCAGCTCAGGCCAAGTGACCTTGGCAGGGACTGGACCTGGAAGTGTCGAGATGGCAGTAATATAACACTCAGACCCTGGAGATTGCTAACATGGGCAAGCATACATTTTAACCAGGGGGGGAAATAGTGTTCCAACAACCTGGGCACAGGTGCAATTACAGAAATCTCTAGAAAGACAAAATGGATAAGTAGCAAATTCCATTTTAATAAAAACATCATTAGGTTAGGAAATATTGAAACAATTCTGCTGATGAGACCTTCCGAGCCAATGTATATTCGAGTAGGAAACAGAAGGAAGAAATGGTTTGTACTGTAGATTTACATAATATTGCTTTGATGGAGTCTGAGATTTGTTATTATTTAAATGATCATAGCCTTCAGTATACTGTGCTGTTCAGAATACAGCTAAAAATCAAAGAACCTGCGTCCTCCTCAAAGGACTTCACAAACACAGTTTTAAAACTTCTCAATGTCCAGGGGGTTCCGGAAGTAAATGTATTTGTGGGAGTCAAGGCCAGGGTGACTATGAAAATGAGATTATTTTAAAGACTTGAACATCAAGCTATTTTTTCTTCAAAGACTATCAGTTTTAAAATGAATGTCTCCAAGGCTTGCATCTGGCCTTCCATGAGCTGCATAATTTTTTTGTTAGCAAACAGTCCATGACTTCGACCTACTAACTCTGAATTTGGAAACTCTAAGCCTTCAGCGGAGTCGCATATCTGCGAAGCTGTCTAATTCCACTTTACAAAATCGCAGGATGCAGAGTTCCGGTGACATTTTTCTCAGTCAAAAAGCCTGAAGAACACCCCGGCCCTGCAGATTCATTTCTCAGGGCAAACAATTTACTGTTGTCTGGTGGATCCAGTCAACTTGAACGATCCTTGTGATTCCCTGAAGGAAACACTCGAGCTGAAATGGAGCATTGTGTTTCATGGACTGTGTCCTAATGACTGATGACATTTTCTCAGACACCTCCAAAGACGACCTCTAGCTAATCTGGAACGCCACTTAAATGCTAAAATCTTGCCTCGTCATGAACAAAGTCACATCCTCTTGTCTCAGTGTTCCACATTAGCATGTGTCTGCATGTCGCAAGTTTGAAAAGTCTTTATCATTGTTTTGAGTTGTCCACGAAGTAATTAACATCTGCTAATTTGGTCCAATGCGGATGACTGGGTACATATTACAGAGGATCATATTAGCAGAGCTAATGTTTTTCATAAGGAGGAAATGTTAATTAATGTACCTTAATGCAAGTCACAAAAATGTTGTCAGAGTACATTTTACAGATATACTCAGTATCAACATCAATCTTCAGTACACTGTCCAACTTTATGTGTAGGCACTGGCAGTACTTGGTTAAAAAAGATCGTGTCCTCAGATGTTGTTCTATTAACATTTAACCGAAATTATGGTCTTTCCCTAACCTTAAGGCTTTTGTTGTGAGGGGTGAAGGCGTTGGCGTCAGCGGATCTGAGTATGTCGGCAAAGTAGGAGGGGGTTAGGTTGTGGAGGGCATTGTAGGTGATGAGGAGCATTTTGAAACTGCGTTCTTTGTTGGATGGAGAGCCAATTGAGGTTTTGGAGGACTCGGGTCATAGCATCTCTGGTCTGCGAGTGGGTGAGCAAAGAAACATCTGAACATCTTATTTTTTTTGTTGAATGATCACAAACGAGTTGCATGCAACTTTTCATGCACACCTTTTTAATAACTTATCATTTGAATTGAACTGTACAGCTCTTTTCATTTTAAAAAACACATTGTACGTATATTTCTACTTCTACTTGATTTTTATCTTGTTTTTACTGAGTTTTACTTGACAATAAACCTGCTTCTGATTCTGATGATCAGAAAGAGTCACCAACTGGACCTTTACAGAAGTATCATTAGACAATATATCTAGCTGTCCAATAGTTAGGGTGTTTATGGTTTCAACCTCATGTCACAATAATGAGAGTGAATTTACAGCAAAGTATTTCTGACTTTAAAATGACATTTTATCTTGATACTGTTATGACTCCTTGACCTTAAAGCCTTATCATATGATCAGCAGGAGATCATATGTTTTAAGCAAACACATGTCAAACTATCAATGCTATAAAATGCAAGTAACATCCCTACAAAACAAGACTTAAGTTAATAAAATGAATACTGAGAACTCTTGTACAGCAATTTTTGAAATACACGTTTAAAGGTATTTATTATAGTTAAATGCTGCAAAGAGGCAGAATGCTTTCAAGGCTGTTTTCAAGACCTTTTTTTTCTTTCATGCTGGATAAACCTATAATTCATGAAAAGCACATTAATATGGAAATATTGAAGCACACACTTTGCAATGGCTGTTGACAGCCTTTGACTGTGAAAAACTGCTGTGTTTCCTTGGTAACTTCACGTTATAGGAAGTTAATGAACTTTCAGTTCCAGTGTTGGTCACGTTGCTCAGTATGAAGTGCCTCCATGCAGAACAGATTATTTTTATGTATCCAACATAACTGATGTGGACATGCAGCACACTTTGTTTTATAAGGGATGCATTTGCAGTGTTCATCATCATGATATTCTCAGGGTTGTGCTGCATGTGTTGGTTGAACAATGAATATAAATGTGTGATATTCACCCTTTTTCTTCAACGTTAACAGATCGCAATCCAAACAGAGAATCATGTTTTTTTTCTTCTTCTTTGCAATCAAGAGCACAAAGTACATAAACATGAAATTAAATCACAGTCCAACAAAAAAGTGACAAAGTGACATTACATCATGGGATTGTTCATAGCAGTGGCATGGCTAGAAGCTTACAAGCTACGCCCTAATTTCAGAGCTCATCCATAAAGACAGCTGTCTCACCCGCCAATTAGCATATGTGCATGTCAAGGTCATTTACATATATCTGTCAGAATACGAAACAATGACTGCCACTTTGCCTTAAAAAGTCATTAACTTCACACAGGATGCAATTACAATGGATCAATTTTGCTCTGGCCTCTGACAGCGAGTGTCTACTGGTCCCTTGATGGCCGAAGATAGATCTGACTGGGAGGATAATGGCTCCAGCAGCTCTCGCGCAGCAGTCGAGTGTTTACAACAGGAATCCCAGAGGGCCCACTAGCATTTGTTTGACTGTTTATCTTAATGAAAAAGGTTAATGTAGTGATATTTAAACAACAAAGGCAACAAACAGCACACATGTTAAGTATCTTATGCAACACAACGAGGAATTAATTAATTTCGGTACTGATGTCATGCTACTGATGTTTTCAATCTAACATTCCTTTGCTGTAACAGTTGAGTTTCTCTTTGTGTCATTGCAGCTTTGAGCTGACATATGGGTCTAAGGTCTAAGATTAATTCAAATCATGTTGATGCTATGCTGAATTGTAATCAGGTGAATGGTATCAAAGTCATCCCCACTCTGCACCCTGCACTATGTAAATTTGTGCTCTGCATCCGATCATCTGCAAGAAGTAAGTCTTTATAAGTCGACACCACCAACTATTTCATTGATTTTGGTGAAAAATCTGATGTCCTTCGGCTGCTCCACCTCAACTCTGTGATTTACAGAGTTTCTGATGGGCAGGAAAGTGAACTGCTGCCAACTGTAGCTGCTGTTAGGTAATGTTGGCTGAATTTGTTAGCCAGGCTGCTTGGACTGTGAACTCAGACCACCGAGGGAGTGTTAATGTTTGTACCACAGGCGTTTTGGACCACCAGGAAGAGGAAATTTTCAGGTCCAGAGTGCAGCCGAATGCTGGTGGGGCTCTGTCGTACCAGAACCAGAGCTGGGCAAGTGGGAAATGTAACACAGCAATCATAAGTAATATAACAAATACATGTGTACAGCTGTCCATATTTACAACAGTGATACAGCAATCTGAAACTGGGGACACTAAATCACCAAAAATACTAATTTCTGTGCAATGTTGCTTTAAGGAAACAAGGTAGCACGTTCCACATTTCACTGTTTGTGAGCGCATATGCATGTTAAACACTTTGGTTTGGGGATTATCTTTCTTTTTCCATTTACCTGTCAGACAAATAATTCACACTATTTGGTAGCTGAGATTAGAGAATGGTATTGCAAGACAACAAAAGATTAATTCAATATATATATTACACTTATGTCATCCATACTGGAAGTATTGATATCCATAAGAAGATAAATTTGTGGTTATGAGAACTAAAAACCATCTTGGCATAGCTTCACGCCATCTCTTTTGTCTCATTAATATTAATGACCCTCTTTTATGATTGTCTGAGTGACACAAAGCCAGGCCAACCACAGGTAATGGATTGGAGCCTGTGGATCCAGGTGGACTGGGCTGAGAGCATGGGTAAGGGCGGTGACTATGTGAAAGCTTAGACTCATCGATTCCAGTTTATTGTTCTTCCAGTTGTCTCCTGTGCATTCATAAAGTGTTACAGCTTCAGGACAGTCATGACCTTTGCTTTAAGTAAGACGTGCCTCAGTACACACCACATAGGGCAAATCAGTTCCTGTTAGCGTCCACATCAAGTCAGCTTAACTTTAATAGCCCCAAATCACAAATTTACATCACCCTCTGCCGTTTAGGGATCCCTCTCCAGACAGACACACACTTACATACATTATATTGTCTATAGACATGTGAGCCTTTTGATACCTCTACGATAGTCAAGGTGGATGAACTCCACACACCCACACCCTGCCACCTTCTAATGGTAAAAGTTGGTTCTTTTTAAACATGGTGATCTGTCTTTACCTACAATAGTTAGGTGCCTAAATTTAACCTTAAACATATTGGGAATTGTTGAATAAAATGCTCATGTGCTGTCATTGAGGCACTGACAAGTTACAGACATACATTGTCACTTACAAAGACATGTTACGCAGCAGATTAACAATGAAGCTTTAGGTGATCACTCTTGACAACTTTTTACATCTATCTACCATCTATCAACCCATTGTTTTGTTACAGGGGAGGTAGTTTGTTTAAGGTGGAATTGAATTGGACTGTCTGTCATCTGTCACCTCCAGGCTCTGATTTCAGGAGCTCTACTGTGTGGATGACATCCCTGATCCCACTTGTACAGTGTCACAAACAAGCCAATTTCTACCTCTTGTCCTTTACTGCCTCTTCATGGATTTGTTACCTATTGTGTTGACAGTGTAAGGCTTTCTGGCATATAGAATGATGGATTCATGTAATCCCTTTACAATTGCTTATTTGCATAGTTGCCGTTCCGCCTGGCAACATTAATCATTGTGTGTACAGCTCAGTGGATGAATGTCTGTTGTTTATCATCATTGTGGCCTAATTGCAATAAAGAGCCATCTCTTGTACTGTACTTCAGCCCGGATAATCATCACCTGGTCCTTCAGGTAAGCCCTTTACAAGTGGAAAAACCAGCATGAACTAACAAATATACTGTGGCATAATTCAGAGACTTGTCTTCGAGAGGAGCCATTTCATTAGGATTTCAATTCCCTCACAGCCAAACAAATGAACTGCGTTCTCAGATATTAAATTAATTGTTAGACTGGCTATGGGCTGCCGTGCGGGGCGAGCTCTGCTGTCACAGTGAAAATGTAATTTATGCGGTGCAAATGAAGAGGAATTACCATGCCATGATTCTAACACCCAACACTGAAAAGAACATGTCGCGCTCACAGCAACCCCACTTTTGAACGAATACCAAGTAGCCCGATGCAACATAATATATTCTCAACTATATGGGATCTATTTCCTTCTTTAATTTTTAATGCACGTTGGTATCCAAATGTTTGATTTCCTATTCATTTGGGGATCTGCATTTTGGATAGAAATGAATGAATTAGTTCTAAAATAGAAACATGTTGGATGAAGATATTTATTGGGAAGATGTTAGAGATAAAACGAATGTATTAGCATGTGTTATCATTTATTACAAAGTGTCTATGGATGTTTATCTTATTTTTTCAGATTTACTTTTCCTTTTTTTCCTCCATTGTTTGTTGTTGTTTATGTTTTTGTAAAATACAAATTAGGTCCCACTAATACTCGTCCTCCAGGGGAGAATACAGTCATGGGATAGTAATAACATTAAATCTTAGAAAAGAAAGAAGTGACATGAAAAACTGCAAAATTATGCAAAAGAAATAAAAAGAAGACAGCATACACATATACATAAACTTTGGACAATAACGGCATCCATTAGAGTTGCTGATATTCTCTGCCTCTCTTGCTCTCATCCACTAACATGAAACTACCACCTGACTGAACTTGGTTATATAGACAGAAATATCGTGTTTTCAACTTTTATTTAGTGTCAGGGGACCAATGGCAATCTCCTGAATCTGATGTTTTTTGGCCTGATCTGTCCACCCTAACCTCACTTGGGCCTGTGTCCTTTCCTAAACAGTTTTCCTTGAACTCACTGAAGAACATCACGAGGTCAAGGTAAGATTCATGAGTACAGTCACAAACTACTCAGTGCTGTACAATTTAAGTAAGGCTTACTGTCCAAAACAATAATATCAGTGTATTCCACATGGATTTTTTCAAATACCATTAATATATATAGTATTTTGTGTTGATGGTGATGACAAATTCAATATGTTTGTTTATGATTATTTCTTAACTTGATAGTTCTGAAAGAGAATACATCCACGTCCACACAACAATAAAAATGTGCTCTGATGTTTCTCTGTTTACATGGGTCTGCTGTGTTATGCACATAATTGTGCGGCGGCATGATCTTTCATCTTGGTAAGGGATGGTTCAGCGTAGTTTGGCTTACCATGGCTGCCACTTAAATAGTTCTGCATCATTTCACTCTGTTAGGGACCGTCTGAACTAAAAAAGACAAATGTTCAAACACAGCCATGTCACTCTTATTTGCTCTCATAATTAGTACAGCCACTAGAGGGCACTGTCACTTGAAAGTAAACGTGTTGTTTTAAGAATTGTGCTGACATGACTGACGCTCTCGTTCTCCTTGGAAGGACATGTTCCTTCATTAAAGGACATTTTCAGCCTCACACTGTCCTGCTGCTGTAAATGTTAAATAGCACACACAATGACACTATTTATGCCTATTTAAATAGCATTTGCTAAAATTGCAGTTCCATGACCTCAGTAGGAACAAAAATGCTTTGGACCTGAGAGTAACACATTGTTGGTTTTGGTCTTTTTGTGGGATCTGTCACCAAGACAAACAAATAGACATTCCCTTTTTAATTAACCAGCTCTTGCATTGTCCTTGATTCAAGTCCTCGCCCTGTATCTGTCGCAGAATATAAGTATCGGTGGCCACCCGCTTGTGAACTAGATAGAGAAGCACACACCCAGATCTTAGCCGCCAACTTGATCAACACCACCTGCCATCTGCCCTCACAAGAAGCAACTCTTCATGACAAATTGCATCAATACACACACAAGCAAACACCGCTGACTTCCTATAATGGAAGC
Source organism: Argyrosomus regius (assembly GCA_946959425.1). Taxonomy (NCBI): domain Eukaryota; kingdom Metazoa; phylum Chordata; class Actinopteri; family Sciaenidae; genus Argyrosomus; species Argyrosomus regius. Next base: position 3,314,824 of record OX336888.1, read on the forward strand.
ACTTGGATTGCAGTAAAAGTCCTGCCCTGCTGCAGGTTTGCATCCATGCATCTCTTTGGAGAGAAAAATGAGTCCCAGGGGAACCCATGAGGGACACAAGTGTCAAACTACACACTTAGAATGACTAATGGAGGAACAGGCCAATAAATGCCTCCACTGACCTTTAGGTATTCATACACAATGTGCATAGTAAAGAAGGGGAACAACATGCCAGCATTAATTGCTCCAAAGCAGACATTATTTTTTTGTATGTGTCAGTGAAAACAGGCAAAAATATGAAATAAGTACCAGATGATGAATTCAAATGAGGAGGAGTGGGTGTTTGGGGGCCGGGAGGGAGCTGAAAGGCCAGGGGAAGGTGGGTGTTAAAGCAAAAAAATGTGGGAAATTTTAATCTATAGTGAGGCTGTCGGTGGCTGACACCTCCAGACTCGGTTGCTGGCTTGCTCTCAATGTGGCAAGGTGAGGGTTCTGTTGCCTGGCACTCATGAAGACATATACTGTATTTTTCCAAATTGTTTTTTTTTTGTCTCTTTTCTCAGGCAACATCACGCAGATGAAGCAGCTTATATAAATCCTGTGTACAGCCCTTTTGTTTCTGCTCAACTACAGCTTTCTTCCAACTGTCACAGGGGAACGGATTGATTGCACATTATCTTTGATTCTCTGGCTCCCTTGTCATTTTAAAGTCGGAGATCAAAAACCAAGATGGTACACAACAATGACAGTGATCTGCTTTGACCTATCAAAAGCTTCAAAAGCCATCTCTGAAGAGGCCCGGTGCCACACACACTCAGTCATGCAGTTGACCCAGTTCTCCTACGCTCTGGTGGCAAACACGGTGACGGCATAATTCATTCTGAGACTGAAATCCTTTCTTGATCGATGGAGCCATCAACAGTCAAGTTCACTGTTGCAACCTCTGCTCTCGCCGTCTATAATGTTGCCGGTTTGTCCTGTGCTAATTGGCACTTTTCAGTTCATAAATCACCAAAAAAAATAAAAATCACCAAGCAGCCACATTCTCTGAGGTTTTAGCTGCATTCAGAATGACCTGAACCTTCTCATTAGAGAGGACATATGGTATTCTCCTCCAGTTATCTGTAAACTGCCCGACTTCAGACATGAGTAAAGGAAGCTTAAGGGTCTGGGCCATCAAAACTGTGGGAGAATATTTTTCATCAGCAGTTCCTATGCTACTCTCTGTCGTCACATGGTTCACGCATCAGGTAGGACCACAAACAAAATCAGATTACCTGACTCAAACTAGAGAATAAAAAACACTTGTATGTAGTGCTTCATTTATTGTTATACTGATGCAGCACATGCACATTATTCATTAAATCAACATCATTGACATCCTCTCAGACCTCGAATGTAAATGAGTGCCTCGGCAGTGAAGGGCTACAGAGAGCCTGGAGAACCAATAAGCCAATGCATGAGTGACCCCGTTTTTAACTCCGACACTGGAACATCATTTTAAACCCCTAATGGAAAAAAACATCAATGCCATATGAAAAGCCTGACACCATCATAAAACTGTAATAACTTACTTTTTTTTTTTAATTAAATTTGCATTCTGTGAAAGACCTCGGCTCTGCAAATGATCATTTCATTCTCAAGCTGTATTTTGTCTTTTAATTACCATCTTCCTAGAATGACTTGAGACAATTTGCCCAGAGGGGACCTCAGAGTGCTAGAGTGGGCTAAGCATTATTTCATTAGTCGTGATAATATTTCTTTAGTGGTTGAAATTTATGGATGCCATGTCTCAGCACAGCGGGCTGGCATTAGAGTGGGTGGCAGCTCTCACTGGTGGTGGTGGAGGTGCGGTGGTGGTGGTGGTGGTGACACGTTCCTTTTCATAGTAAATAATAAGCTCATTAAATGGCTGAAATGTTTTTAAAAGCTATTATCTGCCCCATTTCACTTTAATTAGCCAACTGTCTCCAAGACCTGCATGCACAGCTTACACAAGATTTACTTTTTTTTGTCAGACGACAACAGAAAGTTGAGTGAAACTAATCCAACATAATGGTAATGCCAGTGGTTTGACAGGTGAAATAAACTGGGGAATTAGTCATCCCGGAGAAAACGCTTAGAGGCCGAGAGAGATGCGACGGCTTGTGATAAACATGTTTCTGCGTAGATTTGATGCAAAAGTGTTTGTCATTACAATAGATTTGTAAGAGGCTGAACTGGAGAAAACACTTTAATTTCTTGTTTTTTATTCTCTCTCGGAAAGTCAAGGTTGTACGCAGTTAAAGAAATTTAAATAAATAAATACTTGATTGGTGGAAATGGCAAGGATTTGTCACACACACAGTAGGCAGCAGCATACCAAATACAGTAGTTCAATTGAACGATTCAATAGCAAACAAAGAGTCAATTTCAACACCCTGTACAATAATGCACTTGAAGTCTAGGAGAGGGGAAAAAAAGACCTCCAGGCCATTACTTTCATGAACGTCTCGGAAATAGCCTTACAGCTGTGAGCTGAATGTAATTAAGTTGGGCCTGATACTTTTCATGTGGTAATTTGCCCAGTTGGAGAAAAGGTAGCCATCGCTGATTGGTCGATGTGCTTCTCACCGGGGCTCAGGGAACAGTCCTGCTAATGAGAGAGCTGCAGGGCTATGAAGTTTCAATCATAAAATATTAAATTCATATTAACAATTGGAAGAGCCTGTGCAGGTATGGTCTAGTATAGAACAGGTCATTGAGTACAAGCGAAAATGTATAGAACACTCTGTAAGTAGTAGAAGTGAAAGCTTTGCTATTTACTGATATTCAACAATAAACAGAAATATGCAGTACAAAAGAAAACTAGTGGCAGCAGAGGATGATGTCTCCTAATAACAGCCTTTGATAACAGCTGATGGCAGACAAAATGCATTCAGACAACGTTCACTGGTTAGAAAAGTTGAACTGGCTGTCAATACTGGCAAACTATTCAAACGGTTCCTTTGTCGTGCTGTAAAACAATCCATATCTTTTGTTTATATATGGCACAGAAAAAGCAGTCCAGAGCTCTACCTATGTTCACAATGTACAAAAAGCCTCCTGGAGAAAGGAGAAAAAAGAATGACAAAGATGTAAACACAAAAACAATATTTTGTCCTTTGTTCTGTTGATTCTAAGTGGACCTAACATACAGGGCACAACCGCGCTATTGTTACCATTTTGGCAGCTTAAGTGGATTATATGTTTCAGGCTGCATTCAGGCTACTGGCACCTGCTTCAAATGAACTCTCCAGAGGCAAATTTAAAGCAGAGATAATATTGTTAGACAGTAATGCGTGTCGGACCAAAGCTACACAACATTACATTATCGGGTGTTGACAGGCGATGTCACCAAAATCTTCATCCAAATGTGGACATGAGACGACAGTCAATATGTTGATGTGTTCTGAACGATAATTAATTCTTTGTATTCCTCCTGCTGTTCACATAATATACAATAATCCATACACTTTTGTAGTTATTTGATATACAGTCATTAGGGTTAGACCTGTAGGGCTTGGTATTGTGTTGATACAGTACATGTATGATGTTATTTCAAGTCACATCCTGGAAGTTCTTTTTTCCACTGAATAAGTGGGATGGGTCCACCTTCCTTGGCTGACAACCCTACGCTAATGTCACAATACTGGTTTTAATGTAGAGCTAGAGAAATGTCATGGCAATCCGTTCAATAATAATCGAGACGTTTCACTGTCACACATGTCAAACTTATGGCAGTGCTTTTTAGTAATTAGGAACATTTTGTACCAATAGATTTAGTGTGAGTTAGATGATGTGAGATGTGTCATGTGGAGACTGTTCACCACTTTAGTGGTTTCCTGTCGTTTCCCCTCACCTCCAATGAACCTCCACTGCATGAAAGACTGACAGAGTGTTGGAGGTTGAGCCAGTCTCACTCGCAGTAACTATGCTATGACCAATTAGTTCCTGTTTGGAAAGTTTTATACTTGTTAAAATTTTTGTTTAACCATGTCTCCACACCTGCATCTTGGATTTCTGCCAACACCAGCCCTGCATCTCCAGCTACACTGCGCCGTTCTCTCTGTGAACTCAATAAACTGATTTGGTTCTCTGCTTTGTGTTTACACCTTTGAGTCCGCAACTATTCTCATGAACAAGATGTTGAGATTTTTCACAGGGTGAGTGACAGCGGTGGCACTAAAGGAAAGATCAGGTGATCAGACAGATCAACACTGCCAGCATGGCTAAAAACAGAGGATTACGTGTTCCTGCATAATTCAGCATTTAAGAATTTAAGAATTTGTTTTCCCAATCAGAGCAACAGTATTCTCACAATTCTCCACTTGAATTATGTACTCAAATTCCCCCATAAAAGTATTGTTTGAAGACAGAATTGTCAGAATAGCAATTAAAATTAATTTTCACTTCGATAAATATGAGAAACTTTTTAATATTCTAAGTGTTAATATTTCCTGAACATCGCCATGAAACACATATTATGTAGCTCCAAAAATATCAGTATTGGAGTTTTTATTGGCTTCCATTTAAATTCCAAAACATAAATGTAAGCAGATTTAAATAAAACCTCTTACACAACTATAATTCCAGCTGCTGTAGTCCATATAATGAAGACATTCAATTACAGAGAACCAACCAGAGGAAATGATTAAAAATGGTTACCGAGCAGCAGAGACAGGGGAATTAACTAAAAGTCTTTAATTACGCTTGGTGGACATTAATCACACTGAGAGATGAGGTTCATTTCCCGCTCATCTTAATCTTCATCATGCAGAGGATAGTGAAGAGGACTTATGACTGGGCCCAGATGCATACTGTACAGCACATTCATACAGTGCCGTCCTCTCACCAGTACCCAAGAGACGAGCTGTGAAAATGTCCCAGAATAAACCACCTTCTATAGGGAAATGCAGTCCAATGTTTAGCTATTTATTTATTTTGCTCAGTGGCAAAACAGACCAAAAATTTAACACAAGTCAAATTTATGTGAATTATGACTTAATAGACCAACTCAACAAAACTCCTAAAAACATGTACTTAAATACATGTTTTTATCACCAGGCTGAATTCAATTAATATTTATAGCCGGTAAGTTTTTGTATTTTTCTTGTTCCTTTGAGGAACAAAAAGCTACCCCAAAGGAGGAACGTTAGCACCGTCTCTTTCTGCCTTTACTTGATTCGTATTTTCTGTTCAATAATAATTTTGGAGCATATTTCTCACTTTATTGCAAACCTAATTCCTGATAGGAGGGATTTCCATTAAAAACAAGTATTATCTATCTTTTAGGGGACAATTACAGTCTTAAGAACTCTCACCCGTCAGTGTTCTCAGGCAGTATGATGTGGTTATAAGGGCTCCGTGTTGTTTTCCTAATACATAATGTTCTGTCTCCGTGGGTTTCAGCTGAGCCAAAACACAGTGTGCTGGGTCAGGGTCAGGTTATATTCAGGTTAGTGCAGCAAGTGCATTTACTTGACAACTCAAAAATTCAAAATACTTTGCAAGAAAATGTGTATTTAATATTTTTTATTAAGAAATATTCAAGAAGAAAATGCTCTATTATGTGAAAAAAAAAAATTCAAGTGCAATAAAACCATGTTTACATAGACAAATAGGCTACCCCATTATTACATGAATAACAGATTTTAGTTAAAAGTGCAGAGGTCAGGCTGAGTGGGTGTCTGTGCTGGTAAAACATGTGAAATAAAAGCCCAGTTTTATGAGATAAGATCCTCCTAATAACATAATTCAAGTTAAATCCAAGATTTTAAAATTGGGCTCAGGCTTTGCTTCAGACAGACAGCTGGAAATAATAATACAATGGACAACGGTGTAAGTGCATTTTTGTTTTTTAACCTCGCCCAGATCACACAGGTGACACTTTGTTTCCTCCTCTGGAACTCAGTGGAGGCGTCCAGTTTCCAACCACCAGAGGCAAGATAGCACGTCTCAGCTGAGCAGATAGACCTCAGCGCTCTGATTAAGTGTGTTTATCATCCAGAGCACTGTGTCACCCTTAACCTGAGCAGACTGTACATTCTTAACTTTGGTTCAAACAAAACTTCTCCTGACTATTTTTTGGTTTCTAACTTTAAAATAGTATTGTTTAAGTCTCACCAACACCACAAGATTATGTTATTGTATTTTTTTATTTATTTGTATGTATGTATTATTCCAGTAGAAGATTTTTCTGTTATCAGGCATGGTGATTAATCTATCCCACAGTCGCAATGTCTCGTGAACTTCCCATGGCTACCATTTCATACATGTATCACTATATACTCAAGGTTTGGAGGCATTAAATAGCAGCACCAAACAGTTACTGTCCTACTTGCCCTTTGACACGTAATAACCCAGTCGAGCTAAAATGGGAGTCCTATCAGTATGATTAACTCACCATAGCAGCCCAGTCAGGGTTAGTGCTGCTGAGCTACATTACATTTGTTGCTGCCACAGGTGACAAGGAGCTATTATAATAATTTTAAGACCATAGAGTGAGAAAGAAATTCAGCAATTTTTTTTGATATACCCAGGTTGCATTGACTTCATATCATCAATTTCCCTATGCATAAGTAGGAGTAGCTGTCTTTTTAACTCCATCTACATCAATAAGTAGACTATCTTCTCTCTGGTGAGCTCGTAGTCATCGTATAATGAATTTTACGAATTCCTGAGTGGCTAAAAATATTTCAGCTGTAAATATTATCCTCTGTATACAGTTTAAGATCCCTGCCTAACTTAAAGTGTGGATTTTGGATGATAAGGGTAAAATCAATATAATATTCTGCATCCCAACAATAGCAATAACCCTACGTATCAGAGAGGTATTGGGTTTAGTCGGCAGTAATTTGATGCTATATGTAGATATCATCAGATCTTGCTCTGGAGGACAATAACAGGGACACCTTTCATTACCAACTTAAAAGTGAACATTAATATCTTTGGGTAGTATTATTGGAGAGCAATTATATCAAAATATATTCTATGTGTAGTGCGTTGTGGTAGTAATTACGACTATAATTCACTGGAATTTGTTAGTGGAAATCCAATGTGAGTTTCTTTGCTCTTAATAAGGCCATTTCTTATTCTACACATTATTCTTGGGTGATCAATACACACAGGAATAATTTATTAACCCAATACAGAAAAGCTCTTACTCTATGTAACGGCATGTAGGCTTTTTTTTTTTTTTTTTTTTTTTCATACAAGTATTCCTTAATTGTTCCTGAAAAGCCGGGAATTCAAGTTGAAACCATCCGCCATTCGGAAAAAAGATTGCCTCCCTAAACAGAAGTGACACTCAGGCATATGCTGAGGTCTTCTCTGTGGTCTAAGCATCTCATTAAGTTACCTGGCATGAAGCTCAGAGAAATAATCTTCTTTGGCTTGAGCAAACACTGCCCAGATGACTCCTTATTTTCTTTACAGCAAAACACTATACCGGGAAAGCAAGTGAGCCGCGAATTTAACCTGTTATCCCTCAAAATGAAATTTCTCACATATCATTTACATGCTGGGAAACACATTATGATGTATTTACAGACATCTAATTGATTTACTGCTTGAGTTCAGTGTGAGTAATGAGAGCACAACAAACCAAGAGTGAGCATGTGCATGAAGCACGGGGGATCCATTTTAGATTGGATTCTTCTTTTTCTTCTCCAGCCAGTCACATTTACTTTGTGCCTTTGTGGCTTAAGTCTAATTGAAGCTCAAAAAAACCGAGGAAGAGATTGAATTGCAGATTGAATTGCATCCCAAGGTCATTTGAGCATTGAAGAGATACACAACTGCAATAGAACGGCTGCCTGTGGGCGCTGTAGGTTCTAACAGTTCTCTCAAAAGCAATTATAAAATCCACTAATGTAGGTTAGATTATTTGCCAGTGTATTTGGCTGTTTTATAGACCATGTGTTATTTAAATGCCGAGCTTGAATAATATTTGTCTAAGCTATATATACTTTATCACAGCGCATGGTGAAGCATGATATGACTTTCTATAATTTATGGTAGAAATATGTTTTTACTCTTCAAAGACTATCACACATGGATAAACAACTCAATATGGTTTATTAAATAAAAGAAAAACAATACCTTGACTTCTCTCCTTTTAAAATCATGAGGTGCTCCGCAGATGCAGTCATCAGAGCAGTGCTGATACGTTCAGCTATTTGTTCTCCTCCGACCAGTCGTAACCACAGAGACCGACGTAGCAAACTGTATTTAAAGTTCTGCCATTTTTGCACTCGACTATGATTAAGTTCTGCTTCAGAGCAGCTGAGAAAAAGAGTGGTAATGGATGTGGAAGTTCTATGTTACAATTCTGGATATGTGGATGACTCATCGAGTAATGAAAGCTGAGTCTATGTAATTTCCACAAAAATGAAATGTTGCTTTACATTCCACTTTGGAAATAAAAGGGCAATATCATAAAAGTATCACATGAAAAGAACAAACCAAAAAAATATACACTGTATATCCGGATCTTAACAATGAGTCAGACATGCAGCTTTTATTTGAACCCTGGAAGTAAGTAATGATTTCAGAACATACCGATTCTGTATCTGCAAAATCTTCACGTACATCTTTTCTATTCTTGCAGTAACAATCAAAGCCTGACTGCTTTTAAGGCCATTAACCATTTTCTCATTGAGCTTCTTACAACAATCATGAAAACATATCTTTGGTGTTATGCATTTAGTCAAATGGAGTTTTCAGTAACTCTTAATGGTCACGTTTAGGTAATCAAAGCACTTAATTTAGGTTAGGGTAAGACTATTGACTTTAATAATGGTCAACAGGGACTTACATTAACTAATGTGCTTTATTTGAATAAACCAAACCATGCAGGACATCCTAAGTCATGCACTTTCTTACCTACATGCTCCAAGAAAAAAAAAAAAACAGCACTTCCTTCTGTGGAAAAACACTGCCAGTAAATATATTACAGTCGGGATTTTTGTTTCCCTTCAACTTTTGATTGGCGAAACAAATTAGTATATTATAGAAGACAGATTTGGCTATGAGCAACCATAGTGCACCCACATAGGTGATCTCCTTTTTGCTGATTCATTATCAGGCCATGCAGCATTTATGTACAGACAATTATATTTTTTAATATCTCCGTCTGTCTCCTATTAGCTTTGCTGTCCCTGCAAGTGTGCTACAAATTAAATCTGTATCATTAGTACGGTGACCTCAGTAAAATTGCCTGCATTGCTCTGCCCAGCGAGGAACCTGAATTGAGAGCTAATCAGCAAGTGAAAGCATAGACTGTGTAAAACATGTAGTCTCAGTGACGTCTCCCATAGGTTTTCTGAAGAGCTCAGTGTGGTGGCTCTAGCTGTCACCATCTTGGCAGACCCGTCTCCAGGCTAATCCAAAAAATGGGCAGAGACGTGGAGCGTGGGTGGAGCTGGGGCAGTCTGAATGAAGCCTGGATTCCGTGTTGGCTTCACTTCACAGCCACGGAGGTTGCTGCTTGATAAAAATACATGTGTAGTTGCAGAGGGCAATGGAAATAATAAGAATGTTGCTGTTACAATGGCTTCAAAGTGAAACTGTCATGAAAGAAAAAGCAGCATGGAAATGGCTGACCTGAGGTCAAATAAGAACAGGAGACTGCGCTGTCATAACAGCTCAACTGGTGCATGAAAACTTGCAGAATTTCATACAAGCTCATTTTGTAAATATTGGACCCTCTAACAATGCATAGATCAAACTACATACCGGCATGTACTGTAACATGTCAGGTTATGTTTACTGTCTACACTACAGGTGTTTTCTTTCATTATTCTGTGGTATCTAACTGTATATAGTTGATATCATGGTGCAACAGCAGCTGTAATTGTCAGAATTCTGGGCTCTTTAAAATTCACCTATGCCTGAAAACCTCCTCTTCCCAGTGGTACTAAACATGTGTGGTACACAAACACTAACACACTGTTGACTTAAGCAGTGTCACACACTTCTGATGGGTGATTGTACCCCAAAGTTACATAGTGCATATGGAGAAGCAGAGTGGGAATAACTCAGTTTCCACCAATTACACATCAATGTAGCATCAAAATGATTTAAAATCTTATCTAATAGGATTTTACAGTAAAAACGTTATCCAATAAAAGATAAAAAAAAAGTCTTTATATGCAGTTTGTAGAAGTTTTCTATAACATAATTCAACTCTCTACTAATTGTTGTTCATAAGAGAGTGAAAATATTCTCATGGGCTGCAGTGTTCTCAACTTTCAACCCTTTATGAACAAAGGGATGTGGCCCGATTTTATTTATCTCTCTTCCATTTGTTATCCTCAAACAGAATAGCCCTTATTTATGAAGGTAATTTAACTTTCTGCAGTGTGCAGTGAACATTCTGCAGCAACAAACAAAAAAAAAAAAATCTTAACACTAATAGCTCCATCCATCCATTTTATAAACCCCTTATCCTGCTCAGGATAACACAATATGATTATACAGGTCACTAGCAGGGCTAATACCCATATACTGCATGGATAGAGCATTCATACTCTCACCTTCATGCAACTTGGAGTTTCTAATTCACCTGCACATCTTTGCACTCAAAATCATGCCTCCTCTGATATAATCCAGGTGAAATGTGTCACAACATGGTGTATGTTCTTAGTGTCATTTGGTTTTAGTGATTTGGAAACCTCATGCAATGACTCAGCTGAAATTCTAAAAAATTAAGGACATTTTCTCATTAAAAAAAAAAAAAAAAAAATACAACCCACCCCAGAAAAAGTGATTTCAGCCAGGCTGAGTGTTTGACTTAGCAGTATACAGCACGGCGCAATTCCCCCACGATCACTAATGAGCAATCACAGCAGCTCCTCTCATCCAGTTTAAAAAAGCAGCAGACAGTTGCTAATGAGCCAGGGGCTGAGTCCTCTGCTGAGGAGGAAACAAATATGCAGCACCCCAAATGTTAATATACAGCACCCCAAATGTGCTTCAAAGGGCGGATGATGCCCATTTTGAAGCTGAATTTACTTTGTAAAAGGGACACTGTGCACACCATTAGTCACTGACACAACTTAAAATATTAATATATTTTAGAAGACAATAATATCAGTAATGTTGCTGAATAGGACCCAAGTGCAGAAAACAAACCATTGTATACAGATTTGGTCTAAAATCATCGGTCCCTGCCAGCAGGATTCCAGCCTGCCAATGCAAATAATGGAAGGGACAAAATCAACACTCTGGACAGCTCTTGTGACAATCTGAGCACTTTGCCTCCAGTTATAATCAATTAACAAATACTGTGGGCTGCAAAATAATGTTTTTTTATACTAGGCTGATTTGCACACAATTATACTGTTAGAATCTATCTTAATATAGGACGCAGCCTTTAGGTGAACCATGCAACCTATGACCTGTAGGATATCTGTCATGGTCAAGGCGTCCTCTGTCTGGACAAGCAAACCTATTATGGAACTGTCTTAGGTTCCACGTAGAGGGCCATCCCAACATAGTTTATACATGAGATAACAGAAATGCTGTATAAAAGAGGTAGCACCAAACCATTACCTTGGTTCATTCCTATCGCATATAAGGATGGATCTGAGCTTGTATTAAAGTGCCTTGAACCTCAGATCTTGGAGTCATCTCTTCCTTGATGAAAACACCATTACATTGTGTTATCTTCATTGCAAACTCACCAAACTTGAGTTTGTGACTTTAAACTCAAGATGGTCGGATGGAATCCATCTTCATCACCTGAAGATGGTTGGACGGATTGATATGCATTTAAATATAGTTTCACTGTGAAGAGAAGCAGAGGGTCGTGTACCTACTTTGTTACATCCTGTCACCGTTTTGGAAGATTAAATGAATAAATGGAGCCATTGCAGTTGTTTGACCTGTGTGTACAAAGCACATCCCTCAAATTAGAGATTGCAGATGGAACATACATCATTCCTGCTGATGTATGACCACTACAGATACTTAACTGACTGAAAGAAATTACCTGACTGAGTTGTTTATGTCTGGTCATTGGCAAAATCAATCAATTTATCTAATCCCAATGCAGAGTTTTGACTATATTAAAAATTATAATTTAATATCTGGACTAGAAGAATGTTTGTCAAAGTTGACATAAAAGGTCGCTGAGGTTTCGAGAGGTCACTGTGTGCACCTCTAAAGCTAAGAAAACTGTTTGTTGCACTTTCACTTGCATGAGTGCTGGTCTAAGCAGGTGGGAATGCAAAAAAAAACAAGTACTGAAATTGCATTGGTAATCATATCCAGGAATAATAGTGCTACAAATGAGGCTCATTATGCCTAGTGTGCTGATCAGCATGCAACGGGAGGATTGTAGTCTAACTCATCAGAAAGACAGAAGCAAGACATCGTATTATTAGCCATTCATTATGACAATATAAATTGGACTTGCTGGGACTTCCTTGCATCTTTCAGATCCCATTTGAAAATGAATGCCCTTTTGTGTTTTGTGTCAATGGGACCAATCAGTAACAAGAGGCTTCTCTTTTGAAGATATCAAGTAATATGTAGTAACAAATGACAAGCCTGAAGTGGTGAAGCGGTTAAAAACTTGGAATTTAAATTTAGTGTTTGTCAACTTCAACCAGTGTCTGCAGTCAGTGTTAGTGCTGATTTTTTGACTGGCAAAAAAAGCAAAAAATGGCTCAATAAAACTCATTTCTATTCCTCTGTGAGGAACAGCCAGTTTTTCAGGGCTTCCAGTGTAGCCAGTAGATTTCTGGAAAACAGATAACAGATGTCCCGGCCAATACTTCCTCTGAAGTCTGATTAGCAACATGATATGCAAGAATGATGAAAGACACATTTCTGCTAATCTCTTTAAACGGATATTTCCATACTTAGAGGAAATTTGGAGGTTAGACAATGTCAAGCACATGTCTTGAGATCAATATGTTAAATCTTAGACTGCTATTGGGACACTGACTTCTTCTCCTTGAGATACAGAGCAGATGCATAGGACGCATAGGTTTTGTTTAAGAAACCAGGATCCACTCTGATGATTACTGTGGTAACAGAAGTCACAGGGCTGTATTTTTTATATATGCTAGATATCGTTGTAAAATCGTAATGGTTGTTTGCCTCTATGTGCCCTGTAATAAACTGGCGACTTGTCCAGGGTGTACCCCACCTCTGGCCCTAAGTCAGCTGGGATAGGCTCCAGCCCCACCGTGACCCTGGAGAGGATAGCTGTTAGAGATAATGGATGGTTGGATGGATGTAAAATCATTCATATTGACACCGCTTAATACCTATCCAGATATATTATGCACAATGCCCAAAAAACTTAAATGCCCCTAAATACAGTGATTAAAAACACAGCTGGCGACAGTGCTTGAAACAAAAAGTTGCTAGGACTCTAAACCAGCTGCCTGCACAGCATGCCCAGCAGCTTGAACAGGGAACGGGTTCAGTGGTTTGTGTTTGGTCTGTCTCGATTAGATAAATACTGGTCTTGTATTTAGATGATAATTTTCAACCTTTTTTAAACAAAAAGAAAAATGCATACGTACTGTGCATTTCACATAATGTTGACTCAGCCTCACTTTCCTGATTCATGGTTGCATTTTGTTTTTTCGTGGGGAAACTGTTCTATGGAAGAGAAGTTGTTTCTAAATGTATTGTTGTATAAAATAAATTTTTTACACTGAAGCCATGAAGGTATGCACATTAAAACAGTTAATGGTTGAGTAGAACGTACAACATTTGTTCTTTTTTTTATTGATCATGTTGCAATTTTCTCTTAACCACATCAAAAACTGCTCATGTGAATCCGTATTCCCACAGGATCTGATCTGCTGCAGGCAAAGTATTTGTATACTGCAGCATTCACAATACACAATGGACGATTCTCTCAGAGCAAACATGCAAAACTGCATGCACACATTATTTCTTCTTGTATTTTCATTAAATGTTATTCATTTACATTTGCAGAAGTATGCCTCAGTGTGGTGTTTCACGATCCTGCCAGGAATACCAATATGATATGAAGTAATTCTTTTGTTTTGGGCCTAAAATATGAGATAATGAGTCTACAAAAACTGCCTAGAAAAGCCCCTGAGTCATAACTAGCACACCATGAATTTATGTCACAAAGATTTATGGGACAGCTTCAAAAGCCAAGGCAAGAGGAGTTTATTTATTTAGCACATTTCAACACAAAGGCAGTTAGAAGAGCTTTACATAAGGAACAAACGATATTAACGAAAAGTACACGATTAAACATTTAAAAAACAAATTAAAGAGGAAAGCACAAAGAACTGCAGAATGCCTGTGGAGAAAAGAATAATGTGAGTTCACATCCCCCCTGTGTCTGACCCTATCTGCTGTCTCCACATCAGCACAGTCATTGTGATGGCACATCAGAGGATTTTGGAAGTCTAAGCTCATATCCAGCAGCTGGATGAATGAACTGAATCACATTTTGCACCACAGACCAGGGGCTGTTCCAGGGTCAGTGGAGATCCGGGGCTTAGCTTTGAAATCTGTCAATGAGTCTGAGGTCATGCTTTGAATGACTACAGCACATAGATAAGTGTTATATAGGAAGGAAGGGGTCGAGTCAGGCGGTCTGCAGGCTGAGCTCAAAAAGCCAGCAGTCAGCTTCTGAATATATTTCTCTTCTGTACTAACTGACCATGTGGCTATTTAGGACATGTGATTTACCTATATGCCTCATCATTTAACCTCAAATTGTTACAGAAGGAATGGTCTAACAAGACGACCCTTTACTTCGAGGTCAAATTGGACGGGTGACTTGCTGCTCTCAGTTTGAGTTTGTGTTCAGGTGAGTCAGACTGCCAAAAGTTAGTGCGAGCACCTTAGATCATTCTGAATGTGAGAATGTTTCTGTTCCTCTTGTATGCCCAAATCATCTGTTAAGCTCACAGCGCTGCCCGCTTCCTCACACACAAATCTAATTCTGCTTTCATAAGTCCATGTCTCTGCACTCTCAAAGGTTGACTTGCTGACTGAGTGGCCACTGAATTTGTTTTGTGCTCTCTCCAATCTTTTGCAATAAACACATTTCCATACTGCCTTAAAACAAGGTTCGTAACTGTGTGGACACTCTGAGCGAATGTAGTTAGGCTGGCCTTGGTTTGCTTTCCGACACAATTTCACAGTTAATTCCCAAGAGGTGAAGGAGCTCCAAACAGTTGTGCAGTGTACTCAAGGTTCGAGGTATTTCATCCCACCCAGATTTCCTGTTTGGTGAAGTGCTGATTAGAGTGGAACTGAAGCAGCTCTGGCCCAGACTCCAATAAGCTTCCCATCACTGTGGCCCCGGCAACAAGTTCACACTTGCTTCTGGGAGAGCAGATGAGGAAGATAACCTCTGTTATCAGAGCGGAATTCAGCTATCAGCAGCACATTTGATACAGGCTGGCTCGCATTTTCTTTTTATAATTCGTGTCATGTTTGTCACGTTGTTCACTTTTTAAATTTGCCAAGATTATTGTATTTGTGTTTCCTTTTAAATATAAATGCTTGCAAAGGGCACAAATGGGTGTCCAAGATGAATAGGGTTTAACAGCCAAATTTTCTACTTTAGCCTAATTGATTTTTTAGCAGAATTGCTACAAATTAATGGCTGCACTTGTGGTGAATGTGCATGGATAAACTTGGCTGAGGGACACTTATCTGCTTTAAAATACAGCATTTAAAAATCAATAATTACTTTGTATCTACTTTTCATTATGTAACACCTTTTTTGGCTCAACAAGTAAGAGGAAAAAGCAGCATCTTACATGTAAAATCCATCCTATCATCCTATGTGAATATAAACCACTCTCAAATTAAAGCTGAAAGGTAGAGCACTATATCTTTCTTTTTTGTGCTTGATACAGTAATCGCTCATGATTCATGACCTCCTGTAGATGATATAGAGGTTTAATTTATCATGTATCATCAGCTCGCTACTTGAATGGCAACACGCTGGGTGAATAGTACAGTGAGAGCGGGACAACTTATAAGAGAATTTGCCTTCTGCTCAGTAATGCGTGTCCCGCTGAGGTACAAAACTAATTACTCAGTAATAACAACCCTGGATGGTTGCTGCAGACACACGCTCATGCATTGGAGAGGTAATTAAATATACAATAGATAGGAAATTAAAGGTCAGACAAGCTTCATTTTTAATACATTGTAGTCTGGCTTGATTTAATGATTTATTTTATGACCTTTAGCATTACTATTAAAAGGATAATAGGTACAGTTTACTGGCAATCAAAGCCCAGTCTCATGATTCATGCAAACACATTTGTATGTTTGTTCTTTTACTTATGTACAGCAGTTCTTATGGAACTACTAAAGTAAACTCCAATCAAAACCAAACAAACAAGTCAAAAATTACTTTTCATTAATCCAGCTTATCATTCGTCTTCCCCAAGAAGTTTTGAGAAAAGCTGTTAAATTCCATTAAGATTCAGGGTTCCATCGCAGGTATGAAGTGGGTATTTCAGGTAAGACTCATCAAGCTTAATATTGTGACAGTGATGCTTCCTAACGGGATTAAAGAAATTTAATTTAAAGGGATAGAATTGAAGAGTTAAATCCCCTCCCTATTATTTATCCCATAGCAATGCTAATACATTGTCAGCCAGAGGAGTCTCATATATTCAGAGCTTGCCGTCTGTGTATTTTACATGCTAATTGTCTTGCAGATGTGGCCTGCATGGCTGAGAGGGCCATTTATAAATGAATATAATTATCAAGAAGGTGCTGCACTGCAAATCTGTTGTCCCTTCAACGCAAGCACACAAGTTGCCTTTTCATAGATACACCTCAAACACAATAACACCCTTGATGCACACACACAAAAACGGCTGACCTGTCGATTAATCATTCGCATAGGAAACAGCGGGACCTCAGGGACTGCGATGTTATAGATATCAGATAGTCTATAAATCTAACTGGGACCTATAACTGGGGGCACTGAGGGAAAGCACATATGATAAATGCCGGAGTCTGGAGTCATCTCTTCTCATAAACACTGTGGTGGGATAAATTAATTGTAGCAGCTAGCAACATCTGAAAGAAAGAAAGCAAAAGAATAGAAAGAGGAGCTTGTTACGGAGTCTTACTGAAGGACTTGTTTACTGTGAGATAGAAGCATATAAATATAAAGACAAAATGCTGCGTGCGTTTGAAACGGACTTTAATGGGCTATCATTTAAAACTACAAACTGTGGGGACGAATCGAAATGCCAGGTAAACTGCAGAAATGTTTCGACAAAAAAATTCCACAAGACTTTCTTCAAACAAACCGACAGATGCAGAGTGTATAGCTGAAATATTCATAACAGTTGAACCAAATATCAATCATGCCCCATTGACTCAGAGTTTTCGCTGCAGCCTCCAAATTGAAAGATCCATGCAACCTTCCAATTTGTTCCATAGGTGATCATCATATTAATAAATCACAGGACAGAGACAAATCTGCATACACTCAGCTGATTAAACTCTCTTTACCAACTCTCCGTCAACCATTTGTCAGAATTCTGTTGTTATTAGTTGTATAAGTCATGACAACTTGTGCAAGACATCAAGCTGGGCCTGTCTTTGATCCTACAGCCTGTCACATTGTGTTCAGGTCTGGTAGAGCAAATGGAAGTGTCCCGCAAGGCATGTCTCATGATGGTACAGCAGGGAAAAGCTGCTCTCTTTGATGAATCCCACCAAGGTGAGTCTTCGACGTGCTGGGCTCCATAGTTTTCTGCAGTACAATGAATAGACTTCTTGTAATCTCACTCTTTTCAAAAGACTCAAACTTCCACAACAGTTTTGCTCCTTTTGAACTTTTTTGACAGATTCTTTGTCAGGAGCAGGAAATGTGTTTGTGTGTGTGTGTGTGTGTGTGTGTGTATGTGTATATGAGACCAACGTGAGGTGATGAACTGAATGTGTCACCGGCATCAAATATCACACATTTATAATGAACATATGTTCTATGTCTTCTCTATTCCTGTACCTCGCAGGTGTGAAAAGTTGACTCTTTTTTTTAAAGGTCTCTTTTGGACTAGTAAGTGTTAGGAAGTGAGAAGCCCTGTTAGCCATCTCACACTTTCAGTTTCAAGTTTGTTGATTTATACCAGCCGTGTTCAAGCTGTGGCTCAAGAACATACTACAGGTCTAAAGTGGAACACCACATGAGTCTGAGCATTTTTGACAAATAGGAAAAGGCTGACTAATTAAAGGCTCTATATATACTTCATGTGTCAGGTCAGCTCCTGCACTTTCTTTCTCCTAAAGGTCCAGTGTGTAAGATTTAGTCGGCTCTATGAACAGAATATGGCAGAAATTTTATTGATATAACTATAATTTCATCACCTAAAACAAGTTTATGTAATCTAAGATTGAGACTTTTGCGTCTTGGGTCCTTAGCCACGTTTAACTTTCATAATTCTACAGTAACCCAGAATGGACAAAACTAAACACAGGCCTAAGACAGGGCATCTAGAGCATGTATTTCATGGTCAATGCAGTTTCTTCGTCATGTTAAGAAGGAGAGGGTGAGGCAAAGCAGTTGTAATCAGCATATCTACTATTTACTACTACTGGTTCTTTGATAGGTCCAGTGTGTAAGATGTATTTTGTGAGGCCATGGGGGTTGCAAGATGGAACCTCACCTCTACCACTAAATCCTTCACACTGAGGGAAAGCCGACCCATTTGAGGTCATGCCGGTGGCATGGCGGTGCAGAGGTTAGCTCCTCCTCACAGCAAGAAGCTTCTCAAGTCGAAGCCCAACAGGAGCTGGTGACTCTAAATTGCCCATAGGTGTGAGCGTGAGTGGTTGTTTTTCCTCGATGTGTTATCACTGCGATGGAGACCTGGTGACCTCTTTGCAACAGCTGGGATCGGCTCCAGCTGGGCATTGGGCATTTATGAAAAATGAATAGTCATCCTAGAATAAAAAATGGTTAACGATAAAATCAATAAAAATACCAAAATCTTTTAGAACAAGTTAATGTTGTTTCAAAAGCACTCAAAAGTGGTTACAGGTTTCTGCCATTACTGAAGCATCAAAATCCGAGCCAGCAAAAGAATGTCAAGTGGGAAGATTTATTGTTTGCCAGGGAAAGCTTGGTAAATTTCTCAAATGTGTGCTACAGGATCACAGCTCAGGTTACATATGTCAGAATTAACGACACTGACTGTTGAACGTGTGAATGTTTGGCCAATAGAGGAGCAGGCAGCTGGAACGCTGGCTCTGTCCCAGGGCGGTATTTGCAAGTAGTCAAGTGCCTCCTTGTGTGATATCCGGTAACTGCCAGAAGTGGCTGTTAAGACTGCAAGCATGTGGAAGTTATTCAGAGCACACCGGGACATAATGGCGCTATCTCGTTGATCAGGCAAACACATGGCTCAATTGATCTCAAATGCTTTCTTTTTTTTTGATTTTACTTCCACATAAAGAACAAATAAGTAGGTTCCACTAGCTTTACAGTTACAATGAGATGAGAAACAAACACACATTTAGGGGCTAAAGGGAGTCATCAAATCAATTAAACTGAGTTGTGTAGAAGCATGTATGTCTCCTATATTAAGGCTATAATAGAACATTAACAGTAAATGATATTGAGGACTGAATCCCTTGTATCAGACAGGAAGCAATGCATAGTAATGTCAGATATGCAATTATATTATCACTATCATTAAAAAGGCCAGCTTTTCAATGTAATCACTTCCATAATTGTAGTTTTTGACCCTGAATTATTAAGACAGAAGCAAAGGGGGAAGTAAGTTGATGTTCTAGAGCAACGTTGAAAGAAAGATTATCAGGTTGGATGGATGGGGCAACAAAACATCAGACTTTAAGTTGACAAGTTGCCATTCATTTCACATCAGTCAGAAAATGTTTTTACGTGTCGTACTAGAGGGCATGGACAAATGAAGTATAACCAAACCATACTTGATGTTTTTGTGATTTCTTTTCCCAGACCAGAAGAAGAAGTTTGTTAAAGTTATGTGAGATTAAAGTTTTATAGATACGGGAGACCAGTCTCTCAGTTCTAGTAAAAAAGTAGTGCTACCAGACGATGTGTAGCTGGAAAGGAATCCCAAAGTGCTCCATGAAATCTCATTGTGTTTATTTTATATAAGATCAATCCCACAAGGATCCTGAAACAGAGTGAGACTCTGAGTCTTCAAAAGAACGAAGGGAAAGTATCGCTGTTGACAGCGTCTTCTGGAACATTAATCCCATGTTTTGACCAGTGTAAGTCAAAGGCACTGAAGGTTGTTCCACAGCGAGGCCTATTATGATATTTACAGTTTTATTGATCAAAACAAATGTTCAACATCACTCCAAATCAAACAAAGGAATTTGTGACAATAGTACCCATATGTTTCAAGGCCATTTTATGGCATTTGAAATCAGTAAATCATTAATTCAGAGTAGGGAAATAAATCTAAAAATCTAAATCTAATCTAAAAGTATGGTAAAGAGTAAAGAGTGTTCTTCGACATAAAAGATTAATTCAAGTGAACTAACAAACAGGTTCTATATCTCTTTAATCTTTGCAAAAATGCATACTCTCTGAAGATATATGAATATATATTTTTTTAAGATATAACCACTGGATATGGAGATACAAGGTATGGCTATTTAATTTCCTTTTTCAATCTGTAATGGTCTTTTTTAATGAGCTTGGGACCAGTGCCTAAATCAAAGAAGTCAATGAATAACAAATTGGAGCAGTTCTCAGCGGCAGTGCTCTCTTTGAACCTGCAGGAACCTTTCAGTGATAATCAAGGTATTGGATAAGGTAATTGCTGTATTAGCTGCTACTTCCCACTGAGTTGCTAATTATTTATCCTGCTTGGGAGCAGGTGAACTTTAACATTGGATATCTATAATGCGTCTTGTTCTCCAAAAAAAAAGGGGCAAAAAAATATAGGGTAACTTGTTGTGAAATCATGATTGCAATTACAGACCATTCTTTCTGGTGAAGTCTACACTGATTGTGACCTTAGAGGAAATAAGATGAGGAAAAGAAAGGTCTTAGCATTTCAAAAGGTTCGGCTTGGGAAGTGTGGAGCAATATGAGACTTTTTTTTTATTACACC
Organism: Argyrosomus regius; assembly: GCA_946959425.1. NCBI lineage: Eukaryota > Metazoa > Chordata > Actinopteri > Sciaenidae > Argyrosomus > Argyrosomus regius. The sequence continues at coordinate 3,335,919 of OX336888.1, forward strand.
TGAAATAAAGCCCTCATCTTCCAACACAGGATGGCTCATTAAACCGGTCTACAGATGCAGCTTTATGGTTTGTAGACAGGCTCAGGGGGGAGGGATTCACTGCCTTCTATTTGTATCAACATACTGTACACGGCACACTGACAAGCTGAATTTTCCACAACTGAGTTCAGATTTGTTTGCAGAGAATTTTCTAATCTTTTACCATGCTTGCTTGGCATGATCTTTTTTTTTTTTTTTGAAAAGGTAGTAAAAAATGGCCATAAATTATCCCTCAAAGTTTGATTTTTACGCATCAACATAGTCTGTACGCTTTCAGAATTGAGTTCAAACGGGTTATCTTGGGTGTCCAGGCTTTCAGAAATAAAAATCTAATTCATGGAGCACATCTTCAATGGGCACAAAAGTACCTTGCTTGATTCCTACAGAAGGTGAGACAAGTGTGTTCTATATATAGATATCTGGTTGTTGAATTATGGTTAAAAGTAATAGCTACTACATAGAAAAAGTTAAGAGAAGATTGAAACTTTCAAGGAGCAATTTGAACATCTAAGAAACATCTTATCAAAGAGTTTATTCTTGAACAGTGTGATGCAACACAATTTTAGTTTCGAATTCTATCTGAATACAGTACTTAAGTATGTGCATGGAGCTCATTATTGGATTCCTTAATCTAACTCCTCTCCATACTGGCTGTGAAGCAAGTCCTTTACAGTGCAATTACAGCATAATAAGGGGGGGAAAAGTCTACTTCTTTCTCTGTGCAAAAATCCATTCTTAACTTAAGTGTAAGTTAACGTGAGGCTTCAGCAGTCAGAGACAGCCAAAGCAAATTGGTATCTCGTATTGGTGGTCACGTGTTGCATTTGGACAAAACATCGTCTAACAGGATGTGTTCCTCTGCCATGGCTCAGTGAGAAAACATTGTCTGGGGAAACAAATTGTGAATTTGTGCTAAAAAGTCCATATACATTTGGAAGGCATCCACACTATTTAGCTACCTCACATTGCTCCAAGTTGTGTCTCGTCAAGTGTGTTAATTTTAGTCATGTTCATGTCCAGTGTTTTATGTTTCAAGCACTTCCTGTTTTATTTTGTAGTCAACCTTTTCCCTCTCGTTTCAGACCCTGACTTCCTTCCTTTGTGTGATTTTCCCGCCTTTGTAATTGTTTGCCCCGCCCCTGATTGGTTTCACCTGTTTTCACTCACCTCATGTATAAATTGTCCTTGTCTCCCTTTGTCTTTGTCAGTTTGTCTTAAAAAAGAGCATTTTTGTTTGAACTTCGTATCCTCGTTGAGAGCGCTTTTTGTTTGATGGTTTTCTGGAAAAAATAAATATCTTTTTGTTACATCTTCATCAGCCTTAAGAGTCGTGCATTTGAGTCCACCAGAATTGTGTCTGAGGTCATGACACAAGTCTACTTTGGTTGAATTTTAGGATCTATTGTTTTCATCCAACATGTAGTCGCAGCATATTGCTTGACGGGTTGCTTGCTTTCTTAATGTACATATAGTATGTAAGTATTGTATCAGAAGGTCAGAAAACCCAAATATATGCTTTGAATGAATCCAATTAGCACAATGGTGCAGTGTCTTATTCTTAATTGCAGTAATTAAGAATTGTATATTTGCTCCAGCCCTAATTCATATCTATGATTGGGTTCTCCATAGCAACAACAACTGGTGTTAAAAGGACCCCACCTCCAAAAATTAATTTTTAATTACAAACAGCAGCTCTGCCATTCCCTCTTTGGCACTATATTTTCTAATACTCACATACACTAAACTTTAGGTGTCCATTTAGCTACATATTACAAAATAAAATATTATGTTAGCTTATGTATAATAGCTGAATGCCTGTTTGTGGCTTATTCAACATTCATCCATCATTATTTCCTCTCATGAAAACAGAAATACTGAACTGTATGACACATCCTGACTGAGCAATTTTCAGGCATCCTTGTTTAACCAAGTAACTAATAAGCCTCTGTGATCACAATTATTATATCTTCATAGAACTAATTTTATCATCATCTCCACTAAATTGCATGATCAGACTAATCGAGTGTGAATGGGGTAGTCACTCTGCATTAGTTTTCGGAGAGCTGTGTCATTTTGCTGTTGGAAGACGCCACTGTGTTCCTCAGCTATATCAGTGCACACTACAGCAATATGTGTACAGAAGATTTACTACATAATGAGAAATATAAACCACCCTGATATATTTACAGTAACAAACTCAGTGCCTGTAGTAATTAGTGCAGATGGTATTCAGATGATAAACAAACCTGAGCTGTGGTAACACAAAAGTTAATGCATCAAGCCCGGGAACTAGCTGGGAATGCTTCAAGGTTAACAAATAATTAGGTTTGCACATATTTCTGCATATGCAGCATTGTTTTTTTTTTTGTTTGTTTTGTTTTTTTTATATATAAATCAGTTTGAATATAATTCATTAAATGAGGCTCCTGGGGCAGAAATGTCTCAGGCTGGCTACTGACTCCATCCTTAAAGGTCCTTAATTATCCGGCATTCAAAATTTTATTTGCAGATGCTTTACGGGCCAGCACAAGGACGAGGCTCCCAATGCAGAGTAGCTTAGTTAAAAGGGTATTTATTAAAGTAAAATGAAATCTAATGCCTGACTCACAGCACAGAAATCACACTTCGATCTGGATCTCTCACCCACACTTGTCATTTACAGTCTGTAGCCCATCATTGTATTCCTATTAATACATCTGGTAACACTTCATTTTGGATAGTCCTCCTACACGTACTTCACTTTCACTTTGTTTGTAACTGTTTAACAGATTATTTATTGATCTATTATTAATTATTGCACCTAAACCTAACCAAACCTAAACCACAGTGGGGGGAAATATCAGAAAATGGTTGTTGAATCTCATTTAATAAGCTGAGTAAGTGACTGTACTGCTTATTGCTGCTTCTGCCCAGATGTATCCGTTTTCTTCTTTCTATTCATTTTGTTCTATATTTCTACATGTGTATATTGCCACTGGTACACTTCTCAGTGTCAGCCTCACATCAAAAAAGGAGAAAAAAAAAAAATTATGTTTATTCATATTTTCTAGAAGATGGATCGTTGAGAAGCGTGTACAGACAAGCTTGCTCTTCTAACCTCTTGTCAGACTCAATGAGTTTTTATAGCAACAAATGGCAGGTGAGGTTGTGTTTCCATCACATCTTACCTCACCTTTTATAACAGTCTACACGGTCACTTCATGTTGTCATATTATTACTGTTTCTCTGGACCTTTTCTGACACCTTCTGTGGCCTGACACCCTGTAGTCACTGCTGCCGTTCAAATATCAATTATTTATCATTGTCCTTACAGGCAGAATAGACACAATGTTTATGTGCACACTCCATGATATGGGTGTACAGGTTATGCTTTCCTATATAAATATATATCCTGTTTTCAGATGCACAGCTTAAACTGTGTTCAAGAAATCTGTATATACAGCTTGGGGCACACAGAGAAACTGGGAAACTATAAATTATGTACTTCTTTGAAAGTTTGACAGCAATGATAGGGACAGAATAGAAATAAAATCCAGTTATCAGGTGATTCAGATTTTTATGTACTGTGTAAATAATAAAAAAAATATGATGGAACACGTGTGTGCAAGGAAACCTGTTGGGCACGTCCTGGCAGACGACGCCAGCTCTTAGAGAGAGAAAGTAGTTGAGCGTAAGTACTTAAAGGATTTTCTGGCAAATCAGAAACTGCTCTGATTGGATAGGTTTTCAATGCAGAGAGACAATCAGGATTAATTGTTGTGTATTGACTAGGCTTTTTAAAGCTGCCTGTATCGTCTGACAGATGTTTTCAAACTCAGTGTTTTTTTTTCTTAAATTCAAGCACTCAGTCAAAATATTTTTTTTTAACATTGTCTGCATTAGAAGTCAGTCAGGCACTGTCACTCAGGGTGTTTAAAGAGCCAACTGGAGGTGACGTTTTGAATGAGTATGTGCAAAATGAAAAGAAGCACGTAGGCTGGTTACCTTTTTCTTTAAATCTTGTTATGCTGTACCTGCATAATTTCTTTTAAATATCAAAAGAGAGGGTTTTATCACAGAGTTTCACTGTCTTACTACACACACACGAGCACACACACTACACTATAAGCCCGGCAGGATAAAATCCAATAAACCCCCACTGGATTGAAGAGGAAAGTTGTAGCGGAGCACAGTTAATTTTTCCTCCTGCACTATTTCAGGGCACTGAATAGAGGGCACAGGACTTTCACTTGTCATGATTTATGGCAAGTGAACAGCCTTGTTAAAGTTACTCCAATTACAGATTCTCTTTACCTGGTCAGGCTTATATCCTCACACCCAGAATGCCTCTGGAAAGCCATGTGGGTCAGTGAGGCCTCCAATGACCACACATCTAAATCAGAAGGAGACTGGCCGGAGCATGAAAGACTCCCTGCCCCCCATCTTTCGCAGAGAAACACTTCTGAGCACTTCTCACTCTGAACAAATGATATCTAGTCTCCCTCTGCGCTTACAGCTTTTTGAAGAATGTGTCAAGATCACCTTGACCACTTCACGGTGACCTTAAAAAGCTTTTTGGGAAGCTGCAATGTTTTTTCACTTTTTTTTTTACTTTAAGGACACATTTTAACCTTCACACAACAGAAAATATAGTTATTCAAGTGTACAGTGTACATTTTTTACTCAGTCATTGTGGGCACTCACTGTGATGGGTCATTAAAATGAAAACAAATGGTGCCTGGTGTTATGAAAAAAACTGGACTGATAAACTAAACGATATCACCTTGAATATGGTCATAAACTCCCCAATCTGTCTGAGTAAAAATTCAAGTCAGTGACAACAGTCTGGCTCTGTTGCCCTGCGGGATCAACATGTGTGGTTCCTCAGAGGACTGCAGCATATCCTTAATATGATTAGTTTCGTTTTTTTTTTTTTTATCTTTTAACAAGTGAATAATTTGTGCCCTTTTAATGTGCATACTTTTCATTTTTCTCATTAGTACCCTTATGACTAAAAGTAATTAAGGTTTCTGTAATTTCTGAATGTTTTTACAGCATTCCTTTGCATTCAGAATGGAAATGTCTGTTTTCAAAAAGTTTCAGATACAAGAGAATTTAACATATAGCATCTCTCATAGTAATTGTATGCATTTCCTTTGAAATTGGCTGTGTATAGGAGTAATTATGCACAGTTGTTTTGCTACAAATTCTATATATGATTATATACTTTAATAATAATTTATCTTTGGGCTTGGTTCTACTGTCCTTGAATGTTCTTTATTGTCTTCAGGTAAAGCAGATACTTCTGATGGTCATCTTGCACTGACATCAGATAATCTGGAACTCAAATATCACGACATGTTGAACCCTAACTTTTACCCTAATATAGTTCTACCCTTATCCCGAAAGTCCAAAATGTCCTCACAGGCAAAAAAAAAAAACCCAAAAAAAAACCTTGTTTTCCACTTCCAAAACTCAAATTTGAACTTTCTGATATCTCCACATTCCTTAATGTCCCCACTTTCACAATCCAAAATCCAATTAAAATGTTCTCACTTCCCAAAAATATTCCTATTCTAAAACTCAAATTGTGAAGCAAGGATGAGGTAAAACTTCATCTCTTTCTAAAATATCCCAACGTTAAAGCTCTAAAACTGAAACTGGAAATTGAGGACTGCTTAAAATGTCCTCACTGCCAAGGTCTAAAACTCAATGGAAAATTTAGGAATGGCCAACATGTCCTTCTTTTCCAATAATGTCCTCATAGTCCACAATGTCCTTACTGTCAAGGACCTTAAACACAATTTGGAAAATGACAACGGGCTAAAATGTCCTCGGATTCTAAAACAGCCCCCCCATTCCACGTTGCCCTTACTCTCAAGGTCTAAGACTTAAATTGGAATGTGAGGATCAGCCAAAATGTTCTCACTTTCCAAAAATATCCTGACATTCCACAATGTCCTCACTCGCAAGGTCTCAAATTGTACGTTGCATTACCATTCGAATGGCTTTATGAAATGCTGGTTATTTGGTCGGTTTGCTCTTGTTCATTAGATACATTTACTGGTCTGAATAGAATGCAGATTCCGACCATGAAAGCAAAAAAAAACAAAACAAAAACAACACAAATTCAATTAAAAACAGAACTGAATTATTGCATAACCCAAACAAATAAAAGCCAGACCCAATAGGATTATAACAAACGTGCATTATGTTTCACTTGCTTTGTTTGTGGAGAATACTGTCATTATGAGATACATCTGTAAGGTCTTACAGTATATTTTGCCTGGGCCAAGCAATCCTATATATGTGCTACATATTGCAGCTTCCATCAAATGGCTGCACTTATCAAGACGGAGTGCTCTGTTCCCTCACACTCTGTAGAAGATGTACATCAAGCTGGTGGACATTTAGAAGTACTTTTCTAAAAATAGGGCCCTTGCTAGAGATCCATTGGACATGGCTAAGCAATCATTCACATTAAACACTTGTCACACACAGCGGAGGACCTCTTTCTGTCTCCTTTTCAGTCTTTTTCTAAGGGCCACATCTGTAGATCACTTTTTTTTTTTTTTTTTGGTGCATTCACCCGCTGTTCATGCCCTAACAGAAGAAACCTTTCACTGAATAATCTGCCAGTGAATGCCACCTTTTCATTTATAACTCCAAGAGATCAAACAAACAACCGCAGAGGGAACATGACATCTACCAGTAAGCCAGAGGGGGGTTCAAGGAGAATACAGAATGTGTCGCTTTACAAGAAATATCACATGCAGATACTTTTACAGTGGCATAATTCATTGTTATGTGAAGTGCATCCAGCAGTTACACTATGTTTAGAGGATAAGGCTGACATTTTAGAGTTTCAATATCAACAATTCTGTTAAATTAAGCAATATTACACAAGAGGGTGTGCTTAACCATCATTATTCGCACAATAGTGATGCGGTCAGGACTGAGGCGTTTGCGTCGAGGTCCAGAAGCATCACTCATTTATTGTAGTAGCCGACTGGATTTTGCGCCAGCTCTGGCAGTTATAGTGTTACTATGGAAATGGCGGAGTAATATTTTTAGTGATGAGCATGATGTGCTGTCATGCTGATTTGAGCACTTTCTAAAGGTCAACTGATCAGATTGCTTCGTCAAATTTATTATTTTACATCTTCACACTTTATTGGGCTTTGGGGATTTTGTACAACAATGAAAACCAATGGCATGGAGCCCAAAACTAAGATTTAGTCTCTTCAAGGGAATTCTTAATAATGATAAAAAAATATAAAAATAACACCAGTCTTATCCTTCAAGTCTTGTAGTATACATCTTTAGCCTTATCATCTTTAGTGTGCCTACTTTTCTTTCGACCTGGCCAACTTATTGTGAGCATTAGTGATATCCTATATTTCCCAGGATGTCTTTATATAACCCCAAAGAACAGTAGTAGTGGGTATTACTGTAGGTAGGATATGTTCTATATTGTTAAAAATGTGAGAGCAAAAGTGTTCTAGTGAGGCTACTGTAGCCTAAATGTTACTGACTGACACCAAAGCCAGATGGTCACTAGTGATGTTCTGAATACAATATTTGTTTCTTTTCAAACAACAAAAGGAAGTGTGTGTGTGTGTGTGTGTGTGTGTGTGTGTGTGTGTGTGTGTGTGTGTGTGTGTGTGTGTGTGTGTGTGTGTGTGTGTGTGTGTGTGTGTGTGTGTGTGTGTATACAAATGCATTGATGAAGAAGCTAAGCCATGACTCCAATATTTCACATGACTGAGATGAGTTATTGCCAGAAAACTGATGCAAAATCTCTCCACTCCAACATCCCTGTGGTGTTAGCAAGTAATCATACAGAGAATTCAACAGCAGTTTTTCAAAGTTAAAAATTTGTAAATTATGTATAAAACCATGAGTGAGTCATACAGCATACAAACCCAATCTTTCATCAATAGAGTACCTTCAAAAGCTGTTGGATATCTCACAATATGTAAGACTCAGCCTCTTCCACAAGCTTTTTCTGTGTGTATTTATATTTTTGTACATAATTCTTCAGGTATATTGCCTGGACTTTCCAGCAGGGGTTAATGGTTATCCTTGTTTTCTAAGAATTGCCAATTCACCGATTACCTTGGGACCCAGCACAGTGACCTCGAAAGTGAACAGAACATGTGTGTATTCCAGTTTGTGTACAAAACACACATCTACAGTTGGAGTGTGTGTGTCGGTGCAGCAGTCTTATATTTTTTTTATCTCTTTTCATCCTGTTTTATTTAACAACCGTAATTGCCTCATCATTGGTGTATCTTGTTGTTTAATGAACTGATCTAAATGATAATGGCAATGTAATGACACCCCTCAATAAATATTTAATCTAACCACAACATGCTCCGTCACCTTGAGAGGGCCGGCACAGAAAATGAGAACCCTTTCAATTAACACTGGCCTGGATGAAGCTGGTTCTTGTGTACGCATTGACTCTGCTCTGTATTAATTAGCTGTGTTGCTGCATTGTGGGACTTTGTTGACGTCTGCGTAGGCTTGCCTTGAAGAGTGCTGTACGCGTTGTTAGCTCTAATGGTCACATTAGTCATTTTGCAATGATGTCTTGCCTTGTAATAATTACAGTCATTATGCTCTTACACTGTGAAGCTGCAACTTTGAAGGTCACCAAAAATTAGAGCCTTCTAGCAACACCATACAGCTATAAGGAATGGCTTTGTTTCTCTAACTATGGCATGTTTCTTCATGGGTGATTGGATATGATACGGTATATTAGATATGATGACGTCTGGAGTCTAGACTTTTGGCCATCTATGAGTCTGTGCCCCAGCTACAAATGGAAAAAAGAGACACCTTCTGAATCAGCATCATTGACCTTGTATGGGAGACCCACATTGTGGGTACTGTGATAGTCTCCAGGGTATTTTCTGGTGGGGCTATGAGAGCGGACAATTTCTCTTTTTCTGAACTGAAAAGAAAAAAAAAAAGGTCACTTGGGTGTAAAAGCTCAGACAAACTTTGTGACCCCCAAAATTTTAATGCTCCATTCGTAGTCATTGGTGCAGATCCAGAAGTGAACAGCGGTGCATTAAAGAGCTTTTGCTCTCTGGTCTCTGGTTGAGGTTGTTAAAGTACCCAGCAAAGAAATAAGAGGCAAATAGAAAAGATATTGAGAGGATGATACAATGCTCTGTACCAAAAGGCTGTGTAAATACAGCACCAAGATGAAAGTTTTCTGCCATCTTTGTGATATCTGTTCAAACATTTCTGTCAGTTTTGTATCATATTGTGCATTTTTGGACTGACATTGGACTTGGTGAACTCCTGCATATTGACACATGCTTCAAACAATGCCATTATTTGATAAAATCTTGGCGATATAAATCAAGTGGAGAGGAAGTCGTGGTGTTGAGTTTTTTTTTTTTTAATTCAGTTGGAACCTTTTTATACTTCATTTATGGTGGATTTCTGCTTTTAATGTCAAAAATTATTAAACATAATGATACCCATGTAAGGTCATGCCTTACCTGGAGTCATAGATGATGTCACACTTAAGTATTTTTTCACCTTTTGGCTTTAACATTAATATGGGGTGAATAACTTTTTAATTATGCTCTTGAGAAATGTGTGAGACACTGTTTGTGTGCCACCCAGGTACATTAGTGTGGTACATTGCTATGAATTTGTCCCATCCAGGATTAATTACAATCTTTATTCTCTATGAACTGAGACAATTTGTAATTAACATTTGACCCATTTGCTCCTCAGCCTTTCAGTGTAACAACTAATTCATGCAAGCTTGTCCCATGTAACCTCATTAGATCATTGTGTGTGTGTGTCTGGAAACGTAGGTGTAATTGCTGGTAATCAAGCTTTACAGCCAGACTCCCAACTTTATATTCAAATGACACCAAGGCTACAGTATGTCATGGGAAGATCTGGTTCAAAGCTTTAAAATCTTTTAGTTCTTCCTGAGCGGTTCATAGTTAAATGAAAACTATGATTGATTACAACTTGGATTTTTTTTAGCTTTGTAGCTCAATGTTGTTTCTATTTGTTTGTCTACTTTACACTCCAAAATAATTGAACATTGCTGAATATTGCTAAACCTCAAAACCTCCTCCTTTAGAAACCTCCTCATCTGTTCCCCTGATCTGTTTCCCTGCTCCCCTGCGGAGTACCACAAGGCTCTATTTTAGGGACCATATTATTCCCTTTTTACATGCTCCCCTTGGGCTCAATCTTCCAAATATACAACATCTCCCACTGATGCTGCACAGATGACACAGCTATATTTCCCATTAAAAGTCTGTGAGAGTAACAATCCAATTAGGTACCTCCTTGACTGCCTCCAGGATGTGAAATTTTGAATAGCAAAAAAAACTGTCTTCAATGAAATGATATTAACACAGAAGTGGTTTTATTTGGATCCTTCAGCTCTATCAGGGGTATAGCCAATCACCTGGGGACTTTGGAGCCTAAGATTTATCATGGTGTTAACTTCGATCCAGCTTTAAAATTTGACAAGCAAATGAACACTGTTGTGAAACGGTTGTGTCTTTTTCCATTTAGAAAATCGCCAAACTGAAGCAATGCCTCTCTTTTAATGACCAGATGCCTCAGTTTCCTTTCGGCTGGATCTCTGCAGTGTTCTTTATTTGCTCTTCATCCTTGTCTCACTTACAGCTGGTGCGAAATGCCACTGCTGGACTGCTAACTAGTACGAGGAAGAGAGACAACATCCCACTCACCAGTGGCATCCCTGCATTGCCTATACTGGTAGTAGTATAGGAGTGAGTTCTTATTCGTTATTTGTTTTTAAAGCTTTACACAGCCTTGCATCACAGTACATCTCTGAGCCCTTCTGCCCTTGTTCCAACCCGATACTCAGCTCCTCAGACCAGCCACTCCAGGGTACAGCTACAGCGGCTTGGTTGATGCTAAAGGGTAAGGGTGATCATGTGTTTGTAGTAACCCCCTAAAATATTTGGTTCAGTGTAAAAATTAAGCATTTAATCAAGCATTTGAGTGTCATTTTCATGTCACACCTTTGCTACTTTTTAATAAACTTGATTTCACTTCATGACTTCACTCAGACAATCATGTAGGTTGCAAGGTGAGGGTACAAGGTGACAGTTTTGACACAAATAAACCCTTATTAAGCAGAAAAAAACGTCAAAACACTGCCGCAAGTACAATAGTGTAGGTGTAAGATGTGGTAAGTGACTGACTGTAATTTTATACTTTTGACCCCTTAGTACCCATGTTGCTGTGTTCCTATAACCCTAGGCAAAGGAACATAAGGAGCACATGTTCATCCAGCATAGATGAAGGCATCGTTATTGTGGCAACATGTCTAGTCTCCATTGCTAAGTTGAAATTGCTTCAAAACCTCTAACATACAACATCTCACTGTACAACATATCTTTCACTAATTTCAGTATTGGTCAATATACTGTGTCTGGTCACTCCTAACAGTCAATATTATGTTTAACTTTTAATCTCGATGTGAGTTTGGTGTTTTGTCACAGGTCTAATGCTTTTCTTTGTACTGTAATGTGGGAAAAAATGCACAAATTGAGGCGATAATGCCTCTTTTATTCTGCACCAAAGAGATGCTTGTTGTGCAGTTCACACACTCACAGAAGACACAGAAAGCATCAATAATATACTGATTTCTCTCTTGGTCAATGGGCTTGTATCATCTGATGCCAGTGTGTTTTCTTCTTCTGCAGATTTTCCCAGAAACTCTCAAGCTGAGCAGGTGTGCCGTATGTGTGGAAAACCCTGAATTAAAAGTCATAAAGAAACCTGCGTTGTTCATTATTGCTTTTCTGCCGTCTCTGCAGATAACCTTAAAAGTACAATAAATAAGATTTTCTTTTTATAATTTAACAAAAAAGATCATGATATATGTTCAGGGGATTCATAAGGTTGTTGATCAATAACAGTGACTCAAGAATTACTGAGCCAGCTGCTCAGATTTATGGCTTTCACAAAAGGCTTTCTAGTTTGCACTCAAGCCATGTCCACACTTATAGAGGATAAAAATGCTGTTTACATGTTGTACAAGTTTTCATCCACACTGACGCTGTGACAGTTGTGACTACACAGGTATAATATAGTAATTTATATACATTTATAGTAGCATATGCTGCTTTCAGCCAAGACTAAGAGTATTAGCTTTGCTACTGAAGACTGAACTCCCTGATTTATACTGAGTGATCACAGATGACTATTGCTTCTTAAGTGCCAACATTGCTATCGTATACGAGTACAGCCAAAAATAAAGAAAATGTGCATTCAGCGTGGACACAGCTTGAGAATTGTAACAAGAACCTCTGGAAGTGTATAAATACTCATGCATATGATCTGTGGATGCACTTACATGCAAATCTATGACTATTTTCTACTGCTTAATGATGAATGTTGTGGGCAAATGGTGTGGTAACGGATTTCTTAGACAAAAAATGAATAAAAATCATTATTAAATTGTTTTAAATTGTAATATTCCGTTGGTGTATATAATGTTATGGACATTTCTGCATTCTTGTACAGTTTGGAGCTGCTACATTACTTTTAAGTCACGCACTTTGTGACCACGCAGTCGAGTACATGCAGAAGGAATACATAGTTGCTCACAATTACTAATTATACAACTTGCTGATCCCCATTGTGAAAATATGTCAGTGTAAAGCTGCTGATACCCATTAAAGTATCATTGGGCCCTGTAAACCTATGACCATCTGAAAGGCCTATGGCAATCCTAAGGGAAAGCATGATGGTGAGAGCGGTTTCATCTTTTTTTCTAAACGAGCAGATGAACACAGTTCAAACTTTGGCATATTAATTTCTAATTTAAAGCTGAAAGAGCTAGATCCTTTAGAGAATGCACGTGACATGGGTTACATTTTTAAAAAGAAAATCTCATTGGAAAATGTCTCATTTTGATCTCACTCTCACTTATGTATAATGTTTCTTTCTTTTTTTTAACGTAGCGATTAGTTTTGAAGCACTATGCAAACTACAGCGGGTAGGATTCCCTTGGGCAACAAAGCTGTTGTTAATAGCATGTTCAGCACTCATTACTGATGGGGATGAATCTTTGAGACACTAACCATCTGGAAAGAATAACTTCAGATAACAACAAAAAAAAGAAAACATACTGTATACTGTATACGGTTGAAACACATTATAATAACACTTGTATTTTCTGCACCACTAGAGTCCAGCATTGCTGTGAGTTAAGGAGAACATATTTGTATTTCAAAGCTGCACAGTGTGCCTTGCAGTCGACTGTAGTCAAACAGAATTATAGTAGAAGACAAAGACGAAGAACCATCTGTTATCAAAAGCACTCTCCCTTAGGGTGAATCACATGAATAAGATGGAATATATATATATATATATATATATATATATATATATATATATAAAAAATATATATATATATATAATATATATATATATATATATATATATATATATAAAAAGAACAAACTAAATGTAAATGGCATTCGATAGCATTCACAGCTGAGGTGAGGACTGTGCCATGAAAGGATGACACCTTAACAGCTGCAGCCGAGACAAAAGACTAACCAACTCTGACTGATGGAGGGACGCAGTTGCTAATGGACTCCGAAATGGACTCAGAGAGGTTAGTCTTCATTGTCAACACGGCCATCACGCTGGTCAGTGATACCTGATAATGAGAGAGAGAGTGGTCGGAGAACACAGTGCAGAACTGTGAAGTGTTTTGCCATAATAACGTCTGCTGGAATTCAATTTACATGAGACATTAACGGAACGTTGAAAATGTTCTTCCATCTCTGTATTTACTCAAAACAATCACACTCGAAGAGCTGCAAAACTTGCCAGACCTGGCAGACGGTCATTTCAATTCAATGCACATTGCTTAATATTGACACTTTTACAGTGTTCATAGGAGATTGTCTTCCTAATTCAAGTGTTGTTGATGTTCCAGTCTGGATCTCTCATGCTGAACAAAGCTCCATTTATTTTGTGTACAGTATGTCTTGTATATTGATGCAGTGCTGGCTTAACAGTCGCAGAGCTGTATGCATTGCTGCAGTGCCCCTCTCTGGGACAACACAGTATTCACTATTATTATGACAACAGAGTGTCAATGTAGAAAATATATTTTAAGACTATTGCAAAGAAATATGGACCTAAAAAGCTAGAAACACACACACAAAAAAAAAAAAAAAAAAAAAAAAAGCCAGCGGCACATTGAGAATATGGAAATACAGCTGCAATGAATTGTTGATCAATAGAAAGAGATACAAATACAAAACCGGTGTAGATTTTGAATCTTTAAACTTAAAGTCTGATGTATCAATAGTCTTTCTTCTTCTGTTCCTTTCTGCTCATGTAGTTACAGGATGCTAAACAAGCAGATGTCATTTATTATTTATATTTTACCGGATTTATGGCGGAGCAACATCTGGCCACTTCAACACTTATAATTCATCTGGACACTGATTAGGGGATGTGCTAGCTAGCGTCAGCAAGCTAGCAAGCTAATTCCACCACGAGCAAACTGCTTGACAAATTGAAAGTATGTTAAACAATTAATTAACACGGACGAAACAGGTGTTTGTTGACAAAAAGGAGATGACACTTGTCCACGCGCGCACACACCGTTCTCATTCTGCATGCACAGCACATCCACACAAGCCTGACTGCATCTGAGCACACACACACACACACACACGCACACACACACACGTCTATTATGGAAGCTGAAAAGATGATTTGCAACATGCTAGTGTCACCGCACACACACTGCTCACAGCTTCTACTTACAACACACACGCTAATAAAAAAAGACAATGATGCGACTGGCCTCATGCTGTGGCTTTGGCAGCCCACTTACGATTAACCAACTGGCAGATCAGCAAAACCAAAGCTCTTATTTCAGAGCCGGGGCTCCTCTGTATCATCACCAAGGACAGAGAGTGATGGCGTGTGACAAAACAGCCGAGGAGACGGGTCTCATGTTTTAAAACAGTTGCTGTAATTAACAGAAAAATCTAACGGTCAGCTGTGTGTTCACTCCAAACTCCTCCTGATGTACGAAGGTGACGGACAACACTCATGTAATACTGCTCCTCTGCTCCCATTCTCTCATTCTTATTGTCACGGTAGGTGGAGCGAACAAAACCTACGATAAAGCCGAAAAAAACAAACAAACAAGCCGAGCCCCGTTGCTCTTGGCTTGCCTGCGGATCTCCATCCATCTAAAGTTGACTTCACGTTGGGCCGTCCTTGAACAGAGCATAAGGTGCAATCGGTCCAGCCCACCGGTGTGTTTATTATTATCTTTGATATGGAATGTAATTAATGGGCGAGAGCAATGCGACCTTCTAGGACTTGTAATAAAAGCCTCCCTGCATGGGGTCTCAGATGTGAAAGGTTTTATGCAAGATTAAACAGATTTTGATGTCATGGCTGCTAATGAGGGTGACACCGGCTGCATACTTTCTTTTTCTTCTACTTTCTCTTTCTTTTTTAAACGGAGGCCAACACTCAATCTATTCTTATCACTAAAATGACCATTGATCTCCTTTGTTGTCTCTTTTCAAGGCAAATCAATGTGCCACGTTTGGACGCAGTGTCACAATTTATTCCCAAATGGCCATTATTCCTTTCCTGCGTTTGTCTTAAATCTGGAAAAGAAAGTCAAGCAGGTCATATAAGTATTTGATAAAGTGGCCAATCCTCACCAAGCTTGTGATTAAGCTACAAGTGCTTCAGTGTTTTCTACCAAGAGAAGAAAAAAGACCTTTTAGTCTTTGTCTTTTCAATCAGCATAACACTGTGTGTATGTCTGAGGCCTGCAGGGACTGATTGAAGGTTGGAAACACGTGGCTTCATAGCACATGAGACCCAAGAGAGAAAAGGAGCACACTCACTCTAAAGGGCTCTTGAATGTGAGTAAACTCATCTTTATTCTGCAGTCCATTATCAAAGTGGCTTCGCTGAAAACCATTTCTCTAAACTGACTTGCATGCAACCTCCACGCCCTGCATTTCATTTCAGCTCTGTGCCTGACAGTGTCACCTGCATTTTCTCATTATGATGAATAAACAGACCCGCTGAGAGCTAACAATGTCTCCTCTCAGTACACAAGCATCCTTGGTGCCAAAACACTAGTAAGGGGCCTTAATGTGCTGAATGAGATATAGCACTCATTTTGGCAGCTGTCCTGACTGTAACAAGGGTCCAACACCCTGCACTTCATGCTATAGCATACCTTTTCCTTTATGCATTCCTCATTTATGGTAAATATTTTACTGACTGGCTGCCTGCAGTGTTGAAGTTGTAACGAAAGGAGTTGCCTATAGTTAGTGACACAGGAGCTGCCAGAAAGCAAAGCCTCCCTCCGGTAAAAGCAGCCTGACTACCAGCCTGTCAGAGCCAGCAGATGACATATCACGGCAGGGAGAGGTGTGAGACATTGGGCCCTGAGCCGGAAGATCTGGAGCTGACCCAACTTAGGTGGCTCATCCTTGTGTGGGAGGAGGGTTTGGTTTACATAGTGTCAGGTAGCATGATATTGCCTGACATGCCCAAAACTAATGGGACCATCCTAAAACAAAAGCTAAATTTGGATAGCCCTGGGTTTAAAGCACTGTTGGTAGAAAACTAATATTTATTTTGGCCATTTTGTCACTCTGGGTTTACAAAATGTGGATGGAGTTTGCAGAAGTAAAAAGGAGATACAGTGGCATCAACCAATGTTAGAATTTGAAGCCCGAGGTAAATCTTTAAGCTGACCATTGCAAAGAATTTTTTACACAGGCTTGACCTACAGGAACGGTGCTAGTGGCAGGTTATCCTGTCCACAATGCACTGAGGAGAATGCTAAACCAGACTGGCACAACTCAGGATTCACAAAGTGTCAGAAAAGGTCCTGTTTGACAGCAAGTATGGAAGGACACCTGTCAAAGTTGTATGCTATAGGGTATATACAGCTATTGATTTGCCGGCACACTCTGTGAAGGAGCTTTGTAGCGTGGAGGACAGTCAAAGGCGTGGACTGATACACCTACTGTTAGCCTGGAACTCTCCTGAGGATTGACCTGGACTGTGGAAGAGGACGACACATTGGAGTCAGGCCTGGTGGAGTCATGAGCTAAAGACTAAATGGGGGTCAAAGCAAAAAAAGACCAGAGAAGGTCATGTTTTATTCCAGTGTGTTTTTTAATAGTTTGCTTTTGATTCAAAATATCTCACTTCATAGAACAAATATTGTGCTGTTGCCCTTGTTTTTTTGGTTGTGTTTCCCTTGAAACCAATACAACAAAAGCATCATACAGAGTTTAAAATGAGATCAAACAATCCTTTTTAACAAATCTAAAATCGTCGATCAAAGTATAGAATAAATTCTTCAAACTGGGAATCCACTGTAGTCCTCCTTTAATTGCTGTGGGTTAAACTCCTGCATCTACTCAACCATCTGTCAGGTGTCACGAGGGCCGAGGCTGACATTTCAAAAAAAAAAACACCCAGTTTATTTTACTACATACACAAGAGCACTGTCCTTCGTGTTATCAAACTAGGTTGAGCGGAGATGCGAAAAGCCGGCGTGTTCCCAACACAAAAGGTCGAAAGGCTAGGAGTAATTAGGGCTCAAATATCTGTGGTCGTGCCTTTAACAAAGTCCACCAAATACCAAAACAGGCCAACCATTTCATGCAGGATTTTATTGATATATCCAAAATTTGATCCTGAGACACACCAAATATTTCCACTTGTCATATTATGAACTCTATCACATCTATTTGGTATTTTATGTCCTTTAATGTAATAAATATTTGAATGTAATATTTTATATAATGTTAAATTGTAAAAATATGTAGTGGCACATGTCGCTTTATAAAATAGTAGTAATAATAATAATAATAATAATAATAATAATAATAATAATAATAATAATAATAAAAAAAAGACTTTAAATGATTGAATGATTAAATGTGATTTATTTATATACCTGAATACCGTAAAATGACCTTAAAATGTGATATCAGACTAATAAAATACAGAAAAAAAGTGTATATATGTATATTTACAGCTGGAATATAATATCACACTCAGCACACACACACATTTCACCTTGCTGATCATGTGGCATCGGGTGTCATTACTCTCAGCATCTCAAGATGCCCTCAGGTCAGCTGCAACAATCTGTTTATGTCTCTGGACCCTACAGTAAGTGTGTGTGTGTGTGTGTGTGTGTGTGTGTGTGTGAGAAAGAGAGAGATGGAGGGAGGCTGAGAGACAGTGAGTAATGGAGGCGTGGGGTGGGGTGGAGGAGGTTAGGGGGTGGAGAGAATAATGAAAACTGTCAGTCCACAGAGGGTACCACATGACTCTCCTAACACTCTCCTCTGGCCTGATTCGAACACTTCTAACACCCGGAGTGACTCTGACATTCAGGCATTCAGCTCTAAAAATTATAGAGCGGAGTGAGGACTGTTAAATCAGCACTGTCAATCTTTCTTTCCCACAACAAACCTGTCTTTTAAATATTCTATTGCGTTTATTCATTGATAAATATCCCCTAACTTCTGTGTGGGGTGTCCTAATACAGTAGTAAAGATGTAGCCTGCATTATATTAATTTTGTTATTACTGACGTAGTTTGGATGCAAACTTCTGCAAAAAGAAAGCTTGTAGAATCCAGCAGCTATGCTCTTATGCATAATTGTACTGCTGTGAGCTGTTAATTGTTCGTGATGTGTATGTATCAGTGACTGAAACTGAGTTCTCAACACTAAAAGATGTAAAATGGTGAACAATGGCCCATAATGAGCTGAGATCATCTTCTCAGTTATCTCTTTTTCCACACACCTGCAAAACTGCTGCGTCACTTCATCCTTGAGGGCAATTTAGAGGAAAGAAAACACTTTAGTTTAAATAAAAAATGCTGTGCATATAAAAAAAAAATAGCCTAAATTCTGCACTGGAGTTTGGTGTTGTTTGTGTGCTATTCTCATTTGGCCTAAGGGTGGCAGTGTTGATTTACCATTAAGCTGCTGCTCTCTGCTGAAGTCCCTCACACCTCGATTCTGACTGCTGTATCCTTTAAATGAGAGATCACATTGATGTAAAATCATATCTCACCCATGTAGACGAGATCGAGGAAACTATATCTTGAGAGAAAACCTAATTTATCTTAAAAATTTAAATCAGAATAAAAATAAAATAATTTGATCATCTTGACAACAGAGGGAACCATTTATCCCCTTTCTTGAAGGGTGTGGGGTAATGTCACGGGAGCATATCTCCGAATAATGTGTTCTTTCACTGTTCTGGATAATTGCAGGACAGAGGTATTGAGTGGTATCCAGGCAGCAGAAGAAACTCTTGAAGCAGCTCGAGCCAACACACAGCAGGGGGCAAAGCAGCGCCTGGAATAAACTGCTGCTCATGGCTTTAGAATATACTGTAGGAGAAATCTGTGAGAGCATATCACGTATAGCAGCATGCCTGAATATGTGTGTACTTGTTGAGTGACGGGGGGGCACAGTGTGCTCTCTGAGCTGTCCATCGAAAAAAATAAACCCCAGTCCAATCAGCTCTGCTTTTCCCCTGAATTAACCAATCCCTTTAACGAGCCATTGAATTCTGATCAAACTTTCATAGCTTCACCTAATTTACAAATCCCCCGGTCAGGTTCCACCGAGACACCGGCAAGAAAGAGGCCCGTAAGCGTCACTGCGTCATTTACACATTAAAAGACCCTGCTGCTTCACAAAATCAAATTTTCATAGAACATCACCTTTAGGAAAGGCAGAGATTTCTGGCACTCTGTTTTCTCTGTGCCTGCGTGTGAGAATCTTCCTGCCGAGTGATTTTCAAATTTTCGGCGTCACATCTGTGACTCTGTACTTTGCCAGTAAATGATGAATTGAATTTTACATGAGCACGCTTATGTAAGTTGGAGCTGGGGGAACGAGCGAGTGAGTGAGTGACTGAGGCGGACAGAAAGTTAAGGGGGATATTTTCCTTCAAAAAAATAAAAGTCAAAATTAATTAAAAAGATATCATCTCTCTACATGCCTCAATGGAAATGCTGGAGCTAATTCAAACACCTTCCAAGTGTTGACCTTAGATTCAGCTCATAAGAACAAACCGTGATGACATTTTTAACCAAAAATATGAAATAAAGCCTGTGAAGACTTGCTCATCTTGAACGATTAAGAAAACAGCGATGCCAAGGACTTACAGTGTTCGGCACAATCTGCTGACCCAGCTGGTGACTCTCCTACAAGCTCATAACAAATGATCATATGACTTTTCGACTTTGTCGAAGTAAAATGACCAATCTAACTTTGACTTAGCAAGACATGAATATTGCAAAGCGGAGCTCTGAACAAGGGCGCCAATAAAAGCTTGCACAGCCCCATCTGCTGCAATGGCAGCGTGGCGTGGCGAGGGGCGACGTAAGCCCCTCCGATTGTCTTCGTGTCTCGCTGCTCCCCTCGCCTTTTGTAATGGTAATCAAAGATTGCTTCTGGAGAGACACTCAGAACTTTCAGCAAATTGTTTGAAAAGTGAAATTTCAAAGGGCTTGTAGAGAGCCGCTGTAATGAGTCCAAAGTTGGAGATGAGTGCTGTAGAACAACATCTTTTTCTCTATCCCCTTCCCTCTTCCCCTCTCTGTCATAGCACCCTTCTTAATCACCCTTCAACCTGGCAGACCTGCCATTCCCACTGCACACCTCTCCAGGCTGCCAACTCTCATGGCCCCCGCCTTTCTTTATTCACCCTTTGATGTATTCTCCAGAATTCAGCGTACCTTGAGTGCAGGAGAACAGTGTGACAGAGCCTTCCACTCCTCCTTCACTGTCTCCTCTGTGATTAATTCACAAGTCCAAAACAGTAACTTCCTCTGACACTAATTTCCTATGTAACATGACATCTCTGTAGTTGGCAGGGCGGGTAGGTCCAAGGATGCCTGAATGCTGAATTCTTTCCTGTAATAAATCATTAGCCATTAGGGACCTATGTGCCCTAAATGACTTAAACAAATGAACTTGTCTGCTTTAATAAGACCCTCCATTACCTGAGTATGTTCTGTTTAAAGGCAAAGGAATAAAAAAGTAATATGGTCGAGGAGTATTATGTCTAGAGAGTTGGAACAATAGTGACAACAATAATGTTTTACAATGTAATAAATGTGAGTATTCTTATGAAACAACACTAAGGACACTGAAGCTGTTCCACTTTTTGTTGTTAGACATTTTCACACTTTTTAGTAGTATATTTGTAAAAGCAGCATTTATCTTCAAGCCTCTGGGTGGGTTTTACTCATGGCAGGACCCGGCATCGATGCTTCTGTGGTGAGTTACTGACTGGAGAACATCATACTATATATCCCATAAATATTGATAAAAGGATGTTCCCCCATTCTCAACGCACCACGTAGTGTTAGCCATCAGCGATTTAAGTTTGTATCGTACTTGGAAAAAGGAAGCCGTTAGGACTTGAATGTTACATTTTCTTCATGTTATTTTAACGCAGCCATTGTCGAGCTCCTGCACATTTGACCCACATTATAGAAAGGAACTGACAGTAATGATTATGCTGCCTTCACATGATAAGAGATTTGCTCTAAGCTCGCCATGAGGTAGGGCGCAGAGCATAATGCCTGCAGAGGCAAAGTGTAGTGCGGTCAGCAAAAAATACAGTTTTCTTCAACAAAAACAAATCAGAATTTCTGTGTGATAGCTTCATGGGATTTTTCTGATCGTCGACTGTCTATGTAGCTATGCTAAGCATATCCTCTGTCAATGTCTCTGTCTGCAATAGCTGACGTACATAAATAACTGAGCTAACTTAAACTATGTGCAAAGCAGGTGAATACCCCATCTGACTGCTAACACTTTACCGTGCACTTTGGTGAGGTTGTGCTACGATTTGTTAAAATGATGAGTTCGGGGAAGAGTTTCATTTTATGGAAGGTGGATGGAACAATTTCATCCATCACTCTCTGCTCTGTGCCTCCCCTGCTTGTGTGGCTGCTATGCTACATCACATACAACTGTTATCTCATTGGTTGTGCTTTGAAAGCTCAGCGGGACAAGAGGTCAAAGGTGAAATGATTTGAACTTTGAGCACAGTGCTTTGTGGCAATTTCAAGGGAGTACTTCGCCTATAGCTGGGCATTGCCACTCTCTCCCCATAGGAAAACAGTGGCGTAGTAAGGTTAAAGCAGTTTGCCTGCTGATCATGTGTGGGGCCCCATAACCTCAGCACACCATGATTCAAATCACAACACTGCGATGTACAGAGTCTAAGAGTAATGTAAGACAAGTCGAAATCACAGTTGTAGCTAAACAATGTTTAAAAACTGTTTCCCAGCTGCTTACCTTCCTG
The DNA here is from genome assembly GCA_946959425.1 of Argyrosomus regius. Classification (NCBI taxonomy): domain Eukaryota; kingdom Metazoa; phylum Chordata; class Actinopteri; family Sciaenidae; genus Argyrosomus; species Argyrosomus regius. The sequence continues at coordinate 3,358,334 of OX336888.1, forward strand.
TGTGGCTGTTGGGATTTACGTGAATTATACCAATCAAATCATTAGTGCCAACATTGTCAGTTCATGGCACAAACTCACACCCCTGGAGAACAATCATGTCAGGAGTGCTATCATTGCATAATTATCACTAATTATTGCAATTACTTAGTGAGTGGCACTTAGAACATTCTAAAAGCAAATTTTAATCATGTAGACATATTTTGAAAAAAGAGTTCCTTAATTTAATTAAAACTATGGTTATGTTTATTTGCTTAATTTCTCTATGGTAAAAAATTATTAAAGAAAAGATGCCATCAAAGTGACAAGCTCAACTTTTAGTAAAGGTAAACAAATGAAGATCAGTCTGAAAAATAACAGTTACGGTTTTCACATCATTCTTTCCTATTATTCAGTACTACACTGAGGCACACCATATTGTATCACTATATTTCTCTTTGCTGTTCTCAGTGCAGTTAAAACTGCTGTTAGAACAACATTTACTGACTTTTAGGTTAAACTGCTGGAGATTTTGGGTTTGCCCCTTTGGGGGTGTATTAGAGCGAAGCGCTGCTGACAAAGTGAAGGAAAATGATGCTGCACAGTGTAATGGCATTAAATATTTAAGAATATCTGTTGATACAATAAAAAAAAACACCAAGGAAAATATGTGCTGGATTAAAATAACTCAAACTATCCTACACATTTTAATGATGATCAGATTTAAAACACAAGGTGGATGCTTGGTGAATTAACCAGCCTGTGGGTGAGATTAGTATTGGCATGTAGTTACACACAAGGTAAATAAGAAACTATATTGATATAGAATAAGATCTTGGCAGCTAATTCAATCTAAGTATGCAATGAAACCTCCAGTGCAGTCAAATGCCAATTAACTCACTAATAATACTTTAGGGGCTTGACTCTCTGACTCCTGACCCTTGATACAAAAAGATGATAGCGATGAAGCCACAACACTTAATCAAGCCAGGACCGTTTCAAATCACTTGAAGAGAATAAGAACTCCTCTCGACCCATTTCAGACACAGTTTCAGCACTATGAATGCAAAGCATTTGAGGGAAACATTCTCTCTTTTGTGGTTTGGACAGACAACATTCTCAGCCAAAAGAAATATGTATTTGGAGAATTGAAAAGACAGATGAATTGTGGCTGTACAGCTGTATAATAAAAGTGAGCAGAAATTGCTTGGGTTTTTTTTTAAGCAGGAGTCTAATGAAAAATGCACTGGTAACACATGACTGGTTTAGGTCATGATGAATTAATCATGACTTCATGTGGAACTAATAAAATATAATGAAAGGTATCATTCTAATATATTCAGCCTAAAGAACAAAATGTAATTCTCTAAGTACGACTGAAATACTCCCAAAAATAGTGATTGATGCACTTTTATACCTTTACAAGTTTGCTATTAGAGGGAGCTATCAAGGAGAACTATGCAAAATGCTGCTTACTAATACAAGCAAAGGTACAGTGGTCATATTTTGTTAGATATTCAAGTTAGAGTATTTAGTAAAACTGTGAGCATCACCGGACTATAAAAATGTACATTACATTGAGCTTAAAGCTGGGAAAGAAGAGCCTATTTTGTCAATACAAAGCTACATTTAGCTAAATTTAGATGATGGGTGCTGTATGTTGTTTTAACTGTAGGATACGTCTTTACAACGGATCTCCATTTACAGTTTATTGACCACAGACTTTGCACATTATTAACTGCATGCACAATGCACCAATAATAACCATTCATTTGTATGATTTTGAAGAGTAACAGCTAACGCAAACACTGCCATTAACAAGGTCCCACCTTTGAAAATAGCTCTATTCAAATGAAATTAAGTCATAAAACCAACTGTTAAAGAGTATACCATCTGTTACATTATTAGTGCTATAACAACATGCTACCCACACAACATATAAGAGGTTGATTCAAAGGTGCAAACAACACCAGATGATATAAGCAACGAGATTAACCGTCCGCGAACCCACTGAAATGTTAATCCTGTGTGTTAAGGTCCGGGTAGTGTGTGTGGTCCGTTCAATAGCAGTTAAAGTGTGTCCCGCTGGGTGTTAAAACAAGCAGCTTTCTTATGTTAATATATGAGTAGCTGGTGCCCGGGGAGATCAGCTGATTTTCAGCAGGTGCTACAAATGACCCTGTACTCCTGCATGACCACAGGTGTTTAGGCATTTCTGTTTTTTTTTTAATCATCTTTGGTTTAAGCATTTAAGGTAGAATTTCAGGAACCAAATTATTGCTGAAACAGGAGAAAGAAAAAAACTGTTATGTGTTCGAAGAAAGCCTTTCAATTATTCATGATATAACCCTATTAAAGTATGAAAAGAACGAAGAAAATAGAACAGGTCATGTTTCCCTTTGGAGCTGTTTTTAATTAAGTAATGACCATGATTTACAAGCACAGTGCTATTCTGCCTTCTCTAGCTTTGGGCTGACATTAGGCTTGCTGGTTTACCACCTTTTTTCAGGGGAGATATTACATAATCTCCTAAATGTCCATGTCCTGGTGACTGTGGTGATGGCTAAGGGGAAGCTGTCGGCTTCTCAGGACAGAGTGACCCCCATAAAAAAGTGAAGGCAGAGCTGCTGTGAATGGAGCGAGTGGATGAGTAGAGGAAAGTGAATGTGAGTGTGTCTTGTATGTGAATCCAGAATCCAGAGTTCAACATGGGAGCGCAAAGAAAAACCCAGCACAGACCTGAGAGTGGAAAAAGAAAGGTCAATGGATAAAAAGTTATTGTTGCATGACGTCAGCTCTCTGCTCTGTTTCAATGGGCTCCAATTAAACCCAGAGCCAACTACTGTAATTCCCCTGCCTACAGACATTGCCGCAAGCACACAGACTTAGCCCTGCCTTTTCTGTTTTAATCCTTGAATTACATTGGAAATAAAGTTCTCCTATGCAAAGTGTACAAACTCAGCAATGAAAGAGCCCTTGTACATGAACTAATCTGCTGTTTTTTTCCCTCTGCAGTAGCACTACATCACTGCCAACTAGCTGAATGCGTCTGTGAGGTGGAAAGAAGGTCCTAACATTTCTTTGATTGACGCAATTTGCATTTGTTTTCCTGCCAGGAGTTCACTTAAAAATGTGTTTTCTTTTTTTTTTTTTTTTTGAGGAGCAACAGAGATGGGTGAGGAATTGTTGATGATGCTGCAGAAAACCTGCTTTCATTTTTGTTTTATTATGACTCTTGCTTCTGGGCAAAAAAATTGTGGCAAGCATGGATGAGATGGTGTAGGTGGTGTTTGAGGGGAAGGGGTGTTACAGGATGACTTGAAATGCCTCGTAGCCAGTAATCAGTCATCTTCGTATCAAGACACTTTAATTCACAGATGGAACGGATTTGGTCCATCCTGTTTTATGGATGCCTAAAGCTTGTATAGCACTACCTGTGGGTTAATCTATCAGATACTCGTTATACCACAATGTAGCTCTGAACTCTTGATCTTCATTTGTAAGCAATGTTAAAAGGAATTATTAGATTTTAGGATTTTTAGGATAGCAAATGTGAAATTCATTAAGCCAGTCCACCACTCTTCTAAATGCAGATCCCTTTGATAAAGCCACAGGGCCTGATAGCTATCAAGACATAATTAAAGTGATAACTGTGATTGCTGTGGCTGTAATTATAAGACCGAGAACTTTGCCTGCAAGAATGTCCAATGTTTCTAAGTCCATTCGTGCTATACATGGAGCAGTTAGTAAATATTTGGACATTCATACTTTTTTTTTATAAGCTCTGTACCCAAGCATTTTGAATTTGAAATATTCAAGTGACAATGAGGGTAAGATAGCAGCAAGGAATATGTACGTGTGCTCTACTATTTTGGACTGAATTAGTTCTAGAACAAATGTTGACCATGACATCCAAAAACACTCAAGGTCAAGGGATCATAAGGAGGGATGCAGGTGTGGCTCTTTTTTCTTAGGTGATGTCCACATGTAGTGTCCGATTTCAACTTTTGGCAGACAGTTTAAGGATTAAAGCATTGTTTAAGGTTAGAGTGCATGTACAACAGCACAGCACAAACTGGGAATCATGAAAATGCGGTGTTTGTGTGTGGTTGGAGGCCCCTGGTCGCTTGTCCACTGCCTGGCTGTGCATGTGTGGGTGTGTCCTGTCGGCTGCTTCACACGTTTTAACTAATTTTATCCAGTTGTTTTTATCTTTCACTGTTTTTGTCATGTCTTGTGTTTAAATCTTGTTTTCAGTTCTCCCTATGTCTCACCTTGTCTTGTCTTTGAGGTCTCCACCTTCCCCTGTGTGTTATCCCCGCTCTCTGATTACCTGCCTCTCCTAATGTGTTTTACCTGTGCCTGATTGTGTCTGAGTGTCCCCTCCCCTTTTCCCTCTGTATTCAGTCATTCAGTGTATTCTGTGCTCCCTTTGATTATCACCAGTTTGTCTTGTCTTGTACAGCGATGCAGCATCTTGAATTTTCCAGTTTTCATTTGATCCTATTCTTGACCTTGTGCCTGTTTTTGACTACGATTCTTGCCTGTTGACTTTGTACTTTTGCCTGGACATATCTTGTATCACCAAGTATTTGTCTAGTAAACCTTTGCATTTTGAACGTCTATCACCGTCTCCGAGTCTGTGTGCCTTGTGATACTTTTACTCCTAACCATGATTCAGCATGGCCAGAGAGTGATAACCCTAAGATACTGAAAAGTGATCAGTGCAAAATAGTTATAAGGTATAGTTCCTGAAGAGGATTTTACTGGTATCTCCTCCAAATGTACCTAACATTTAAAAACCTACGAACCTCCTAATGGAACTGGAAGGACAAAACAAGCTGCTAACTGGACTGCTCATCTAAAAGGGCATTTTGCTCCAATTGCAGGACAATTTTAACAGCATTGCTTCAGCTGGTTCCTCTGCATTTTGCCTGAGTATCCTGTCTGTGCTTGTCTTTAGCTCCCTTCCATATCGAGCTCAGTGCAGTGATAGTTTAGTGTTCAGTATTCGCACAGGTATTCCAGTAAACAGCTGCTGCCTTCAGTTTAATGGCATTACTGGTTGTGATCTGCTTGCTGCAATTGATTGTAAATGATATGCAATAATAGTGTTACTTTCTTGATATGTTTATTTATAGTGCCGGCATTACCATCTCTCCAGACATCATCATTTTCTGGCACCATCTGAATCTTCTTTTATACTCCAGTCTCTGGTCTCAATAGAGCAGCTAATACGTGCTTGTTTGGGGTATTGGGAGCTGCTGTCAATCCAGTGGCGTCGGGGGGGTGTCGTTTAGCTCAGTTGGTAGAGCATTCGCCCCATGTACAAAGGCTCAGTCCTTGCCGCGGCGGCCCAGGGTTCGAATCCGACCTGTGGCTCTTTCCCACATGTCATTCCCCATCTCTCTCTCTCTCCACATTTCCTGTCACTCTTCAAGCTGTCTCTGTCAAATAAAGCTTAAAAGGGTCACAAAAAAATAAATATATATATATAATCCAGTGGCGTCAAACCACTGGTGACACTGTGACAAGGGATCACTGGGAAATGCAGCGCAGTACACTAAAACAGTGACAGCAGCATCAGTAAAGGTGTCACCAAAATAAAGAGAAACAAAAATATCATTGATCATCACCTTAAGGAGAAGTTGTTTGTCTCTAAATGAGTTTGAAAGTGCTGAGGTACAGCCAACTACAGCATTTTTTCCATTGATTTTCTATACCAGCTTAATTTTGTTCAGTGTTATGGGGCAGGCAGAGCATATCCCGGCATGCACTTTGCTAAAAGTAGAGAAAAACTCTTTATAGAAATGCTTTTTGACTGTGGAAGAAAACCCACAGCAATACTTTGCCTGATATCAGACAGAATTTTCAACTTGTTACGCTCCATTTCCATCTTCAGTCTGACATCGCCTCTACTTTAACCGATTTCTAGAGGAGGATGATTTGATAACCAATCACTAGAGACCAACGTATCTGCCACATACACATCATTTTAAGTCAACACTGATACGTATCCTTGTCAACATAGTGGTTTTGCCGAGGTGTTAAGAGCAGAGTGGAGTGAAGCAAAAACAAAATACTGAGATCTCAAAGTAACTTTTGATTGATTCAGAACTTCCTCAATAGCAGCATCCACCGTTATCGCTCTTATTACTTATTACTTCCAGTGCATAGCCTGAGAGCACTTGCCTGCATGTGGCGCTGATTGGCTAATCGTTAGTCCCCCCGTGGGTCAAGGCGATCATTGGATAATTGCTTTTTCAACCAAGAAACCACTATTTCATGTCATGATTCAAGTCCAGAATCAGTCAACTCGGTGGACTGGGTGGATTCAAAGGTCTGGACCGAGGTAAGAAAAACATGCAAAGTCCCCAAGGCCAGAGCCAAGATTTGAAACCAGGCTGTCAGGCAATGAAAGTGTATAACCCAAGACAGGGACACACTCATGGTAACACTATAGAATATGTTTATGTCTAGTGGTATGCCATGAAAGCATGTTGCGGCTTGAATTATCTGCTTTTCAAGATACTCTTCCTGAGAATCAAGTGAATATAATTCACACACTCTCAGTGTACGTATAAGCTTGGTGTTAACAAAAGACAAAAAAAGGTATTTCTTGTTGATGTTTATTCATGTGAATCAATGAAAACAATAATTTAAAGCAATATCAATGCTTCCAACGTTAACGCTCTGACATTATTTTTTTTTTTGCAAGAAAAGCCATTATCAGCTCCAATGAAGGCTTTACTTGTCAGAAAGCGTCAGTGTTGTGTGCCACACTGTAACAAATCTTTTTTTTTTTCCTCTTTTGAATTTATTACCACACTCTCTTTGAAGTATTCAAATTAGATTTCTATTTCCAACTTGCCTGTTAGCTTTGCCAAAATGTCAATGAGTCCCTCAAACTGTTTCTCCAATAATGGAAGTCAGAACCATGATTGCATGGAGAAAAAGCTAAGTGGATAAAGCCACTTATTCCTATGCTCATGTCTGGGAGCACATTTACAGTATTTGTTCTGTGCTTGGAAAACTCCTTTAAACATATTCAAACTACACTCATGACAGAAACTCATGATAGAGACAATAGGAGCCAAAAGCAGAAAGCTCATTCCTTAAACCGCGAAGAATCTCTGTAATATCAACCGCTGTGACCAGGAAACCTACCTTATAACTGAGAATCTGTCAAGGAGCACGCTCAAACCACCTCTTGCTGGGGAATGTTTGGTTTGACATGATATATATTGGGAAGGGAGAAAGTGAGAGGTAGTGAAAGCAAGAGATTTACACAGAGACAGGCGGAGAAAGAGAGTGAAAATAAAGTTACTGTTAAGGCAAAAAGCTGGCACGGGGAATGAGTGTGGCGAGAACAACTGAAGTTGAGCAATATCCAGTCGACTGTAAACACAAGATGGCAAAAAGGGAGTTTCATCATTTAGCTGGTATGAAATTTTGACGACATTCAATTGCTGGTAAATGCAATCCAAATGTAGAGTGGTTCAATCAAATGTGCATATTCAGTTAATTTATGGATATATTTAATCATCTGTTTAATTTATTTACCTGGGTCTTAAACTCATTGTTGCTCCGACTATGGGACTATGGGACTATGGGGTTGCTCGGACTAAAGATTCAAGAAATGTAGACTCTGACACAGTGGAAGTTGATCCATATCCCTCAGGTAGGTTTAGAAGCTCATCCATGGTGCAAATTTCCAGGGGCAATGTTTACATGCAAGCGTTTGAAAAAAATATATATACATGTGAAGGAAAGCTTGAAGATGCTCAAGCTGCCTGTCTCAATGTTTTTGTTGGACAGCTTTGATAACTGCTAAGTTAGCCTGACTCATAGTCAGACAGGTCAAAATTGTGAGAATAAAAACTTTGAAAAATAGTGTAATCTCCTTAACATGTTTTTTAACCATCTGAAGATAGTCTGACTTGCAATTTAATTGCAGGGAAAACAGGTGTAAATACCATCTGTACTGAAGGAAAACAAACTAAAAGTTGAAAGGTCACCTAACTTTTCTTGCTATCTCAAGCTGTTGAGGAAAAAAGCAACACAACCTCCCCTTCCTTGCCAAAGGAAACACATCCTTGGACCTTGACCTGTGTCATGCCATGTTTCTTCACTCCTCCAGCTCTGCCAGCCTAATTTGCATATTAAGATTTGAGCAGATCAGGACAGATTAGAGAGAAGAATGCATAATACCAGATGTAGATACAAAGACCAGTGATTTAATGTCATTACCTTGATCTAGATACAGATCCCATGGTGCCGGAAGTAAATTGGGACCTCTATACATGTAATTAAATGCAACAGTCCATTATGAAATACTACCATTGTAGTTTCTTTTTTTTAAGATATGTTAATTTGGATGTCAAAATACTAGACAAAAAACTTAATATAATAAAATCTTAAGCAATAACACCACAAACTGACTTAACAGATACCATGGAATTGAATCAACACACAAATAACAAGAAGAAGTACTCTAGTTTCAAAAAAAGCTTTTGAAATAAGGTCATGTCTTTTGCAAGTTTGTTGAATTTTGCAATAAAACCTGCTTCAGGGAAACTTGGTGACGTGGAGAAAACAAAAAAGACAGAAGAAAAAAGATGTTTGACTTCAATGAGAAGATGTCAAGCTCAGACACATATTTAAAATTCAAGTTATTTCTAAGTTCTTGGTCGACATCAGATTTTCGAAATACGTTGATTGAGTAGAGGCAGGCAAACAATGGCCCGAAGGTCCAGAAATGACCCTCTCTCTCCTTTCCTCATTTTCACTTTACCACTAACACATCTGACCAGAGATTGCTAGACAAGTGGCTGTTCCTGAGAGAATGAGTCCCGTGACCCTGGAAGAAGGGTGAACGCTCAGTCTCAATTCACCCGCAGCCTGTTTCAGGCTTATTACACAGTAATCTCCAGAAGTTTCCTCCTGCTGGGAATAGCCTCACCAGCATTTTTAGCAGCAGTCTCTTGTAAAGGAGGAGAGAAAGTTAGACTATCCTCTTTGCTGTGATTTATTACCCCCCACGCTTGAGGTTTGCTCTCGTGTTACATTTGTTTGTCTTTCCTGTATTCCTTCCTCTTTGTTTTGCTCCTTTTCTGGATGGTAATCTTTATCCATTTGAAGTCATGACGAGCAGGTTTGTTATCAGACTGAATCTGGCGAGGGAGGGATTGGTTTCTGTTGTGATGCACTGTACAGATTATTGTAGTGCGCCGGTGTGACTGCATGAGTGTGCACGTTGAGAGACAAGAGATTGAAAGTGAGAGAGTTCAAATCCTGTATACCCAAGACGGCTGCTTTCCAAACGCAGAGAGCACAGCAGGACAATTGTTTTCTGTCAAAGGGACAAACACAGAATATGCATCTTGAATTCCTGATTATCACTTCCTTGGCAGTAAAAATATGGACGAACCGCCCCTGAATACTAATCTGACACTGTTTCATGGTGGCCCAACTTCATGACTGGAACAGATTCTCTGCTGAAAACAGTCTGGTCAAGGTAAATTATAAAGGATATTGGAATTACAGCAGGTGCCATGACTGCCATTATATTTTCCTCTCACAGCCCTGAACTCTGCTGCATGAAGATGATTAATGAGTGTTTGTTTATTATCTGGTGTGTATGCTGGAAAGAAAGGAGAGAAATGTCCCTGCATTCATAAATATGTTATGGATACACAGCTATCAAGATGCTTGCAGTGTTCAGCGAACTACCTACTGTAGCACTGCTATTAGTCTGTTTATGCATTATCTATTAGTCTTTACTATTTCATGGGTTGTTGATGGCAGGCACATCATCATAATAGAAGTTTAGATTTGCTTCATAGACTGCATCTAGAACTACAAAAGGGAAATGCATATATCAAGTGCTAATGTACTTCCCCCTCTTATCCCACTTCTCTCTGGGTGTATTGGGAGGTTAGCATACTGAGTGACTCTACCATCTGTACATATGTCAATGGTAATTAAGCTCACACTGAGGATTCCATTGGAGAGGCTATTCTAGTCTATTTGTGTGTAACTCTTGACTTCTTTGCAGATTATAGTCATTCCTTTTATATGCTGATATAATAACACATTTACATAATGTCATTTGACCTCAGTAGGATGATTCACTGGCCTATGTTGTAAAAGCACCTCTACTGTCAATGAATCAAAGAGTTTTGTTAGCAGAAGGGGTGTTCATACCACTCCAATAGCAAATGAGCAAATATCCCTGTAGTAGTTGTAAGATCATTCTCTTAACAGCAATTTTGGGCTTGGTTGCTTTCAGAAACAGTTAGCAAACAAACAGCTAGCCCAGTCCAACAATCAAAAAGAGAAAACAAAGGTCTTAATTGTATGTTATTTGTTAGCAAGAAGCCCACAAGTTAGATTGGTCTAATGCAAGTTAGACAATAAAAATAGAGTGACTTGTTTTACAGGTCCAGTTTGTAGGGTTTAGTGGCATCTAACAGTGACGTTGCAGACCAACTGATTACCCCTTGCCTCACCCTCCAAGCATGTGGGGAAACCTACAGTAGCTGTGAAACCTGCCAAATGTCCTTTCTAAAGCCAGTGTTTGGTTTGGTTTGTCCATTCTGGGCAACTGTAGATACATGCAACATGGTACACTCGCTCTGTAGATATAAAAAGGCTCATTCTATGGTAATAAATACATTTCTACCACATTCTGCAAATAGATCTGGATCTGACACACTGGACCCTTAAGCTTAAAGATTTACCCACAAACTAACTCCAAACTTATAGCCATGTTTCCATGGTAACAATCATTGACCACCAAATGACAAAAGTGAAAACATGGCACATAATTTAACAGTAACACTGCTAACAATGTTGTGGAGCAGACAGTGAGTAGGGATAGAGTTTTAGACAGTGCATATAGCCTCCAGCACATTGGAAACTATCCTCAGCTTGACTGACGAGTTAGCAGAAGCACAGACCTGCTACGTTAAAAAGCCACATCATGTCAGCTGTGCTAAAGATCTGCAATGCATTGAGATTTAATGCTACTGGAAGTTATTTTTATTGTTGCAGTTTTCACTGAATTTTCTGAGTAAAATGTCCTTGTAACTTTTGAATTCTTCCAGCAGGCAAACATTTTCTGCTGGAGTGATGGGAGCTGAATCCAGCTGAGTTCAATGCAGTTTCTTAATTTAGTAAATTAGTCCTACTTAAGCTAGTCAAGAACTAGACAGCTTTATGAATCGGATTAATTTAGACATCTATTTGAAGTATCACTATTAGTTTGATTTGAGCCATAGTCAACGTTTATCTTAACCCAGTACATCCAGGAGTCACTTGGATTTAGTGCAGATTTACAACATAATGATGCCAGGAGCTTCAGTGTGAGCTGATGAATTCATCTCACCTAAATAAGAAAAAACAGTTAAGGTTAGGGAATGGCCGTGAAACATCAGGATTAAAAGAAACATATGTTAGCTGTTTGTGGGAGATGAGACATGAACTCTGCACTCAAACATCAAAGGCTTTAAAAAACAAAGATGATGAGTCCTTGAATCGTTTGTACACCAATCCATCCACTGTGAGCTTCTTCTTCAGACTTAATGTAGAAAGTAAAAACTGAGTTATTGTGAGCAGTTTGAACAAATAACTTCTAAGCTGCTCCTTGAAGTCCTTCAGACTCTTGTACAATGACGCATAGGCCATGGTACAACTGGCTATGCTCCAATACATGTTTGGTTAAACTACTTTCTGTCAACATGACACATTTCAGACATTTCTGGATGAACACTGGGTGGACTTTGATGAATATGTGCGATGACTCAGGCATGACTTGGCAGAGACTGAGAGATCGTCCAGAGAATATACCGGAGACAACATAACCCCTGCAACAAATAAGTGATGTGTGCTTCTTTACATAATACAGAGTCCTGCTGGCTTATATTGGAGATGGAGGCTGCAAGAAGCATGGTAAAAACACACATTTTTGCAGTGTTAGGTGGCATCTAAAAAATGTATACTCTGTAAACAGTTATTTTCAGTGTTATTTGAATAATGACAACAACATAATTGACACAGTGACATAATTTAGCAATCTTTTTGCATTACATTACACATAATGGATCATCCTCTAAAAAAACGAGTACAAGGCTACAATTTCTTTTTTCATACATTTCTTCACAGTGGGTGTTGACTGTATCTGCCTGACTGTTGTTGTAGATACAGCCTGCTGCAGTAGACTGTATCTTCCACCCTCTACCCTTTGCATATGTAATAAAGCTTGATGAGATTTAATATTTCCTCTGTTGTTAACAGACTGTAGGTGTCCAGTGGGGAAATGAAAGCTAGTTAAAGCATAAGAAAGCTCACTTTACTCAGCAGTTGGTGGCCAGTAAGTATGTATAATGTGTATGATTACTACTCATTAAACTGCAATGTGCTATTTTCTTTTTCTATATGAAATAACACATATTAGCACATTGACAAAGGTTGCTGTTGCTGACTTTGTGAACCTCCGAGTCACATGAAAGTGCTCTTTGAACAGTCACAGTGGGAAGTATTACCCAAAGAATTCAATACATGTAACATTTCCCAGGTTGCAGTGGAATCTCCAGAATCCCGAGGCATGTATAGATTTGCATTTTAAAATGTTTAGCACGCCACGACTATCGAGTAGCTACATGACTAACTGCGACAGTCAAGCAGTTATCGGTGTTGTAGATGGGATTGCACTGAAATGTTAAGTTTCTCTGAAAACCTCACTTCTGCATAAAAGTAACACTATTTAATAAACCGGGTTGCAGACAGGGGTGCAGAATGGGAGGAAACCCACAAATGATTCAGGGACCCAGAGCTGGATTATAGATATCTAGAGTTTCAAGACCTCGAGTGAGCCGTTGTCATGGGGCCTAGGATTTATAACAGCACCATTGCTTGCAGACAGATTTTCCAACCTAAAGTGTTGGAAATGGTCTCCCTGTTAAATTTACATTTTTGCCACGGGGCTGTCCACCACCTCTCACATCTACCTCACTTGCTGATTTCTTATATTTTCTAAAATGCCTTTCAGACCCCCCCCCCACCACCACCACAAAATCTTAGCTGGGCTGACCAGCAGGTTTTACTGTACATTTAGCTGAAAAAAGAGAGCAATCCGGAAATCAGCAAGAGAGTTGCCTGTCACAAAATAAGCCATGTATCTTACTCATTCTGGCCTGCTGAGGCTACTTCCAGTGGAGAAAATATGGGTTTTTTGCCTCATCGGTGATGGATTTCTCCCCGAATGACTGCTGAACATGCAAAATGGTGAGTCTAGAGAGAAGCTATTTTCCTTCAGTTCTGAGGATGTTCAGACTGTCCAGACCCATTTCGCTCATCAAACTTTATTTTAACTGCTGTAGAAATATTTCAGTATCGCAACGTGCCTCCACTTATATGCTTAGTCACAATGCAGGGAAACGCACTTGCAAATAGCAAAATGTACTGAGAAATGCAAGGTAGAATTTATCAAATCTATGACAGCATTATAGTGGATAAGAATGGGATTTTCTTCTATATCTTGATGACTATAGAATTTCAAGTTTCCTAGTTCAGTGTTCCCACTGAGAGTTTTTGAAGTTCATTAATGTTGACTGGACTGTCAGACTATAGGAACTTCACAGGAAATTGCAGAGACATTGCAAAACAATACCTAACAGCCAAGGGGCTTGTGTCATGGTCACTGACTCATTCCAATTTTTGTCAAGCCA